>OZ010579.1:25548600-25996100 GCA_963932145.1 Acanthosepion lycidas | reverse complement strand
TTTCTAGATTATGCAAAAACGTTTGATGAATATGTCAAAAAAACCCTTGTGCAAATTAACTGAAACAAAACGAATTCCGTTATTATTTACATACTTTTTTTCGTAATTTTTCAATGAAGCAGGACCCAGTGCCCATGTTAGTACTTCGTATATCCATTCCACAAAGTCTTTCCGTGCAGATTGAACACAGATTCTCAATTGGGTTTAAATCAGGAGAGTTTCCGGGCTAATCTATAGTACTTTGATTCCTTGGAGTAAAGTCCATCGCAGACAATGGCCGTAGGACAACTACTCGAGAGTCAAGACAATAGTGTCTGGACGTAATAAAAATTTGATGCAATCACGGATGACCCAATATTTTTCAAGGCCAAACAAACTTCATCATACACCTCGAAAATAGATTCATATTACCGTACACCACTGCAAATGACCTAATCTGAGTAAAAAATAGAAATCGATTACACCGTGCTACACCAGTGCGTGTATAACTGATCTGGTGAACAATGGAGACTAAAGCGGTTGTTTCAATTAATTTTCACAAGGATGAAGAATTATTTGAACTGCTAGGTATCCTTGACATATATGTGAAGGTTATTAGAAATAATTTAGAATCTATAATGGCTGCAAACCGACTGCATATGAATAGTGAATGAATTTAGTAAAAATACATAAATAGTAAGTGGCTTGAGACAAGGATATGTTTTCTTACCGGATTTATTTAACCTATAAAGTGAAGCAATTCTGAGAGAATTACAAGTCATTATGGCGGTGACAATTTTAATAACATAAGATATGAAGATGACACAGTTCTTATAGCAGCCACAGAAAGAAATCCTACGGAAGGTAGTGAAGAAAAGTGAAAAAATAGGTCTGAACATCAATTGCAAGACAGAATGTATGTTTTTCAGCACAAAGAAGAGATCAACATGTTACTTAAAAACCAGAGATATCAAAATCAAGCAAGTACAATTTAAATATCTCGGAAGTCTTTTAACAGGGAACGAAATATGCGACGTCAAAAAACGAAAGCGAATTGGTACAGTGAAAGATGCTTTCCAAAAGTTAAGTAAATTATTAAGAAACTGGAAAATTTCATTAGAGACAAAAAAAAAAGTCTTTTGAAGCAATGTGTAATATCGATCCCCTATATGGCTGTAAATACTGAACAATCTCCTCTCAGATGAAAAGACGTAAGACAACAGATATGTGGTTCTACAGAACGATGCTGAGAATGCAAAGAACTGAACATGTAAGTAACGGGAAATTTTTAGTAAAAATGGAGACCAAAAGGACACTTACGGATGCAATCAGAAAGAGAGAGTTGAAATTTAGAGGGCACATAACCAAGAAAGACGGATTGGAGAATTTAACACACACAGTACATATTGATCGCAAAAGAGATAAACGCCGAATAACTTATTTTAGGATATTGTATAATTGCTTATTAGAACAGGGATTGTTATTTTACAGTGATGTTCACTCTGTACAAGGCTCGACGGCCTCACAAGGTAGCGTGTTACAGAGTAAAAAAACAGCTTTTGAGGACATGTTTGGAAGATAACGGCTAACACTAGAATTGAACAGGTAAAGTTTTTATTGATCAAGGAAATATCATATTGGGAGTCGATTTCTTCGTGGGAAGAAGCTGAACGGGTGGAAATTACATCTCACCAATGGAATATGAAGAGTTCGCTAAAACATGCGTGGTATGTCGGGTTTTAACCGTGACAGTTATAACTGGGTGAACTAAGGAACGTAGTTCGTCTGAGCACTTTCCATGGAAATAGCGATTGGACAGAGATGAGCTTGCGACGTCTCGTCGGTGAGAAAGGATGTGTAGGGTAGAAAATTATTCGTCACGCAGAGATGCTATTTGACATTATCAAGAGTGGAGAGTGAAGACTGGAAAGGTTTCGCCCACATACAGCAGCAGTATTCCATTTTCGGTCTGATTTGGCTCCTATAAAGATAGAGGATAGCGGAGACGTTTTGGGACCTATCGAGACGGAAAAGGGAAGATTAAGCAGCCCCAGCTCATATATGACAGTAGTATTCCATTTTAGGCCTTGTCTGGCTCTTGTAAAGGATAACGGAGACGCTTTTTAGACTCTATCGTGACTAGAAAGGGAAGACTGGGCAGCCCCTGCTCATAAATGGCAGTAGTATTTCATTTTCGGTCTCGTCTGGCTCTTACAAATGTAAAGGATAGCAGAAACACTTTGGAGCTCTATCGAGACTGGAGAGGGATGACTTGGTCAGCCTCTGCTCATATATGGTATCAGTATTCCATTTTTGGCCTGATCTGGCTCTTGTAACAGTACAGAATAGAGGAGACGCTTTTAGGCTCTATCAAGACTGGAAAGGGAAGACTGGACAACTCCTGCTCATATATAGCAATATTATTCCATTTTCGGCCTGATCTAGCTCTTGTAAATGTAGGTGATACCTGGAGTTGTCAGGTGAGATAAGCAAAAGATAAATAATCCCAAGTGCTACAAAGACCAGCAAATTGTGGAGAGCAATTATCGCCTACGTCCTGAAGGGACACGGTACACAGAAGAAGAATTTAGATAGCTATACGTGCAGGATATCTTTTGATTATCTTCAAAATACATTACGATGTATTTCAATTCTTTAAATATGTCGTAGACAAGTTCAATGAAAATACAGCAAAGGAAACCTGAAAAGCAAAGGAAAAGACGAAAATACAACGTAAGTACAGAGTCCATTTTTTCCTGGCACTGAATTTAATACGTTGCAATTACAGTCATTAAAAATGGAAAAGGTAATTTTTGCCTACATAAAATAAGTTTACGACAGTTTTTAATTCAATATTTCCTTCCGATATTGCAAATTAAATCGCTCTAAACTTATCATAACTTGTCAAAGGAAAATTTAATTCAATTGAAGAGATGAAAATAAAAAGTATGCAGCCATAGAAATTATGAGACGAAAAATTAGTTAATTTAATGATTACTTGACTAGTTTAGGACGAAATATTAATTCTATTTTATTTAAGATATATTGAAAATATATATGTTTCTTCCATATATTTTAAAATGTCAGAAATAAAATAAAAAATTTTAAATAATTAAATTTATGCGTCTCGTGTGACCGACTATGTACAGTTGATTTTAAAATTGCGTTAGAGTTAGATCGACTCTGGATAATTAACAATGTTGTATGCTAAAAATGCATACTATACAATAAACATCCCTTTAACTTCTGTATTATTTCGCTAGAGTCGAACTATTTTATTAAAGTTTGTTAATGGCAGTTAAAAATAGGTTGTCTCTCAGCACACATTAATGTTATTGTAAAACATCCGCCTGGGGAATTATTTTTGTTGCTTTGTGAATTATAAAGTAGATTTATTTTTATTCATTTATCATATCTCTTGGTATCGTTGGGACATTATTATTAATAAATAAAAATAAAAAATAAAAATAAAACAATAATAATAATACTAATAGCAACAGTAATAAGATTAACATGATGTAGGGAATGAAGACTGAGACTGTATCCATAGTAATCGGCGCACTGGGACTTGCGAGAAAAAGAATGGACTTTTTTACTAACAGTGTCCCAGGTAACATCAAGATAAAAGTTGCCAAGAAGATCGCCCTACTAGGAACATCCCATATACTAAGAAAAGTACTATCAATTAAATGACAATTATCCAATAGGCCTAAGGGCCATCGTATGAACCCGGCTGTACAGGATACAAGGCAGAAAACATGACACACAACCAATAATATAAAATAAAATAAAACAAACATTAAACGTTGTTTAAAATAAAATGAAGCCAAAATAACAAAAGTTTTTTTCCCAGCATGCCACAAAAAACTTTCCTGCTTTAAGAACGGATTCTTCGCGCCAAAAAGCGCCGAACTCACTCTCTTCGCTACGGACTCTCAAAGGGCCAAGACATATATTTCCTCTCCTCGGCATCTTGCTTGTCATAAGTGTTATGCGACCTACCTTTATGGACTAAATAGAGTCGTCCTCTTACTATATATATGGGGAGATTATGCCTCTCAAGAGAGCTGTCTACAGTTGACCTGTAGCGGCAAAACAGTTGAACTCTCTGCCTTTGGGCGGAGAGGAACCCGGACGAGGCCCCGCCGAAGGGCAGAGTCTCTTTCGAGGCATTTGACAGGGTAGACCATCAGTACCTGGCTGCTGTCCTGCAGGTCGCCGGATTCGAACCCGACTTCTGCAAGTGGATTAGCCTCCTGTATCTCTCCCCCAATGCGATAGTACAGGTGTACAGGAAGCGGTCGAGCTCTGTCTCGATCGCTCCGACAGGTTTGCATGCTGTCGCCCTTACTTTATGCTTTGGCGTTAGAACCTCTCTTTCGCCGGTTGAAGGACGGGGCGTGCAGTCTGGCCCTACGCGAAATAGCCGTATTCCCTGGTAGAGCTCGAGCCAGGGTTTCTGCGTACGCTGATACGTATCCATTTTCGTGTCGTACCGTTGCAACATTGAGGTGTTACAGGAGGCACTTGAACGGTATGAGAAGGTGACAGGGGCCAAGATTAACCGTAACAAGTCTTGCTTGCGGTTAGTTACCTGGAAAGGGGGTCGTGCTTCCGGGGCCTTTGGTTGGACTGATGGACCAGTCCGCATTCTTGGAGTGTGGTTCGGGTCCGGACTCCAGCAGAAGAAGAATTGGTCAGAAGTACAGGCAAAGTTCGGAGCGTCGGTCAAGACCTGGATCCGAAGGAGGTCGTCCTTAAAGGGCTGAGGCGTGTGTCACTTACTTCTTGCCCCTTATCCGCTTGGCTGTACTTCCTCTTTGCAGGAAACGTCTGTGGGGTGGTCGCAAATATTGGGTCTGTAAAGAAACCTGTTACCAGCGTCCATGCCATGTGGGGCTGGGATTTCTGGCCTCTAGGTTGGCTTTCCTACGCCGCGTTTTGACGAAGGACTCGATTTTGGCGCCGAGTGTTAGGGAAGCCTTCCCTATCATTACCATCACACCTCCCATTTCTTTGGGTAAGCGGCGTTTCGGTTGTAGAAAATTAGTGGAGGGGGTTGCGAATGATCCTCTGTGTGACCGGCTCAGCTTGTCGGCATCTGAGTTGCGCTCCTTATGGTCCTGGGCGCCAGCGGCGGATTACCTTAGTAACTCTGACTTTTCGCTTTGCTGGCGATTCAATCGGAAAGTGCTACCGCTTAATGACGTACTCTTCATATGAGGCGAGACTGTCATCGGTATGACCTTGGTTTAGAAGGGACGGCTGTACACGCCTTCTACAATTGTCCTCAGATGCGCCCTTCTGGGAGTATGTCGGCGAGTTGAAGGCTCGTATCGCTCCTGAGCAGTTAGTGTCCATTGATTTCCTGTACGCGTGCGATAATGTGTTTCCCCCGTTCTCTGGAGTAAAATGGATGGTGTTTTTCACGTTGCTAACCGTGGTTAGAATGGTGGTGTGACGTCGCGAAAGGGGGGAATGTTGCGAAATGAACCGTATTTGTGTCAGGATCTGGTTTTCTTTAAGCGCCAGCTTAGAATAAAAATCAGATCTGATCATAAGCGTTTGATTTCAACAGATTTCAGCGAAAGGTGGGTGACTGAGGCGAGCCTGGTTCATGTGAACGGGGCTAGTCTTGATTTTCTTTTCTAAGTTCCATTGATACAACGGGATGGTTTCCTATGAACCCTCCCCTGATTAAGTTAGCGCAATTTTGTTTTCCTAGTTAATGAGTATAATTGTTGTTCCCATCCTGTTCCTGGCATTCTCTTTTGTTATCGCCCAAATTCCCCAGTTTTTGTTGTACCCTGTTTTTATCTCGGCTGGGTCAGCCTTTGATTTCCCCATTCCGGCATGTATTTTACCCTACCCCTTCCATTAGTGAGTGTGCTCCTTGATTCTCTCTAGTGGCAGAATACAGTGGCATTTCTTATTATTTTAAGGGGTGGACGGTTCCTACTAACATTGTTTTGTTTCAGCTGTATCCTTTGTTTACATGAGATTTTTATTTATATATATTTGTGGACTTTTAAATTTTCTATGTCATAGGGTGTTTTCTAGGTTCCCCTGCGAGTATGTGGTATTTTGGTGTATGTTGGATTGGATTCTTGAGTCAATTATAAGGAATGAATGGGTCGCGAGTCGAATTAACTAGGACTAGGAGTCCTAAGGAAGACCAGCCCCTCCCTTTTTTCACCTTTGGCCTTGTGCCAGAATTTTGTATTTTTATACAAAATAAATATATGTATCATACGATACAGGTATTTCTGTTTAGCGCCTTGCCCCGAAAATTCGAAAATAATTTTTGAACCAGTAAGTAGAAAAAATAATTTTTGAACCAGTAAGTAGAAACATGCAATGGCCGAAACACCTGGTTCTTTTCTCGTCTTTAATGTCGTGAAAAATTAAATATTTTAGTGAAATTGAGATTTTAATGGATAATATTATACAACTTTTAGAATAATAGTGATGGCTGTACTACGGGGTCGTTTTAAACTCGAGGATGTAATTTAAAAAAAATTTGGTTTCTACCAAATCCAAGTTCAGGCGCCAAGACACAAATTTTAGTCGGTAGAAACAGAAAGTCACTATAATAGGCGCCAAATTACAAAACAAGACGACCACTGCGTAAAATTTTAAAAAGGAAAAACATTTATTTTAAAATGTTAGCAAAAATGTACAACTACAAAGATTGCACAAACATTTTCTCGTCCTGGGTAAGACGATAAGCTACACCCAACAGCAATGCCTCTGATCAGGAGATTTTTAAGACCGTGATACGACCTCTTAATTGCGGTGAATCCCAGTTCCCCTGTGACCGGGGGTGGTAGCACATGTTAGGGTCTCAGCTATGGGCAAATAGTTAAGCCCCAAACTGGGGTCAAAACGTGTAAAAATAGATTTTAATACCAGCAATACATTTTTGTAAAAAGATTTTTACCAGCAATTAATTTTTGAAGAATTACCAGCAATACATTCTTATCAGCAATACATTTTTTAAATAAATATTTTACCAGCAATAAAAATCTTGTCGGCATTAAATTATCCATTAAGGTTGATATGTTGTAAAACAAAGGAAATCAAACCAAGCCAAAACAATTCCTTTTGTGCGCCTAGTACGGTAGGATAACAATTTTCTGAAGTTACACAATGGGGATACCCATGAGATATAACCAAAAAAGTATTTTAACGTTTAGGAAAAGGAACAGATTCTAAGACAAAATATATTACACCCTTTGGAAAAAGGGGAAAACTTAGAGGAAGGAAAAAAATTACACAAGGCAGAAAATTCTGAGCACGCATCCATCTTAGCTCTTAAATAAATACTCAAACTGGACGTCTGAGCTCGAAGGAGTTTCGTGTTTTTACATGCTTTTTTCTCGAAGGCTTCTCGAAGTATTTTGCTGTTAAGTTAACTTGAAAGTACTTTCGGCTTAAATTCTTCTTAGAAAGGCACAGAAATTAATATTTTCTTCTGGGGTAGAATCTGGCTTGAATCTGTCGGCTCTTTCTTTCCGCGTGTTGATTTATGACCCCTCAGCTGGACTCCTCCCTCTTTTTAGTGTTAGTGATATGGCTTCCTCTTCTACCGTTAATTGCTTTCTCGCCAAAGGTTGTTTCTTTTCTGATCCGCTCACAGCAGTCCTTTTGATTGAATAAAGTACCGTTATACTAGCTTACTTCAAGTTTTCATAGGGCCTTCATGAGATTGTCTACCATTGGCCACTATATACGAAACCTTTCTCCAAGAATTCGAAAATTCAATAAATAATTTTGACGATCAACCACTTGAGCCAAAAGAGACATAAAAAATGTAAGAATTCTTGCACAAAACGTCTGGCCTTCAGAAAAATACACTCCTTTCAAAAAGTGTAATAAAAAAAGCAAACTAGGCGATTATACAATTATATTTTTTAAGTTTTATAGGTACCTCCACGAGGTTTTTTAATCAAAATTTAGAATGTTCTAAAAAGGAGGAAATCTTTTTAAAAATAATTAAAAAAAACTTTGGTCTTTCCTCTTAATAATAACATAAGCATTTAGACGATAAAATTTTGTTTTCGTCAAGTTTGGTATCTTTTTCATCATGCTATGCTCTTATTTAACGATCTCGTGGAGGTATCTATAAAAATAAGAATATTTTTTTCTATATTTATTCCCAGGTTTTAGCTTCAGTAACAACGGGCCGTATTATACTGAAGTCATATTATACACAATAAATTACGCTAACGCACGTAAACTACAAGATGAAGAGACTTGGTTCCAAAAGAATTAAATGAAAAAAAATCGAAAAGAAGATTAACAAGGCCAAACCCCGTAAGACAGCGACGGGAGATTGGTAACCACTGCACTATTCGATCCGATGAAAAACTGTTAGAAGCGAATCAGGGTTAGTTAAGGGAGATAACTCACAATAGAATTTTTTTTTTAAATCTTGCTTATTTTTCTTTATTTTTTCTTTTTTTTCTTCGAAATACATTTTTGTTGTTACTATTAGATTAGTTTCCCACGAGACTGTGATATAATTACTCTTTCGGTGATATAATTACTCTTTCGGTGATATAATTACCCTTTCGGTTAGAGCACACTTCATTAGACATGGCCTAGTAGATAAATTTGCTAAACTCATAACTGGTAAGTTCGCTATCTTTTTGCATATTTAATCGTTGCTTCAACTATGAAAAGATAAATCCAAATTGATAGAATACAGATCTATCTATATAAATAAACATCAAATTCTGTTTGTCGGTCCGTGTGTCTGAAACTCAGGCCACACTTGCTCTTTATAGACATATTTTGCCTTTCTGGAATTAGTATGATCCCGGCATTGGAAATCTGTCCTTCATCTGGTGTTTGAACATACGTCATTGGGATTTGTGTCCGGATGAGTACAGTTATAACATAAAGTTTTAAAATAACTGAAAAAACTATTGATTTAAAACTATTTAATTTATATTGAGTTTAAAGTATCACAAAAACTTTGTGAATTTACAATTTTTTTTACAATTCAGTTTTAAATACCTCCAAAAGATTTTGAAATGAGGAAATGAATTTGTTTTATCTCCAAAAGATTTTGAAATGAGGAAATGATTTTTTTTTACCTCCAAAAGATTTTGAGATGAGGAAATGAATTTGTTTTACCTCCAAAAGATTTTGAAATGAGGAAATGAATTTGTTTTACCTCCAAAAGATTTCGAAATGAGGAAATTAATTTGTTTTACCTCCAAAAGATTTTGAAATGAAGAAATGAATTTGTTTTACCTCCAAAAGATTTTGAAATGAGGAAATTAATTTGTTTTACCTCCAAAAGATTTGGAAATGAGGAAATGAATTTGTTTTACCTCCAAAAGATTTTGAAATGAGGAAACGAATTTGTTCTACCTCCAAAAGATTTTGAAATGAGGTAATGAATTTGTTTTACCTCGAAAAGATTTTGAAATGAGGTAATGAATTTGTTTTACCTCCAAAAGATTTTGAAATGAGGAAATGAATTTTATTTCTTAAAAATGCCAAAGAATCAGAATTAAAGCGAGCGCTTTCGTGAAGTGAGGTTTTGAGTTTGGCAGAGTTCATGATTTGAAGAATTCAACTAAATTAGAGTTCTCGGATTTTGTGATTTGAAGAACTCAATTTTCCACCTGAATTGGAATTTTGGCCCAAATCGGATTTTTGACCGGAATTGGGTCTATAGCTTGAATCACAGTTAAAGGGAAGTTTTGATGGTCCATGGAGGGAATTGAGCAATTCAAAATTATTTCTTTAAAATTTTCGTTACTGTTTTCTAACCTGGGACAAAGGTCCCTTTAGCTTTGTGACCGGGAGCGCAATTAGCCTTCCACAGGAGTTCGTTTTATAGTCCGCACGAAGTTCAACGTTTAAGCTAGTTATTTAATAAGTTAATGGATTCTACATAAGTGGCGGCAAAGAAAAAAATGCAGACAATTTAAATTATGATTAGAATAATCTTTGTATTTGTCAATACGTTATGGCGGTATAAGACTGTCTTTGAATTTTGCCATAAAAACAATTCTGAATATTCGTTAGTACTAAGTCTAAAATGTACCTCAGGATTCAGATGATGAAAGATATCAAAGAAGGAATTGGTCAGACCTGTTATGACAGCTTGTAGTGAAAAGGCGATGTTAGTCTTCACAGTTTTTCAATCGAAGACAGTCTGTTAATTAGGGACTTTATTTTTATCTCAGTTGATAATCTCTGATAGTCAGCTTTGCAAAACAAAAAAAAAGCCTACGGTCATATCACCCTGATACTCCGGTCCCCTGCAATCACCGAAGTTATGCAACTTCGATACTGCTCAATAACGGATGGGCGATCGCTTGGGAATTCTAGGTGATCTAAGCTTGGATGTGCAGGTGGTGTAATTCTAGCTGGCTTCGTTAAATTCACTCCCGCGCAAATATCCTCTTGTGAAAGGTATGAATGCGCCTCTTCTCTCCCCAGCTATGGGTTAACTACTAAAACTTGTATCACAAAACCATTATTATCACCAAAAAAATTTTTACAATGTAAAAATATTTCTAGCTTTAAAAATATCTGCAGAAGGTTGATAACCCGTAACAAAATCAATATATCTAATCAAAACGAAAAGATGATTGGTTTAAAAATAAGGTGTTTGCTTCAAAAATTTCTGATTGGTTAACGTGATGGGCATGAATTATTAAATAGCCTATTTATACAAAAGTGTTAGTTTTATAAGACGAGTCGTGGTGTTGTATTTTTAAATAACTTATAAAAACCCCGTATACATAGGAGGCACGGTGGAGTAATGGATAGCGGCTTGGATTGAATTCAAAAATTCTGAATTCAAAACCTGTGCAGGGTCGTTTGGGGGCCTTGTGGCACGTAGTGCACCAGGTCTCTGTGTTCTGCCCTTCAAAAAGTGTGGATGGTCCTGCACGAAACCTTCACCACTATAATCAAGTCTCTTGTGCTGTTGTCGGGCTGTCGGTTTCCTGGCAACTGATCTGCTTAACCCTCATACGTCGACTTCGACGGGAGAGGTGGTGATTATGACGACGACGACGATATATATATACATATATATATATATATATATATATATTATGAATAATCAAGAGTGGTCTCCCCTTGTTTTGTTACTCTCCTCTTTGAGAGAGATATTTCTGTTTACTGGGACTATAAAAGGACTATACGCGAACCTTGTATTCTCAGTTGAATAAAGCTTTTTTAAAGCCTACACCTGCGTACTTTTGTCATTACACACGCACACACACACACACACACACACACACACACACACACATATATATATATATATATATATATATATATATATATATATATATATATATAATTAAAACACAAGATATTCTACATGCGGCTCATGTAATATGTGGATTTAATAGGCCGGTAAATGAGAGTTGACGAATAAAACGACAGCAAAATGATAAAAATATTGTCAATGGTGATATTATATAATAGTTTGCCTTTTTTACTAATCCGAAGCATGATATAAAAGTATATATAAAAAAAAAGTGGTCATTGACGTCAGCGCCCAGTGGTGACAGTCTGTTTCCTGCTTAAACACACTTATCAAGCCATGTATATATATTAAGAGGTAATAATTAATATCAGCTCCGGGCGATAACGTTAGCGATTCGACTACGTGACCTGGGTTCGAATGGTTGATTTATCAGTTTACTAGAAAATACCTGAAAACCATCGCACGGATTAACCTAAATGTTGTAGGTAAACCTGGGAACACAAATTCGCAGTTCGAGGCTTTCCAGCTTACTGGCCTTGTTCCATTACTGATTACGCCACATTCTGTGCGCCCTCCCATACATTGTAACTAAGGTCTTTTTCGGGATATTAACAGTATAAACCACAGATTGGTTCTGCTTGAGTTGAAGAAACACAAATGTTTGCGACAGGGATTAGCTAGCCACCCCTAATTGACCCCATACACTCCCGAGACTGACTGGGACCTTCTATCTAACCTTTCAACAAATCTGAGTACAAATTTATGATCATATACATGAGAGATATGTGAGCAAATAGAATAATTCACTTGGAACCTCAGCCGAGAGTAATGTTTAAGTTAACAGTTACGAGTTAATACTGATTTCGGTCTCTAGTAAGTGCCCCTAGCTTGGGGTCTTGTGCCAAATACGCAAGGATTAGTAAAGGGTAAATAAAATAATCCCTACGCGGTTGGTCGAAAATAAAGAAAAACTTCTATCTGAAAATCGACCACGAAAGAGCATTCAATCTAAAACTATTACAAAGAGTTTACTTGTTGTAAGCACTGTTCATGGTATTCTCAAAACCACGCCTCCATTGGCAAGAATTCATTATTTTATTTTATTTCTTGACAAAATTGTCCATCATCCTTTGGCATATAGATGAGTCTTTTTCTTAAATCCCGTAAATTTACAATTAAGGGTTGAGAATAAAGTGTTCACTAACGCATTGTAGGTTTCCTGGTAATGTAAATAGCAGTTGTTCGTGACAAGGGATGCTTCATTGTTAAACATATTTGTTTTGTCTACGTACAAAAGGCGGGAATCAGCAACGGTGCACAAGCGCCATCATTCTTGAAATTTTCTTGTCCAACGATTCAAGTGGAAATATTTCTCTCTGAGGACATCAGGTAGAAAAACAAAATACAATAATAGATAAAATTGAATATATTTCCTTTGGGAATATGACGTGTTTCTTTTCTAGAGTTTTACTATTATTGTTGTTGTTTTTGTTGTTGTGCCGTTATTATTATTATGATTCTGTTGTTTTCGTTTTTTGTTTTGCAGTTTGCAAACTTTGGCGTTTGATTAAAACAAAATGGATATTTATTTTCATTTGGTTAGCTGAAATATATTTTTCTTTCTTACCTGATATATATTTTTCTTATTGGCTTCAATTTATACACGCACACACACACACATATATATATATATATATATATGCCTCTTAATATATTTTTCTTTTTTACCTGATGTATATGTTTCCTATTGTCTTCTGTTTATACACACACACACACACATATATATATATATATATATATATATATATATATATATATATATATATATATATATATCCCTTAACATATTTTTCTTCTTTATCTGGTATATATTTTTACGTTGTATACATATAAATGTATATATATATGTATATATTCTTTTTACTTTATATATTTTCATTCGTTATGTGATATATATATATATATGTGTGTGTGTGTGTGTGTATGCGCGCGCGCGCGTTCGTATATATATATATATTAGCTTGGTGCAAAAATGTCGGTTTTTGACGTTAAAAATACGTAAAAAACGGCATTATTTTTGCACCAACCTAATATATATATATATATATATATATATATATATATATATATAAAACCTACGGTCAGATTACGCTGAAAACACCAGGTTTCATTCGATCACCAAAGTTAAACAGCGTCAAGTCCGTTCAGTACTTAGATGTCTGTCCTCTTGGGAATACCAGGTAAGCAATCCGAAATATTTTTGGCTTTACATAACCCACAAAGATAATTCGTAAAAAACAGATATCTATATTTTTGTTATCTATATCAATATTTTTCTTACTTTATATAATTATTTTTCTTATGTTATATGTATATAAATATGTGTCTGTGTGTGTGTGTATATATCGGATGTGAAGTAGTGTGAGCCTTGTTCGAATTCTGTCCTAGTTACATTCAGTTAATCATAAATCTATTTGAGTAAGCTAGAAAGTCTTCTCTTTCTCTTTCGTTAGGGGTTCCATACCAGGACAAAATGGACTCACTAGTCTTGGTTAGCAACCAGTTTAAGAGAAAGACTACTGTGAATTCAAAAGATTGAGGATGGCTATTTGTGCATCAGTTATCTGTTAACAGTTCGTCCAAAAAGTATGGCTAGTTCTACATAAAGGTTCATCGCTAAAATCAAACCATATGTGTGGATAATCTAATAGATAAGAATCTAAGAAATTAATTCTCAGGAGTTCATACGCTGGCCATGGGAGTGTCCATTATAAGTTTATATACTCTATTTTGAGAAACTATATCAACCTATACAGAGAGGCAATTCTGAGAGAATTGGAAATCCTACTGGAATTCAGCATCGGCGGCCACAATCTTAACAAAATAAGATACGCAGATGACACAGTAGTAACAGCAGACATGGAAAAGAAATTACAAAACCTCCTACAGAATGTAACAAAGGAGAGTGAGAAGAAGGGACTAACTATAAACTACAAGAAGACAGAATGCATGGCCATCAGTAAAAGGATGAACCCGAAATGCGATTTGCAGGTCGGGAAATCTAAAATCAAGCAGGTGAAGAAGTTTAAATATCTCGGAAGTGTTTTGACAGAGGACGGCAAGTGCGACACTGAGATCCGTAGACGTATTGGGATGGACAAAGACGCATTCTAAAAGCAAAGCAGGGTATTGCGAGACAGGAAGATCTTTTTGGTAACAAAGAAAATAGCACTGAGCTTCTACGTGATATCTGTTCTTTACGGCAGCGAATGCTGGACGGTCCCCAAAGATGAAGAGGAGACTCGAGGCGACGGAAATTGTGTGAGACTTCATTGAAAGCGATTGTAAAAGAAAATTGGTAAAAATTGATGGAAACATAAACAGCAAAAACGAAATTTGTTGAATATGGTCTAATCTTCTGTCAGATTACGAAGTTGCAGAGATTTTTCAACATCATGGTACATGTCGCCACACATCACGTGCAACCAAAACGCTTCTTGTGGATGAAGTTGTTTAATTTTTGGAAGACAAGCCTGATCACAAATTAATTGAACTATTGTAGAGGAAAATGAAGAAAAAAATTCTCCAACGCAAACCAAACCATCTCCAAGAACTTGGCGATTGCTGCCAGGAAGAATCATAAAACATTCCTAATGAGAAGATTTGAACCTAGTCCCATTCAATGCCGCAAAGAATTAATGAAATTATTTGGAGCCGAAAGCAGCAACAGTAATTTCTAACTCCATAAGTTGGTGCTTTGTACTTTCTGTAATAATAAACATCACGTTCTGCAAGTAATACTTTCTAACATAAATGTTATATAGAAATCAAGTGTCGCTGCCGACACTTGAGTTTGAACATAGATCGCCAGTGATTAAACCCAGGCGATACCATTATAGAATTAAGTAGACCACGTGATCATAGAGGAAACGCATATATAGGAAGTCGCGTGACGTCTAAATGATCTGCATTTCTAGTCTATCCTCTATTACTCTTCGGCTCGTCATTTCTAGTCTATCCTCTATTACTATACGGAGCCCTATTCTCTACTCTATTCACTATACTATTTCTCTATTCTGATCACTATACGGGTTACTATTCGAGTGAGTATTATCGAGCAAGTAGTATTAGTGCGAATGTTATTCGAAGGCGTCTGACTCCAGTATTGTTTAATGGCGTTACTAAAGATGCATCTTCGATTACAAAGTCTCTACTATAACGAGCATTACAAAAGTGACAACGTGTATTCGTTGACATCACAAAAGTAGCAACGATTGTTCGTTGACATCACAAAAATAAAGAGTTAAAAGATTAAATTCTCGCTGGTGGCCCAATATGTTTTTCTAGGGCCTTTTTGCAGCATTACTGTTTTTCAAACGCCCTATCATCCGCCATACAGCATTGACGAAAACGCAGTAACTTGCTTTCTGGCTCTCAAAGATCACAAAATGTACGGAGAAAAACATACTGCTAATCACTCTTGATTTGGGAGTAAAATTAACAGAATTAATTTACCTCGGTGGCTTAAATGTTTTCTACGCCAATGTGTATATCGCACTAATTACAAGTTATCAGCCTGAACTATATCACAATTAAGCAAACGCCTTATCCTTTTGCTTGTTCCTTAGGTACTTCGCACATACGTCACGCCTTGTTATTACCTCAGGTAAAGAATGTGCTGTTCTGTTTGATTGCGAGGATAAATCTACAATTGTTTGCCTACAGCTGTCCACAAAACAGAAGAAAACATATGTCAAAGTCGATGTTTCGTTTCAGGCAAATTAAGGGCAAAGAAACAAAGCGAAAATAGAAAAGGCGATAACACTCTCATGTATTTGATGTCTGCTTCAGTGAAATAGAAAACCGTGTTAATTTTGAATCTTTTTTTTTTCATTTATATCATTTTATTTATAATACATTTTGCAATAAAGACCTGCATGTTTGTTATTTTAATATTTTGTTGTTAAGCACAAATATTTAAGTCAGCAATGGTGGGGGAATCCCACGCGTATTGTATTGTCAAGGAACTTGCAAGGAACTTGTTCAGTCACTAACTTAAGAATTAAGATTGTTTAGAAAATTCAAATCGGAAAACCATAAAATTTTCACGTGTACAGAGAGTCAGAATTATTTTGTAAGCTAGTAGAACGCACACACACACACACACATATTGTGCGGAAAAGTAACGCTATTTTTTATTATTAACTTTTACTAAGCAAAAAGATTACAGTAGTTTAAGAAAATTTATATGCCACATGTCAAAACAATATGCATTGTTACGATAATTAAAATATGTTCAAAATTCTCCCCTTCATGTTGAGTAAAACGCTGACCAAGATTAAGAACACTTCTATAAAAACACTTGAAACATGTCTACACCAATTTAAATATATATATATATATATATATATATATATATATATATATATATATATATATATATATATATGAAGAAATATAGGCTTAAGATGTGCAATATTTATGGGATAAAATGCTCAATATTAGAAATAGAGGTTGTGCAAATATAAAAGTGAACATAGAAGTCAACACTTAGAGGTGACAGTCTGTTTCATGCTAGATGCAATCGTCAGTGTGGCCTTATATATATATATATATATATATATATATATATATATATATTACCGGCAGTATCATCAGCCTTCGACCGGGTCTTTGATTACTGGGAATTTTTGCGCTTCAATTGGAGCAGTTTAATGTCTAAAGTCAGCCCACCCGAACATAAATATTAGTAGTAACAATTGGATAAAACTGAGGCATATCCCAAATGCGGGGTGGGGGTAATAATTTAATGAATTCAATGGTTTGTGGCCCTGAAAAGAGCTGTTTTTTGTGATCTCAATCTTGTTTCAGCCTCACGCGCAGGCAGCAGTTGAAAAGGAGTTTCTCTCCTCAGCCGTTGAGTCCTTTGATCATCTTTTTCAGTCTTGTGCGAAGAAGCTTTTGGATGAAAACTGTGGAAACGCATAAACAACATCCGACCACATGCACACACATACATACACACACATTTTGAGAATTATAGATATAGATAATAATATTATTATAATAAATTAAACTATTTATTTTTATTAAAATTTTTATGAAAGATATATATCCAAGAACAGACAATAAAGAGTAAAACGTTGCTGAGAGTTATAATGGACAGGAAGTAGTGAAGAGCCATTGTCGCCAACAATTTGGACTCAAAACCGGCACTGAAGAATTATCTATCAAGCAAAAACATTTTATCGAAATCGTATGAAAACTGTAGAAACCCATAAAAACCATCCGATCACACACACACACACACACACACACATACACACACACACACTTTGAGAATTATACAAACTATATGAAGATCCGTTTATGTGAAACGTAGGTAGGTTAGCATGGCTACATAAGGATTATCTGAGGTTTTGCTCTACTGAGTGTATTGAGAACTTTACGTAGTTGTGTTTTTACTCGTTTTGGGTATTTGTTTTCTTTCGACTTGAAGTTTAAACACTTGACGATAGTTTTCGCCTTCTTTTAATGTTCTTCGTGCTTTCTTTTTTTCTTACCGATTTGTTCTACTGTAAGTTGAGCTATCCGAGGTTTTACCAAACGACTACCACCAATTATATATATATATATATATATATATATATATATATATATATATATATATATATATATATCAGCTTGTTTTAATTCAGAAATTGTTTTCTTTTGGGGCCTATAAACAGGATCTTTCAGTACACCGACAAAAAAATGTTTGGTGATGTTATTTCTGAGGATCGTGATGGCCGCTCAATTGCTCCATGTCATTCAGTCCACCTCAACTCGAAGATAAAATTTAACCATTCCCGAAAGTGTAAGCCGTAATTAATCTTAAGCCTTCTTAAACTTCTGTAATGTATTTGTGTTCAATAATATTTGATGAAAAGAAATAGGGTACATATATATATATATATATATATATATATATATATATATATATATATATATATATATATATATGTATGTATGTATATATATATATGTATTTGTTCTGATATATGTATATAATTATATGTGAATACATGTACATATATATATATATATATATATATATATATATATATATATATACTTATGCATATAAATTCTGCACATATGTATGAATCGTAACTGATAAATAAATTATAATAAACTTCTATAAATATATATTAGCTTTATATAATATTTATGTAAGTACATAATATGATACATATATATATATTAGGTTGGTGCAAATATAATGACTTAATAATGTCGTTTTTTGACGTATTTTTTAACATCAAAAAACGACATTATTACGTCATAATTTTTGCACCAACCTAATATATATATATATATATATATATATATATATATATACCTAGTGTACATTTGGATAGCAATGAAATATACACACACAAATACACACACACACACACACTTATACATATGTGTTTCCATGTATTATATATGATTTGTCTTTGATGTGTTCGACCTGTCTATGCCACTTGTTTCTTTCCTCTCGACCAGTTTTCAAAACGGCTCAAAGACGTCATATTTCCGTCTCTTACACTCCGAAAAACAGGCATAGAAATCTCCAGAGATACATTATATGAATCCATGTTGGCATATAAGTAGAGGCGTAAGTTTGGATGCTCCTCTGCACATGATTATTCAAGAAATAGGAATATTTCTTTCTTTCTCTCATTTTATGTTCAAAAATAAAAATAAAACAAATAAATAAACATCTGTGTTTTATCATTTCACCCGAAGCAAGGCAATAAAGCCTCTAAGTCCCAAAGGGTTGCTGCGTGTGAAAGAATATGAAAAAAGTAAAATAGTATTAAGAAGCGAGACTAAGAAGACTGAAGATACTATTTGAAATTGCATTTAATTTTTTTAAGATCAAAATTGACGGGGAAACAAGAGTGATCAGTAAGCAGGTAATTATGAAAGAGGTAACTGTCAGCATAGAACTTATGGTTACATGTAGCCATTTAAACTGTAAAATGATGAGACCTATCAATCAATCTAATACTGTGCTTAAATTTTTCAAGTCTGGCGAGCTAAGAAGGTAGCGTATCAGAAAACGTATCATGAAAATATTTATAGAAAAGAAACAGGGAAACTGCATTACGGCGGTGAAAATATGACTGATGCCGAGAAGCTAGATCAGAACCAATAAGACGACATATTCTTTAGATTTTATCAAGAATCTTTGAACGCATAGCACAAGGTTCTGGGACAGTTGCATACTGGACATTTGGACCCCAGACAATTGCGTACCAGACAAATGCTTCCCTGAACCTCTGCGTCCCTAGACAAATACACCCCTGGATAATTTCATACCTCTGATAATTTTCGAAGCTTTTAAAGCTAATTAACATAAATTTTCAAAAAAGCATACTTATTAATCACAAATTTAAAAAAAGAGAATAAAATAAAAACTTAAAAGTTTATTTTTGTTTAAAATGCAATTACAGATTAACAATGTTGCAAGATCGCTCTACACATCGCCAGTATGTTTTTGTTTCATCGTCGTTTTTCTTTTAATAGTGGTATCTGTAATTATCCTCGTCCAAATATTTTCCACCAGTGTTTGATTTTCGGAACATAGCTATGTGTTCCAAATAAAAATATAATTTATAAAATCCAGACTCTATTAGATGTTTGGGGTACGCACTGCTGGAGTGAACTGAAACTGCTAGCTTAATTTTCTCTTCCTTTAAAAAAGAACTTTTTCTCTCTTATTTTTTTAATCTATGGTAATATATTTCCGATTGTTGAGAGTAATTAAAGTTATTGGTGTATAAATTTCCATATTAAACAACTGTTTTAAAAAATGGTAACTTCAAAATATTGTCAAAGGTACGCAATTATCCAGGTACACATTTGTGTAGGGATGCAAATGTTCAGGGACGCAATTGTCTAGGAAGAAATTGTCCGTCCACAAGAGCAGAAGCTCGTTTAAAATTGCTCTTTTAATGTGCATAGAAGTGCTTAGAACGAAAGAAAGAAAGAAAGAAAGAAAGAATAGGAAAATATATATAGGCTATTAAACAATGAACAGAGAAACAACGAAAGAAAGGATAAAAGAACGCTTATCTGGAATAAGAATCGAAAATTGTATACCATCCGAATTAAAAGTAAGGACGATCTGTCGTTTTCTATAGGCATTTAAATTTCTAAAAAATCTTGTGCCACTTATGTTGTACGAAGCCGGAGACTAAAGGAACAAAAGTTACAATTTTTATTTTTGGTTCGAGTGATCTTGGTCGGGCCAATATATCTATCTTTTGTAATTTTTACATCATTGTTCAACCAATGCAAGGCGGAAAAAGCCACTCAAGATACAGAATTGCTGAATTAAGTTTTTGAAAATAGAAAACGGCTGATCTGAAATTTTAAGAGGTTAAGATTTTAGAGATCGGGGACGCGTCATCTTAGTGGTTTTTAGTCTGTTCGAAAGGAACTTTCTTTTAGACAATGGAATAGGAAGAGAAACAGGATAATTCGGTTTTCTATACGTAGCAGGACGGGGTTTAGCTACATTGGTCTGAACTGTTGGAACTAAGAAATGGAGCTCGTCAGAACATTTGATATAGAAATAGTAAGAGGGAGATTTGTGTTCACATAGATAGATAGATAGATAGATAGATAGATAGATAGATAGATAGATAGATAGATAGATAGATATGAGCAGAATAGGATAGATATATAGGTATAAACAGATTAAGATAGATAGATAGATAGATAGATAGATAGATAGATAGATAGATAGATAGATAGATAGATAGATAGATAGATAATACACGTGGGAAATGTATAAATCCGTCTTTTCCTTACTCCCAACTCTTGTTAAGTCACTGGATAGACTGGGCTTTATAGCCTTCGTTGGTATCCAGTGTAGGAAAAGGAAAATTCTGAATTCAATCCATCTGCCACCTTTTAGGTCCTACCTCTTTAACTTCTGAGTTGAGGGATGATGTAAACTCATCATCCCGGCTGCATTAGAAACTCTCATGCCACTGCACTATACTGTTTTGAATGTCAAAATGGACAAAAATTGTGAGATGGATATGACCATAGGGGCAAAAAATACGTTAACTGAATAAAATATTATTACTGTTATTATTATCATTATTATTATTATTATTATTATTATTATTATTATTATTATTATTCCAGAAGAGCTTCTTTTTTTATCATTTTATCGGTGCTGTGGTGTCCTTCTTCTAAAGAGTCTGTGTTGGACTCTTCCGCCTACTATAAGATTAGTAGGAGAGAAGGCCTTGGAGGAACAGTCGAATAGATTGAACGCTGAGTCAACCGACACACTAGACGTGTAATACTCTTATGTTGTACTTACAATTTAATATATGATATATCTGTAACAATTGTTTTATTTTTTTAACCATTTACTTGATCACAACAATTGGGTTTCACATTGATGGTGATTTCCGCATCGTAATTTTGTCCAGATATTTTCAACAGAAAATTAGATTTAATGCTTTCTGATACGACGCGATTCATTCAACTGAAAACATTTTTCTCTTCATGTTTTCTACATATAGATTTAGGGGAGGAGACAAGCGCAAATTAATAAACAATTCGGTGACACAGACTTAGAAGAGCTTAAAAATATTTAAACTGATTCTTTTTTTTTTTTTTTTTTTCATTTTCAAAATACTATTATTATTAAATTCATGTGATATATCTCTTTTTCTTTCGGCTTACATTCCTACTTCAAGATATTTTTTGTAACGTCATTGCATCTTAATAAAAGTTTGAACAGGAAAATTTTGATCATTCGACCAGCATTGGATAAGGGAAAACGCGACTGGGGATCGGAAAATTGTGAGGTCACCGTGGTAAAAGAAAAGAAAAGAAGAAAAAGAACAAATGATTCCTACTGTGTATTTACTCTAGTTTTCAATAAAAAATGGCATTGGGAACTTTTGTGCGCACATTATATATATATATATATATATATATATATATATATATATATATATAAGGTGTGTGTATGTGTATGTATTGTTTCATTTCGTCTTATTTTTGCGCCTCACAAGAAAGAAAATGGATTTTTGCCTGGAAGATTTTTTCCCTAATGACCATAAAAAAACTATTGCATTACCTGCGGATATGAAGCATTTTGCTGAGTGTGAAACAAAAAGAAATAATAATGGTGTATTTTTAGATTTTCTTTCACAGAAAACGTGAAATCGGAGAAATTGCTTCATTGCATTCGAAGAACCCTGACGCTCGTCGCGTTGGAAACAAAACGTTTGCATGGGAAGGCATTAGCGAATCCACTTGTCTTCCATGTCGCATCCTCACTCCCAATTCACTGCTTTAAGCTCATGTTCTGAACAGAATACTTTCTTTCTTTCTTCTCTCTCTCTCTCTCTCTCTCTCTCTCTCTCTCTCTCTCTCTCTCTGTGCGTCATGTCCCTTTTGGGCGTAATATATCTCTACTCTCTACAATTACATGTCTTCTGTCTTTCTCATTTTCCTTCTTTACGAGCCATTCTTTCTCTTTGCTCATTTCTCTTTCTTCTCTCGCTTTCACTGAGACCTGTCAGTATGAAAATCTCCATTTTTCCCTCTTGATTTGTCCCCAAATATTCCAGTTGCCTCTTTCTGATTATTACCAACAGATTCTTTTTAGTTCGTTTTCATCTTTTAACTTCTTACTTTCTCGCATAACCTGTTTATGATACCTTTTTGATTATTTCACCCCAAGCAAGGCAATAAAGCCACTAAGAAATCAAATGGTTACTGAGAGTTACCGCATTCGCGTAGGACGAGCGGTCCGCCCCGGGCAGCACTTTTGGTTTGCGGTGAGTTTTCAGAAAAGAAAAAGAAAAGCAATAGTATAATTTCAATATTTTTGCAAAAAAAGCAGCGATAAGGAAGAAGATATGGTCTAAATGAAGCCAATTTTTTCTTTGATATTGCTGGCTCAAATCCAGCTAGAGAACAATAATAAAAAAAAATATTGTCTCCAAAACGCACTGTCAGCTAATAGAGATAAACCCCACTTACAAGACGTGAGCAAAAGGTGTGAAAATTTTGAGTATTTTAAAGGGCTTGATGTGGGATTGAATTAAGTGAATTTAGTGAATCCGCATTTTTTTTCACACCTATCTGAGAAGTCCAGATTTTTCCATCAGTTCTTTGATTTTGATTTTTCATGTCTATGGACTATTAGGGAAAAAAAATTGAATAAGTGAATAAATTGTTCTTTTTTTTTTTTTTTAATAATAAAACGTTAATTTTCATAAATTATAAAATAGATAGATAAATAAACTGAAATAATGTCAATGCTTTAAGGATATCACATGCAGTCCAATTTTTTCCGGAAATATCGCACGGAAATTTAAAAGAAAATTGAAAATTAATATATTTTTTGAAGTGCAGAAACTTTATTTAAAGTCCAGAAATGGACATTTTTTTAATTTTTCAATTTACAAGTTTTCTCGGTAGTAAAGCAATGCAATGTTTTATTTTTTGCTTAGATAGTTAAAGTTTTCTTAAGCAAAATAGGCTAAGAATTTTTATTATAATATTTATTTTATTTTTTTAAAAGTGAAATTAATTTTATCGGACTTTTAATTCTTAGTCTACTACTTTGCTAATAATAACTTCAACAACGTAAAAGAAAATAATTTAAAAAGATATTTCTTTTTTTTTAATTATTAAAAGAACCGTGTTTCTAACGGAGCATTTAATTTATGACTCCTCAGTTTTTAGAAATGAAATAAATATTTAAAAAATGATAAATTATGAATTAAAAATACAATACGTTTTTTTCTTTTTCTTTTTAAATAAAACAGAGGGTATCTAAAGAAAAACAAGTTATCTTTCTTTTAATATTGTAAAAAGTTTTCCCGATTTAGAAAATAAGCAGTAACGTCTGCTTTTTTTCTTTTGTTTTTTACATATCCCCAGTTTTATTTTTAAAATAATAAATAAATAAACACAATTGTACTTTTATTTTATAATTTATTAGTGAGTAGTTATAAATAACTACGTCTAGGATAGTTACTGATGACCAAACTTAACCCACATTTCCCTTCGACCTTATGCCATAAGCAAATACATAATACACAAATATTCCATTTTGTATGCTTATTAAGATATTTAAAAAAAAATATATCATAATACGATTCTGAGAAATGGATAAAAATATTAAAAATTGAGGGATCTACATTGAATTTCGTCGTATTCGGAAATTAAAACCATCCCTACCACACACTAAGACATACACAGAACGCACACACTTAATTAAGCTGGAAAATCGAATCATCCTTGATAATGGCTAAAGGTATATTGTCCAGAAAAGAAAGCTCTTGTTCGAACACAAGAAAAATTAAATAAAAAGCTTAACCGTAGTACCCTGTCTGTCGTTTTTAATGAAACATGCATGTATATATATATATATATATATATATATATATATATATATAATCATTTATTTAAAAAAAAATTTATAACATAAATATGTTATAAATCACAACAAAAATAGCCATTTTGTTTCAATAAACCCGTTGTCTTATCAAGTGATGATGTTGAATGTAAAATAAATGGTTTTAAAAGTTTCAAATTAATTAATTGTTAATTAATTTGAAAATAATTAATTTGAAAATTAATTAACAGTTTCAAATTAATTAATTGTTAATTAATTTGAAACTGTTAATTAATTTGTAACTTTTAAAACCATTTATTTTACATTCAACATTATCACTTGATAAGATACCGGGGGTGTTGAAACAAAATGGCTATTTTTGTAGTGATTTTATAACATATTTATGTTATTTTATTCTATTTTTTTTTAAATAAATAATTATATCTGCTCTACTTTGTATTGAGCACCCTTTTAAGAATAGTAATTGTTGGTTATTGGAATTCATTCCGTATACACCGTATATACTTGTATATATATATATATGTATATATATATATATATTACGTTGATGCAAAAATATTGTCGTTTTTTGACGTTAAAAAATACGTCAAAAAACGACAATATTTTTGCACCAACCTAATATATATACTTTAAGGGGTTAATGTGCATTGTAATATTGTATTCCTTCTGGGGAGGGGCGACAAACTTGAGAACCGCCGCGGACGACAAAAACACTGGCTATGTCACTGAGTTACCGAATATTAGGAAAAAAAATTTACTAAGGAGCGAAAACAATAAAGACTTGGAATTAATAAGGCAGAAGATGACGATTGACATTTTATTTTAATTTTTGAAGATAAAAAGCAAGGAAGTGGAAGAGCGTTCCACAAGCGAGAAGTTCGAGAGAAGAAAGTTTTAATATAGAAGTTACGGTTACTATATATACTCATGTATAATCCGAGTTCACGAATACGGCGACCCTTTATTTTATTTATTTATTTATTTATTTGCATAAATTTTGACCGCTCTAAAAAGATTGCTAGTGTATAGTACAACCGGTCACCGAAATTGGACGATTATTTACCTCTTCAAAAAAAATTACCTGTTTACAGTGCGGCCCCCAATTTGGGTGGGGGGGGGCGTAAAATTGATCATCAATACTTGCACTATAGTCAAGTATATACGGCACATCTATCTATTACAATTGTAAAATAATGAGCCCTAACTGCCAATCTACTGCGCTTAAATTCGTAAAGTTTACGCACCAAAAAGGAAAGCTAATCTGAGCAATTACTATGAAAATATTTATAGAAAAGGCACAGAGAAGCTATGCTACTTTTTCTATCACAATTTTTTTAAGAAATCAAACTGCATTCCAAAATATAACTTCAACAAAACTAAATCATCAAAGTACATATCACGGCCTCTAGTAATCATGTCTACACAACCATGTATATGGACAAAGGATGAGTATTATCTACCATGTATTCACTTGTGAAAGCAGAATAATGTATATTATATTTGTATTAGATCAAAGCTCTCAAGAAAATTAAATTTCGGCATTAAATGACTCATGAGGATGTTGACGTGCCTTTAAACAAAAACTTTTTAATATCGCTATCTCTCTCATTCTCTCTCATACATTCTCTCTCTCATTCACTGACTCACTCTCTTTCACTCTCTCAGTCACTCTCTCTCACTCTCTCACACATTCTCCCTTTCTCTCTCTCCCTCACTTACTGACTTTCTCTCTCACTCACTCTCTCTCACTCTCTCATACGCACTCTCTCACTCGCTTTCTCACTCACTCTCCTTTTCTCACTCACTCTCTCTCTCTCTCACTCACTCACTCTCACTCTCTCAATCCCTCTCTCTCCCACTCACTCTCTCACTCTCTCACACAGACTGTCCCTTACTCACACTCTCTCCCTCACTTACTGACTCTCTCTCTCACAGACACTCTCTCACTCTCTGCCTTTCTCACTCTCTCTCTCTTTCTTTCTCTCTCTCTCTCTCTCTCTCTCTCTCTGTTCTGCCATACATTTGCACCAGCCCGTTAGGTAGGTTACTCATTGTTTCCCTCTGCGCTTCTTACTTTCAGTATATTCCATGGGTGTCAAATTCTCCAAACCCACTTTCTTTTTTATGCGTCCCAGACATTTCAACTGCCTCTTTTTTATTCTAATTATAAGTGTTGTTGTTTTGTTTTGTTTTTCTATTTTCCTTAAAAAATGTTCAGTCTATGATAGTCTCAGTATAATTCAATATAACCACATCATCGTTTCTATATCTCCGCTTCTAAATGTTCCTTTTACTTTATACTCTATTTAGCTTTTGGAAAACATCTTTTTCTATTTTAATGCGCCTTTGGATTTTATTGTGTCCTTATACAGAGCGCAATGGATGAATTGTCGTCTAAATAATGCAGAAAGGAAAATAACACTGACATATAATCTTAACAGATATATTTACCAAAATTACACAAAAATATCTGGAAATACTAAACACTAAAATTATTTAATAAAGTGGCCATTGGCTTCAACCATAGCCTCCAGACGACTTCGGAATCTACTGCATCTTTTTCTGGACTGTTTCTTCGTTTAAATTGCTGAATGCTGCCATAATCCGCTCTTTCAGTTTTATCTTTGGTCTTACAAAGGGTTTTGTTGATCTCTCGCTCAACTGTGCCCCATACATAATAATCAAGGGCGTTGCAAGTCTTGGGGGTTAGGTAGCCAGATGTAAGGCGTGATGTGTTTGCAGAAATTGTCTGATAGTCAAAACTTGGTTCACCTGCTTGTGTAGCATGGTGCAGAGTCCTGTTGCCTTCCAACAGCCACCCTTTAAACCCAGGGCTGCATTACCTCCTCAAGACACTTGATGAAGGTCTCCGTGTTGTATCTGAGGCCTTCACCAACAAATTCGGGAGTTATTTTCTTTTTATCAGAACGTTCAGACTGAATTATCCGAGTTGCCATACCTTCGTAATCACCATTAGACTCATCCCACTCTTTCCGAATCCTCTGCACTGTCCTCTGAAATGTTCGTATTGGAACTTCCGTCGCGAATGCCAAGCAGACAGCGTGAATTTCCAAATTTCTGGCGGAGTGTATTGCGTCATGGTGGTTTTTTTCCCACAGACAGTGCCCAACTGACTCTCTAGTATACTGTGTCGTCGACAAAATCAACAACAAACAACGCGCATGCGCGAAATTGAAAATATAAAATGGCGACAATTTACTTACCACATCTGTATGTTGACTTATAAAAACACTTCCAAGTTAAATTTCTCTCAACTCTTGCTAATGATCTAATATTTTGTATTTTTTGCAACTGATAGTTTGTCCTTTCTTCCCGCTTTCCCTTACTACCTTTGAGTTCCTGTTGTTTTCTTTCTGTGTCTGCCATCAACACCGTGACCTTTTGGTTCCTCCAGTAATAAATCCCTAGCAGGGCTTCTAGTTCTGTTTGGCTAGCCTCACTGTTAAGGTTTAAGAAAACCCGGTGAAAAGACGCATCAAGTTTGTAAATATAAAATGAAATGAGATATATTCTTCATGAGCGCTCCACATTTTCGCCTTGTGTCACTCTAAATTAAACAGACAAGATTTGTTTCTCTGCATATTTAAAATCATTGCGGCAATGAATTTAATCTTAATTTTCGGTGACGACTATAATCCCCGATTTAGTAATGGAATTTCAGTCACGACCATAACAATTGCTCACATATTTTTTATAAACCTGCTCAGTAGAGAAGTGATACGAACGTTTTCTCTGGATCAGGAATGTATCATGCAAACGAACGATTACGGTTGACAAGCTGGTGAATAATCACGTATTTTTCTGGTTCTTAAGGCAACGGAAATGAGAAAATGTGATCCAAATGGCGAATAAACACGGTCTTTATATCTAGACGTCTTTAATGGACGTAGCCGTGTTCATGGCTCCAAGAAAAAGTCGTTTTGTTCGGATACTAGCATTGAGTCTCATTGTGAAAACAGAAAATTCACATATTCAAACTGCAAACAGAGTCACCGAAGGTACTCACTGATCTTAGCGGCGATTACGGAGAAGCCATAAAAAATTTACATACAGTAATGCTTACATACAGTAATGCTTCGAAGTTACCGACATACGAATTTTTGACATATGAGCTGGGGTTCGGCTGCCTTGAGATACGAACAAGTTTCAGTTAAACATCCGCTAGTTGACACAGGGAACGCTAAGATTCGAGATTATTTCCACTCGCAGTACACGTGTTCACCTCACTTTGTAAGGATCTCTTTTGTGTTGTGTTGTGACTTTTTTGCCGTTATTTTGCAAAATTCCCTTAGTGACATCATGGGTCTGAAGTAAGTAAGTGTCAAAAGCAGTGATGAAAAGCCGAAACGTATGAGTTCGCTTGAGTTAAAGCGGGAAATTATTTAAAAAAAAAAACATGCGAAAGGGTTACGTGTAATGGAATTGGCGAGATAGAATGAGTGTCGACTTTGACGATAAATAAAAAAATATATAATTAAAAAAATAGTTACATTAATGGATAAAATGTAATTGTTTTAAAATTAAGTGATAAAGTTAATCTTCGGTAGACTAGACTCTACGTTTCTAGCTTAGGTTAGCGATTGCTAGGCTAGCTGTTGTTTCTTTCTTTCTCTCTCTCTCTTTCTCTCTCTCTCTCTCTCCCTCCGGCCAGTTCGCCTATGACTCACCTGAACTTCATGGTTTAGTACAGTTGATTTCTTTACGATTTGTTTTTTCTCTTTTATTTTATTGTTTGTAAACCATATTTATGGTATATTCGCGCGTTTATTGCTTGTAAGAAACCGACAAATACAAAAATAGGAGTTTGATTTTTAGGGAAATAAGTGTGATTTTTAGAGTTCTGGCATGGATCGGAACTATTCCCATTAATTTTAATCTATTTGAGATACGAGAGTTTGGAGTTACGAGATCGGTCTTAGAACGAATTAAACTCGTGTCTCAAAGCAATATTTCATTAAAAATTTGGACGAAGATAACATGCAACCGAACACTGGAGAAGTCATATTCGATCCCCGACTTTAGACATTTGCCTTTTGCGTATCATCTTTTTTTCAATTCTCAAAATTTTTCGTCCTTAGAATTTATTAAAAATTTTACTACAGATGTTCTACAGAAGGATGCTGAGAATAAGGTGGATTGAACATGTAAGCAACGATGAAGTTTTCGGGAAACAGAAACAAAACGGACATAAAACGAAAAGAGACTGTTAAAATTTCTAAGGCATATAATAAGGAAAGAAGGCATGGTAAATTTGATACGCACATGACACACTGAAAACAAAAGGAACGGAGAAAATCAGGGCATAACCCCTACCTAACGAACTTGCGTTATTTGGATGGCAGAACAGAGGTTAGGAGAGATTGCAAAAAGACAGAATTTAGTATGAGCTACAAAGGACAGGAAAAAGGGAGGAGCCTGATTGGGACATAACACAAACAACAACAACAAGATGATTTGTTGTTTAGCAAATGCTGATCGGATTAGTTGGAGATAAATATTACGGAACTTTAAAAATTCGGAAAACAACGGAATTGAATCGTGTTTGAGATTAAAGATTAGGAGATTAAAGATTAGGAGATTAAAGATTAGTAGAGATAGGAAAAATCCAAACTTTACTAAGGGCTACAAAGGAAAAGATGCTGCGGAGAGCCATGATCACCTACATTCTGTGGGGACACGGCACATAGTAGTAGTAGAAAAAGAATGATAGGGGAGGTGGATTTGCAAGCTTGTTTTTACAACTGTGATCCATCCTCTTCTCTATTCTGGGTTTATGTAATCCCCAAATGTAATCCCCAAATGTAATCCCCAAATGTAATCCCCGATTGTGGTCTATGTCATCATTTCCAGGTTCAAGTTATTTTCATTTTTCACTTTGATTTGTGCTTACGATGTATTCTTTCTATTTGAACTAATGTCAAGATAAATCATTTTTAACCACTTCTCATCGGACGGCTTGTATAGGAAAGTCTTACTGCATAGCGGCTATACACCCCAACTTGTAGTTAAATACTCATTTAGCTTTTACTTTTTTAAATACTATTTTGAACCCGATAGAAACCTCAAGAGCCACTCAAAGTAGAGTGAATAATTTATAAGGTATACAAGGGGGGAGTAAGAGTACCATATTATGAAGATATGTAGGATAGGTAAAGATTGACCCTTGGCTTGAATAAGTCTATCACCGTTACTAAAATTCCATAATATAACAGTTCTGAAGAAGAAATTGTCTTAGACCAACCTCCTCCTTACAAATGGAATAAGAATAAACCGATTCTGTGTACGTAGCATGATGACTCCCAGGTGTGAAGGTTTGAATTGGTGAAACTAAAGAATGTAGCTCTTCTAAATAACTGACACAAGAAAAGCGAGTAGCGAAAGGCTAGCAATGTTTCGCCTGTGAGAAACGAATTGCATGGTGGGATATAATTTATCACCCACAAGCCTAGCGTAAATGATTTTTCTTAAACTCTGTCAAGGCTGGAAAGTGAGGATTGTGCAACTGATGCACAGACACGCCATTTTCTTGTTTGATGGTAGTGGTCAGGTCCTGTCTGGGACGGCGCATAAAAACCGAACACACATCATCTCTAGCGATCATATATAAGATTTCTACTTGGGGTCTCGAGTGCGCTTGAGTCTCAATAGAATTTCTACGCCTAACAACAAGCGGTTGTGACATCTTTGATATTAAAAGGTTTATTCATATATTTTCGCTATTTTGCTACAAAACAATGACTCAAACCCTTTTGAAAATAGCAAAGATATTTTCGACTCTGCCTCCGTTCGAGACAAAGAAAACATTACAAAGTTATATATAGGTTGTACTAAAAAGTTCATAGGCTGACTATGAAGGAGCGATGCCAATTTCAACTTTTCTTATTAATAAATGCATTTCTTCTTTGCAGGTAAACTGATATATCTGACTATTAATTCTTTTGGTCAAAAAACAGCAGTAGTAGATATGATGTCATCATCACTGCAATACTAGTTCCCAGTCAATTCTTTGTATGTTGGGGAATAGATGATAGTCACATCAGGAGATTAGGGAAAGTGAGCAACCAGCTCACGCACAACAGCCATTGAAACCAAGGAGTTGTGTACTGGAGCATTGTCCTGATGAAACAAGCACCCTTTCGTCAGATTTCCAGGGCATTTATTCTTGATAGCCTTTCGTAACCGCCTCAACAATTTACCAGAGAACTTTCCATTGGTGGTGTGGCCCTTTTGATAATAGCCAATAATCACAATACTTTTGCATCACAAAAAACTGAATCTCACTGCAGATGAAACGACCCTGCCCTTCTATCGAGCAGGTGAGGAATGGTGTTTCCACTACATAGCTATCTCTTTATTTCTCCTAAAAGTGATGAAGACAAAACACATCCTCGGTTAGGAAATATTCAAGGAAACCTGATGGATCTGACTCAATGTCAGATTTTTCCTTGGTGTGATCAGACATCCTCAGTGGCAGCATTTGGTAGCAGCCCGTGGGTCATCTTCAAGATTCTCATCCTAAATTCAGCTGTCAACCTTTTCACAGTTGATAAAACTGGAGCATCATCCCTTAATGTAGCAACAATGTCAACAATGTATGTCCTTGGGGACTAAATCCTTTTCTCTCCAGGTACTTAATAACAACACGATGCTAAATTTTATCCATTTTCAAGTGAAGCTACTTGTTACGTCTGATATTTTCTTTGAACAGTTAGATTTCTGTTTACCTTCAAAAAGAACAATGCAATTATTAATAAGAATTTAATGCATGCGTGATTTCACAGCTCTAACTTCACTTTCAGGTTATAAACCTTACAGCCCAACCTTCGTATAAGGAAAGATTCCGTGATTAAAGGTTTAATTTCTAGGTTTTTCTTCTTTATCTGCCTTACCTCCTCAGTCTTATGTCTCCACTTTATGTGTGAACTAGCAGCATGAGCCGACGTTGCCCGTACTTAATTCAAAAATCGTACGACTCATACTGCAATCGCTATCCCTTGACTTAAAATATTTTTGCTCTTCCTTGCCTTTAAAGGAGTGCCCTTTGCCGTGCTGATATTGCTACATGCCTTACTTCTTGCCTATCTCACACTGCGAATTTTTTCTAAGCTCTATACTAAACATTAAATCTGTTACGAAAAAAGAACTAAACAAAATGAACACAAAACGATCACCTTTAAAAACGGACTCGTAACTTGAAAAACCGAATGAAAAAAGAATGTTAACAACAAATACTTTTTCACACCCAACCCAGTTCTGCGGAGTCAGAATCAACGTTGAGTTTAAGCAAGTGAATGAGCCAATTGGAGTAAAGTGCCATGCAGATTTAAATTTATCCCACTTGTGACGAATGCGGCTATCGATTATTTTGCATGCTAGCATGCTAGTTAACATTCGTGTCACTCAGCTGTTGGCTCTCACGCTGTCTAAAAGAATCTTCCTGCCTATTCATGGCAGCCAGCTATAGGCTCTCACTCTGGCCAGAAGAAAATGGCCACAAACAACATGAAAACTGCCGTAGAAGCATGAAAAAATCGATTATTTCCACTCTCGATGGGAGTTGGGAAATGCAAGGTCGGTCTTGGCTTTCCCGCTAACTTGGAGCATGTGCATGTAAATCTTGGTGCAAATCCGTCGAAATTACGGCCGTGCATTCGTTACACACACACGCACACGCACGCACACACACACACACATCCTGCCTTTTATAGATAGAGATTATATCGCACACCAACTCAAGCTTCACTTGTGCTAGTCTGCTGATCAAGTCAGGTATCGCTTGTCAAATTATTTCATTGATTAGTACCCCTTTATGTGCCGTGTCCCTTCAAGATGTGGATCGCCATGAGTCTCCACAACTATCCATTGGAGCTCTCCCAACCAATCCTTTTTTTTTTTGCCATACATTTACTCTCACTGTTTCCATCTAGATCTTTTGTCTTCAATGTGTCTTGTGAGTGTCAAATTTTCCAAGCCCCCTTTTTTACTTTATTTACAAGCGATGGTTTGTGATAGATAGATATATTTTTTTATCTTATGTCAGTTTTATATGACAGTATGAATAATAAGGTTCTAAAGTGTAAGGATCTCATCTCTTTCCATGCCTGCTAAAGAGTGACGATCATAGCATTTGACAGCCGTTGGCATACTGTACTTCTATTATATTTTGTGATACCAATATATTTTCTAATTAATATACCGCGTAATCTTTCTGCGTCCTGAGTAAGGCGATAAACTACAACCGACAGCAAGGCTTTTAATCAGGAGGTTTTGAGGAGCAAGAAAAATCCTCTTAATGTGCGGTGTTCTCATGTTTACCCTGACCCGGGGTGGTAGCACTTGTCAGTGTCTTAGCTATGGGAAAATAGTTACCCTTCCCCGCAAGCTGTCAAAACACTATGAAAGTTTTAATACCAGCAATACTTTATGGAAAAATTATTACCAGCACTAAATTTTGAAAAAGAAAATTATTACTAGAAATACATGTTTGGAAAAAAATTATTACCAGCATTACATTTTTGAAAAAGATTACCAGAAATACGTTTTAAAGAGATTACTAAACATATATATTTGGGGAAAAAAAGATTACCAACAATACATTTTTGAAAATATATTACTAATTATATATTTTTTGAAAAAATATTACAAGCAATACATTTTTGAAATAAAAATATTACCAGCAATACATTTTTGAAAATAGATTACTAACAATACATTTGTGGAAAAAATTATTACCAGCAATACATTTATGAAAAGAGATTACTAATTATATATTTTTTGAAAAAATACTACCAACAATACATTTTTGAAAAAAAAAATATTATTATCAATACATTTCTGGAAAAAGATTACCAACAATACATTTTTGGAAGAAAATAAAAATCTTGTCGGTATTAAACGATTCATTGAAATTGATATACCGTAAAACAATAAAAACCAAACCAAACGAATCTTTCTACATCGTTCTTCGTATTTCTTCGGTACAAATATTGGAGAACCAAAAACTAAATAAATTTTTCACATAATCCTTTATATTGGATGTGAACAATTCTTTAATGTGTTTCCCTTGTATTGCCATCCCAGTGAATATTTTTTGATCTTGTGCAGCCATCATCATCATTATTACCATTATTATTATTATTATTATTATTATTATTATAACATTTTTGCCTGCCTTTATTCAAAATGATATAATTTAGGAACGTGCGAATGTCAAACGTAATTTTAATGTTCGTAAAGGATTCAGTGTTCTTAACAACATTAGATATGAAGATCACACAGTGTGGATAGCCGAATGAGAAATGAAAATGCAAGAACTCCTACAGAATGTAGCAGTGAAAAGCAAGAAGGAAATACTAAACATCAACTATAAGGAGACGATGCATGGTTTCCAGTAAAAGTTAAAGAACGACATAAGAATTATAAGTTAGATGTCAAATTCAAGTAAGTAGAGAAATTTCAATATCTAGGAAGTCTTTTAATAGACAGCAGAAAGTATGACACCGAAATACGAAGGTGCATTGGTATAGCGAAAGATGTCTTCCAAAAGTGAAGCGAAGTATTAAGAAACCGGAAAACATCGTTAGAAACAAAAAAAAGAGTACTTAACTATTGTGTAATATCGGTCCCCATAAATGGCTGTGAATGCTGGACAATCTACTCTCCGGGGAAGATGAAACTTTGGGTAACAGTATTAGGTCCTAATGAAGAATGCTGAAAATACCATGGGCAGAACATGTGAGTAATTACGAGATCTTGGACAAAATAGATAAAAAAAGGGACACTCATACTTATCATCAGATAGAGACAGTTGAAATCTCTAGGGCACATAAGGATGAAAATAGGCTTGTAATACGTGACACTCACAGTACATATTGAAGGCAAGAGGGACAGAGGAAATCAGCTCATAACCTACCTAACGATCTTGTATTGACAGAATAGAGATTAGGAGAGATAGCAAAAAGAACAGCTTTAGAAACAGCTACAAAGCAAAGGATGTTGTAGAGAGCTATGATCGCCAACGTCCTGAAAGAACATGGCGCATAAAAGAAAAGAATTGAACAAAAAATCTGCTTTTCAAGTGCTAAGGTCATGCATTTTATTTAAATGCATGGCTTTATCGCGTCTTGGGCCGAGGTCATGCATGAGATGCGTGCACATCCTTTCTTGCATGCCTCCGCGTTCATGATCTCGCGTGAATATTCCTTCATGCATATCAAACAGATGTGGTCGGAAAAATCTGTTTGACAATCAAATGTTTGTTTTCTTTCCTGATCCTCAGCAATTTCGAAAACAAACACATCTCAATGGTAAAAACCTCAAACCGAGTTCTTCCAGCTTTATCAGATCTCACGTTTATAATAACATGAAACTTCAAGTCCCGAGACTTTCCGAGACTATTGTGTTCCGGTTTAACAACAAAAACAAACCATCAAACACATCTTAAGCGCCTAAGATGTAACAGAGCCCAGAGATAGCAATTAACTATTTTCTGTGACCCAAAATAGTCATTATATTTTGTGTATGAAAAGTATATTCAAGAGTAAACATTATTATAGAACAGAGATAATATATTATTTTCCTGATGGTAAAATAAAAATGATTTTAAACAAAACTAAACAAAACTAAACAAAGATTACAGCGTGCTGTTAGAATAACGGCTATCGGCGCATAAAGTTAAATTGTTGAACAGAATTCAAATGACAAGCTAATCATTTACATTCACTTTCGAATTATTACCATTGACAATGGAATAAAAACAATTTTGTCCCCTAGTTATGGATTAAATATCAGAGTAGAATAATTTCCATTAATTTGAGTGACAGTTAATTTAGAGAAAGGACAATTCTGAATACAAAAATGTATATAAACCAACTGGAAAACACTCAACTACTCTTCCCAAGGAGCCATTGTTCTGCCTTTTTGGAAATGAGAGAGAACAATTCCTCTTTGCCTTCTATACGAATATTTACAGCTAATAAAGAAAAGGAATCTGTTGTGAGCCATTCTGAAGGAAAACAGTAGGTTTTTTAAAAAGGAATCCCATTCTAATATTCCATGGTGTACTGATTCTTCGAAAAGGACGCTTCTTTGGAAAAAGAATAAAACAGCGTACCAAAATAGGACGGAACGGCCTGTACCGTATATTGAAAATCTGATTGGTTGATAAATATCAGTCATCAACTTGAGGTTCGTATGTTAATAGTCTGTGTTTGGCAGTGAAAGAAAAAATAAACAAGCGGTTTGATTTCTATTCTTAGAGATGGTTCGCAAGTCTAGGAATTCTCCGTTGTTTTGTTGAAGTCCTTTATAAGAAATGATCTGAGTGTGATTCTGCATTACAGATTAACGAGGCAACACAGTTCATTTTTAGTATATTTCTTTGTTTTGTAAACTTAACCAATTATATTGTCTATGCTACATGAAATTCGTATTTTTGGCATAAAAAAGAAAATGTTATGATTTAAACAAGAGCATATTTTAATAAAGTAGAAGCCGTCATGATGTATACTAACTCACGCACAAAACACATATACACACACACACACACATATATATATATATATATATATATATATATATATATATATATATATATATATATATATATATATATATATAATTTGATCTAAAAATGACGGTGCGCAGTATTTAAAGGGAACATTTTTCGTCCAACACTTTTTTTAAAAAGATTCCTTGGAACAAAATCCCAATACAGAAAAAAATAATCATACTCGGTGAAAATGAAAAAGAGCATTGGACTTGGGGGAGTCGGTAAATAAGTAGAAACGAATAAAATAAATGTATAACTAAAACAATAAATCGATGTAAACTTTTACTTCTTGAAGAAGTGTTAGAATAACAAGTTTCCTATTAACGAATTCACTCCGCCATTTTTAAAACAATATATAAATTCTGTTATATAAAATTTATAAAAAAAAAAAAAGTTAGTATTAGGAATAAAATCCTGAACAAACGGGGTTTTATAGTGGTTACAAAATCTCCATGCCTGAATAGTATTAATAAAAACCCTACACTTAAATCAGACAATAACAGTGAAAATTTGTGTGATTATAGAAACCCAGAAGACTGCCCATTAGAAAATAAATGCTGCATCAAATCTTTGGTATACCAATGTACTATCTCATCCACTGAGAGTCCTAATACTAATATGATATACATTGGGTCCACGAAGAATGATTTTAAAGCTAGATGGAGGCAGCATAAGTGCTCTTTCAACAATATAAATAAAAGAAATCAGACTTCTCTATCTAAATAGTTTCGGCATCTGAAGGAAATAAATAGGACACCTAAAGTAAAATGGAAAATTATAAACAGGACTAGAACTTGTAAAACTTGGGATGACCCATGCCCTTTGTGCATCCATGAGAAACTGCACATTATTAAGTTTCTAAATAATAAAAATCTATTAAACAATAGACATGAGTTAACGGTTTTTTGCCGACATCATCAAATTCAAGCATTGAATAATTTAGCTTAAAAACAAACATACAATAAATTAACTTTTATAATCCATACCCCAATAAAAAGTTTAAACACCATCCAAAAAAAGATAGCCCTTTATGAAGTTGTCAAAAAACAAATGTTACGACAGTTTTATATAGGCAAAACCCTTTCATAAAGAAATAAAAAAAAAAAAATAAATAAATCTCGATAGACACGTAAACCACACTAGGCGAAAACATCTTCCGTTTTAAATTCAGACACCCCCACCTTACCCTGACTTGACATCTGTGAAAGTAACTCTATGCTGATACAAATTATTAGCACACAACACCACTACCTATTTTTAAAATTCGCCATGGCTGTTACCATGGAAATTTTGATTTCAATTGTGAATACACTATTAAAACACGTAAATTTCAGAAATAAGTTATTCCAAAAAAAATTCGCTTGAAGATGAAACAGAGCTTACTTTAATTCAATTTAATTCTAATAATTATATTGAAGTTTTCGGCTCTTGTTTTTGAAACATGAGACCTCTTATGTAGCGTGTTGGAATCATATTTTTAAATAAATAATTATATTTATGCTCTACTTTTGTATCGAGCACTATTTTTTAAAATAATAGCAAAAATACTAAAGAACTTACTTACCTAACAAGTTCTTTTCTATTTTCTATATATTTTCATATATATATATATATATATATATATATATATATACAATGACATTAAATTATCAATTATCTGCTTTAATGCTGAATATCAAATGATAGAGTATTTGTACATGCATACACACATACACACACACACACACAGATAGATAGATAGATAGATAGATAGATAGATAGATACATACATACATACATACATACATACATACATACATACATACATAGTGTGTGTTTGTGCATGCATGCGTGTATGTATGTATGTATGTATAAACCGTGTATAAACATTTTCCCGGCCAGTTCATTAGTATAAATCATGAAGTCAGTAATACCGAGGAACCCCCACCCATACAAGGGAGAAGCCTTCATTTAAATTATGGGCTGCAGAATTTTGGTAAATAACAACGACCTTCATGGACCTATCCGATCGGAAGAACTTGAGTTCGATTCTTGTCCATGCCATATTTCCAGTCCGCGATGTTTACTAACGCCAGGAGAATGACGCTCTGTGTAGTTGCGATGAAAACCAAAAGAAGTTGAGATGAAAGCATTACTAGTTAAAGATTACAAAAACAGAAAACCTAGAAAGGAAACTACAAGAAATTGGTATGAACACCACCCAGAACCCGTTACAGACACAGGACCGGTTACCATTTTATGGGACTTTACAATACACACAGACAGAACAATGAAAGCTAATCAGAGATTACAAAACAAAATGTACCTTCTTATTGACATATCTTTATTTATGTAAAATGTGCGTAATCTTAGGTTTGGGGTATTTTCTTTTTTTTTTTTTTTTTTTTTTTTTTTTTGCTTTTCCTCAGAAAATGCTTAGTTGAAAAAGCCATGATGCTATTTTTGACCTTATTTCTCTTGTGGGGATTTCGGAAAGAAATGGTTATACACCATAAATCAAAGGAAATAAAATAAAAATAATAACAGAATCTGCTTTCTTATTCATAGTCACTGCAGATTGTAATGTGGCCACAACGATCTACAGATAACTCTTAAAATACAAGGATCTTGCAGTGAAGATCTCAAAAATGGGACACATGAGGACATCAATTATTCCAGTTGACGCTGGAGACCCTCGGATTGATTAAAAAAAGGTTCCAACAGAGACATAGATTTAATTCCTGGTAGCCCATGCCTTAAGGAAATACCTAACATAGTATTCACATGTCCTGCTCACATATTACGTCATGAAGTCATTTCTAACCTTAGGTATCTGGTTGATAACAGGAAGGAAATGTGTATACAACTGAAATCAAAGTGAATAATAATAATAATAATAATAATAATAATAATAATAATAATAATAGGCTGCACGGTATTGTCACCCACTGAATATAAAAGCCGGCATGACAGAGTGGGCCAATATCTGCACTGGAAAATCTGTAACTTCTACGGGAAGGAAACAGAAAGAAAATGGTATGAACATCACCCAGACACGGTTACGGAGGTAGGACCTGTTACATTTCTATGGGACTACGCAATACACACTGACAGAACAATCAAAGCTAAGACAGTGTTATTAGAGACCGCAAATAAAAAAAAAAGTGCCTCCTTATTGATATGGCAGTCCCTGCAGACTGCAATGTATCTTTGAAGATCTTCAAAAAGCTATCAAAATACAAGGACCTTGAAATCGAAATCTCAAAAATGTGGCACATGGGAACATCAACAATCGTCGTTGTAGTTGGAGCCATCGGATTGGTTGGAAAAGATTCCAGTAGACTAATTGAAGGGTTTTCTGGAAGTCCATGTCTTAAAGAAATACAAAAAATTGTTCTCAGAAGTACAGCACACACGTAACGAAGGGCTTTGTCTATGTCATTTTTCTTTCTTTTTTTCCAGTGGAAAATGTCATGATGCCATTTCTAACCTTAGGTCCCTGGACGGGACCCGGAAAGAAATGAATACACATCAGAAATCAAAGAAAATAATAATAATAATAATAATAATAATAATAATAATAATAATAATAATAATAATGAAAATGTCATGATGCCATCTCTGACCTTAGTTCCCGGAACAGTACATGGAAGGAAATGAGTATATACCAGAAACCAAAGGAAAACAAACAACAACAATAATAATAATAATAATAATAATAATAATAATAACGGCGCAGGTCCCAATTTTGTTTCTGTAGGTACGATGTGGAGACAATGGATCATGACATCACCAAATAATTCGCCCGTGCATTGAATATTGGTACCATGTCTGGTCTGGCGCTCCGACTACATTCTAGACAAGATTCTAGACAAAATTCAAAGAAGGATCTGTAAAATTATCAGTCCGAACCTCCTGGCATTTCGACTTCAGTCACTTTTCCAAAGCCTTAATGTAGATTCTGTCTTTTCTAAAAACAATTTCATGACAATTTTTCTAAAATGACTTCCACTCGTTAATACTCCACCCTTGAATTTAAGCGTACTCCCAGATTGACTATCACGTCTCATCGTTTAGCTGATAATACAATCGTAAGTGTTCTACGCTCATATTATCTTTTCTCGCACTTCTCACCTGTGGAACTCTTGTCCTGTTTCTTGCATCTTTGCCTGGTGTACTCTTCTCAGAATGACTATCAGGATGGATATTTTGGATTATACCTCGTTGTTAGTGGGTAATTTTTTTAATCATTTTACTCCAAGCAAAGCGATAATGCTACTAAAACACAAGGTATTTCTGGGGGTGGGAGAGAATGAAATGACTTCAGTGAGGAGAAAGGTTCAGGAGGACAGAAAATGGTGATTGACGTTGCACTTGAAGAGAGTAATTGACAGGATAGTAAGAAATCAGGAAATAGTTCCACAGGTGAGAAGTGCGAGAAAAGAAATTATTGGTGTAGAACTTATGGCTACATCTAGCTATTTCAATATCAAAATGATGAGCCATAATTATTATTATTAAAAAGTTGAGCCATAATTATTATTATTAAAAGACGAACCATAATTATTACTATTGTTGTTATTGTTATTATTAAAAAAACAAAATGATTGACGTAAATTTAACAACATTTAGAGAAGAGCGTTATTTAAAAAAAAAAAAGAAAAGATAAACGACGTTATTGTTAAGCAACGTTTAACAATATTTCGACAGTACGCCTGTTTCAAGTTATGTATAAAAATTATACACAAGTAAGAAAAATATAAAAAATACAAGCATTTGTACAATCGTTGCTTGTCCTTAGAAAAATAGCTATACTGGTAATCAACACGACAAATCAAATGAAATCGTATTATTATTATTATTATTATTATTATTATTATTATTATTATTTGCTTCGTGATAAAATCATTTATCAAGTCTTTCACTTGAGACATATGATAACTGAATGGTTTATGTACAAAGCTGCTGAAGGTGTTTTACTCGGTATTTGAGCAATGGCGTGGTGATTTTTCATTTTTTTTTTCAATCAACGTTGTATTCAGTCTTAAGAATCGGGTTTGAATTCATAAATACTGACACCAAAAATTAGATTCATAGCTTTTTATCAATTTTTGAGCATTTAATCTTGAAGATCGTCTGGAAAAATGTGTAGAAATACCTAATTTCCGCAGATTTCTGTTTACAAAATGACATCAAAATTTTTTTTTAAATCCAAATAAACCTAATATATTTTGCATTAGATAGGCTTAATGGAAAATGCATTTAAACCAGGAATTTAATTATGACTCACCACAAGCAAAATATGCATTTTTTAATATATTCGACTAGCAGCATGGCCCGGCGTTGCCCGTGCTTGATTCAAAAATCGTACGACTCATACAGCAATCGCTATCACTTGACTTAAAATATTTTTGCCCTTCCTTGGCTTTAAAGAAGTGCCCTTTGCCATGCTGATGTTGCTACATGCCTTACTTCTTGCCTATCTCACACTGCGAATTTTTTCTAAGCTCTATACTAAAAATTAAATCTGTTACGAAAAAAGAACTAAACAAAATGAACAAAATGAAAAAAGAATGTTAACAACAAATACTTTTTCACACCCAACCCAGTTCTGCGGAATCAGAATCAACGTTGAATTTAAGCAAGTGAATGAGCCAATTGGAGTAAAGTGCCATGCAGACTTGTGACGAATGCGGCTATCGATTATTTTGCATGCTAGCATGCTAGTTAACATTCGTGTCACTCAGCTGTTGGCTCTCACGCTGTCTAAAAGAATCTTCCTGCCTATTCATGGCAGCCAGCTATAGGCTCTCACTCTGGCCAGTAGAAAATGGCCACAAACTACATAAAAACTGCCGTAGAAGCATGAAAAAATCGATTATTTCCACTCTCGATGGGAGTTGGGAAATGCAAAGTCGGTCTTGGCATTTCCGCTAACTTGGAGCATGTGCATGTAAATTTTGGTGCAAATCCGTCAAAATTAAGGCCGTGAATTCGTTACTCACACACACACACGCACACGCACACACACACACACACACACATCCTTCCTTTTATAGATAGAGATAAGTAAAAACTGTCTAAAATATTTGTAAATTATTACAAAATAGGCTCACCTACATGCCATGCGTGATACATGCTTAGACGATCATGTGTCTTTCGATACATTACTGACGAGGAAGATATTTTCCCCGTAGTAGTATGTCATTTCTTTCTGCGGTAGACCAGTTGCCATCCAAGGCTATAGAACCCGGTCTGTCCTGAGGGAGGAGGGAGAAGAAGAAGATTCATACCTTTCCAGTCGAGTCCATTACAACTACGTAAGTGGTTGTAATGGACTCGACTGGAAATCGAACTCGGCTCTCCGATTCCTCAGTCCCAGCCACTATCAATTCCTCCATCGTGCCCTACTGAACGAATAACATTTGTTAGATTATAATTAATAAAAACAAAAATAGATGAAACGTCGTAAAATTACTGCACAGTAGAAACATTTCATCATAAATATCGCTAAACTGTTCAGTATAATTTCCCTTTGATATTAAATCAAGGTCTTATTTGATGGCACAAAGATTTAGTGATAATATGGTTGTACCATTGTCGCTATAGAATTTGTAAAGTTTCAGTAAATTATAAAATTTATAAGACTACTATAAGTCGTTCAACTAATCACCGGAATGAAATGTGATTTTTAACCTAAGCTTAATCTTTAAACACGTTTCCTAAAAAATCGGTAACGATTTGGAAATGAATATTTTATGTCTTTATTTATCATGTCAAACGTCAACTTTCAAATTAATTGCATACCATGATTCCAAAATCGACCTGCAATAGTGAAACAGTACTCATTGACACAAGCAAGTGCTTGTATTTCAGATAAAAATTAATTTGTTGGCATTTTCTTAATATTAGGTTGGTGCAATAATAATAACGTTTTCTCACAAATGTTACTTTTATATATGATTTCTGAATTAATTCATTGATATATATAGCCATGTTATATATCATTTTGAAGCACGTTATTCGCTCTATCGAATCGTGTTATTCGTTACCGTTCTAAATCTCTTCATTCATTTATTTGCAGGCTTTTCGACAGCATGGACAAAATTCAAATCCGCACGATTTTCTTGTTCCAGTTCAAACTAGGCCGAAAAGCTGCCGAGACATCTCGTGATATCAATGATGCGTTTGGCCCAGGAACCACTAACGAATGTGTGGCACAACGGTGGTTCAAGAAATTTCGCAATGGTGACGAGAGCCTCGAAGATGAAGACGGTCGCGGCCGGCCGACTGCGGTTAATAACGAACATTTGAAAGCCTTAATTGAAGCCGATCCTCGCAAAACCACACGAGAAGTTGCTGTTAAACACGAGGTCGACCACTCAACAGTCGTTCGCCATTTAAAGCAAATAGGGAAGTCAAAAAAGTTTGATAAATGGGTAAACGATAATCAAAAAAATCGTCAAAAAACATTATTTTTGCACCAACGTAATATGTGCGTCAGTATTACTTTCATACATTGTTAACTGTCCCCTTTTTCTTAGAACAGAGATTCTATTTATTATATGTCACATTTTTTTTCTCGTTTTGATTTCCAAATCCTGACATTTGGAGATTTTATAAACTTCTTTTGCTCAACTGTTTTTTTTTCTAAAACCTTACGAACGTGTCGATAAGATAACCTTATTTTTTTATCTCGAGTATTATCTTGTATACTGCGATCGACATATCAAATAGAATCCTCTTTAGAACTGATGGTTTTTATTGGTATATTGCTTTTTTTATATGGTGTAAATGTATTAAGAATGAACAACTCTTGAACTATTATGTAATTTCAATCCTCCTATATGCCAGTGAATAATAAACAATTTCTACACAGATGAAGGGGTAACTTGAGGCAACAGAAGGATGCTGAGAATACCACTGTCGAAGCATGTCGGCAATTTGAAAGTTTTAAGAAAAATGAAAACAAATAGGGCACTTGTAGTTAGAAATAGAAAGAAACACTTGAAATTTCTGGGATACATAGTAAGTAATGGGGGCATTGAGGAATTAACACACACAAGGCATATTGATTGTAAGAGGTGCAGAGCTAAACAATGACTAAACTACAAGCTCATATAAATGGATGGCACAACAGGGATATGTGTGGATAGTTATGTGACAAACATTGCTTTTCGATACAAAAGGCTCGACCCGTGATTCCCCTACATTCACATAAAAGAAGATGTAAATATATATATATATATATATATATATATATATATATATATATATTGCCCTAGCTTTAAATGTTTACTAATTTTTTTAAATCATTTCACTACAAGTAAGGCGATAACGCCACTAAGACGCAAAAGTTGTAAGAGAATGAGAAAGGACAATAAAAATCAGGATATGTGAAGACGGAAAATAGTGATTGACGTTGCATTTAAATTTTTGAAGATAGTACAGAACCAAGAAAGCGGAAGCGAGTTCCACGGGTGAGATGTACGAGAAAAGGAAATTATTAGAATAGAAATCACATTTTCTCATAGGTTTTTGCAACAGTAAAAACCTATTTACCAATCTAGTAGTAAGCTTATGTTCATACGGTCGAGGTACTAAGGGGACATCATTGGAAACACTGTCATGAAAATTATTACTTTATAACTTGATTGGCGGCAAAGTCTCGTAATTTTACAGTCGAAATTACTAAATGTAACCGTAAGTTCTACGCTAAGCGTTTCTTCTGCAGTACTTCTCTCTTGTGGAACTGTTTTTCGACATTTTGCTTTCCATAAGGAGTTGGTGGTACTTGACATCATTGAGAGTGCACAGGTGGCTGTTCTAATCAAGACAACTCATGTGCTAAGAAAAGTGCTGTATTTCCAAGATGCAGGTAGAAGTTGACATGCGACCATCATTACCTGGTTGACTGACAAGCGCTTGGAGAGCAATCGCCCTGAAATCATACAATGACAGCCATGTATGGATCCTGATAGACGTTGCGTTACCTTGGGATAAGGAGATCGTGAAGGCGGAACAGGCGGGAATACAGAAATACAAATATTTGGCAGGGTAAATTAGACCAAATATTAGGACAATAAATGAACAGGGATCAGGAAGACAATAAATGGCGATTCACACTGCATTTAATTCTTGAATATCGTAGGTATCAAAGAAACAAGAAAGTGAAAGCTAGTTCCACAGGTGAGATGTGCGAGACAAATAAAATATTAGAATAAAAATCACATTTACACCTAGCATTTCCAACAGTAAAAACCTATTTGCCAATCTAGTATCCATGTTCATGTGATCGACGTGCCAAGGAGAAAACATTGAAAAATTGTGATGAAAATTAATTCTTTATAACTAGATTGGCGGAAAGGTTTCATCATTTTTGCAGTTGAAATTTCTAGATGTAACCGTAAGTTCTATGCTAACTGTTTCTTCTCCACCACTTCTCGCTAGTAGAACTCTCTTCAAGTGTCTTGCTTTCCAGAACGCCTTGGCGGTACCAGCCATCATTGAAACTGCACAGGTGGTTGTGCTAATCTGAACAACTCATGTGCTAAGGAAAATGTTGTGTTGCTAAGATGCAGATAGAAGTTGTCATGTGACCATCATCACATGGTTGGTTGACAAGCGCTTGGAGAGCAATAGCCCTGAAATCTCACAATGGCAGTTATGAATGGATACTGATCGACATTGCGGTACCTTGGGATAAGGACATCGTGAAGTTGGAGCAGGCAGAAATTCAGAGTTACAAAGACATATACCAAGAAATTTCAGAGGTACCAAAACCTGGCTGAGGACAGAAATATATCAGGCAGCACCTGAAGTTGTTCCTTTTGTGATTGTGAGACTCGGTACTACTGATAATATAAACAGCTCATACCACTTCTAAATCAATAACGAACAATATTTTCTTTCTATTCTGATTAGTGCCGCGACCTAAGGAAGGTCGAAGGAATTCTATTCTAGAAAAATCATATACATCCCAAGTTTCCTCTGTTTTTTTATCAGTGGATCCATCTATGTAAGTAGTGCTATAAGGATAACTGAACGTGTGCAATATATTGCCAGTGGCTGTACTCGCCCGGCATAGTACGGATGAGGCAATGACAAAGTAGCCTTTAGAATAGATTGGGAACTACGGTGGTCACAGCTCAAAGGGTTAAATGTGTACGTAGGAAGTATGGCCCCCGTACACGCAAAGTGGTACGAGCATTCATTACCGCCAAGAGCCGAGAATGAGTAAGTGAAGCTAATGGGGGATAAAACCTACGGTGACTAACAAGCGCTTGGATAGCAATCACCCTGAAATCATACAAGAGCAGCCGTGAATGGATTCTGGTAGACGTTGCGGTACCTTGGGATAAGAACATTGTGAAGGCCAAGCAGGTGGAAATCGAGAGGTACCAAGACCTAACAGGGAAAATTCGAGAAATGTACCAAGTGTTAGGATAATAAAAGAACGCGTATCAGAAAGACAGAAAATGGCGATTGACATAGCATTTGTATTTTTGAAGATCGTAGGTAGCAAGGAAACAAGAAAGCGGAAACGATTTCAACAGGCGAGATGCGCAAGAAAAGAAACTATTAGCGTTTATATGTAGCAAGCAGAAATGCAACGGGACTGACAAAACATATCGATGAAATACACGAAGTAGCTCTTATATTTGTGTTTGGCGCAATCGGAACTATTTCCATACATCTTTCAACCACACAAGACAACTTACGTCTGTATGATATAATTGGGAATGCGCTGCTTGGAGTGCTGCTTGGAACAACTCATCTGCTGAGGAAAGTGTTATGTTGCGGGGTGGAGGAAAGTGTTGTGTTCCGGTCGAAACATCTAAAAATCAGAGAAGAAATCAAATCAAATAATAATCATAGCAACAATGTGTTGAGTCACGGATGACGCCTGCGTTCCTGATTAATTTTAACCCTTCTGACTGAGCTCCTGAGTCAAAATTCGCAAATAATTGGTATGTACTGTTTCACAGTAGGTATAAAAAAATAGTTACAAATGTTTACCCACCGTTCAACCGGTGCCTGGGAATTAAGTCATTTTTTCTACCACTGTTCAACCGGTGGTTGGGCATTACATCATTTTTCTCTACCACCGGTAAAGCGGTGGTCACAGCTCAAAGGGTTAAATGGTTACTTTAAATACACTTTTCACACAAGATATTTAAAAATCAAAGATGCCCTTAATATACTCTGCTATAAATAAATGCCTTAATTCATGTGTACTTTATCACTTTCGAGCCACCTTACTTTAAGAAAAATAGCTGTTACTTTTTTATCTCCATTTTTCCGTGATCTTGTTTACCCAGTGTGATTTGACATAAGTCTTTACACTGGATTTTATTATATTAGTATTTTTTATCTTGGCTTTTTCTAAGCTTTTCTTGCTCCTATCACAAACGATTGTGTACAACGTCCTCCAGCACAAATCTTAGCCGTCACTCTAAATTGACAACATGTCAAGATTGAAACCGCACGGTTATTATCAATGAAAAATAATGACAGAATTGGTCGGCTTAGCAATTTTCACTGTCCCACTTTTTTTTAATTTGGACAACCCTCACATTTTTGGTTTCCACTTCTTTATACTGACTTTTATTTGTATGTATATATAATTCCCTTTTCGAGTTGTGCATCCGCCATTCACTTCGTCTGACATTTGATTACCTTTCTTTTCGAAAATATGACGTTTTCATCGTCAATTTTACAAGAAAATTTACGAATAAATAATATATAGAATAGTTCTCTTTTGTCACAGACAGTTTCATCCATTCCTAAATAAAGTCTATTCATCTCTTTTTTCATTTGTCACTACATTTCTATTGTATAATATTTGACATTGTATTTTTATAAATGACTGGGATACTCAGCGTTGCCCGGAAGGGTGCCACATTCACAGAGCCAAATTATCCTCAATCACTTCTTATTCTATTGGCAGGAAGGAAATTCTGCTCAGACAGTTTTTTCCCCCAAGAGCTGCTATTTTGTAAAACAGACTCCCATGAGGATACAATCTTAACTTAAAGGGGATATTAACCTATTATAAATAATGTAAATAATGATCTTAAAAAGTTGAAAGAAATGCTATTCTAGAATATGTGCTATTATTCGGTGTGTTTGTATGTACGACTTTTTGGCTTTTTCAGCTTGCGACCAGATGTAGTATCTGATCCATCAGTGCTCCTTCAGAATTAGAAAAGTTATATAAATATTAAGAAATATTAAGAAATAAGAGCCTGGAGAAATCAAGGAAGGATACGGAGAAAAAGGGTTACTGAAGAAAAAAATGGAGGGTGGAAATTTAAAACATTTAAGTCATTTTTTTAAATATGTTTATCATCTCTCCGATATACATATATATTCTTTTCACAATGTTTTTCTTCGTTTCTTTACATCCGTCTGAAACGATGTTTACGTTGGTGTAAATATCACTTTAGTTTGATGATCTCCTAAAGGACGAAACGGACCACACGAAAAATAAAATTTCCATTGGTCCTTAATTTTCAAAATAAATGTTCGGATACGTAAAAATTTATTTATCATATATTCTGGGTGTAACAGCAAAATTGTCTAAATCGTGTAACAGCATAATTATCCATCCTACAATATGTTCAATATCTAAAAAAAAAAAGACCTAATCTAATTGAGTTTCAGTATCTGTCTATATTTCTGAGATGAGGTATTATGTACACTATTTACATTATTCGAATTATTGTCCTCATCTTTGTCGCCATCTTTATTACAAAAGTTTCGAAAAACCCTTTGAGTTATTCAGCTAAAAACAGAGCAGGCTAAAATCGTTTTATGTCAAATTCACTATCTTCCTGAGAGGACAAAGGTCATTTGGGCTTTCATCAGGTGGTTGGAATGTCGAACTGAACTCCTTTATTTCGCTCACTGGGGTAAGACTGTCTACATGTATAATGGATGTCAGTTATCTGTTAATTCCCTTCTCCAAGTTCTCCGCAGCCATAACCTGGTATTGAACTCACACTCTTTGGGTTCTGTCACTGGATCTTACTAACGACTTTATCCACTGTGCCATGTGTCCTTGAGGACATCTGGATAAGGATTTCTGGATATTATAAACCTGTCTTCAGCAACCATTGCTGAAGACATTAGGTTTATAATACCCAAAATTGGCACCAGTTGTCATAAGAATCATTGAAAAAAACTTTTGAGTTATACAGCTAAAAAGAGAGCAGATTAAAATCATTTTATGTCAAACTGACTGACTTCCTGAGAGGACAAAGGTCATTCGGGCCTTCAGTAATGGTACCAACATTCATACTCTGGCTTCCATTCAGGAACCATCAAGAGAACTCCGAATAAGTTTGAAAAAGTGTGAACAGTAGAGACGAAAACTGAATCAGGAGGTCACAACAGGAAGAGAGATCATCATTTCAGTTTAGAGCTAAAGAGAGCAATTAGAAAAGATCCAACTCAATTCGTAAGACGTTTTTCACGTCAGAGAGGAGTTTCAGCTATAACAGTCCAAAGATCAGTGAAAAAAAACTTTTAAATTGAAATCGTACGTGAAATCTGTGAGACAACTTGTTAATCCAGGAGAAGAAAATACGCAGGCCGTTAGGCATAATAATCGCTGTTTAAAGTAAGAATAAAAATGAGGCGTCTATTTTCAAATACGATTATCCTCAATCACTTCAAAGAAATTCTGCTTAGGCAGTTTTTTTCCCAAGGAAATAATAACGTTTAAAGTAATATATATATATATATATATATATATATATATATATATATATATTAATTGATTTAAAATATGTTTTTCGCTACACAGTTCTAACCATGTTTCAAAAATGGAAGCTGAAAGCTTCGAATTTAATGTTGTAATTAAATTAAAGACATTAGTTCCATTTCATCCTCAAGCCAGTTTTGAAACATGGTTAGGACTGTTTAGCAAAAAAATAACATATTTTAAATCAATTAATTTATAATATTAATGCTCTGTAAATTTACTATTTTGTAAAAATATTTTTATTTTAAGAATCTATAAGAACACCGGATTATATATCTTACTGTTCTTTCTTTTTATTTATATATATATATATGTATATATATATATATATATATATATATATATATATATATATATATGATTAATTGAAATATAACATTTGTCACTCGTAGAAGAATTTTTTGTAATCATTCTGTCCACCCGTCAGGAGGTATCAGAAATTGACTGCTGATTTTCTCATTTGTGTTATGTTCCAAAAAATAAAAAATTTACGCGCTTTTTATTGGTGTGAGATTGGGTTTTTGTTCTTTGTGTGTGCGCGTGTGTGTGCGTATGCCCGTACGTGTGTGTATGTGCACATTTGAAGAATATCGTGTTTACTTTTCCTTTTCATAATTTTCTTGTCTTCTAATACTCTCCCCCTATATATTTATATCATATGTGTGTGTGTGTGTGTGTGCTAGAATTTTATGATAAACACTTACCATTTGTTCTTTATTCTATCATATATATATATATATATATATATATATATATATATATATATATATATATATATATATATATATATATATACTAAAAATCCAAAATGTTGATGTGACCAATAGACTACCTAAAGAAAGCCTTACACGGGAAAAAAAAGTGAAACTACGAAGAAAGTAAAAAAAAGAAACGGCAAACACTTACCTAAGCAGTAAATAACAGTGCTCAATGCCTAGCCTACCCAGACAGAGCTAAAAAAGATTCATAGCGTCAATACTCAACAAGGCATAGCTCGAGTCAATATATATATATATTTTTACTGAAATGTTATCCGCCAAACCAACTTCCCAAAATCAGTAGTTCAAAAACGAACTATGATAATTCTTGCTGAAAGTTTCAAAGAAGTTGCTAAATTTGTTGAACTGCGCATTGAATATCATCTACACGAACCTTTTTTAATAGGTAACTCATTTATAAGCAACTGGACTCAAATTTGACTAAACATACATGGTCAAACGAAAACAAGTCCTAAATGTATTATTTTATATTTCTACCAATTCTACTTATTTAGTTACATTGAAGTGTTTTTCTTTTCTATTTCTTAAAGCCTTAAACAAATAAGCAAGTATTAGGTTGGTGCAAAAATAATGACGGTTTTTAACGTTAAAAATACGTCAAAAACCGTCATTATTTTTGCACAAACCTAATATTTTACCCACTTCAACACATATATAGGATGACTCTCGTCGTAACCCGAAACTCACGTTCACTCGATGTTCAGGCGACTTGAACACCTTCAAGTCGTTTGAAGGTCTCGTGAAACTCGGGTTATGACTACGGCTATCCTTTCATAGGAATCAAAGTTATCAAGCGTTTTTACTCTATCTCAGTAATACAAGCGTTGAGTACATTATTTTACTGACTAGGTAGGTGCTTATCTTTTTTTTTCTTTTTATTGCTGTCCTTATTTGAAATTTTATCTTTTATAAGATTTGGGGTTTTTTGATATTTCTTTAATATATATATATATATATATATATATATATATATATTAGGTTGGTGCAAAAATAATGTCGTTTTTCTTTTGAAGTTGAACGTCAAAAAACGACATTATTTTTTGCAAAAACCTAATATATATATATATATATATATATATATATATATAGTACAGGTAATCGATCCGTTGGTATATAATCCGGGTGAATCCATAAATATTAATTATTAAAACTGATCAACGGAGAGCCCGATGTTTTTATTTTATTAGGTTGGTGCAAAAAAAAATGACGTAATAATATCGTTTTTTGACGTTAAAAAATACGTCAAAAAACGACATTATTACGTCATTATTTTTGCACCAACCTAATAACAGAGCAAATATTTTCTAGCTTTAAATAACCTGCAAAAAAAAAGCCAAACCAATGAATCAAGCCATGAAGAGACACCCAATGCAATTCTATTACCTGATTCATGCTTTCCTATCTTCTGAGTCAGAATACGCTTAAAGTTCGACCATCCTAATCAGAACACGAGGATGACCAGATTATGTTCATACAAGACTAATAATTAAGATAAACGGTTATTCTTTACGGATTTCTACTGTGAATATCATAGGAAATTTATTTCTTAAAGTGGTTTTCATTTAAATAAGTTTCAAATGATTTGGGCGGAGGGAAAGAATGGCACAATTAACATGAATCTCGTCGTAGGAATGGAAGCATTGTCGTCACTGTTATGATGAAAATTCGCGCTTCTTGGATCAGTTATCAGGAAGAAAATCAAGGAATATTGTTTTAGAATATGGATTCATGTGTTAGCAAAAACAAAAACCGAAAAATACAATTCGGGTAACAGTTTAAAAATCAAATATAATTTCTTTCCATAAGACTTAGCCATCCCGTGTTTTGTCGACAGTAGATTATAATTCACACTTCAATCCACCACCTATATCATGTCAAACACTCCGCAACACGTATCGATTCGAAAAGGCTTTCTCATGTATTCCTGAATCTAACAATTTGACCATTACCGAAATTACTCATTTTTTTTTCTTTCCTATAACTGCTGCATTTAACACATCAAAATACGATCTTCGATGCTGGTTCACCTGCTTATATAACTCTAGTCCTGACAGTTGCGCAGTTGTTTCAAAAGCGTAGCTTTTATTCTTGCCACATAACGCGAAGCATAATGTTTATAAAGTTTGTATATTTCTGTCTGAATTACTGGGATGACGAATTATTATTTATATTAATTACGCTAAGACTATTGTCCTTATTTTTTATAATTATTACAACGTTTAGGCCTCTGTGTCTTCGGGCTTTCATCAAGTTTTCGTCTGTCCGGTTAACCTTTAGAAAATTTCGAACAAAACACTTTATTTAATCTGTGGTGTTAGAGTGTTCCCTTCCTGTTGGTCAGGTCTCGAGAGATCTCATTGTGTCATAGAAAAGAAAACAATCTAAACCTGTTTATTAAATAAACTGCTTAGTTTAAAATCCTCTGAAGTTCCTGATGAAAGCCGGAAGACACGATGACCGAAACGTTGTAAATATAACAAGGATTAGGGCTTTAATTCGATTGTAAATAATGCAAAAAGTTTTAAAATTACTTTATCTTATTTTATAAACAACAATGAAATATGGAAGCCACAAGCGATGTAGTCAACTTCATTTTTACCGGTGTGTTGCATGTTCGATCCTCGCTGGCTGTTCCGTTCTTGTGAACTTATGCCAAACTAAGCTGAACTTTTTAAATGAAAACAGCAATAAAAAATAATCTTTTTCTCCGCCTCCAGACCCCCATCATTACGATTCTTATCGCTTGAACGAATAAGCTTCGAATCAAATAGCTACTTAACTCAACCACATGACTTGTTCCCAGTTAATCAGCAATAAAAGTCGAATGTGAACAATAACACCGACGTCAGACACTGAGGCTGAAGGATGAAAATTGTTCGCTAGTTGCACAAATCACGTTAAATTGTTGTTCAATTCGACTTTAGCGGAAGAAAAAGGGCAGACAATTGGGTGAGTGAAGTTGGTCACGTGATTAGCAAGTAGCCAATCAATAGCTATCGCCAGGTTTAACCATAAAAATGGAAAGCAGGAATAATTTTATAAGTTGAAGTACAAAATTGCTCGAAGGGTACACAAATGATGTTAACTTGTTTTTCGTTGAGTGTTGTTGTAAGCCGGGCTTAAAAAGATTGGTGACTAGGGTCAACCACGTGATTAATAACCAACCAATCAAAATGAAACACCAGATTTTAACGAAAAAAAAAACTAAACGGAAATACGCGCGGAGAAATAAGAAGAGATGATGGAAGAAACTTTCAACACTTGCTACGCAATTTGAGTCAAACCGCCATCAATGGCAGTCAGACAGAGTGAGACAAATCAATTATAGATTTCTTCGTTACGTTCAACACTTCAGGCGAAAGAAACTTCCTTTATTCCACTTCAATCTTGTCGATGTAGATCAGTTGTAAATCTTGGGACGAAAATATCTGAGGTTCTATTGTGTTTTCCATTTTGGGAGCCTCATAAAAAAATTAAAATCTTCTTCTTCTTCTTCTTGTGCCGTATCCCCTCAGCACGTAGGCGATCACGGCATTCCACAACTTCCTGTCCTTAGTAGCGCTTGATAAATTTTGTCTTTCTGTTATTTCTCCTAAACCTTGTTCCGCCAGCCATTTAATTAAGCTAATCAAGTATGTTATGTATTGTTTTCCTGTGTCTCTCTTGCCTTCAATCTGTCCTGTTAGTACCAGATTTTCAAGCCCTCCTACGTCATTATGTGCCCCCAGAAACCTCAACTCTCTCTTCCTGATATTAAATACGTTTTTTGTTTCGTTTTTGTTTGTTTTGTTTTTGTTTTGTTTTTTTGTTGTTGTTTTTGTTTTGTTTTGTTTTGTTTTCATTTTCTCTAAAACATAATCCTCGGTATCATCAGCATACGTCTGCTTCTGTAGAACCACATTCTTCTTCTTCATCTTTGAGGAGATTGTCCAGCTTCCATTGCCATACAGGAAGGAAGATACGACGTAACTGTTTAGTACACTTATTCATCTGCATATCTTATGTTGTCAAGATTGCGCACGCCAAAAATAAATCCTAGTAGAACTTCTAGTTCTCTCAGAATCGTCTCGCTGTATAGATTGAATAAATCCGAAACCTAGTAATAATCTTACTTACCTTTTCTTCATCTATGTGTCGCGTTCTTTCAGAACATAGATGATCATGGCTTTCCACGACTTCCTATGCTTTGTAGCTCTTAGCAATATTTATCTTTTTACTATGCGTTCCCCTCTGTTTTGCCATCCGCAAGCTCATTTTGTAGATTATCCTTGTTTTCCACTGTCCCTGTGAGTGTTAAAGTCTCTAAGCTCTCTATCCCTTTCTGTAACTCAGAAGTTTTATTTCATTCTTTTTTTTTATTTTAAGTTGATTTTTTTCTATTTTTTTATAACTTCCCAGTTGCTCACATGCTTCGCCTATGGTATTCTTAGAATTCTTTGTAGAACTGCATGTCTTGGGCCCAAAGTTTCTTCTTCATCTATAAGGAAATTATCCAGTATTTACTGTCAGATAGTAGGATTGATATTGCAAAGCAGTCTGCCACTTTTTCTTTCTTTCTTTTTTTTGTAACAAAATTTTCCTCTTTAATAATAGTTTTCTTAGCTTTAATGTACCACGTACCATTTACTTACCCCATAAAATCAATATCCATTCTAACTTAGCTTACGACCATATCACGTTGAAACACCGGTTCCCGTAGGATTTCCGAACTTAAGCAACGTCGTTCAGTACCTAGATGGGTGACTGCTTGAGAATACCAGGTGTTGTAAGTTTGTATGTTCAGGTGGTGTAATGGATAATAGCTTGTTAATCGGAGAGCTGAGTTCCAATTCCAGTTGGGTTCCTTATATTCACTTATACTTTGAAAAGGTATTAATCCATATCTTCCCCACCTATGGGTGTATTAGTAAGACTTTTATCACTAAATCATTATTATCTCCAAAAAGAATTTCTGTAATCTAAAAATATTTCCTTTTCTTTAAATAACCTGGAAAGGGTCGATAAACGGTAAAAAAAATGATTCAATCAATCAATCAATCAATCTATGCTGACGTTGTTGAAATCTGTCTATGGTACCAATCAATTCATCTAAAAAAGAGACTAATGTTTCTTTCAACATTTTCAAAACATGTATCACCTTCAACAGATCTTCAGAAAATTATATATCTATAAAATATATAACCATAAAATTGCGTTTAATTAATTAATGTAAGTCATAAAATTGCATGAAAATATTTAGATTTCAGCATTAAATGACCCATAAATTTTTGGTGTTTCTTCACCTCGAGGATGTGGACGGACCCATACAGTTTCATATCACATTATAGAAAATCAACGAAAACTTTCTAACTTGCTAATTTTACCACTTTATGCCATGTCAGGACGCGAACGATCATGGCTCTCCACAACTTCTAAATAATATTTGTCCCTTTATCATCCTTCTTGTCCTTGTACTATTCACGTGCGTTGCTCGATGTTACCTTCTACTTCTCTTACCTTCAATATTCCCTGTGAGATTTATATTCTCCTGGCCTTCTTTCTTTCTGCATCCCAGAAATTTCAGCTGAGACTACAAAATTCTGTGGAATGCAATACTTGGTAAAGTGCGTTGTCTGATAGATTGAATCTTTCTAGAGTTGAAATGGAATGTTATTCTGTACAATACTCCCTTATTTTGGCCAATTACCATTTTTGACATTCGTTGTTTATGCAACACCGAAGAACATCCATAGCTTTCACCTGTAGTTGGTGTATATCAGTAAATCACATATTCTTGCTATTCCTACCGAAGAAAAAAAAACGAAAACAATTATCCACTTATGGATAGAACACTTCATCATTTAGACCCCAAGTCATACAGCGGTTAAACAATCTTACATACGTGGTTGCCACAGTTGCGCTACGTTTTTTCATATGTCGTCACGCATAGGTCATGTAGTTTCGTCTATGTTTTACATATGGAGGATGAGACTAATCAGTTTATTTCTTCTGATTCTTCCACGCCCTGGGTATGACGATAAACTATATCTGGTAGAAAGGCATCTGATCAGAAGGTGTGCAGGGGTGTAGAACCACCTTTAATTGCTTTTGTTCCCAGCTCCACCATGACCTAGGGTCGTAGCACCTAATAGGGTCCCAGCTATGGGCAAGTAGTTAACCCCACCGCCCAGACTGGAGTCAAAACACTATGAAAGTATAAAAATAGTTTTATAGTAAAGATACCAGCAATACATTTTTGAATATAAAATCACCAATACATTTGACTCACGACAAAATCCTCTTTACAAAAATACGTCAATAAAACCTGGTCTACAAACTGATTTCTTACAAAGAATACACATTCTATTCGTACGAACTTATCCTAAAAATCTTGTCGGCATTAAATAACCCATTGAGGTTGTTATACCGTAAAACAAATGAAAATAAATAAATGTTATTCCTTCCTATACTATACATTTATAGAATCTAGGTGATTATGACTCTCCACATCTTCGTCTTTTTTCTCTCTCAGTATCTATTCTCCCTTCGCTTCCTCTTTTTGCATATGTGGTCCTTGTTTGGCTATCATTCACTCAAACTCGTCAAGTAACTTACTTGCTGCCCACCCCCGATTCTCTTGCTTTTAGTATGCCCTGTGAGTCTTAAATTCTCTTAGCCTTCTTTTCTTGTTATATTCCGCAGATTTGTCGCCTGTTTCTTTCTGTTTGCTAGTAGCAATTTCTTTTTCGTTCCTATCTTATTTAAGACTTCCCCGTCTGTCACATGTTCAATTCCATGGAGTATGGTCATGTTCTTAAGCAGGCTCGTCAGATCTAGACTATCATATGGATGTCATGTATGGCGTCCGACATATTCTAAGATGTCGAAATTATAATCTGTAGGCAATCGTTTTCACATATCAGTTTTTAAAATGAATCCAAGCGAAATTATTTGATAAATATTAAAACCATCCTTCACCATACACTGGCGCTATAAAATCACAAACGGATATCTTTATCAACAGAAGATAGTTGTTATAAAAAATTTTCCAACAACCAGTCAAGTCATCAACTTCGAATCTCTGTTGGCATGATAAATTAGTATCGAAGATTTTTGTCACACTGCTCATCAAATTTAGCCCCACTGACAGACATATTAAAAAGCATTCAGAAAAAGAATGCAAAATTTTGCTACAAAATCCTGCTTTGTAGCAAAATTGTTGTACTTTAAGGACCTGCTTTAGACACTTTTAACGAAGCAAAGAAATCCTTGCTGCAATTCGTAAAACTAAATCACCCAAGTGATGATGAAAACGCAATGCTAACTTTAACAACAAATGGCACATCGAACGCTGTTGGTGCCATTTTACAGCAAAATATTGATGGAGGAAACAAACCTATATCTTTCTCTCTCAAGTTAAATTCCTCACAGATGAAATACACCAAATTTTCGAGAGAACTTTTCGCTATCTATTGAGCCATTCGATATTTTCGTTATATTTTAGAGGGACGCGAATTCACGGTATTTACTGACCATAAGCCATTCAATTACGCCGCCTCCAGCAAACCCGACAAATATTCGCCAAGTGAAACAAGACATCTGGACTACATTTCACGATTAACTTCAAGCCTACAATATATAAAAGGTGAAGAAAAAATTGTTACAGATACACTTCCCCGTAGTTCCATATCTTCTATAAATAAGGAAAGTCTAAACTACAAGACTATCGCTGATGGACAAGAAAAAGACTCTACACTTTTTCAAGGAAGTTATTTTACTACAATTTAAAAGTTTACTTCTCCCTTTCAGACATTAGACTTTTCATATGTGACATGAAAAAAGGTTACCTTCGACCTTATATACCGCCATCGTTAAGTAAAACTGATCTACCACCATTATGGTTTACCATATCCTGACAGACGATCAACCACCAAAGTGATACCAGATCCATTTATATGGCCGAACATGTTCACTGACTTAAAAACTTTGATGCAGCAATGCATTTAGTGTCAAAAACGCAAAATTAGGAAACATAAAAAAATCGCCTACTGTTAAATTCCAGAGACCCGACGGTAGGTTCAGTCATTTGCACATTGGTATTGTGGGACCCCCTCCCAAGCGTACATGGTTTCACTTATATGATCACCATAGTGGATTGATTTAGTCGATGGTCTGATGTCTTTCCTATTCCAAATACCTCTGCGTCCTGGGTAAGACGATAAACAACAGCCGTCAGCAAGGCCTCTGATCAGGAGGTTTTGAGGAACGTGAAACTATCTCTTAATTTCTAGTGTTCCCAGGTCCACCCTGAACTGTAGTGGTAGCACTTGTTAGGGTCATATCTATAGGCAAATAGTAAACCCCCTAAATCGGGGTCAAAACACTATGAATGTGTAAAAACAGGTTTTAATATCAATAAATACATTTTTGGAAAACATTATTACCAGCAATAGATTTTAGAGAAAAAATACCAGCAATACATTTTTGAAGGTAAAAATTATTACCTGCAATACATTTTTGGAAAAAAACATTACCGGCAATAAAAAATCTTGTCGGCATTAAGCCCATTGTGCTGTTGATATATCGTAAAACAAACCAAACCAAACGAGACCAAATAACTCAGCAGGGACTTTTGAAAAAGTTGTACTGGACAACTGGATCAGTACATTTGGAGTGCTATCTGTGATTACTACTGACAGAGGATCACAGTTTCAATCTATACTTTTTAAAGAATTTGTCAACTGACTTGGAGTCAAACATATCCGAACTACTGTATACAAATCTTTGCCAACGAAATTGTCGAAATATTTCACAGACAGCTAAAAACTGCATTAGCCACAAGGGTTGACCCTTACAACTGGGTAGTTAACTTAACTATTTCCATCCTATCAATACGAAATACTTTAAAAGAAACTTACATTGCCCCCTAGCTGACTCCTTTTTGGAACCTCACTGACATTACCTGGTCAATACTTTGACAAAGACAAAATATCGACCCCATATACAGAATTTGTCAACAAACTAAAAAACTAAATAAATTAGGTTATCTTTTAAAACCACTAGATGTGTGACCAACAACTTTTTATACCTCCATATCTACATAACTGCGATTATAATTTTCTTATGAATAACATGGTTAAGAAGCCATTATCCCTAAATTATTCAGGTTTAGATAAAGTGTTGGAACAACATGAAAAATATTTTATCATAAAAAAAGAAAGACAGTGTAACAATTGGTCGTTTAAAATCTTCTTACATTGAAAATATCACACAAACACCTGATAGAAATCCAAGTAAACCAACAGTCAACATGTCCTCACTTAAAATTTCAATACTTCCAGCAACAAAAAGTGGCTGCACTATACATAGGCCAGGTAATTTAGAAACATACATAACAAATAAGATTCCATAAGAGAATCTTCTTTAATGTGGGGAAAGCGTTTGTTGGATTACCTCCCCCTGATGATAAAATTTCCCTTCGGTGAGATTTTGCAATTGTCGCCCATTGACGATAATTACAGGCAGCGCGAGATTTGAAAGACTCGATCACATTCTCGGTGACTTTTCATAGCAAAGAGGCGTATACTTTCGCGCCTGCAAAGTGTCAGTAATCAATTACAGACTCTTAAAGCTACTTTAAACTTTTCATGTCTTATTTCTCATATTTTTTCTTTTGTAAAATATTCTGTCTATATATTTGTTAATGTCTTATTATTCCTTTACACATACACGAGTCCATCAAAATTGTTAGCAGGTCAAATGTACCAAGAGCTCATAACTTCTCATTAAAAGTGTTTATACCCGCAACACAGATGCAAATTTTAGACTTACAGATGACCGGGTTCTCACTGTTTGCAGACGTTCTTGTTTTCTTCTTCCTTATTTTTGTCAACATCATTCAGGGTAGCATATTTTCTGATAGGTCTTGTGTTGTTATTTCACCATATCGTCTACATTCATTTTCTATATTGTCGTCAGTCTTAGGTATGACGATAAACTACATCCGGCAGCAAGGCCTCTGATAGAAAGGTTTTGATTGGCGTGGAACCATATCTTAATTCCTGTTGCTCCCAGGTCCACCTTGACCCGGGGTGGTAACACCTTTTAGGATCACATCTATGGACAAATGGTCAGCCTCCAAATAAAAACAAAACACTATGAAAGCACAGAGAAGGCACGATGGAGTATGAATAGCGGCTCGTATTGAAGAATCGGAGAGCCAAGTTCGAATACAGTCGAATCCATTACATTCACTTACATGCTAATACCCTTGGGAAAGGTATGAATCCTCTTCTTCCCAGCTATGGGTAAATAGCAGGACAGACCGGGTTCTATAGCCATGGCTGGCAACTAGAATAGGAGAAGAACAACTCTGAATTGAAAACCTGATCCTCCAGGTTGAGGGTTGTTCATTAGGCTAACAACCTACTCACTTAAAAAAAACATGGCTTCTTACAGACACCGCAACGATATCTTGCGACTATGTTCCTCAAGTAATTTAAAGGCATAATATATATGAAAGCAAAAAATACATTTTACATTGTAAAATGATCAACTATACCTGTTTATAGTAAAATGGCCAGCTATACAACAGTTTAAAATATATTTAGTCGAATCCATCAGATAGTATTCAAAATATTTAGATTTCGGTATTAAATAACCCATAGAGGTGTTAATATGTCGCTAAAAAAATCAGCCAACCATTCTATTGGTGGTTGTTAATGCCATAAACGAAAAACTTTTCCTAAGAGTTCCTGTATCCCTCCAGTGGAGCTACATTTCTCCGTCAGACACACTTGTTTTCTCCAAGTCATCGCTGATAATAACTCACCACATATTCTTCATATCTATTGAGATCCCTGTCTAAAACATTGTTGTTTCTCTTTACGAAATGCTGGCTTAAAAAGTCTATAGTGATTTCAGTTCAGCTTACTACTACAGTTGTAATCTGGCAAACGTAAATTTTAGGCCAATTCTGCTGTAGGTTTTCAAATAATTCTATCTTTCAAATATGTATGACAATGGTAATATTAACCGCCTCCCTATAAGGAAAAATTTCGCATTTACTGCCGGAACAGCCAGGATTTTTTCGTCTGAAATTTATAACATCTTTCTTTTAAAGCACTATCTTTTAGGAAAATAGTTTTCTCATGTCCAATCGCTGTTATCGCTCTTTCAAATAGTGATGGGAATTTCCTTCCTAACAATTTATTCGAATTAGTGTGGAATATCGACATTTTGATTATATCATTATTTTCTCTTCAAGTTATAAATGCTATTTATTTTAGTTGTTGCTGCTGTTGGTAGTCCTTACGTAATGTGACATCTGTTATTTGGTAAAGTTCTTTGTTTTGGAATTCTTTTTGAATTTCTTAGTTGTGAAACTTGTAGAAGCATCTTTTATTCTTGAATTGTACTTCATAGCGACAAGGAAAGTAACATGGGAAATGTGCATGATTTTATATAATTACGTAATATGACTTTGCTTCACACACCCGGAAAACTTTTGAACCTCTTTCATATGATTTGTGACGCCTATAAAAGAGAGGAATGCTTTACGGCATTGACTACAAAAAAGGTATAGCAGCTGGTGGGAAGCTCCGGGTTTTCAGATCTGTCTTTTTTATTTCGCTTTTTACGGCAACTTCTTTCAGAGAGGCTGGTTGTCTGATATATCTTAGGCTACTATATCGCATATTGTCCACCTCTGTTTCCTAAAATTGGTATGTTTTTAATGCCTTCATTCTTTTTCAGAGGTACGCCACTTTATCGTCGAACAAAGGAGTTATTTTTTGTTTGTTGTTTTGTTTGTTTTCAGGACATAGGCAATAATTACCCTCGACAGGTTCTTTATTATTATTATCTGCAAATTGCCGTGACATCTGGAGAAATAACCTTCGCTGAGATTTCGAATTCAATGTTCTCTTGACTGGGTTAGAGAACACAATCTACCTGACAGAGAATAACAACGAATGTAACAGATTAGGCTGAAACCTGAACTCGAATTGCCGATAACCATTAAGCTACCTATACACCCGGACAGAGAACACTTCTCCGAATAGGAGGATCATTCGAAAACGATAGTTCTCCAGTCTCACTACATAGCCAATCCTCTGCAGTTGATTTCTTCTTCGTATAACTTCAACACTTGTGGCCCAACTGTGTACAGTGTTTTCTGGATACACCTCGATTATATATGAATAGACTTATTATCAAATACATTTCTTATAAAGTCGAAACTAAGACTCAGACTAGCCTGGCAACAATAACTAGCCGTCGCCCCCCCCCTCCCAAATGATAGTAGACAAAATGGGAGCCGGTAGCAGGCATGCAGTACAATGGAAGATAGTTTTAAGGTGGAATCTATAAAGCAAAGACGAGGCGAACAAAAGAATTATTCACTAACAACGCCATTTCCAGAACGGTTGAAAGAAAATGACAAGAAAATAATACTAAGTACTGATTTTTATTGATTTTGAGAACTGGCCAGTAAACATCTCTTATTCAATGGCGAGAATTCTATCTCCATGAGATTATTTCAATCTTATGTAACAGTTGAATAAGCGCCATAATGTTTTTTTTATCGTCCGTTTCGTCATTGTCTCTTTTCTGACTTTCACGGATTTGTATTTAAGTAAGTTTTTTTTTTTTTTTTGCTCATAACTAAAAGTAACTATTTTTTCTAGAAAAAGCTATTGACAAAAATGTTACTGTGCTATGGCTAAACTCTGCCGAAATAATTTGCATGCAACACGCCCAAATGTCTTTAAAAACCTCCTTCCTGGTCTTTATGTATGAGTCAATATATTTAGAACTTCTTGGATTTGGTTTGGTTTTTGTTTTACGACATATAAACCTCAATAGGTTATTTAATGCAGACAAACTTTTTATTGCTGGTAATATTTTTTATCTATCTATCTATATATATCGGTTTGTTTTATCTATCTATCTATCTATATATATATATATATATATATATATATATATATATATATATATATATATATATATATATATATATATATCGGTTTGTTTTATCTATATATATATATATATATATATATCGGTTTGTTTATATATATATATATATATATATATATATATATATATATATATATATATATATATATATATCGGTTTGGTTTGGTTTGGTTTGGTTTGGTTTGGTTTACGGCATATAAACCTCAGTGGGTTATTTAATGCAGACAAACTTTTTATTGCTGCTAATATTTTTTCCAAAAATGTATTGCTGGTAATATTTTTTTTTCTTCAAAAATCTATTGCTGGTAATATTTTTTTTTTTAAATTTCATATTTTTTTTCCAAAAATGTATTGCTGGTAATATTATTATCTTAAAAATTTATTGCGGGTAATAATTTTTTTTACAATGTCTTTCTGGTATTAAAACCTATTTAGGTTTTAATACCGGAAATACATTTCATAGTGTTTTGACCCCAGTTTGGCTTTAATTATTTGCCCATAGCTAGGAGCCTAACAGTTGCTACCACCCCTGGTCAGGATGGGCTTGGGAACACCAGCAATTAAGAGGTGGTTCCATGCTTTTCAAAACTGCCTGATCAGAGCCCTTGCTGTTGGACATAGTTTATAGTCTTACCCAGGACGTGGATGTTGTTTACAGTCATACCCAGGGTGGAACGTTTTTTTGGTTGGGCTCTTTTTCTCATTCACCTGTTAATTACGGAATCGGTTATAATAATTTACTTTGCTGCCTCCATTAATTAGAGGCGCCTACTAGACGCGAGTTGTAGACTAGTTTATCTTATTTAATTTTTTTTTTTTTTTTTTTGAGGAAGTTTTTCGTCTCCTACGATTAACTTGTTTATTAATTTCACGCATTTTGCCCTATTAAATGATTTTTGTGATTCCTCCTTTTATTAAGAGTCACGGTTTGATGCATATTGATTATTAAGAATTCCCCTTGTATTAAGCACCTGTAATTACTGATACTTACAATGATAAAGGGACAGTTGAGCTTTATGCGACACCTAATGAGGAAAAGTAGCCAAGATAGTGGATATTGAAAAAAAGAGAAGTAAGGGAAAAGAATGAATAACCTTCTTGAGAAATTTGTTGCTGTAAGGGCGCAGAATGCAATTATCTCCCTTCGTCTAAGATGGAGTCACGAGGGTCACGTGACGGCCGGTGACGGACGTCAGTTTGTGGCGTGACAAGCCACATACGTTTTTTCGACGCAGAAAAGCCAGATGACATCATATGCTTAACTTCGGTGATTGTACGGAAAACGATGTTTCAATGTGGTGTAAATTTATTTTTATTCTTCAGATAATTATTTTTCATTGATTAATTGACGTGATTTACGGCTTATCAACCTATCAAATTATGCAGAGGAATAGATTGGTATCATAAACAGGTTTGGACAACTGTTTTAGAATCGATTAATTGATTGATTCATTTTCTACGGCTTATCAACTCGTTGCTAGTTATTTAAAGCCAGAAACTATTTTTATATTTTAAGAATTATTTGAAGATAATAATGATTTACTTATACAAGTCCTACTAATTAACCCATAGCTGGGGAGAGAATTGGATTCATAACTTTCCCAAAGCTATTTGCACGTAATTGAATATAACGAACCCATCTGGAATTGGAACTCGACTCAACGATTGACAATTTCGAGTCGCTATCCATTACACCACTCGCACGTCCCAGCTTACAGCATCTGGTATTCCCAAGCGGTCACGCATCTATGTACTGATCACGCTCGAGGTTGCTTAACTTTGGTAATCTCACGAGAACCGATGTTTCTACGAAATCTGATTTTTGAAGCGTAAAACTATTTACAATGATGCAATGTGTAATTGAGTTTTCATAATGTTATTTTATTTTGAAAGCTGTTTCAGTTATTTATTTTGAAAGAAATCATTTGAAATAAAACAAAATGGCGGGACGCTTGGTAAATGAAATGGAGTGATTTCCCGTTGATTTCTTCAATCTACTCCTGGACTGGTGACCAATCAAGGCTAAACAGCACAGACTGTCTGAATATTTAATATATAGCTAGTCGGGTAGTAGAAATTGATTTATATCTTTGTTAACAGAATTTTATACGGAAGTAAACACAAGGGATGAGGCTGGAGTTTGAACTCAGTCTGTCGATATCTCTATTCGCACCGGTAACTGTTACACTGCCCACACATACGCAACAAATATTAGTTTCCCTCTAAATTTATTGAGAAACGAAAATAATTTTTTTTTTTTTTTTCCTTTTTTTCGTTCTTTAACTCTGCGAATACATTCAAAATAGTCTGGAGATATTTTTATGTCTTGAACAAATTTAAATGTTTTTCATTAATTTTCCTGTACACTTCGCTTTAAATTTTCTTTCTTTGTTTTTGTTTTTGTTTTTGTTTTTTGTTTTTTTTGTTTTGTTTTTTTTTTGTTTTGTTTTTTTTTTGTTTTTTTTTGTTTTGTTTTTTTTTGTTTTTTTTTTTTTGATTTTTGGATTTTTCAATCACATTTTGACTCTCGTTTTAATTCGGACCGTTCTTAAAATCTTCCCCTTTATTCATTAATTCTTTTGTTAATTTTCTTCTCTATCTTTCTTCTTCTTCTTCTTCTTCATCGCTATTGCTTCCTGTTATTCACACAAAGGAACATTAATTTGTTTTCACTGTGATCGACGATTCGCGATTCGTTTTCTCGTTTTCGCTCCTTTTTCCATTCAAGAGCTCCAGACACGCCGGTCACCAGGCGGCGTTTATCTCCAAATGACTGACGTGTTCCGTCGACCGTTTCGGTCCTTAGATTCAATACGCCGGTTCCAGCAAATTAAGTGCGAAACACAACCGGACACCAATCTTACATTAATAAATAGGCACCCACCTCTACACTGTCTTTCATTTGCTGATTATATTCCACGTCTTCATCTGCAAGAATCAAAGAACAAAGGGGAACCGCACTGAGGCCGAAAGAGTTTGAAAATAATCTCAAATGTCTAGCTAGGTGAAGCTCCTTAGCACAAACTCAGCTGATAAATGTAAAACAGTGTTCCGAATTAGACTTCGTTTTCAACCAATGATTGACGATCACGTTAAGTCATCGCCATCTTTTCTCTTTATACACACACCTTTTAAATAAAACCTTTTAAATTTTAAGTTTAGCAAAAAAAAAATCCCAACTGAGGGGCACTCACTGTCGATCGAATTCACTTAAGTGGATCTAGCTTGTGAATCACTATTTAACGAGGATAGAAGAACTCTAAGTTAGGTCTTTGTATTATTTTGGATTCAAAATCCTATATCATCTTACAAACCTGTATGATTAATTTGATTGATTACTCTTCCAGCTTATCAACATTTTGCAGGTTATTAAATGCCATAAAATATATTTAGATTATAAGAATTTTAAGCTTTGAGGAAGACCTAACTCCTCAGACTAAGGACTAGCATGCGAAACTTCATTTACACACACTGTAGTGAGACTAACACTTCTGGGATCAAAAGGTAGGACCCGGATGACACCACCTTTGAAAAATCTTTGGTCATTGAGAGATTAAAAATGTGTTGCTTCATTTGGTTGTTTGTGTGGCTGAATCATCAAAACTTTGAGCAATCAAGAAGCGTGTCTTGTTCATAAAAAATTAAAATTAATTATAGTGTCAAAAAATAATAATAATAAATGATTATAACGATTATAGTTATGATTAATTCACTCATTCTAAACCATTGAGAATCGACCCAACTTTTCTGCTTTACACAAATATACACGTAACATTCTCATTATCGGATAAGCAGTTCACACGGACAGGTCGTTAACACGTTCATCAACTAAAATGTCATCTCCTTTTCTTTTTTAGGTCATAATAGTAACATTTATCTTTTAGCATTCAACAAAATTTCAAGTTAAGAAAACCACTTCTTGTATTTTCCAACTTAATTATCTAGACACCCATTACACACGTCTATAACAACATACGAGAAAGACTGGATGCACTTTACTTATTCTTTATCATATCATTCTGTCGAATTAAGATACATATTTAATCTACACTAAACTCACAATTTCATTCAATATTACTGTCTCTCATTTCTCCAAAACCACATAACAACCAGATAATAAATAATACTCGTTTTGTTTTTCCACGTCTTGTTCTTTCTCATTTTTACGAGTATTTTTGGATATATAAATGTTAGGGGGTTTATGATTAAAACTCTCCTACAAGCTACACTATAGAAATTATGTGTCCTCTCAGTAATAACGTGTTATCACCTTAAATGGCTATGGAGTCCAGTCTACTACACTGTACTAGATTACTTTTGCGCTTATAAGTAGGTTCGTCTGCACTTTAACGGGTCCTGTTTTAATTCTATTGGGTGTCGATCCACCCTCCTCACAAGAAAAACCAGGTGGTGAAAACAGTTTTAGTCGACGATGACCCAATCATACGACAGATATGAATGTACGTGAGAGATAAATGGAAGATTGAAGTTTAAAGGCAGTAAAATTGACCTTGCTAACCGAACGCTCTTCTGTGGCCCAATCGGTTAAGGCACGCCAGGCTAAATGACGGTTCCGTATAGGATACAGGTTCGATTCCTGTCGGAGGACGAATATTTTCTATGAAAATTTCTCGGACATTCAGGCCGGTAAATGTTATTAATACTGTTTATTATAAACAGAGCATTTACTTAAATATTTGTATCTATAAAAAGAATGTATTAACATAAAAATGTCTTAAAATAATTGTTGGATTTTGTCCATTTCTTAATGTATGACGTCCTTTGTTTACATTTGGATACGCTTTGAGCAGATATGAATGTACGTGAGAGATTCATGGAAGATTGAAGTTTAAAAGCAGTAAAATCGACCTTGCTCATCGAACGATCCTCCGTGGCTCGATCGGTTAAGACACGTCAGGCAAAATGAAGGTTCCGTATGTCGGAGGAGGAATATTTTCTATGAAAATTTCTCGGACATTCAGGCCGGTAAATTTTATTAATACTGTTTATTATAAAACAGAGCATTGACCTAAATATCTATAAAAACAATGTATAAACATAAAAATGTCTTAATAATGAAACAATAGGTATCAATATGTCAGCTTGCTCTAAGAGTGCTACTGGTATCAGGTAACCCAGGACTATCTGGTACAGGGTGGATTTATCGACGCCTAAATCAGTTCCCGATGAAGGTATTTTTTTACTGGTGAGGAGTATGATTTCATAACTCTCAATAAACGGATGGGCCTTATAAGGACAACAGCGATTTAGTACGACGGATTGGACTCTAAAGCTATGTATGCAGTATGGTGATTACACGGCAGCACTGGGCGGAGTGCTTCCTAGACTCTAGTCAACGGGTAGGACGAAGGCTTCGCCCAATGGAACCAACGGCTACGGGTCCGAAGCTAAGGTGAGCCTTCATGTGGGTGAACATCTTCTGTGATTTGACCGGATGCGGGATGAACTCCACGTGGTCTTCTTGCCCGAGACATGCTAGGCTTTGATCAATACCTCAGTGGATTTCAATAGCCACTGGGGAAGGAATCGGTCCGTGGCGCAGGGGCTCTACGTCCACACCCGGTCATATGACTGATGATGATGATGATGATGATGATGATGATGATGATACTTTCACAATATGATGACCAAAATTGATGTAGTATAAAAAAAAAAAGTTCTCACGCTACCAAATAAGTTGATGTAAATATTTCTAATATTTGAGGATACTCTATTTGCTATCGGCATGTAAAGGAGAGAATGAGCAAGCTCAGTTGCGTTCACTTTCCCACTAATGCCCCCAATGAAAGCATGAATCCATCTCTTTTCTCACCCACCTCAAGATATGAGTTAAACAACAAAGGCTCTTGAAACTCGGGTCGGCAGATTATCTAGGAGATTTGGATTTAGATTAGTTTTACGGCGTATTTAATTCCGAAACGCATCATTTGAGATTTTATACGTATATTTTTTCTATTTGTCTTTTTTTTTTCTTTTTCTTTTGCAAATTAAAGGGCATGACATTTACAAATATATATATACATATTAAATACTGATATCATAAACTAGAATTCACAGTATTTTTTTTTTTTTTTTTTTTTTTTTTTTTTAGTATATTCTGAATATCTCACCAACATTGGTGGGTTAATATTAATTTCAGTGTCAAGGCATTAAATCTCATAATAAAATCATAGATAGATAGATAGATAGATAGATAGATAGATAGACAGATAGATAGATAGATAGATAGATAGATAGATAGATAGATAGATAGATAGATAGATATTAACAGACTGATTTAGATAAACTGAGAGATATATGTTAACAGACTGAGATAGATAGATAGATAGATAGATAGATAGATAGATAGATAGATAGATAGATATTAACAGACTGAGATAGATAGATAGATAGATAGATAGATAGATAGATAGATAGATAGATAGATATTAACAGACTGAGATAGATAGATAGATAGATAGATAGATAGATAGATAGATAGATATTAACAGACTGAAATAGATAGATAGATATATAGATAGATAGATAGATAGATAGATAGATAGATAGATAGATAGATAGATACTAACAGACTGAGATATGATAAACTGAAGGATATATGTTAACAGACTGAGATAGATAGATAGATATTAACAGACTGAGATAGATAGATAAATAGATAGATAGATAGATAGATAGATATTAACAGACTGAGATAGATAGATAGATAGATAGATAGATAGATAGATAGATAGATAGATATTAACAGACTGAGATAGATAGATAGATAGATAGATAGATAGATAGATAGATATTAACAGACTGAGATAGATAGATAGATAGATAGATAGATAGATAGATAGATAGATAGATAGATATTAACAGACTGAGATAGATAGATAGATAGATAGATAGATAGATAGATAGATATTAACAGACTGAAATAGATAGATAGATAGATAGATAGATAGATAGATAGATAGATACTAACAGACTGAGATATGATAAACTGAAGGATATATGTTAACAGACTTAGATAGATAGATAGATAGATAGATAGATAGATAGATAGATAGATAGATAGATAGATAGATAGATAGATAGATAGATAGATAGATAGATCTTTTTTTTTATTTCACCCAGTAAAACTTGATAAAATTCTTTCTTAATCACTGGACTTGTATTTTATTTCATCACCGTTTCCAATAGGAATTATATTTTGCCACAATGATTTAGCCGATCACATGATAAAGCACAAACTGGTCACCAGCAAAAAGTCTTTATCTTTCAATTATAAAACATAGAACGTTTATAAATCACTGCTACAGTATTTTCCCTGATTTTTATTTCATTTTACTTTTAAGAAAATCAACTTTTCCATCTCTCATTGAAAATGACTATACTGGCAAAGACATAAAAACATTTATTTTAAATTAAACCAGGAAGACAATAGATTTCCATGCAATTGCATGGGTTTGATTTATGTGAAAGGCGACAGATTTGAGTGTCTTTTCTGAGTCTTGAGCCAGTGAATTCGATTCTACCCCACTTTAAGCCTGTTAATCTTTAATGATTGTAAAATCCGGGCACTTTTTGCTACCATTCTATGCTCATTGATACTATTCCATTTTGATCAGGATACTTGTCGTTTTGAAAATCAAATTGTATAGATTGTTATTAGTAATAGTTTTTAATCAAATTGTATAGATTGTTATTAGTAATAGTTTTTAATTTCAAACAATAAATGAAAATTTCAAAATTCATGTACAAAATCACTTTTCATAAACCGCTCTGGGCCAAGGACTTTTTTTGGAATTGTCCAGATTTTAAAATGCCACTACGTGTACTGTAATTTTCATCAGACTATTACGTCGCTTGTTAATTATAGTAGAATCTGAGGCCTTTCTGAAATTTCTCATTCTTTAAAGCCAACAAAATTACCAAAATAATAACTAAAGCCCGTCTAACTAGAAGCCTAAATAACCATCTGCCTGCTCTACAAGACCTGGTGGAACACAGCGACGATAGCTTTTGAGACATGGGTCGCTTCGGATCATGTTTGGCGCCAAAAGCCAACTCTGGTTAGCAGACGACATCCATAGAAAAATGTTCGAATTTCGTAGATTTTCCTATTCAGAATTTCGAAAAGTAGTGCGTGCGGCTGTAATTATTGTTCGGATTAGACCGATTATCGTAAATCGATCTTCGGCAAACTAAACTTGTAGTCCATTGCTTGATCGTTCGATTTTCCCTGTCAGTCTTAACTTTGTAACCGGAATCCGCCTGGTTAAAATCATTGATAAATTTTCAGTTACTTAATGCATAAATCCTTCTGTACGCATGTATAGTAACGTCCAATATTAGAAAATGAAAATTCCAAAGAAATTTAATTTCTAATTAATGAAATAAAAAATACCAAGAATGAAGAAGAATATTGTATGGAAAACATTTACACGATTTTTTTAGAAGTAACTCGTTTGTAAACAACTATCGTCAAATTTGATTAAATTGTAAAGAACTGTACTACTGATGAATATATATATATATATATATATATATATATATATATATTATGCCTTTAAATTCCTTGAGGAACGTTTGGCCGCAAAATATCATTGCGGTTTCTATAACAAGCCAGTTTTTAAGTGAGTAGGCTGTTAGATTACTGCACAACCCCCAAGCATCAGGTTTTGAATTCAGTGTTGGCTTTTTTCTAAACCAGTTGCCACCCAAGGCTATAGACCCGGTCTGACCTGCTATTTACCCATAGCTGGGGGGAGAAGAGGATTCATGTCTTTTCCAAGGGTATTAGCACGTAAGTGAATGCAATGGAATTCGAACTCGCCTCAATCCGAACCGCTATCTATGACTCCACCGTGCCTCTTAGCCGCAATCCTTTACTCCACCATGCCTCCTACTACTGCTGTAAGCAACCCTAAAATAAAGAAAATTAAAACTAAACAAAATGAATTACTAAATACGTTTATACTACAGTCAGTCTATTATCCTGGTTGCATTGAAATGCTTGTCTTTTATTAAACAGAAGCATAAACAATTTAAACAACTTCAGTATTAATTCCTACATGAAAATTAAGCAACACACTTACGAGTCAAAATTCCAAGCTTATTCTAAAAGATAATGCTTAGCAGAATCGTGTTATTCAAAGACTCCGAGTTAGACAATTTTTCGCCCATCAGTAGCGTGTAATGCACGTCAAATAGCCGAAGAATTTGACATGAACGTTGTCTTAGAAGACTATCTCGGGTCTTTTGTGTGAAGCAGAAACCCTCATCAGTCAGAAAAGCCGAGAAATTAGGCTAGCCTTTGCAAACTAGCACATTGTCTGAATCTCAGACAATTGAACGACAGTGTTCTGCAAAGATAAAAGTAATTGAGTTTGCCTCTGACGATATTCAGTGAGATTGATTCCATTTAGAAAGAAGTCTCTCACCTCGCCCTCAGATGAATTACTGCTTCCCAAATAAGCGAAAGAAACAGTAAAGTTTGAAATTGGTACAGTATTATTATAAAGATGTTCTCTGTAATTGGTTTGGGCCCATGAAGCAGTATACAGAAATATCATAGAACAGCATGTTTTTTCTTCTTCTCTTGGAGAACACCTTGATTCTTTGCCTAACTATAGACAATATAATAGTCTTTGCCATATATTTTTGGCCGAGCCCACGGACTCGGAAAGCCCACGTTAAAAAGGCCTTGTGCCACATGACACCCTCGTGGGGGGTGACTGAATATCGTCAGTAATACAGCCCATCCAAATTGAAAATTTTGAGGCTATTGCAGGGGTTACGGAGGATTGAGAACAAGAGTAAATAAGCGTCTTTGAAGAAAAAGATACAGAGAAAGACAGGGAACAAGGTCAGGGTGTCAGATGTCGGTAGAGATTTCACTTGAATATTTGAAGATTATAGTCATCGGGGAAGGACGTTCCACAGACGGGAAGTGCGGCAGAAGCTGTTTGAAAAGAAGAGACGGTTACATTTAACTGTTTTTGACAGTGAAAGGGTGGAACCGAGATGTTTAAATTCATGCAGTCAGGGAACCATCGAGAGTAGATTGTCGGAACATTTGCCGTGAAAATACTTGAAGAAGAGACAGAGGGAGGCTACGGCATATCTGTGGGATAGCGATTGTAGACTAAATGACACATCAGGACCTATCATCTTGTATATTCATCTCTTTGAAATTTCTGGGGTAAATAATGGGGAAAGGGTGTTTGGAAAATTCGATACTCACAGGACAGATTGAAGGCAAGAGGGACATAGAAAAACAGCGCATAACCTACCTCACGACTTGTGAAGAGCCATTATCGCCAACCTCCTGAATTGTCACAGCTCATAGAAGAAAAAGAGGTTTACCATAAAGAAATCTTTTCTTTTTTTTTTTCTTAGAAGAAATGACACTATTCAAAAATGTGTCGTTATTGTTACTAATATGCAGATACGTGCATACAACTAAGCAACGCAGTTCATATAGGGTTCGCATAGATTTTTTTTTCTACAGACTTTTACCTTTTGCTGTAGAAGCCAAATGATAACAAAAGAAACTAGTTATGGAAGAAACTCGAAGATGAAGTGAAAGAAAATAAATCGTTGTTCTACTGCACTCTTTTCCAATTGGTCACCGTTAACGACGTTCGTATATCTTCCTTGGGGCTTATTTTGAATTTACTTATCTTCGAGTAGAAATTCTTGAAGCCTTCTTTGGATTAAACGCTCGTTATTTATTCCTTCTCCAAATTCCAAATTGATATTTTTCGCTGCTTCAACCGCGTGCCGTCCCAATTTAAAAATCTCCGAGAGGAGACACATTTTCAAGGAAAAAAAGAAAGTATGTTAACAGGACCGTTAACAAGTAAGACAGAATATTTTTAAATAATATATTAAATATTACATAAAAGACAATAAATATTAATAAAAAATAATAATAATAAATACATCAAAATATATAATCTCTTTAAATATTATACTAAAATAAATTTTAAAATACCACTTCATCAAACCAAATAATATAATATATTATATTATGAAGATGCACTTCAATAATTTCAGAATGTTTTTTTTTTCTCTCGAATACTTTCGAATTTCGAAACCTCCGTTTTCTAGTTACGCAACTGACATTTAATCCCAGTGTTCTCACGTTTGATAGAACAGATTGGTTTTTGTGATGAATAGGAGAATAAATTTATTGAAACAAAACAAGTTCAGTTGACCACTGATGACAATTCCAGAACAACGTAACTATAAACAATTTTTTTATATCCTCTGCCAGCCGCAATGATGGAGAAAGCATTACCTCGAACCATGACCAGTAAAACACGCTGCAAGAGTCACTCCGTCTCGCGAGGCTCATCCCTTAATCGAGACGCAATCGCGCCAATCCTCCGAAGGAACGCCATCGAACGAAGGCCAATAACCACTGAAGTCTCCACTGCCACAGGAGTAAAAAAAAAAATCTATCAGCAAGAGAAGAATATTTAACTATTTTTTTCATCTCTGCGTCTCGGGCGACGGATCCCGGCTCAACCGCGGAACTGATCAAATTACCGGCCGAAAATGTTTCCGCACAGGTCGCATCCCAAATCACCGACTTCCCCATTTTAAAAGGGAAATTGGTAATGCCATCCGGCCGCTTTCCATCACCGCAGTCGAGGCCTACGGGTTCCATTTGGGAAGGGAACCCAGCTGTATCCAAACCTCTTTTGATGATGTCGTTGATGGCTGCATGCCATGGAAAGCGGCCGGCACTACGACGACAGGAGAGAGGACGCAAACCAAACTCATCGATGGAGGCTCCACATCTGCATCTGTGACATTCACATAATTTGAGTCCAAGACGGATCCCGACTCCGACTCGAGTGCACTCATCATCTAGAAGGGTACCGGTAGATGAAGAGGGCACTGCGTTGAGCCAGGTACCATTACTCGGTTGTGAAGCAGATAGTAGGCATATATTAATATATTAAAAAGACCCTATAATATTAATAAAGTTCTAAATACTTCATAATCATAGCAATTGATTGAAATAAGTATATGAAATAGAGCCTACATAAACACAATAATTATGTATTATTACATAACATCAAAGCAACATAAAAGTTATATTATATTATATTATTACGTAATATTGTAAAATTATATAAATCATTATGTAATTATTAATTGTCACATAAATTAACCCCTTTATATAAAAAAATACCGTATAATACGGAAAAAAGGAATATATCAATTAATTATAAAGTATAAATAGATATATACGTACAAACACACACACACACACACACATATATATATATATATATATATATATATATATATATATATGTATGTATGTATACTTACACATCACCAAATATATACGCAATATATATACAACCATAAAATACCTACTAAAAACCCTTTAAAAATAAGTGGAAATCTATTTAAAATTAAAAAGTAATAAGAAAGAGAAAAAGGGATAAAAAGATATAAAAATAAAAATCGAAATCAAAGAAAAAAGGAAATTAACATTACTAATTACAATATATCTATAGATTTATAAAAAATAAGTCAAAATTTAATATAATCAATTAAAATTTTTAAAAATATATAATAAGGATAATTCAATAAAGATACCTTATATTAAAAGAAATAGAAAAAAAGTACAGAAAGAGTAATTTTTAAGAAATTATTGATGGTCACCAAAGTATTAATAGTAATTTAGTAATATATAAAAGATATTTTTTGTAATGGGTAAGTGATGAGAAATTTTGGATAAATATAGAAAGAGCGGAGAAGCAGAATATATAATGCAATTGTCAAATGATAACGCAAGTTCAGTCAGGACGAAGGAGAAGCAGAATTCACAGTGTAATTGTCAAATGATGACAATTCACGCAAGTTCAGTAAGAATCTAGATAAGTTTAAATCTGCTTCTGTGACGACATTTAGGAATTAATTCATTCCTTTCGTTTACAATTATATTTGGATTTCCAACTTTAATAATTCAAATTTTCTCTTGTAGGTATATACCACATCTACCTTTAAAATTACTAAGAGTGTGAGCAAAACCTATGATTTTCCAATCAATCCTTCTCCCTCAATTCCCAAGATTTCAAATTCAGTTTGGAATTTCAATTTTAGGTTGGAAAACGAGTGTCGATAGGTATGTAGTCCTTATTTCCATTCACCCACGGAAATTCCAATATAAATATTGTGGTTGCTCTTGTCCTCTTTAGGGTAAATGGTTACCTGGTAAATCACATTAGAGGCTCTTCATTTTCCTTCTACTGAACAGAGTTCACTATCTCTACAATTACATGGGCTATCCATACTAGGTAAATTGATGATAGCATAGAATTTATTAAGAATAACTTTATTACGGGAATCAATAATTTTATACTTATTTGTACAGTAATAACTTATTTTGATAGTTTTTTCTATTGTAGACTCTACTTAGGGGGCGGTTATTTTTAAATGTTGATTTATAAGTTTTAAGAACACTTTTCCTATGTTAATTTGGATAATCTAAAGAGGTGGGGGTGAACCATATAATATTTCTTTTTCTATTTCTACGCTTATTATTACTCTTATCTAACTTAGCGTTACTTGTTTGCTTCAGGCACGATAGTTTATTTTTAAAACTACTTTTTTGGAGTTCCCTATTGTATAATCCTTTGTTTTTATTAAAGATAATTATTAAATTTATTAGTTATAGCTTTTAATTTATTAGTTATTACTAATCCTTGTTTCTACGGTGATGGGTATCTGCCTTAAAATAGTATCAGAGTGGTTCGAGTATTAATGTAGTTAGGAGATTCATGATCCTTAGGGTAAGGTTTACAGGAATTGGTGTTCAGGTCAAGAGTGCTACCTAAATAATCTATAATTTTTAGGTTACATGAAATTTCTATCTTGAACCCCAGAAAATTGAAATCATTAATAATTTTTTTTTTCTCTGTAGTTTAATAGTGAGTGGACCATTACTATTAAGAATATAAATGAATCTGTCGTCTCTATATGGACCTACTTTCTTCGTATCTACGATTCTCCTAAGGATATTAAGAATATATAGACACACAAGGTCAGCAACCTAGGCTGAATCATACGCTCTCAGTGGAACGTCAAAGTCATCACTCTTGCATTTAATCCAAGTGGAATTGTTAAGTATCTAGAGTAATTTCCTGGCAGTAAATATAACATTAATTTACTCCTCAGTTACATCCATGTAGTTTTTGTTTTTGTTTTTGTTTTGTTTTTTTTGTTTTTTTGTTTTTTTGATAATTTTATGTAACTCACCAATAGATTTCTGGATATAGATGAATAAAAATCAATAATATCTATCAGTAATTTTTTAATACTTTTAGAGATTAACCCTAGTTCTAATTTAGTAGTATTGATTAGCATAGATTGAGTGTTATTTTACTTAATAATTCTTATAATTTTACAACAATATTACGTCATGATAATATACTAGAATATAACTTTTATGATGTTTTGTTGTTATGTAATAATGCATAATTATGATGTTTATATAGCCCCTATTTTATATATTTATTTTAATCAATTGGTATGATTATTTATGAAATATTTATTTAGTGTTTTTATGTAATACTTAATATATTATTTTTTAAAAATACTATTAATGAATTAAATTAATATATTTATATTTATTATATAGTGTTTTTTTATAAAATTTATTTTAAAGGTACTCCTTATGAATTAGATGATAAATATTAACTGTTTTCCTGTAGATGATAATTATTTAATGTCTAATTTAAAATATGTTGATTTAAATGTAGATGTTAAATGAGATACTTCTTCCTAAGATTTATATTCATTTCAATATATTAATTTTTATATTTTTCTTCTTATTTCTTTTTTATATATTGTTTAATTTAATATATCTTTAATTCTGAATTATCTCTCTTTCATATACATGGGCTTATCTCTTTATTTAATATATTATTTTTGTTTATAGATTTAAGGAAGTTTTCTTTATGTCGAAACTGTCTTCTGATTACTACAGCGTATAAAATAAATAGGTTATTTTTTCTCTTTTTTCTCCCTATTTTTCTCTTTCTTCTCTGACCATCCCTTATATCCTGACTTACATTCATGCCTAGTTTTTATTTGCTCCTTTTTTTTATTTTTTCCTTTTTACTTTTTTCTTCTCTATTTTTTTTATTTCCTTCCTCTGTCAGGTCATTTTTTCAATAATTTGTTATCCATTGACTAGCTTGAAAAATCCTTGTGAATTTTATTTCAATTGACAAGGTGAAAATGCTATGTAATCTTCATTCCTATTGTATGAAATATGTCGTTCTGTTTAATTAAAACATTGAGCAGTTTTAGTATTTAATATTTTAGGACTTAATCGGACTAACCTTTTATTATATTTGGTGTGACAACGTATGCGCACAAACACGGGCTGCCTGTAATTTTTTATTCTTTTATATGGTTATTTCATATATATATATATATACTTATAGATATACATATATACATATATATATATATATATATATATATATGAAATAAAGATATATAACAGTAACTATATATATATATATATATATCAGTAACATTAATATATATATATATATATATAAAGAAATATAGTCTTAAGGTGTGCTATATTTATGGAATAAAGTGCTCAATATCAGAGATAGAGCGCGAGTAAATATAAAAGTGAACATAGAAGTCAACACTTAGAGGCGACAGTCTGTTTCATGCTATATGCAATCGTCAGGCCTGACGATTGCATATAGCATGAAACAGATATATATATATATATATTAATGTTACTGTTATTAATATTTTTAATTTCAGATTGACAATGTTTTCAAGAATTGATATAACAACGAGAAAAACACCTTAGAAATTGGCTAAGTGACTGGAATACAAAGTTGGGAATTATTAAACGTTCGACAGAGCAGAATTAAAAAAAAAGAATTTGAACACACTGATACAAGAACAAAAAAATGACATTAAAAGAGACTTTTTAAAAAAAAATTAACAAGTAAATTGGAAGAAAACATTTAAAGTCGCCGATATTTTAAATGGAAAGCTGACTTTTACCCACTTTACAAAAGACACCAAATTAGTGGAAAGCCCCCAACTCTCTCCAGATATTAATCGAATTGAAAAAATTTATGCATTGATAAAGATGTATGAGAGAAGAGTCTGTTTTTACTAGTAAAAAAGACAGTTCTATAATTCAAATTAGAAAGTAGCAGTATAAATCATGGTAAAAAATAATAAAACATATAAGCTCTATAAGCAGATATGAACAATTGAAAATAACTCTATAAATCAGTGTTAAAATAACTCTAAAAATCATGGTAAAAAATATTTCAATCATTCAAGTTAAAAAATATATTTCTTTAAATTAGGGTTAAAAAAATAGCTCAATAAGTCAAGTTTAATATATAGCTCTATAAATTATGGTTAAAATAGTTCTATAAATGGAGGTAAAAAGATTTCTGTATAAATCAATGCGAAAAATCTGTCTAAATAACGAAAACAAATAACCTTATAAATCAAGGTAGAAAACAACTCTATAAATCAAGATAAAGAAATAGATATTTTATAAATCGAAGAAAAAATATCTCTAAGTCAAGGTGAAAAATAGCTCTGTAAATCAACGTGGAAAAATAGCTCTATAAAGCAACGTGTAAAAACAGCTCTATAAAGCAAGGTGTAAAAATAGCCTTATAAATCAAGGTGGAAAAATAGCTATATAAACCAAAGAAATACCTCTATAAATCAGAGCAAGAATAGCTTTATAAATCAAACCAACAAATGGCTATATCCACCATGATAGAAAATAGCCCCATAAATCAAGGTAGAAAACATGGCTCTATAAATCAAAGTGAAGAAATGGCACTATAAATGATGGTAAAATATAGCTTTATAAATCAAACTAAAATGGCTCTATGCATCAGTATAAAAAATAGCTCAATAAATCAAGGTGGAAAAATAGCTGTACAAATCAGGATGGAGAAATAGCCCTATAAAATGTAGAAAATAGCTCCATAACACAAAGTACAAAATACAGAAAAAGTTTTTTATTGTTATTCCACGATATAAAAACCGTGGAAGGAAAGCAATACATAAAGTATACATACCACAAGACGGAGTTGTATGTTGTGTGGCTGTTCATATGTTAATTCTCCTGTGAACGTATGACTAGGAAAGGTTGTTTCACTTTCATAGTGTACGAAACGAAGCCTAATAAATACAAAATGTGTAGCTCTGTGTGTGCAATTTCGTCGACCTGTCTGGATGCTTGTTAGCGCCAACCCTGCATCTTTGTTTGAATTTCCATTTAACATTGGCCCATGTGTACGCATGCGCAAATGCATTTTCGACTTTTATTCATTTGACAATTCGATCGCTGACAGCCAATGACGTCTTAATTAAACATTTGCAAATCATTTTTGCCTTGGGGGAAAAAGGAAATCAACTATGAAAAAAATAATTGACAGGGAAAAAATGTCCTCGTAAATTCTCTCTGATAACAGATTTTCATCAGTATTTGAAAGAAATAATTGTGGAAATTGTTCTATTCTCTTTAATAGATGAATATCGAACGATTCTTCTTCAATGTACCGTGTCCCTTCAGGACGTAGGCAATCATGGTTCTTCACAACTTTGTAACTTTTAGTATTTTTTTTCTTTTTGCCATACTTTCTTATCTTGTTTCTAACTCTCCGTTTATACAAGCCTGTCGGGTAGGTCACTTGCAGATTTCCGCTTTCCTCTTACTTTTAATATGCCTTGTGAGTGTCAAATTCTCCAAGCCCTCTTTCATCATGTCCTAGAAATCTCATATATCCCTTTCTGGTTTTAAGCATCAAAGTCCTTTTTGCTTCAGTTTTCCTTACAGCTCTATCATTACACACGTGTTCAGTCCATAGGATTCTCAGTATCCTTCTGTAGAAGCAGATTTCTGTTGTCTCAAGTCTCTTGGTGAGGATATTGTCCAGCCTTCTTTATCGGTGAAGATATTGTCCAATATTACATAATTTTTAAGCACTTTTTCTTTGTTACTAACAAAATTTTCCTGTTTCTAAAGGGCATCTTTCACTAGTTCTGTGCTTATTTAATCATCTGTCCTCTGTTAAAACAATTCCCAGATATTTAAATTTTTGTACCTGCTTGATTTTCATATCTTCTATCGGTTGTCTGCATCCTGAACTGTTCCTCTTGCAGGTACCCGTACATTCTGTTTTCTTTCAAGTGGTATTTATTCCTTTATTCGATCTTTCACTTATCACCTTCTATAGGAGTTCCTGGAAATTCTTTTCTGTGTTAGTACTGCATCATCTGCATGGTGGAGTAATTGATAGCAGCTCGGTCTGAGGAATCGGAGAGCCGAGTTCGAATTCCAGTAAAATATTAGGTTGGTGCAAAAATAATGTCGTTTTCTCGCATATGTTACTATGTGAGAAAACGATATTATTTTTGCACCAACCATATACATTACATTCACTTACGTGTTAATACACTTAGGAAAGGTATGAATCCTCTTCTTCCCCTAGCTATGGGTCAATAGCAGGACAGACCGTATTCTATAGCTTTGGTCTACCGCAGAAAGAAATGGCAACCTACTGCGGGAAAAAAATCTTTCTCGTCAGTCATGTATCGAAAGATACATGATCGTTTAAGTGTGTATCACGCATCGCACATAACTGAATGACTGGCGGGCTAATACCTTTGGGAAAAGTATGAATCCTCTTCTTCCCCTATCTATGGGTCAATAGCAGGACAGACCGTGTTCTATAGCTTTGGTCTACCGCAGAAATAAATGGCAACCTACTGCGGGAAAAAAATCTTTCTCGTCAGTCATGTATCGAAAGATACATGATCGCTTAAGTGTGTATCACGCATCGCACATAACTGAATGACTGGCGTGCTAATACCCTTGGGAAAGGTATGAATCCTCTTCTCCCCCTAGCTATGGGTAAATAGCAGGACAGACCGTGTTCCATAGCTTTGGTCCACCGCAGAAAGAAATGGCAACCTACTGCGGGAAAAAAAATCTGTCTCGTCAGTCATGTATCGAAAGATACATGATCGCCTAAGCGTGTATCACGCATGGCACATAACTAACTGGCTGACTGATCATTTGCATATTTTATGTTCCTAAAACTGTGTTCTCCAGTAGTAAATCCTGGTAGGACATCCAGTTCTCTCGGCGTTGCCTCGTACAGGTTTAATAAGTAGATGCTGAATAAGTTTAGTGAATACATATCCTTGTCTTTCTTTTTATTTTTGTGTATTTACTGAATTCCTTCATCTCTCTATATTTCTGAGATGAGGTATTATGTACACTGTTTACATTATTCGGATTATCTTTGTCGCCATATTTTTTACAACGTTTCGGCCGATGTACCCTCCGGCCTTCTTCAGGTGGTTGGAATGTCGAACTGAACCCTTTATTTCGATCACTAGGGTAGAATGTTCATCTTGTGTGTTGGTCATTTATTAATATTCCTTATATGATTTTCGATCCATAATTGATTGTGTTCGTTGCTACCTTAGTTAAATGCTTTTCACAAACCGAACAATAAATAAACGGCCTGTTTCTCAACATTAGTCACTTCTGTGTTACTTATCCATTTCTTCAGTAGAAGAAACGGATATGTAACACAGAAGTACATTAAGTTGATGAGTATTAACTGATATGAAATATCCACTGAGCATGAAAAATGTAATGAGAATACGTCCACGACTCTTGATATAATGCCAGTTCTGTCGCATGTGTCGAGTTAGCCTGCAACAGGCCGAAACTAATTGTAATTAACCTCTAGAACTCGAAGGAGTCTGTGAGAGACTACACCTGGAATTGTCAGCATATATCGGTGCTAGAAGCGATGAACTAAAGGAACATAGAGCTCTTTTCATATCCGAACTGCAAGGTACTAGCTTAGGCAAAAGAGGGAGACATAGGGGGAAATAGTCTGACAACGTCACTCAGGGAAATGGAAGATCATTCATCGAGTCTCATTCATTGGCACGCACCTGAGGCAGATAAGAGGAGCTTGTCCATTGCTCAGCTACGCAGTTACTCTAAGACCAAACACGGCCATGGGACGGATGATGATGATATGGGGGGGGAAGAAATTTGAAGTAATTTAAATTTCGAAAATGAAAAATATAAGATAGAGTCATAATACAAGCAATAGTCAGAATAAAGCTATATAATAACATACATAGTGATTTTCTAAGCGCAGCTTAGGTGTGGTACAAGACCGAAGGCATGGAGAACACAGTGAGGATCAAAATTAACAACTCAGTCGTAATGGTTATGGCGAGACAAGGATTCTAACCATTACACCACGTCGAGCCGGCCAATGATTTGCTGTTCTAGTTGATCTTAAATATGTAGCACAAGGCCGAAATTGTAGAGCACTCAGTGAGGATCGAACTCACTTAGTCTGTTATGTGCCATACGTGATACACACTTAAGCAATCATGTATCTTCCGATACATGACAGACGAGGCAGATTTTTTTCCCGTAGTAGGTTGCCATTTCTTTCTGCGGTAGACCAGTTGCACATCCAAGGCAACCCGGTCTATCCTGCTATTTAACCATAGCTAGGGTAGTGAGGTAGGAGAAGAGTATTCATACTTTCCCAAGGGTATTAGCACGCCAGTCAGTCAGTTATGTGCCATGTGTATACACAATACACTTAGGCGATCATGTATTTTTCGACACATGACTGACGAGGCAGATTTTTTCCCGTAGTAGGTTGCCATTTCTTTCTGCGGTAGACTTCTTACCATCCAAGGCTATAAAACCCGGTCTGTCCTGCTATTTAACCATAGCTGGGTGTAGGGAGAAAAAGAGCATTCATACCTTACCCAAGGATATTAGCACGTAAGTGAATGTAACGGATTCGACTGGAATTCGAACTCGGCTTTCTGATTTCTCAGTCCAAGCCGATATCCATTACTCCACAGTGCAACTCACAGTCGTAATTGATCTAGCGCACTATTTCCCAAACGTTTCAGCGCGCCTCATAGGTGCGGCGCGCCTCATGGGTGCGGCTCCCCTCATAGGTGCGGCGCCCCTCATAGGTGCGGCTGCCCTCATAGGTGCGACGGAAGAGGATACCAGATGATGTGGAATGACTTAAAGACAATCAAATATTTAAAAACAATTTCAAAAAATTCATATGCCGAAAATAATTATGATCACACAATTCAAAATATTATTATGGATTACTTGTAACTGCATGCATAAGTTCCAGTATAAATAGTTATAAATAATTATTGACTGATTTTATCACTGTAATATTTTTCATTATATCAAGTATTAAGAATATAGTAACTAGGGTCCTCAAATTGGTGGAGAGAGTTATCAATGATAATATTCTGACTTCGACTCCGCGGTTATCTCCCTTTAACCAGCACTCTGTTTATTTTTATTTATTTTTTTTTAATTTACTTTTTATCACATAAAATTTGGTGATACGCTAGTAAATTTTCATTCTGAAAATGCAGTCCAGAGAAAAAAAATAATTTGGAAACTACTGATCTAGCGAGACAAGCTTGCTAAACATTAGACCACGTCGAAGTGCCCATATTCTAACATGTATGTATAAAAATAATATCAAAATCTTATTTCATCTTCATGTAAAAAATAAAGATAAATAAATAAGAAATAAAATAAATAAAAATAAAGATAAATAAATATAATAAAAAATAAAATAAATAAAAATAAAGATAAATAAATATAATAAAAATAAAATAAATATAAATAAAAATAAATAAATAAAAATATAGAAATGTTTGGCATGACATTATTTTGCCGTGTACTTAGCCGTAACTTAGATGCGTAACTCATTTACTTGCAAGTTATTCTTGAAAAAGAAAACAATTCTGTATTTAAAAAAAAAAAACAAACAAAATTAAAGTCTTCATGAGCAAATCAGCGTGGAATAGCGACGAAAAAATTACGAGGTTCGCTTGATTATTGTAGTTGATTCAAATATCACTTATAACCATCTGCTATACTCACTTGAACATCTTTGACTTTATATATTCATAATGCGCAAGAGACAAGCATTTATTAACAGTCGATCTAACACACAACACACATGGACTGAAGACTGCGTTCAGGCATGAAACAGACTACTATACTCACTCGAATTTTCTTAAGCTTATCTTCTGCTAAGCAAGGAAATTGGACATAAAACCGGTTGTCTTGGGATAGTCTTCTCCGGCACTTTCAAAGTGTTACAGAACCAAAGTAATAGAACAAAGAACTGGAGTCTTATTATTGAGACCTAGACTATCATATGGAGATCATTCATTTCGTCGGACTTCTTCAGAAATATCTAAACGAACAGCTGAATGCAGCTGTTTTCACAGATCAGTGATTAAGATAGTTTAAAGCGAATAAATTATTCAGATTTTAAGGGAGACAATCTTTCATCGATCATATAAAGCTGGCGCTACAGGATCACAAACAAAGAAATTTACAAAATAAAAAACCTACATCACTTGAACACTTCTAACAGCAGCAACAACTAAAATTGGTTGCACATGTAACTAGAAGAAATAACGATATAATCTAGATGTTTGCCTACCACACTGCCTTAAACAAAATGTTAGGAAGGAAACTCCCATCAATACTGGAAAGATTGATAACAGTGGATTTAAGAAGTTTAAATTCCTAAAAATTGTTTTAAGTTTGGTTTCGTTTGGTTTGTTTTATGGCATATCAACCTCAATGGGTTATTTAATGCCGACAAAATTTTTGTTGCTGGTAATATTTTTTCCGTCACAAATTTATTTTTGGTAATATTTTTTCTTCGCAAATGTATTGCTGGCAATAATATTTTTTAAAAAAGTATTTCTGGTATTAAAATTTATTTTACACTTTCATAGTGTTTTGACCCCAGTTTGGGGGTTAACTATTTGCCCATAGCTGGGACCCTAATAGGTGCTACCACCCCGGGTCAGGCTGGACCTTGGAACACCAGCAATTAAGAGGTGGTTCCATACTCCTCAAAACCTCCTGATCAGAGGCCTTGCTGTTGGGCATAGTTTATCGCCTTACACAGGACGGATTTTACGAAAAGAGTTTATAAATTTCAACAGACAGTCATGCTAACTCTACCTTCAATGAATGCCCAATATTTCCTGTATAAAAACGGCGAATCTAACCAATACCATACAGTAGCTTAGATGCGGCGCAAGGCCGAAAGTATGGGGTACCCAATGAGGATCGAACTCACTACTCAGTCGGAATTGTTCTAGCGCTACAAGATCGTTAATCATGACACCACCTCGAGGTACCCAATGCCATTACCATATATATGGCCATAGACTAGACGAGTGTTTTTCTGCCTTTTTAAGCAATGGCACACCTAATAACAAATGAAAATATCACAGCGCATTTTTTAAAGGACATACATCTAAATTTTATGAAATAAAACCATAGATTTTTTTAAAACGCTCACACAAATTTCTAAAATATTACGATGAAAAAAATAACAATTTCGGTAGAAATAATGTCATTTTCATTTTATACAAATTTTAGAGTAACATACTTTTAAAAAACTGGAAAATTATTAAATCAAATGCTCAATGCTGTATATCGGAAACTTCGACAATATGAAGTCATAACTCAGTAGAATTTGAAAAACATTTTGAATTAAACAAAGAATGTTGAATACATATATGTAAAAAGGAAAATAAAGGAAAATTTTTAAAACTTAAATTAAAAAAATAAAATTACTTTTTTTTAAATATGAATATTAAAATAAAGTATTTAAAATAACATAATCGAAAAATAGTGAAAAGAATTATTTGAAAAAAGTGTAATACTTATTTATTCAAACACAAACGCAGTATCATTACTAGTTCCAGTGACAATATTTCGCGCCACACTTAAGATGATCGCGCGGCACGCCAGTGTGCCGCGGTAGGCCGATTGAAAATCCTTGTACTAGATTCAGTCTAACATTCCAAATACCAAAAAGGTAATATTTCTCGTACTGTATCGTATTTCTCTAAATAATATGATAAGATGTTACTGATTTTTAGAAAAGATCTTCCAATTGTCGATATATGGAAAATGATTGGTGCCATTATAAAAAAGATAATTAATAGAAAAACTTTGATTCATTTATTAATTATGGAATTATCTTCGTTTTAAATATTAGAGGTCAAGCATATTAAATATTAAAAGATTCATTTATCTCAATATTTTCCCAGCAGACATGCTGTGACTTCGCAATAGGACAGGGTTACTGCTTAATGTGATAAATAATAAGCTTTATATAATTCAGCTTTTTTAATTTTAATCTTATGATGAGAAAAGACTAAAGATATTCTTTTTTTCATATGATTTTTTATCAAATGAATTTTTTTTATATTATTTTTCGTCCATATTTCTTATATTGTAACTATTTACATTGTTGGGAATATTGTTCTCATCTTTATTGTCATCTTCCCGACGTTTCCACCGTTATACGATCCGGCCTTTTTCACATGGTCCAGTGTATAAAAGCGTTGGTTGAAGCAATCCAATGACTTGACCCGAAGAGTTGTGAGTTCAGTATCTGACACAGCAGATGTGAGCAAAAACTTAGAGAGTTGAGTTACTAAAGGGAAATAACTGAAACTGGGATATCCAGAAAAGGCATGGCACGTGGAACTAGAGCAATTTACGCCGGTGAAGTATATAAAGGGTTCGAATCGAAATTCCAACATGTATCACTTAAAGAAGGACGGAGAGTACAACAGCCTAAACCTCGTTTTTTCGCATGGTTGTATTTGCATATACGTCTCTTTAATCATGATAATATTGAGGGGTTTTTTTTTTAATTTTTTTTTTTTAATTTTTTTTTTTTAATTTTTTTTTTTTTTTTTTTTTTTTTTTACGATTCTATCTTCTCTCAGGATATTCTTTTAACATACTTTTTCTTGGAAAAATTCCTTTTCACGAGCTTTATATTTTCGTGATGTTATATTCATACATTTTAATGTTCATATGATATTCATGTTGATGTTTTGTTTCTGACAAATTTGGAGACCAATTTGCAAATCAAATGTAACATATGAGGAATATGAAAAAAAAATACTGAAATATTTATTTACAATTTGATCCCAAATAACAAGTTAATAATCTATTGCAATGCTTTTATTTATTATAACAGCTCGTAATGGGTTCTTTTACTTAACCGTCAGATTCTAACAAGACTCACAAGAGACCTTCGCCCGCTGATTATTTCGTAAGGTCTGCAGACCCTCAAAGTTTGATGTCTTCTTTTCCATCACACGATTTTCAATTTTCTTTACAAATTCTAATTGGTTTATATTCTGATATCTGACTTGGCATCTGTAAAATATTGGCATTACTTTAGGGGGGAATTTTTTTTATTGTTTTTTTTTTCATGAACCACGCCTTGGCCAACTTTGACAAGTGTTTGGTTCATTGTCATGTTAGGAGGTCCACTCATGTTCTACACTACATTTCTAGCAGACCGGTTTTTTGGGGGGGGATTTTTTTTCGGGGGGGGGGGTTGTTTTTTGTTTTGTTTTTTGTCCGGCTGATATTTAGCTCCATAATCTAAGTACAGTGTTCTTTCTTCATGATTCCATGCACTTATAAGAAACAAATCTATATTCTCATCCCAAATATGAATACCCATGACATCAGCATAACCCCGCACCTTATCATTAGTTTATTGAACACGGGAGAGAAGTCAGCGAGGAAAATCTCAAATACTATATCCATGAAATTTCATGCATCCATTCCAATCAGTATCAAGAAATTCACGCAAAGAATATTAAAGAACGTGGAGAAAAATACAAGGTTTCCCTATTCTCGTTACAAGAAAAATCCGAAGATCCCAATCAAGGATATTTCGTTTGGTTTGAATTACTACGGTATGGAAATATCCCAGTAGAAGCTTCAATTAATTTGCATAAGACTTAACTTCGTGGAAGCTGACTAAGTAAGATTTAAATGCTACAGGCCAGGCACGTGTAAGATCGTGTAGCTTTTGTTAAGCTTTATTTCGACAAGACTTCAAGATTGTGGTATCAATTGAATATCTTGCGTGCCGGAATGTTGCTTGTGTTTCGCGAAAAAGGTGTAATGCATTCAACTCTAAAACACTGTATTAACATTGTTCTTTGGGACTATTTTTTATTTTTTATTTTTTACTAAATGATCCCATTCATTTCAACCAGGCTACAAACAGTTTTAGTGAACTCGTAAAAGTGGAGGGAATCATGAAGAAAGAACAGTATACTTAGATTGTGGAGCTAAATATCAGACGGACAAAAAAACGGTCTGCCAGAAATTAAGGGTTAGAACATGAGTGACCCTCCTATAACAAGATAATGAAACAAACACTTGTCAAAGTTGGCCAATACGTGCTTCATGGAAAAACTATATCAATATTTTACAGTTTCCAAGCCAGGTTTGAGAATATAAACCAATTAGAATTTGTGAAGAAAATCACAAAAAAACTGTACCAAATAACATCATTTGAAGACATTCAACAACGTTATCAATGCAGCGATCACTTTTGAGTTCTTCTGAAATTTATTGTTGCCTATCGTATCTACTCCTCCCTACCTAATGTGATGAGGGCCCAATCAAGAGCCCTTCACAAGAACCAGCTTAAATAACGCATGATAGGGCGGATTTTAGACTAGTTCATTAATATTAGTGGAGGCACTGTGGAGTAATGGATTGCAGCTGGGATTGAGAAATCTGAGAGCCGAGTTCGAATTCCAGTCGAATTCATTACATTCACTTACGTACTAATACCCTTGGGAAAGGTATGAATGCTCTTTTTCTTCCCCCACATATGGGTAAATAGCAGGACAGAACGGGTTCTATAGCCTTTCAACTGGTCTACCGCAGAAAGAAATGGCAACCTACTGCGAGAAAAAATTTGCCTCGTCAGTCATGTATTGAAAGATACATGATCGCCTAAGCGTGTATCAAGCATGGCACATAACTGAATGACATTAACATTAACCAGTGAGTCTGATTACATTCCGACAACAAAGCAAAACAAAAGCTGCAAATGCCGACTCTCGATTTATCATTCAAGAGAAAACGAGAATCATCGAAACAACCGAGCTTTATCCATTGAAAAAAGGTCCAGTTTCAACGTTTGTATTGTCACTAAAGATTCTGTCGGTAATGGACATTGATTAGCATTGATATTGCGGCTAGAAAGATCGATCTGCATCAAGGATCGATGTCCTGTATACATCGATGTTTTCCTTCCCTGAAACTATCTAGAATTTGTGGCACAGTTGACCTTCTGTAGTTTTATATGCTCAGTTCTTGTATCGATATGTCTTGGCCGCCCAATGCCTTGTTGAAAGTTGCTGAACATCCTTCTTTTAACCACAACTGATAGATACGTACCACTAGTGAAAGCGAACAATCTCCAATCCCTGCAATTTCGGCAATTATATAATCTAGTTTTCTGACCGTAAACATTTGACCTTTATGACAATGACTCAAAATCTTCTTACCCTTAACTGTAGCATTCAACGCATCAGAATTAATTATTCGGTCAGTTTAGCTGTTTTATATATCTATTAACCTAATTACGGCCATTTAGCGTTGGAACACCATACGATCACAGAAGATAAGCAAGGTCAAGTCTAGTCAGTATCTAGATAGATGAATGCTTGGATGTGCGGGTGGTGTAACAGACAATGGCACGGAAGTGTTAGTCGGATAACCGAGTTCCAATTCCCGTTGAGTTCGTTATATCAACTTATGTGAAAATACCATTGGAAAATGTATGAATCAGTCTCTTCTCTACCCCTGCATCTATGGGTTAATTAGTAAAATTTGTATCAAAAAATCATTATTACCTTTAAAATAAATTCTTACAATCTAGAAATATTGTCTGGCTTTAAATATCCTGCAAAGGGTTGATGAGCGGTAGAAAACGAATCTATCAGCATGTAACCCGACCACGTGCAAATGTTATTGCTGATATACCATTAAATTTAGAGACAACACAGAACACAAAAAAATGTTTCAGATTTTGAGACCACTTAGATAAAACAAATACACCTGTAGGGTGCATTTCTTTTTGTTTGTTTTTTGTTTTTTTGTTGTTGTTGTTTGTTTGTTTTGTTTTTGTTTTGTTTTCGCTTTTGCTTGTTTTTTTTGTTTTTTGGTTTTTTGTTTTTTGTTTTTTGACAAATGTTACCGGAAAGAGACGAAGACATTTTTTTTTTTCATTTTGCGTAAACATATTTATTTTAAGAAAGATTACCGCTTTACTTGTCTCTATCTTAGCAAAACATTTTTAAGACGAAATCACATTAAAAACATTTTAACATAAAATCTATAATTAAACTCCTCCATTCAGATTTTTGTTAACGATGCAAAATTAAAGAAGGAATTAAAAGTGTAAACAAAACAATAACAGTTTTCTTAGAAAAAAAAAAAACAATAATAGTCGAAAATTTTTAAATGATTTTTTATCCCTTACAAATAATATCATTTGGGATTTTGCATTTTTATATTTTCGTAACTAATTTATATTTCATTAATGCCATTTCGTCGTCTTCATTTGGTTTAAATGTCATGGGAAATTATGGATTTGCCAGTGACTTTCAACAAATTTTTCGAAATTTATTAAGATTAGAGATTAATTTAGAACAAACTGCAAAAGACAAGATGGAAGTGAAGCCTTGGTTCTGTTAATCCTAATTCGAGAATGGCATGATTACAAAATACCAACTTATAACTGTACTGCAACCCTAACCTTTGATCTTCTTCTTCGGGACATAGGAGATCATAGATCTCCACAACTTCCTATCATTTTTATGACGTACGGTGGCTGTTAATGATTAAGTATAACTCAAGACTTCAATGTTAAATAAAACCATATTTAATTAATATTGCAAATAAATATTTAACAAGAACAAAGAAATTCAAGCGTACTACGAGGCTGGCATCCCGCTCTCACCCTTTCACTGTTGAAACTGTTAGATGTAGCCGTCCCTTCTACTCCAATAGTTTCATATCTCGCACCTCTCGCCTGTGGAACTCCCTCCCCTATTCTTGTTTCCCTGATAGGTACAATCTCCAACTATTCAAATGTAATGTCAATCGACATCTCCAGTTGCCTTGATCTATTCACTATCCTTCTCCTCATCCTTTCCTCTATAATTCCTATCTGCTCTCGCTCCAAATCCCCTATAACCCCTTGCGTACTAGTGGCTTCCCGCCTTGCTAGGGATGAAATGCTTAAAAAAAAAAAAGAAAAAAAAGTCAACCAAAAATAATTAACCATTTCAGTGAAACTACTTGTTAGTAGCGCGGCTCGGCTTAACGTCCGGTAAATCTTAAATCAAAATACTCGATGCGCAATAATTCGAACGAATTCGACTGGATATTTCCCCTCAATAGTCACTCAATAATCACTGCAGTCAGTAGCCTGACACCACAATTTATACACCTGGCGGAAAACATATATTCTTAAGTCCAGAGTGTCACGCTTGAACCTCGGTGTCGGTAGTTACTCATTTTCTTCCCATATGACACCTTTGTAGCTCTGAGCAACGTTTGTCTTTTCACTAACCTCACACCTACGTTCCTTCATATATGCACACAAGGTCTTTAGAAATTCGACCAGCTGCGGCCAACGTTCCTTTCACCTTCGATATATCCTGTGAGTGTCATATTCTCCAAGCACTTCTTCATTTTCTATCCAAGAAATTTCAGTTCTCGCTTTCTAATTCTGAGTATATATATATATATATATATATATATATCCATGTTTCTTAAGACTTGGATTTTGCTTACGCGCCGAATTCATAGAATTCTCAGCATCCTTCTGTAGGACCATATTTCTGTTACTACCAGATTTCTCCTCATCTGTGCGCTGGCCGCTGACAACAGTGTAAAATACGTAAATGTCTCAGCGACAAGAGGCAGGTTGAAAATTATAAATAGAGAAGAGTCTGATACAAGACAATGAATGAAGGATAACTATGAAAATCAAACTCACAACTATAAAGATGGCTTAATAGATAGGTACAAGGAAACAGACTGAGATAGATAGATAGATAGATAGATAGATGATAGATAGATAGATAGATAGATAGACTGAGATAGAAATGTAAATAGACATGAGCAGATTAGATTGACATGAACAGACTGAGATAGATAGATAGATAGATAGATAGATAGATAGACTAACAGTGTGATAGATAGATAGATAGATAGATAGATAGATAGATAGATAGATAGATAGATAGATAGATAGATAGATAGTGTGGTCGATTGACAGATCTTTAGATGTTAACATTCACATCGCTCGCTTAATGGTTCTCTTAATTCACCTCAGTTTTATATGTGTAGTATTTTTAAAGTTATTATTTCCCTTGTCCGATTTTTTCTTGAAGCTCTGTTAAACATTGAGGTTACATCTTTTTTACAATTTAGGGCAATCTTTATATATATGAAATTTAAAGAATAAATATTAATAGCTATATGATTACATGGTTCTTGGACAGTTGCATATTGGAGATTTTCGTCCCGGACAATTGCGTACCAGACAATTGCGTCTCCGGATTTTTGAGTTTCCAGACAAAAGCGTCTCTAATCATTTGCGGCCCGAGACAAATACGCCCATGGATAATTGAGTACCTCTGATAATTTTTGAAACTTTTAAAGGCTATTACCATAAATTTTGTAAAAAGCATATTTAGTAATCATAAATTTAAAAAAAAAAGGAATAAAATAAACAAAAAATGTTATTTTTGTTTAAATGCAATAACAAATTTACAGTATTGCAAGATCGCTCTACATATCGCCAGTATGTTTTTGTTTCATCGGTGTTTTTCTTATGATAGTCGTAGCTGTAATTTTCTTCGTCCACAAATATTTTCCACCAGTGTTTGATTTTCGGAACTTCGCCATGGTTTCCAAATAAAAATATAATCTATAAAATCCAGAATCTGTAAGATGTTTGTTGTACCCACTGCTGGAGGGAACTGAAACTGATAGCTTAATTTTCTCTTCCTTTAAAAAAGAAATTTTTCTCTCTCTTTTTATTTATTGTAACTACCTTTCTGCTTGTTTAGAGTAATTTCAAGATATTAACACTTTTAAAAAATTTTAACTTCAAAAAATTATCAGAGGTAAGCAATTATCCAGGAACGTAATTGTTCCGGGCGCAAATGTCCGTCCACCATTATTATATCTATTTATTTACAAGTTGATGAACAAAGCCAAACTTGAATAATGGAATCAGACACAAGAAATAAATGATGGCAAATGTTTCTAATAAAAACAGATTAGCTGAAATTTACATTTTGTATTTATCGTATAAATATATGAATATCCAGAAAATGTTACCTACATTGGTTGGTTAATATTAGTTTTATTCTTAAAACATTGACTTTCATAATAAAATTTGAATTAGTGTATAAATGAAAAAAAAATCTAATATACTTACTTGATGGCGAGGGAATGAGACATGTTTTTCTTTAATCATTTCCCTCCAAGCAAGGCAATAAAGTCTCTAAGACGCAAGGGGTTGCTGAGTGTTAGAAAATATGAGGAAAAAACACTTTTAAGGTTAGAGCACAATAAAAAGACAAGAATTAAGAAGACAGAAGATAACGATTGACATTGCATTTAAATTTTTGAAGATCAAAGTTGACTGGGAAGCAAAAAGTCGGAAGAGAGTTCCACTAGCGAGAGGTGCGATAGAAGAAACTGTTAACATAGAACTTACGGTTACATCTAGACATTTCAACTGTAAAATCATGAAACTTTCTCACTAATCTAGCATAGCGTACATCGGAACAGTTGCCATGGAAGTATTTATCGAAAAGGCAGAGGAAAGCCACATTACAGTGGTTTATTACGCAAGGCATTGAAATATCTTTAATCTTTTTACCTCATCATCAAGTGGTGGTCTATTTTATTTAGCCAGGGAAAAAATTACTTCAAGTGTTAGGAAACATGGAAACAAAAAGGAGACTTATACTTAACATCAGAAAGAGAAAGTTTACAATTCTAGGGCGCATAATGTGGAAAGCAGGCCTAGAAAGTTTGATACTCGCAGGACAGATTAAAGGTATGAGGGATAGAGGAAAACAGCGTATGTCATATTTAATGAGCTTCAGTAAATGAATGGCGGAACAAGTTTTAGAAGAATAAACAAAGACACAATTCATTAAGATTATTAAGACAGGAAATTGTGGAGAGCCATGATCGCCTACGTCCTGAATGGACACGTCACATAAAGAAGTAGAAGAAGATTATTCAATGCTTCCATCATCATCTTCTTTGGGTCCAGTGCTCATTGTTGTCAGCGGTATTCTTGATGAAATCTACTGATTTTGTTTTACAGATATAGCGCTATAATCCATGTTTAATCCCCTTTATACAGCTTCCGGTGGTTGAGTTTTGAATTTGAAAAGTGGGAAAGTGACTGAAGCCGAGATTTTATGTCAGGACCAATAACACTGCAGATTCTTCTCGGAATTATATCAAGAATTTCTAAATATATAGCAGGAACTCCAGGCCAGATGTGATAGCAATATTCAAAGCAAGGACGAATAGTAAACTTATAAATATAGCGAAAAAAATTGTTTAACACGACACAGTGAGCCAACTATCCTGGCTGCAGACTTAGCAGTTGATTCAATATAATCTTTCCACTTCATATCGGTGGAAATCGTTAGTCCGAAAAAGCACAATGCGTTACTTGCCTGTAGGTTATCATCTGCAATGTTGATAGAAGATAAAAATTGTTCTCTCAGACTATTAAAAGAAAGCTCTTTCGTTTTGGAGGCGTTAAAATTAACAAGCTACTCCTTGCGCCTCTTAACAATAGATTATAGGTAATTTTTTTAGATCAGCTGCCAATTTGACCTTATCGAACCGATCGGACTTCCTATTAAGACAGGGATAAATAATTTTGTTATCAGCATAGAGAAAGAAGTGACAATTGAAGACATCAGGATGGTAATTTATGATAATTAAGAACAGCGTAGGTCCTTGGATAGAGCCCTTGGAAACACCTGCATTAATGCAACAAATCATACTATGATTTATTATTGATGGGCACAATATTAACAACATAAGATGCACAGATGACACCATTTTTCTGGCTGATACAGAAAGAAAACTACAGAAACTCTTAGAAAATAAAAGCAAGAAGAAAAGAGTAACTTTCAATTGTAAGAAGACAGAATGTATCGTTTTCAACAAAAGAAAACTCCTCAGGATGCTAGCTACGAAATGGAGACACCAAAATCAAGTAAGTACGAAAATTTCAATCGAGGAAGAGTTTTAACAGACAACAGAAAATCTGATGCCGCAATCCCAAATCACTTTCGAATAGCAGAAGACTCCTTCCAAAAGCTAACCAAAGTCTTAAGAAACAAGAAGCAAAGAAAATAGTGCTCGATTTCTATGTGATATCAGTCTTCCTATAAATCCTGTACAGTTTCATCACAGATTAAGAGAAGACTTGAAGCAACAGAAACTTGATTCTACAGAAGGATGATGAGAATACCATGGACGAAGCATATGACTAACGCGGAAACCTTATGGGAAACAGAAATAAAACTAACTCTAATATTTAGAATAAGAAATTTCCATGACAAATGAGGAAAGAAGTCTTAGGGAAATTGATACTCACAGCGCATATCGAAGGCAAAAGAGATAACGGAAAAGAGAGAGTTGCTTACTCAATGAGCTTGTGTAACTTTCTGGCATAACAGAGTAGGGAGAGATAGTAAAAAGACAAACATTGCTAAGAGCTCCAAAGGTTAGGAAGTTGTGAAGAGGCATGATCGTCCACCTCTTGATAAAACATGGTACAAACAAATTAAAGCATTGTCACGTGGTCTATATACATTCAAAAAACGATAACTCATAAGCCATTGATTTTTACACTTATAATTCTGTCACCTCAGGTGATCTCTCGCGTTTTTGGGGTTTTTTTTCTGAAATTCGAAAAGCATTTTTTGTATCTAGTCAGATATAGGTTATCTTTATTCAGCAAAATATAATGCTTTTGGTACAAGGCCGAAAGTAGAGTAAAGAGAGGTTGGTCATCAGTAACTATCCTGCTCCTAACTCATCCATTCTGATAATTAGGCCAAGCTCCATAAGAACTCATCATTTACCATTCGGTTCGAACATGCATCAAAATACCATTATAATTTTTCTTTTAATTACAGCGAGGCAATTCAGAGGGAAATTGAGAGCCTACCAGGGTTCATCATTGCGAGTCCCAACCTTACCAACATAAGATACGCAGATGACACGGTACTGATAGCAAACACAGAAAAGAAACCATAAAACCTCCTGCAGAATGTAACGAGGGAGAGCGAGAAGAAAGGACTAAGCATAAACTACAAGACAGAATGCATGGTCATCAGTAAAAGGATGAGCTTGAAATGCGATTTGCAGGTCGGGAACACTAAAATCAAACATGTGCGGAAGTTTAAGTATCTGGAAATTGTTTTGATAGAGGACGTTAGGTGCGACGCTGAGATCCGAAGACGGATTGGGATGGCCAAGAATGCATTCCAGAAACTGGACAGAGTACTGCGAAACAGGAGATCACAAAGAAAAGAGTACTGAGCTGCTACATGGCATCTGCCCTCCTCTACGACAGCGAATGTTGGACGGTATCCTCAAGGATGAAGAAGAGACTCGAGGGGGCAGAGATGAGGTCCTACAGAAGGATGATGAAGATATCATGGACCGAGCATGTGAGCAACGATAAGGTCTTGGAGAAGACGCAAACAAGGAGGAAGCTTATGCTTAACATAAGGAAGAGGCAGATGAAATTTCTGGGGCACGTGATGAGAAAGGAGGGCCTGGAGAATCTGATACTCACGGGACGAACAGAGAGAAAAAGAGAGAGGAAAACAGTGCATGACATACGTGGCGGGGTTGGGAATGTGGATGGCGGAGCGTGGTCTGTGGGAGTTTGTAGAAACACAAAACCTGTTGAGAGCCACATGGGATAGAGGGGAGTGGAGGGCCATGTTCACCTAAGTCCTGAAAGTACACGGCACATAAAAAGAAAAAAAGTACATTGAATCAAATAGAATGTTCAGCTAAACATTTTAAAAGAAATAGTAAGATACAGTCCACCTCACGAAAATGAAAATGGCAACTGTATTTTGATATCAGAAAGAATCAAGAAGTTAACCCGTTAGTGACAGAGAAGGAGCAAAAAAATATATAGGATTGTGAAAATGTAAAAGGCTGTTCCAATCAAGATAAAACAGACAGGGATAAAAAAAAAAAAAAAAAAAATGGAACTAGGGAATCTGGAAAAGGAGCATAACAAAAGAAGGGCGAAGATTATGTTCTAGTGCAAAACAAACAAAAATCCAGTAATCATGAGTCTGTCCTTTGCCGGCACGAAATATTTCAATTACAAATGGCGCGTCATTGTAGACTTGTGAGGTTAAATGTCAGATACGGACGTTCGTCATCATAAAAGGAAGGCTTCTTGACGTCAAGCTGAAGCTAAAAATGAAAAGAAAATAGGTTAACGCGATATTTATTATTGGAGGTTAGATGTACAATCACAAATTTATACGTTTTGTCCAATTTCCTAAACGATAAACCTTTTTCTTCTACTCACTGTCAATATTTCATGATTCAAAGAGAACGTGTAAGGCATGAATGCTGAGAAGGTTGATAATAAAGTAAATGTGTCTGTACATATGCGTAAATGTCAACATATATATATATATATATATATATATATATATATATATATATATATGGGAAGAAGGAAAAGAAAATAATTTTTTTGTTTTCTTTTTCTTCGGCGGATGATTAACATGAATGAAAATGGGATAGGCGCAAGCAGAATGTGAGGCCTGAGCGCGTTCCTACCTACCTCTCTCTCTCTCTCTCTCTCTCTCTCTCTCTCTCTCTCTCTCTCTCTCTCTGCGTGTGTGTGCATCTCAGTGAGGGGAATCAAATTAGTACTTACCACTTCAAGCCAAGCACGCCGCCATATTTCTGATCAGCTGAAAAATTGTGGCTGCGTTTGTTTCTTTTTTTTATGGAAGAGTACTCATTGCTCGTAAACCGGAAGTCGTCCGGGATTGGATAATAAATTGCCAAGAAGAGTCGCATTGTGTGTTGTTAAGAAGATGGAAAAAAAAATAGCTGACGGTAAGTACACAAGTCGATACCCGATCAGTATCGGCTGGGTCACCGTGGAGATGGGTTATCACCGTGGAGATGGGTTATGATGCTGAAAGACCCGAAAACCCTAATGAACCACGGCTAGAATAATTACTGATGATGTGTACTAAAGCAGCCAACAGATGTACCTTACGATAGCTAGCTAGCTAGCTAGCTGGATAGATAGATAGATAGATAGATAGATAGATAGATAGATAGATAGATAGATAGATAGATAGATAGGATTGATATATATTAATAGATATGCATATTATCCATCAACGCTAGAACGACTCCGTGCACAACGCAATCTTCAGGTGTTGAGTATAAACTGACCGTTACACAATTTTGAATTATAATATATCTGGTTATCACAATGTTGGCCTAGTTATATTTTATACTGGGATTAAAGTTTTTTTTTTAATTTTAAAATTATATTTGGCAATTAATATCAGCGGGATATTTTTATTTTTATTTTAGGATCAAGATTTTTTTTTATTTTGGTCTAAGTGTTTACTCAAGATATTAACATTATGTTTCTTAATAATAATTTCTAAGTTTTCAGTGCAACAGTAACTTAATTTAACAGTACTTTTATCAAAAAGTGTACTGAATTTACTGTCTCTAGGAAAATGTTTATCAATTAATGCAAGGAATTTTTGTCCTAATTTATTTTTATCCTTTGTTTGTATTATTTTATATATATATATATATATATATATATATATATATATATATATATATATATATACATAGTATAGTATAGTTATTGTTTTTTTATTTTATTTCGGGTGTATGAACATTGTTACGGATCGTATGAAACATAAAATCAATAAAGAAACACGATATTGCAAAGCAATTGAGCGATGTGGAAATTGTGAAAAAGTTATACAGATATTAAAGAACGATCTAAAAAGAAACTGAAAACTTTGCCAAGATAAGAGCAAGAAAAGAAATCGCTTTAAGACTGTCAACAAAAGAGATTTGTGAAAAATAAAACATTATTAACAAGATGGAAAGAAAGAAAATGGCTTAAAGAAATGTGAGAAAGGGTAATAAACAAGAAAAGTAGAGTGATTAACAATAAAATATTTCAAGAAGCTGGTGCTACGAATGCAAACAGAGGAAACACAGAATGGTAAAAATTCTGACTTAAAACATGAGAGTGAAATATTGACGGATAATAACGAGGAAACACGCGTGTTATATTTAACGAAACAAGATAAAGAATTTATTTACAAATCTTCACAGTTGAAGGTGTCAGTATCTGATTTCAGAAAAAGGAATCAAATATTTAAAGTTTGTGGTTTCGATGAATTGTCAGGAAGAGAAAATGTTCATATTAAATCATCGGATACAAAGTAATATTCCAAAATGTTTAAAAACAAATTGAGAAAGTTCGTTTTACATATAAGTTAAACGGTTGTATTCAACATGAATGACAAGATATATTTCAAGGCAGTGTTTCTGAAAGTGGTGGTCCGCCGACCGATGTCGGTACTCGAACCATCAGCACGCAGCCAGTGTCCATGCCATGCTAAGGAATCAGTTGTAAAGATTAAGGTTATATAATTTTTGTTTTTGTCTTAATAAACCGCTTATTTTTTTATTACTTTTTATATGTTTTGATATTGAATTATTTTTTGCAAAATAAATGGGAGATAGAAAAATTAGTCAACTTTTTTTGTATTCATTATATATATCGTTTCCGGTATAAATTAATATTACAACGAAATATTGCAGGTACGTGACACATTGAGAAAAATATACCGGTCAGATAGTTTGAGAAGCACTGTTTTAAGTTACTTAACGTTGGAGTTGAATAGAGTCCTTTGAAATTGCTCTGCTCTCATTAGAGACTGATAATGTATCAGCGTGTAATTAGACACCGGCGTTATTCAGACGCGTGAACTGGCTTTCTGCCTCTTGCTTCTTTCTGATTTCTCTCTCTCTCTCTCTCTCTCTCTCTCTCTCTCTCTCTCTCTCTCTATCTATCTATCTATCTATCTATCTATCTATGTGCGTCTTGATTCAACTTTATCTGCGTTTTTTTATCAAAAATCGATTTCACATCGGCTCGTTACTTTTTTCTCAATTTTTAAGCCGCTCCCTTTTCCATTGGTCAAAATAAATTTTCACATAGGTTCTTTAAACTTTGCTTGGTCTTTTCTTCAGCCCAGAGCCAATCCCTTTTTTCTATTGATCAAAATAAATTTTCGCATAGGCTCGCGAATTTGAAAACAGCAGAGAAAAGAGTGTTATTTTTATTTAGTATTCACCAAAATAGCAAGCAAATTGCCACATTTAAGTAAACATCACAAAGACAAACATGTAAAATTGGGAAAAGATGAAAACTGATCGCAAAACGGTCATTTTTAGTGATGAATGTAGAGCTATACGTGATGGAAGAGACGTGCGGCGAAGAACTTTGCCAACGTAATTCGTGCGACAGCGCATAGAAAAGTTAGGAATTTGCCGATTACATTTGCGTTGCTGATAGTCGTTACGCCACCAGCAAATCCCATTATGTTTGTAAACGATATTATTATACACTGACACGCCAATAGATCTCGTAATAAAATCATATCACAAATAAGTCAGAACAATTTTAGTTTGATTTCTAATTGCTAGTTGTAACCGTAAGTTCTTTGCCAATAGTTCCTTCTCTCTCGCTTCTCGTTTTTGGAACTCTATTCCAGCTTCTTGTTTTCCTGTCAGCTATAATCTTCAGAACTATAGATACAATGTCATTCGTTGTGTTATGTCTCTTTTCAACCTTTTCTTTTTATCGTCCTCACTCTTTCTTTCGCTCCAAGTAACCGTTTGTGTCTTAGTGGAATTTATCGCTTTGCTTGAGGCGAAATAATTAAAAAAAAAATTCATTTGTAGTAGAAAATACCTGATGGCCTGAATCGAAATTGTCACTAAAAAAAACCTTCGTTCTAAACGAATTTGACTTGCGATTAGCCCAACATGTACTGGATTCATTACAAATGATAACAAATTAGAGTTTGCATTCAGTGTTACACCAGAGCGACATAGACGCCAGATGCATCAGCGGATTGTCGTGAAAAATAACCACATATCCATAAGGTGTAAAATTGTTCTTCAGATGTTACTTGCTAGCCAGCATTATTTTTTTTTTTTCAAAATTACCAACAATACATTTTATCATCTAAAAACTATCTATCTAAAAAAACATACATTTACCCTGAAAGTATAAAATTTGGTTTGAATTGATTTGGTTAGTTTTTATTTGGTTTCGTTTGTTTTACAGCATAACAACCTCAATGGGGTATTTAATGCCGACAAGATTTTTATTGCTGGTAATATTTTTTTTCAAAAATATATTGTTGGTAATATTTTTCAAAAATGTATTACTGGTAATTTTTTTCCTTAAAAAATTTAGTGCTGGTAATATTTTTTCCTTTAAGAATGTATTGCTGCTTATAAGGTATTGCTGGGAATAATTTTTCCTTCAAAACTTTATTGCTGGTATTAAGACCTATTTTTACACTTTCATGGTGTTTTGACCGCTGTTTGGGGTTAACTTTTAGTGTAAGAAATAAAACGCAAAAAGACCTATAGCTCGGTTTCACAGATTACGCAAATGCCTTTAATCTGGCATAGATACAAGAACCTATTTCAACAGCCAGGAAAGCTCTATTTATATGAGAAATATTTAGAATAATCCGTAACATTACCAGGAGCAAAAAGTCTGCATGTGAATAGGAAACGAGTTAAACAATTACTAAAAAACAAGAGGAGTGAGACAGGAATGCGTTTTTTGACAAGTCTTATTTAATCTATACGGCGAGACGATCCTAAGGTCTCCCAGGATTTAGTACTGACGACCGTAATCTTAACAGTATATTATATATATTATAATGACGGACAGGATTGAAAACTTCAGGAAATTATAGACAAGCTAGCAAAGAAAAGCAAAAACAAAAGACTAACTATAAGTATAGTCATTCGGTAAGAAAGATAGCCAATCGTCTAGGCTTTGAATTGCGACATCAGAAGCAAGCAGGCACAGAAATGTAAATATGAGTATGGGTTAATAACAGAAGACTTAAAACGTGACACCGATCCACAGGCAGAGCTAAACGGGAGAAGGTGCCTCCCAGAAACTAAACAAAGCATTAAGACATAAGAATATTTCGTTAGAAATAAGCAAAAAAAAGCTGAACGGTTAATTTTTTTTTATTCTCCTTTGTCACAGGGAATGATGGACAATTTCCACACCGAGAAGAAAAGGCTGGAAGCGATAATGTGGTTCCACAGACGCACGCTGTGAGTGCCATGGACTGATCATGTGAGAAACGAGGAAGTTTTAAAAAGATAGGAACTCAAAGGATATAAATCAGAAAGAGAGAGTTGAAATTTCTGGGACACTGAGAAAGGAGAGCTTGGAAAATTTAACACTCACAAGACGTATTGTTTGTTAAAGAATCAAATGTTGCTTAGAGAAAAGAAGTTGTGGAGAATCGTAAATGCTCACGGTACATAAAAGATTATTCGCTATAGTACACCTGGCATATTTTTCATAAGTATATTCAGATAATTTTACCAATATCAAGTTTATTGTGAAACCACTGTGTTGCCCAATAACAGCTTACATATACATATATTTCAATAAACATTTTTCTTTTTCTCGTGATGTTTACTTAAAAGCGATACTTTACTCGCGTTAAGGTATTTAATAAATATACTTAATGAATTGAAGTTTTCGCTCTGCTTACATCTGCAAGATCAACTGTGCTTTTCGATGTGGTGTAATACTTAGCAAGCTTGTCTCACTGGAACAATTGCGAGTAGTGAGGTCGATCCTCACTGAGTACCTCATACTTTCGACCTTTTGCCACATAGAAGCTACGCTTAGAAAATAATCATTTGCAAGATCAAATATATAGAGAGATAAATATTTTTGGCTGGTCAGTTCATTTATCTTGCTTCATATCCTTTTAGTATTTTTTAAATCAATTTGTTTGACTTTATTTTTATTCTTATCTTAGCAATGTTTTATATATATATATATATATATATATATATATATATATATATATATATATATATATATATATATTCATTGTATAGTGTAGAATTTAAAAGGTTGTGTATTGGTGTATCGTAGAAGCATACAAAAACTTTGGATTCGACCACGGATCGTATATTCTCTTTTTATATAAACTGTAGTGAAACAAAATTCTTAATGTGTCTTTAGTACGTCCGTTTGCTTTTCGGTCCAAAATTTACGGTAAGTATAATCATCGCATTAATGGTCAAGCTCAAGTCAGCCTTGCGCTGAGTTGGAACAACCAAACAAAAAGTTGATTTACTTCTTGGCGGATGCTTTGGAAGACACGTGCGAAGGCCACGCGTTTGGAAAGTAGAAAAAAGAGTTCCATCGTCAGTGGACCGGGAAATGATACGCACTCCTCCCCCAACGTTATGCTACATCTAGGAGCGAGGGGGAGAAAGAGAGAGGGGAAAGAAAAAAAATTGTCTTCTTATAGACTTCAACAGCGCCACCTACCAACGTTTGACGAAGCCAAGTCGGCTAATTATATTCCGATTCACTTACTGTTAGCATCATGGGAAAATGTATTCTTTTTTTTTTTTTCTTTATTTTTATTATTCATTATCATTTTACTTATTGACTTTATTTAATTTTCCCACAATAGCATATGGAGAGGGAAGTCTTTTTAGAATACCTGTAACCCATGAATATAAGCACTCTCCTAGCAATATATATATATAGTAGGTTCCATCGAATATCGATATGCTGCCATCCTCTCGGGTTGACATTTTGAGTGTGTTCTTATATTTGAATTATTTCGTTTTTGTGTTTAACGTTCTGTCCGACGATGTTTGAAGCAGTTGTTCTACTGATTTTTTTTTTCTCTTATTTAAATTTTTTTATTTTCTTTTTCACCTTTTTGACGAAAAGAAATTTGTGTGTGTGTGGCATCCTTTCTTCCTTTTTATTTTTCTCGTTATTTTTTTGTTTATTCTTTGCATAGTGTTATTTGCGACGACTATTATATTTGTTTTTATTTTTTATTTTTTTATTTTTTGCTTTCTTTGGGAATGGCAAGTAAAAAGTGTTGCTTCTCGATGCTCCAAAAATAAGTCCTTTGTTGAGAAGAAGCCGGCTTCATTTCGTCAGTCAGTCTTTGTTCGTTTTTCAAATATCACGCTACCGACCAAAATTTTCTCAACACGTCGCTGTATGTTCCTGTAACGTTTCTGTTTGAATATGTGTGTGCCAAGAGAAATACAAAGAGTAGAAGAATATGTTATCTAAAGCCAAAAAAAAAAAATGGTCAAGAATCTAAACGTACAAGTTCGACAATCTGTGACGCTAACCGTACATCAGAAGGGGGGTAGGGCCCGGTTACATAGTTTCGCACACTCCTATTTACAGCGGGCTTTGTTGCTAATTCCACACATTTATAAGATTTTTTGCACCCGCATGTCTTTGTAGGTTTCTATATAAACTTGCACAACATGCTCTGAGTGATTGATATATTGGTGATCCTTCATATCCGCGGGTTTCGCTTCTGTCCATTCACCCAATCACGAATCGAAAATATTCGGAGAAAAAATTCCTAATAATTTACAAAAAGGCAAACTTGAATTTGTTACGCGCTTACTTCTAAACTGAACCCATTCAAAAAAGGCTTTAAAGGCGATTGTTCTAATGAGCTTTCCTCTTTAGGGGTTCAAACTGATGAATTTAAACCTAGTAATAAACTGGAAACAGGGATGTTCATGGCTCTCGACACTTTCCTGTCCTTTGAATCTTTTACTATATCATGTCATTGTATCTCTCCTAAACCCTGTTTTTCTATCTATTTTTCTCCTCTGTCCCTCTTGCCTTCAATCTGTACTGTAAGTAACAAATTTTCCAAGCCTTCTTTCCTCATTATGTGCTCTAAACACTTGAAATATCTATTTCAGATGTTAAATATGTGTCCTTTTTGTTTCCATTTTCTCTAAAGCATCATTGCTTCCATGTTATGTCCGGTTCGAGGATAGTTCCATACTGGATATTTGCGTCCCTGGATAATTGCGTATCTCTGACAATTGTTTGAAGCTTTTAAAGGCAATTACTATAATTTTTGAAAAAAGCATAGGTAGTAATCATATTTTTCTTTTTTTTAAAAGTGAATAAAAGGAATAAAATTTAAAAAACTAGAAGTTTATTTTTGTTTAAAATGCAATAACCGATTGACAGTGTTGCAAGATCGCTATATACATCGCCAGTAGGTTTTTGTTTCATCGGCGTTTTTCTTATGATAATGCTAGCTGTAATTTTCCTCGTCCACAAATATCTTTCTACCAGTGTTTGATTTTCGGAACTTAGCCATCTGTTTTAAATAAAAATATAATTTATAAAATCTATTAGATGTTTGTAGTACTCACCGCTGGAGTGATCTGAAACGGCTAGCTTAATTTTCTCTTGCTTTCAAAAAGAAATTTTTCTTTCTTTTTTTATTTATGGTAACTACCTTTCTGCTTGTTTAGAGTAATTAAAGGTATCGGTGTGCGAATGTCTATATTAAACAACTCTTTAAAAGAAAATGGTAACTTCAAAAATTTATCAGAGTTACGCAATTATCCAGGGATTCATTTGTCTCGGAAAGCAAATGTCCAGGAACACAATTGTCTGGTACGAAATTGTCTCGGACGCAAATGTCAAGTACGCACCTGTCCGTCCTCCTTTAGATCCATGATATTCCCAGCATCCTTCTGTTGCTTAAAGTCTCTTCTTCATCTTTGAAGAGATTGACCATCATTGACTGCCATATAAGAGGACTGCTCTTACGTTACAATGCTTTTCTTTGTTCCTAATGAAATTTTCCTGTTACTTAATAATTTGCTTAGCTTTTAGAAGTTATAGTTCGCTTTCCCAATTCGCCTTCTGATTTCAGTATCATTTTTTCCATCCTCTGTTAAACACACTTCTCAGATATTTAAATTATTATAAACACGATTAGAACATAACAATATCAAATATGACCTACAATCTGTTGTTAAATGGGGCAAGAAATGGCTTGTTAATTTTAACGCCTCCAAAACGAAACTACTCTCTTTTAATTGTCTGCTGCTACGAATTTTGGTTGACATTGTCGAGCTAGACATTATTTCTCGTCAGGATGTATTTTACATATTTATAAGCTTAGCATTCCTCTTTGCTTCGAATATTATAAAATCTGGCCTTATGTTCCTGCTATATAATTAGAGATTCTTGATAAAATCCAGAGAATAATCTGCAATGTTATTAGTCCTAACATAGCATACCGGCTTCAGTCACATCGTCACACTGCACCCGCCGTAATGTAACTTTCCTGTGTCTCTTCCATAAATACTTTTTATGGAAATTGTTCTGATGTAATTCCCTCTATGGTAACTAGATTTTATGAATATAAGCGCAGTACTAGATCGTCAGCATGTTCTCATCATTTTACAGATGAAATGGCAAGATGTAACCGTAAGTTCTATGCTAATAGTTTCTTCTGTCGCACTTCACTCTTTCCCGGCTTCTTGCTTTTCAATCAATTTTGATCTTCAAAAACTTAAATACAATGCCAAACGTTATCATCTGTCTTCTTAATTCTTGTTCTTTTATTGTCTTCTCTCATTTATAGTAGGTTTTTCATATTCTTTAACACTCAGTAACCCCTTGCGTCATAGTGGCTTTATTGCCTTGCTTGGGGTGAAATTGCTATAAAAATAACTGCAAACGGTCAGATGTAACCGTAATTGTATGTAATTCTATGCTAACAGTTTCCTTTATGGAAATCTCTTCCGGCTCCTTTCTTCAGATTCAACTTTGATCCTCAAAAAGTTAAATATATATATATATATATGAATGAGACAATTAAATGCATCATTGAACGAATTGGAAAAATATTTTCCATCACCAGCTACGTAATGGCTGGTATATTTTCAAAGAGCTTTTTGGTTGTGTCGATAACTTTCAAAACTGTTTTTCGTTGCCTTTAAAATTTCTGGGACAGATAATAAGGAAAGAAGGCTTGGACAATTTAGTACTCACTCTACATAATGAAGGAATAAGAAGTCGAGAAAAACAAACAGCAATATACCTGACTAGATGGTGTAGGTGAATGGGCGGACAAAAATGTTGAAAGTGACAGGAAATTGTGGAGAGCCTTGATAGCTCACATCCCATTTTAAACGGGACATAAAAAGAGAAGTACAACAAATTTGCCTGTAAATATTAGGTTGTTACATAAACTGATTTGTTTTTATAATTTATTTTAATGGTCATTATTTATTAATAGTTCTGATGAATCATTCAATAATGTCTTCCCCTTCATTGCTTACGACATGCTGTCAACAATCTGCTGTTTAATGACTCGATGATAGAAATCACAAGGTTTTGACTCAAAAAAATTCATCAAGATACGTGTTAAGCTCCACATTATTGTTGAACAAAACACCCCTCAAATTGTTAGAATGCGATCGAAAATGGTGGTAGTCTTAAGGGACTAAACCAGAATATAGTGGCTATGGCATAACATCCTAATAGCGCATTTATTTTTTTTTTAGTATCCACGAATAGCCAGGTGTTGAACAAATAAACATGGCGGAAATGGAGGCTCGCTGGAATTTGTTTCTCTTGGTCAATGCGTATGGCACCCATTGAATAAAGAGACAGTAATTTAAGAGCTTGCCTTCTTAACCAATTCCCTGGTGTTGTGGCGCGATTCCTCTTTAATCGGCGCATAGCGACTAATTCTCACCGAACTGGACAGGTAGGCCTGAACGCGGAGAGCATGTGTGTTCGAACTTTCCCGCCCCCCTTGAAACAGGAAAACCATTTCTGTGCCAATTTGAATTCATCCCTGTACACAACACAAAATATCTCGAGTATTTTTGGCAGCTTCTTAACTTTGATTAAAAACAAATAGAAGTAGATGCCGATGGTCAGTCGTGTCTACTTGGCATTCCATTTCAAAGGGGGTGTCTAATCTGAAATAAAATTTCAGCAATATTAGATCATCAAGGGGACTCGTTTTGAAGACATGGAGGCCATCAAGAGAGCCCTATACGACGGAGCTGAGCAGGCATCCTAGAAAAATCCTTCCAATCAGTGCATAGACTCGTAACAGAAGGATCGAACAGTGCATTAGACTCGAGGAGGTTTACTTTGGAAATGAAACCATATATTTGTTTTTTTTAAATTAAAATAAACTATTTTTGACACCAGTCCCGTTAGCATTCAGACAGACAAATCATATCGTTTTCTATACCTATGTATCGAATCGTATCTTTTTACATAATTATACGAACTAGTGTAATGGATTCGGAGTGAGAAATCGGAGAACCGAGTTCGAATTCCAGTTGGGTTTGTTATTTTCCCTTATGTACAAATACCCTTGGGGAAAGTATGAATACATCTCTTCTCTCCACCCACCGCAGCTATGGAAGGAATAGCAGGACATACTGTGTCCTATAGCATTGGTTGGCTACGAGTCTACCGCAGAAAGAAACGGCACCCTACTGCGGAAAAATCTTCTGCCTAGTCAATCATGAATCGAAAGAGACCTGATCGCTCAAACGTGTATCACGTACGACACGTAACTGACGGGTCGATCTTCCGATCAATCTGTGCGTCACTGATCCGATGTTTGCATATGTGAGTGAATGTCATTGTTTTCCGTTTAGAGGCAAGAAAATTAATAGATTTCATAATGATGAAATATTGTATACATAATAAAATAACTAGATGAGAAAAATATATCAAAATATATAGTATAAAAGAGAGGGTGCCGCACACGAATTTCTTTCGATCGTAAAATGTACAAATGTGTAATTCTGAACAACAAAACATCTACACACGAGCGATTGGCAGGCATTCTGCGTCAATGAGTGCCTCGCACTGGCGAACTTACAATAGGAACACGCGCTCTTTGTTCGTTTGCAGAAAAACTATATTTGGCATACTCGTAACACTTCGCCTGCGCAAATGATTGTATCTATATTTATTAATTTGGTCATCCTCAAATGAACATCAGGGACCCTTTATTTCCAACAATTTATCTCATCCATATTGCTACCGAGTTCTTTTATTCTGATTCTAGCATCGTCTATCGTTGAAGATTCTTGCTTGTTGACCTCTTGATCCTTTCCCATAGTTTGAACCCCAGAAGACAAAGGTCAGCAGACCCCTAACCCACGGGCCACAACCTCAAACGAAAACTAGTTGCCACTTCTTTCCAAACATTTTTTCTCATCCATAGCATAATCCAGATCTTTATGATTCCAGGGTTGTGTATCTTTGAAACCTACCTTTTGATCCTTCCTAATAATTTTGATACCATAGTGTAAGTCATACCCTTTGATCTTTTTCCATAATTTGGATTCAATAATATAAGTCTCGTATTCTCGGACCCAAATTATGAGAAAAGATCAAGAGGCAGACCAGCAAGAAGACTCAACGACAGAGTACATTGGAATCAGAAAAGAACTGGGTAGGGCTATGGATGAAAAATAGTAGAAAATACGGGGTCACTGGTTTTCGTTTGAGATTGTGACCCGGAGCCGAGGGTTGCTGTCCCCGGGGCCACATTTTCAAAGGAAAACTAATGACCATTTATTTCCAACCTTTTCTCTCATCCATAGAGCGACTGAGTTCTTTTCTGATTCTGGTGTCATCTATTATTGAAGTTTCTTGCTGGTCTAATTCGTGATCTTTTCCCATAAATCATCTCATAGGATAAGATAGGGGTCGGCAACCCTCCACCGGCCATATCCGGCCCGCGAAGGATTTTTATCTGCTCCGCCAACGTAACAACTAAAACATTAATTATCTAATTAGTATTGAGTAGAGATACAGTTGTTCGTTTTAATTTTAAGCGATCCTTAGAAATGTACTTCGTATTCTCCTCAGAATTTTTCATTTAAGTTTGCTGCCTGTTAGTAAAACAACTGTATGTCTGTGTGTTCGATAATAATTAATGTTTACTTAATTTTATGATATATATTGTTAAGTATTAACTATTCTAATTTTTCAAAATTCCAAAATCACAAGAGATACCAGGCATGTTTGTGAGCTTTATTCAGGATTTAAGAATCAAGTTTTCTTCCCATTTCACAGACTTTCGGTAATATGGAAATCAATTTAAATTATTTGGTATTCCTTGCGAAACAGATGTGAAACAAGTAACAAAAGATTATCAGTTGAAGTTAATCGACTTAAAATACGACGATTTTTTTAAACAAAATTACATTCCGAATCCACTGCTGACTTCTACAAGTCTATGTTTTGCCAAGCGGAAAATATAAAAGCCTTTTGAATAATGCGAAAATGATGCTATCATTATTTGGAAGTACATATTCTTGTGACGATTTTTCGAAAATGAAATATGCGAAAAGTCTTTTAAGAACAATATTTCCGCTGATGTGGAAAAACAATAAGCAGAAACCATTGTCTCATTAAATAATTTGCCATTTTAACTGCATTTCATTTGTAGTAAAGAATTCCAGTAAGATATCTTTAATCATTTCTTTTTTTATTATGTTAGTTGTTTTCCTGTTATTCCTACAATAAAATAAGGAACCTTGTTTAAATGATATGAGATTAACTTTGTTGTTTTTCTTTAAACTTGCAGACCAAGACAGCCTTGTTGACGGAGCGTCTAAGGTCGAGAGAATTTATTATAATACATCAGATGTTATGGACCTTATCTGAGAGAGTGCAATGCTGTCAGGCCACTCTCTCCCCAAAAGGTTATAGAGGAACATAATGTCGCCTCGATAGTGGCTATCAATCTATCTATCATGGAAATATATATATATATATATATTATATATATATATATATATATATATATATATATATATATATATATATATATATATATATATTCGCCATTTTGAGTGTCCTTGCGGAAACGTCAACTATCTAATTTTAAACGAATATATAATGTATTTAAATGAATTCTTTTAGCATTTATTCCTGGTATTTTTAAACCAAAATTTAATTCAGAATCCACTGCTGACTTCTACAAGTCTATGTTTTGCCAAGCGGAAAATATAAAAGCTTATTGAATAATGCGAAAATGATGCAATCATTATTTGGAAGTAAATATTCTTGTGAACATTTTTCGAAAATAAACTCTACGAAAAACCATTGAAGAACAATGTTGGATGTTTTTCTCCTGTCATCGACAAATATTTCACCTGATGTGGAGAAGTTATCTAACAATAAGTAGAAACAAGTGTCTCATTAAATAATTTGCCATTTTCAGCTTTATTTTCTTTGTAGTAAAAAATTTGCATTTTTTGTTGATTGTGTTATCCTGTTATACCTGCAGTAAAATAAGAAAGCTTTAAGTTTGTTGCTTTAAACTTCCAGGCAGCCTTTTGAACGGAGCGGTCGAGAGAGGTCGAGAGAATTTATCATAGTATATTTGATATCATGGCTCTCCTCTGAGTTGGCGACCCCTGACATAGAGTATTGATGCCATACATGGACTGGAACTGACCAATCCACACTTTCCAATTGTGACAGAATTCAAATGTGTTTTGGAAAGCAACTTTAAGTTGGTTTGTCCTTTCTGCCTTGTTGGTCGTCGATATGGAATATTGCTGCCATATATGGCTTGGAACTAACCTAAAAAGTGATCTAAAACTGATCGACAAGTATTTCTCTTGATGTGAAGTTGTCAAACAATAAGCAGAAAGAATTGTCTCCTTAAATAATTTACCATTTCTAACAGTATTTCTTTTGTAGTAAGGAATTTATATTTTTGTTGATTGTGTCTCTCGTTATCCTGTTATTTCTACATAAAATAAAGAATCTCGTTTAAATAACATAACATTGACTTCGTTGTTTTTTATTGGGGGGGGGTCTTCAAACCTCCAGACCAGGGCCGCCTTTTGGACGTAGCGCTCTGAGGTTAGGACAGTGGTAGAATTGTTCGATACAATACGATTGTGTTTAAAAGTAAGCTTTTAAACTTGGTATTTGTCCAAGTTCCCCCGCAAGGTGGAATATGGCACAAGGCCTGTTTTTAACGTGAGGCTTTCCGAGCGCGTTTGCACAGGTAAGAATTCCTCGTAGATCCCGCATACACGAAGTCAGGTGACTGTCTATCTACCCAGACGAGATTCTGCTCGTAGGCATATCCTCGTCTGAGTTCCTCTCCGCCTGAAGGCAGGGAGGTCGACAAGAAGAGTATGTGCAAACTCAGACGTTAGGCGCACTTAGTATTTACTCAAGTTCTCCCCACAAAGCGGGGTGTGGCACAAGGCTGGTTTTATGTGGAGCAATTCCGAGCCTGTAGGCTCGGGCCAAAATTCCCCATAGACCTCGCATACACGGAGTCGGATTTGTCTACCTCCCCAGTCGAGACTCTCTCCTTCGTCATAACCTCGTCTGGGTCCCTCCCTTCTCAAAGGCAAAGAGTTCAACAAGGTGAGTATTGAGGTTTGGCGCACACGAACTTGCCACAGACCGAGATGTGACACAAGGCTGGTTTAACGTGGTGTTTTTTTCCGAATGTGTTTTGGAAAGCATCTACACCATCTACGTGGCCAAAAATTCTCTGTATACTCCCGTAATAACGGGGTCGGATTTGTCTACCTCCCCAGACGAAACGCTACCCTTCGGCATAGCCTCGTTTCTGCCCAAAGGCAGAGAGGTTGACAATCAGTGCATTCCAAACCTATAGGTTTGGTGCACTCGCCATGGCAGCAGGGTTCTCCTGGATACATGTGTTCATGACAACTGGTGGAAATGAATCATACCACAGAGACAATTTGTTATAATATATTTGATATCATGGCCCTCCTCCTAGACACTGCATTGATGTCTGATCCGAACTGTCTAAAAGGTCTTTGATCCCTGGTATGAGATGATACACAACTTTTTCTTTTACTTATCCAGCAAAGTCAACTAAATCGCATTCACCTTTCACGGATTTTGTCTGTAATCTTTGGTTGGCTCCTCTTTCATCTTCATTGGTCATGATTTGTCTGTCGCTGTCATTTATCGTTGTTTTCAATAGTCGAATCTACAAAGTAGAATTTTGCAATGAGGATTGTATTCTATTAAGATAGTCCCGGTTTAAACTAAAATATTTCTGTATCCAATGAAAACCATTTATGAAAGCGGCACTTTTGCCATAAATATGTTTTCATTTGTTATTCTCAAATCTCAAAATCTCGTTATGATTCTGAAGTCATTGTTGCAAAAAATATTCTTACAACCCTCAAAATATGTTCAGGCTTTAAATAACTATGGGTTGATAAGCCGTAAATTAACAATCAATCACAGATTGAGTCCGTAATCTTTCTATCTTCAATGAGCATATGTTGTTATGACCTTTAGCACTGCTCTCAATTATTGAGTGTTTTTAACATCTTTTTTTAAAATAATTTTACCGAGTGAGGCAATAATGCCGTAGGATGCAAGAGGTGACAATGTTAGAGAATATGGTAAAATATTCTATTGAGCGGCGGGGGGGGGGAATGAAAGAACAAGAATTAAAAAGACAGAAGATAATGATTCACATTGCATTTAAAATTTAAAGATCAAAGTTGACAAGGAAGCATGAAACCGGAAGTGGGAAGTGCAAGGGAAGAAACTGTCAGCCTATCGGTTATATCTTCGTCATTTCAATTGTAAAATGATCAGACTTTGCCGCCAATCGTTGTTTGCCTTTTACTCGATCCTACTGCTAACCTAAAGAGTTTGAACCATAAGACTTTTTTTTTCATATTGACATTCAGATGGTATTCATTTTATTATCGTGCTGACTATATCATTGCTGTTCTAACTTTGAGACAGTAGTGTTGTTCACTTTTTTAAAAATCTTCATTAGAAAGAATTAGTAGAAATAATTAAGACATATACACGAGGTTAAAAATAAAGTCACAGTATACTCGGACACGACCGCTGAATCCCACGAATATCGAAATCGGGAGGATCAGCGAAAAGTGTACTGAACGAGTTTCAGCTTTCATTAATAACATTTAAGCCTTTCAAGGAAACAATGTTTATTTAGTCTTTTGACAGATACTCCATTGCAGATAAAAGGTGGATAGGTGATATTTTTATGTTCGCTTTGTTAAGAGAATTAAATCAGATAATTTCTTAATGTTCGTTTTATTACATGAGACTAGATTAGATTGGCATTTTATGTACGAGCTTTGTTTCCTATAAAACGCAACCCAGAAACATTTCTCCAGAGAACAAAAAGATACGCTCCTTTGTCCGGAACTCTCGCCGAGGTGATCTCTCGACATTTTGAAGTGTGTACAGACAGGATATCGTCTTATTCAGGTATAGTTTTCTGTCGATGAGAATTCTTGTTCAGGAACCCTCTCAGAATTGTATTATATATTTTAGATGCAGAGCAGCCAGAGAATGAAAGGCGGAAACAAACGAAAAACTGTTATAAACAACGGAAATGATTGAGAACATAATAACTTAGCGTGTATATGCGATAGAGTTCAAGGTCAATCAGTGTCAAGCGGCTTCACTCTGCGTTACTATAGCAACAGCCCCGATATTTTTTTTTATTAGACCACGTACATTTCCTGAAATTTGGGGTGATTATTTTAAAAATATCATGTCAGCTCAGGGCGTAGGCAACCAAGGGTCTCTGCAGATTCATTTTCCTATATTCTCTGCGTAATTTTAAGCTTCCTTGGGAAAAAGAGAGTGAGGTGGTTTCCCGTTGACTGGTTGTCAGATACGAATAGAGAACACAGTCTACTCTGTTATTTATCCCATAGTGGGGAGGGAGATAAGAAATGAATATGTGCCTTTCTCAAGGAGATTTGTATGAAAAATAAGAACGATAGGTTAGATCGAAATTTGAACTCGGTTTGCCGATTTCATTTTTCTGCTCAGATAACGGTTACACCTGGTGACCCAGTGATTTTTCATAGCACTTAGAATATATGCGAGATTTAGCGAGATACTAGAAGTATAATCCATCTTCGACCGTGTCTTTCATTAGTGGGATTTTTTTTAAATCAGCCCCTCCCCCCAAAAAAGATTAACTTTTTCGATTTTTCACCTTCAAGGTTGAAATGTTTTGCAGCCAATTTTGACTCAAAACCGGCACTAAAGATTTATCTATCAAACAAAAAAATTTAATCGTAATCGGATGAAAACTGAGGAAACGCATAAACAACATCTGATCACACACACACACACACACACACACACACATATACACACACACATACACATACATACACACACAAACAAATTCTGAGAATTACAGATATAGATAATAATATTTTTGTAATAATTTAAAGTATTTATTTTTATTAAAGTTTTTATGAAAGATATATATCCAAGAACAGACAGTAAAGAGTAAAACGTTGCTGAGAGTTATAATGGACAGGAAGTAGTGAAGAGCCATTGCCGCCAACAATTTGGACTCAAAACCGGCACTGAAGAATTATCTATCAAACAAAAAAATTTCATCGAAATTGGATGAAAACTGTGGAAACACATAAACAACATCCGATCACACACGCACACATACATACACACATGCATGCATAAAAACGTTTTGTGAATTATTGATATAGATATATGTTTTTGTCCGTTGTTTTAAGTATGAATATAAAATAATTTAACCAAATTAATTTGAGAATAATTCAGAATAGTTTCTGAAGAGGTGAACGTTATTTACAAATATGACAGTGTTGTCTGGATGTTAGGTAATCGCATAAAATTTATTATAAATTAATATGAAAAATTTTGTATGAGTGAATGCGTGTTTGCTTGACCAAACATCTACGCATAATAATGAGAATTACTACCATCACCTTTGCCTCTCTATCGTGTCTACTTCTGTCTCTCTATCCAATATTCACTTGTCTCTTTATCCGATATTTATTTGTCTCTCTATCACGACCTGTCTCAATATCCAATATTCATGTGTCTTTCTCTCTGTTTTCTTTCTGTCCGATCTCCATTTTCTATCTATCCACTCTTACTTTCTCTCTCTATATGATCTTCATTACTCACTTCATCGGCTCCTATTCTGTCTGTATATACAATATTTATTTGTCTCTCTATTCTATTTTCGTCTCTTTATTCAATGTTCATTTGTCTCTCTCTCCGATCTTTTGCTACTACAGGGTCATTTTCTGTCTCTCTATCCAATATTCCTTTGTCTCTCTATCCGACCGTTATTTGTCTCTCTATCCGATATCTTCTTTCTCTCTATCCAATACTCCTTTGTTTCTCTCTATCTGATTTTTATTTGTCTCTCTATAGGAACAACTCCTGTCTCTCTATCCAATATTCCTTTGTGTCTCTCTCTCTCTATCCGATCTTTATTTGTCTCTCTATCACGACCTCTTCTGTCTCTATATCCAATATTCATGTGTCTTTCTCTCCGATCTTCTGTTTTCTTTCTGTCCGATCGTCATTTTCTATCTATCCACTCTTACTTTCTCTCTATATATGATCTTCACTAGTCACTTCATCGGCTCCTACTCTGTCTGTATATACAATATTTATTTGTCTCTCTATTCTATTCGTGTCTCTTTATTCAATGTTCATTTGTCTCTCTATCCGATCTGTTGTCTCTATCGAGTCAATTTCTGTCTCTCTATCCAATATTCCTTTGTCTCTCTATCTAATCTTTATTTGTCTCTCTATCGGACTCTCTTTTGTCTCACTATCCAATATTCTTTTGTCTCTCTAGCCGTTCTTTATTTGTCTCTCTATCGGGCTGTCTTCTGTCTCTCTATCTAATATTCCTTTGTCTCTCTATCCGTTCTTTATTTGTCTCTCTATCGGGCTGTCTTCTGTCTCTCTATCTAATATTCCTTTGTCTCTCTATCCGTTCTTTATTTGTCTCTCTATCGGACTCTCTTTTCTCTCTCTATCCAATATTCTTTTGTCTCTCTATCCGATCGCCATTTTTCCTTCTGTCCGATATTTAAGACCTTCAATTCTTGTTTCAGTTCCAGTGAAATAGCGCGCGCAACATAGCATAATGTCAATAACACATACCAATTTTCGCCATCACTTTGGCAGCACAAAATTCTCCTCTACTCATCACCTGATACCGAGTCCTTGTTTGGCAAATGGTAAGAATCTTCTCACCATCAGAAGACGAGTAACAACCTTCTTCATTGAGAGGTCACACGTCCTATTTTGACGAGTTATTATCTTGGAGTCAGTCAGCAACGCTATGGAATTATAGGGTCTCCAAGAATACAGGAAACAAAGAAACAGACTGATAATGACAGAATAGACATCGTTGTAACAATAAATGATGTGTTTTTCCGGTTTATCAACCCTTCGTGGGTTATTTAAAGCCGAAATATATTTTGGATTGTTAGAAAAATTCTTTTTTTTAAATGAATTTTGCATTAACAATTATTTTGAGAATAACAATTTTTCCAGATACAAATGCTACTACTTAACAGATAGCTGGAATGGGGAAATGGATTCATAACATTCCAAGGGTAGTTGCGTGTAAGTAAATGAATTTCCTGACTGGAATTCGAATTCGGCTCTCCGATTTGGTATTCCGAGCTTCTATTTATTACACCACCCGCACATCCCATTGTCATTACAATAGAAATGGTAAAATAACAAAACTAGAATGAAAACGAAAAGGAATATAAAAACATAATAAAGGAAATCTATTTTCTGTTATGTGTTGTCTAGAATCATGGCTCTCCACAACTTCTTTTCCCTTGTGTTTGACTCCTAACAATCCCTCTTTATCCTCGCTCCACAATCCATTCACCCAAATTAATTAGTTAGGTCGTTCGATATCCCCCTCTTCCATTTTTTCCCTCAATATCTCGTGTGAGTATCAAATTTTCCAAACCCATTTTCCTCATAGTTTTTCAAGAAATTTCAACTGTTACTTATTTTTAAAAAGAAATGTCCTTCTAGATACCATTTTCTTTAAAACCTCTTTTTTTGCAGTACATCCACTTCCTCGTCATTTCAAGTCTAAGAAACTTGTACAGTATTCACCACTATTTCAGATTATAGATATGACATAGCAGTTCAGTTCTCTTTTCTTTGTTTCTAACAAAATATTCCTCTTTCTTAATACTTTGCTTAGTTTCCAGAAGGCATATTTCGGTATTCCGCTGCTTCTGTAGATCACTCTACGCGTCATCTGTTATTACACTACCCGGATAATTAAATAACTGCACTTGTTCGATTCTGATGTTTTCAATTCGAAGCTAACACCATTGGCTGTCTATCTTACTGACCACATACATTCGATCTTCTGATAGTTAATAGTTAGTCCTTTCTTCTCACTTTCCTTTGGGACGTTCTGAGTCCGCCCTCAAAACTAATGGTGGACAATAGGAAGAAGAGCGGAAAGAGAGGGAAGAAGTAAGAAAAAGAAAGAGTGGTTAAGAGTGGAAGAAAAAGATGAAAAACAAAAAAGAGAAGGAGGGACACAAAAGAGGAGGAAGAAAAAAAAGAGAAGGAAGAAGAAAAAAGAAAAGTGGGGGAAGAAATAGAGATGATAAAGTAAAACAATATGGAACTCGGGAACTACGAGAGGCACGGTGGAGTAATGTCTGCCGGCTCGGGTTGAGTAATCGGAGAGCCGAGTTCGAATTCCAGTTCGCTTACGTGCTAATACTCTTGGAAAAAGTATAAATCCTCTTCTTCTACCAGCTATAGGTAAATAGCAGGATAGACTGGGTTCTATAGCCTTGGGTCTAGGAATTCAAAACCGGACTGGAGAGGGTTGGGTTCCGTTAGGCTATCTTGTTCAAGAACACCACTTCTACTGCGGCTGCAGTACACATGCTATCATTACGGGAACTCAGTAACAAGATTTGATTTTCATTATGTGCCCCGCCTCTTAACCAGTCTAAAATGAACTTAGTATTTTGTTATCTTTTCACCTTAAGCAAGGCGCTAATGCCACTAAGACGCAAGTAGGTTGTGGGGGGGGTGAAAGCGAATGAAAAGACTAGTGAGGGGAAGGAGCATTAAAAGAATAGCTTTCTGGAAGACACAAGATGGCGATCGATGTTGCATTTAATTTTTTGAAGTTTATATACTGCAGGGAAGCAAGAAAATGGAAGCGAGATCTACAAGCAAAATGTACGGGAAAAGAAAGCCACGTGACAGCGAAGGGAAAAATTACTGATGTCCAGATTCCAAATCAGGACATCACAGAACTTTCTCTAGATTTTTTTCAAGAGTCCTGAGATAATTTGCAGAAGCACCAAACCAGATATAGCTTCAATAATCAATCCGCGGATGAATGGTAGATTTATATTTTGAGTGCCTTATCGTTGAATAATAAACACTATTATTATTATTAATTTTTTATCGTATTTCTGTCACCTTGATATCACTTGTTTTTCATTGTGGACCGTCAATTCACGGCCATCAGTAAACAACAAAAATCTGAAATAAAAAATAACGCAGCTTCGAATTTTACCAATGCTTTATGTAATAATAAAACAAAATAAACTTACAACGATGATGAAGTAATATATTTTCTGTTAATACGTAACTTTAATATATACACTTATTTAAGTAAATGGTCTGTGCTTTAATTTAAATTAATGTCTATATATATATATATATATATATATATATATATATATATATATATATATATATATTCAATCAGGCATATATATATATATATATATATATATATATATATATATATATATATATATGCCTGATTGAATAAATTACAGACATTATGCCTGCTAAGTTTTAATAAAATCCATTCATACCCACGAATAACCTTCCGTCTATTGATGTTAAAGGATGAGAGAAATGTGCTATAGCTGTTTACATTTCTTTTATTTTCATTTCCCAAATACTTTGGATTTTTTTTCCAAGATCATCTTCAGGGTTGCAAGTGGTACGAAACTATATATACTTGGGAAATAAAAATAAAATAAATTTTAGCAGTTATAGCACATTTCTCTCATCCTTTAAGATCAATACATGGAAGGTTATTTCGTAAGTATGAACGGATTTTATTAAAAATTACCAGACGTAATGTATGTAATTTATTCAATCAGACATGTCTAAAGGAGAATTTGCTGCCTAAATACATGCATATATATATATATATATATATATATATATATATATATATATATATATATATATATATATATATATATATATATAAAGACAATAGGAAAACTGTATTATTAGCCTACTGTATTATTAGCCTACGCCTTTCGCCCGATGTGGACTTTTTCAAGGCAAAAACGAAATTGTTTTCAATAAACTCATTTCGTTTGTGCCTTAAAAATGTCCACTTTGGATGAAACGCGTCGGCTAATAATATAGTTTTCCTATTGTTTTTTACTTTTATATATATATATATATATATATATATATATATATATATATATATATATATATATATATATATATATATATGAGTGTCACTGTGTAAAATTAACAGTAACCATATTTTTACACAAAACAAGTGTCTATTCAATTTTCAGCTGTGATTTTTTAAGAAAACTTAATGACAAGTATTATCCTCACGAACCTGCCAATAAAACCTTTAGCCAGCAAATACATGCTGGAACACTTGGATAATGCCTGCAAGTAGGTACTGTACATTATTGTTTTGTCTTGTTTCGCTGTAGATGATTCCATCAAGTTCAATTCCCGTAGAATTTATTTCTGCTTTTGCTGCTCAATCTGACTTGCTTTAGTTTTGTTTCCGCCATTTTTCATTTTTTCCGCCATTATTTGAAGTGCTACGAAGGTTATCAATTGTTCTGATTGTAGTTTTGTTTTCAACCAGATAATATCAATGTTATTTCATCGAAAAGTTGTTCTTTGATCGATCAAAAGCCAATTGTAAGACAAAATATTTTCTGCTCTTTTTGGATAAATTCAGATTAAGTATTTTATTATTACAAAATCTTGTGATCAGATTTTTTTTGCGTGGAATATAGTCAGAATGAAATGAAGAATGGCGAATGGTAACGACAATGGTATTAGGCGTTGTTTCCCAATGAGGAAACATTCGACAATCATTGATGAAGTATGCAATACTACTCGAGTCACGCTTTTCTTCACTCTCTTACTATTGGGATCTGATTAAAGTGTAGCATCTGTTCTCCATATAGCTAATATTACTGATAATATTAACTGTTTCCTTCTAAGGAAATGTTCGACACTCATTAGCTGAGAAGGGAGTGCTACTCAAGTCACGCTTTTCTTCACTTTCTGGTCATCGGACACTGATCAAAATGAAGTATCTGTTCTCTTCATCTCTAATGTTAATGGTGACATTAACTGTTTCCTTATAAAGAAACCGTGAGAAATCATTTAAGTAATATTAGCTGTTTCCTCATAAGGAAATATTCGGTATTCATTGAGCCAGTTTTTCGTCGTTTTTTATAATCTGTCTGTTAAAGCAACTGAAACAATTTTTCAGTCAACGGTTAACGTTCTTTTCGGTACTGATTTGGGCTTCTGTATAGTAAGTGGCCATGGTTCAATGTAAATGGCAGAAATGCCCAACAAACAGAATTTGACAAAGTTTACAATAAACAATAACAAGAAAAAGAAACAAACCAGGCAAAAAAAGAATATTAAGCAAGCAACACAGTCTATGCAAGACAATGCAAAAGCAATAAGGTAAAATGCACACAAATAAGAATTGGTGTTGATACACAAGAACGAATTCAAATAAACGAAATGTATCGTTCTAACTTCAAGACAGACCGGGACGGAATCAGATGAGACCGACAAGTGGCTTATATTATTAGTTAAGAAGAAATCCCAGTGTGCACTTTTCTGGGTTTGCCTATAAATTGTAGAGGGGAAGAGTTTTGCAGTCATTTCCATAATAACTGTAAATTTTTATATTATGTTGTGTTTTGTAAGTTCCTTGTCAATATGTGGTATTATGGTACATGTAAGATTGAGAAGTGATGGACAAGTTCTTGTGGTGATTGGGTACATTATATTGATTGAATGGGTCGTTAGTTTGTTTAACTAGGACTAGGATAGTTATTGAGTACCAGCCTTTCCCCACTTCCCCTTCAGTCTTGTGCCAAATTTTCTGTATGCAATCAGAAATAAATGTACATTACTATAATGATTAGGGGCACCTCAATTTGGTGTAATTGTTAGAAAGCTTGTCTTGCTAGAAAAATTACGACTGAGTATTTAGTTCCATCCTTACTGGGTGCTCCGAGCTTTTGGCCATGTGTCACATCTAAGCCACGCTTAGACAATAACCATTCGCATAATGATTGGAACCAATATCTTCCTTCTTAAGGTTTTGTTTGAAATAGTGTGACACGTCAACATCTTAATTATGTCATTATTTTTTCCTTGTGTTACACGTGCCATCCGTTTTAGTTGTTGCTGCTGTTGGAAGTCCTTAAATGATGTGGTTTCTTTTATTCGGTACATTGCTTCTCAATAGCTAGTCTTCATTCGCTCGAAACCATTTTTAATCACTGATCTGAAAAAGCGGTGTTTTCAATATTTCTGAACGAGTTTTTATCCCCTGTGTGACATCCGTATGAAAATCCCGATCTACCGAGATTATTTAAGAATATGACTCGAGTTTTTAGGTTAATGTTTTGATCCAGTAGCAATTTGAGATATTGTACGAAACTACACCTTGTATAGCCTCTCTCACAGGCCGGATGTGTGTGGCAAGCCTCTCGCTGCTCTGTCGCCATTTTCATGGAAAACATGACAACCTACATTCCTTGGTTCCACCAGGTCTAACCTTCCCCGTTAGGAATCGTCATGCCACTTACATTGTATCAAACCGCCAACATTCCCCCTGTATCCCATCGGTTAGAAGTTCCACTTGAACAGCTTCTGCTCGTGAACCACTGTTCTGTGGAACCGACTTGCCTTCCTATCCATATAAACTGCCCCTTAACGTAACCCTCTACTGCAAGTGCTGCCCAGGTTTGTACACGATGAACTCTACTGTAAAAAAAAGCCTATTTTATGTTCAATTAAGGATAAGAACTCATTTGTTAACATAACTCTTTTAAAGGCTTCCTATGTCGGTCCTTAATCTTACTATTATCTCATCTACTGTTTATAAAAGTCGTGTCGTTATTATCTGTCAATAGAAAATTAATAAATAATGTATAACTTACTCCTGAATTAGTAATTAACTTTAATTTACACGAAAATATATTGTCGGATCTGAACTCTTATTTTTAAACTATTTATTTTTTAAATACTCACTTCGACATCCACAGCCCATTTGACAAAAAACAGAGCTTAATTTAGTCCAGCTCCGCGGAACTACTTCCGGAAAACCCTCCCAAAATACCAAAACCATAAAATATCTTTGCTGACCAAACGAGAAAAGGCCATACAATTTTAACAGCAGCCGTTTCTGATACACTGACTGACTACAAATTCAACGCCGGTTTCACCCAGGAAGGCAGATGCGATCATGTTAGCATTACCGTTAGGCAAGCGTAAACAGGCACTCCTTAGCGACACCAAGGCCACTTCCATCAAATAGCTACGAAACCAGCAACAGCAGCAGAAGTTGACTCTCTATCTATCGCTAGCCACTAGTATTCCAGGATTTCCCGTCTACTAAGGTGGCTAGCCAGTCCCTATTGCAGACACTTGCTCAGGCACACTTGTGTCTGTTCAACACCCACAGAGCCCTCCTTTGGTTTATACTGCAACTATGCTGAGCAGTTACAGTTTCTGGAAAAGAGCGTATTATATAGCGTGATCAACAATCTGATCGAGGCCTGCACGCTCAAACCCTCGTGACTTCGTGTTAACACAGCTATTGACGGCCCCCAAGGGTACCGTCTACCCAATTTCACTCGCAAGGGTTGGGCCAACCTGTGGTATGGTTCTCAGGCAATTTCCAAAAATGTCGCACGCTGAGATCGCCTCCTCCAGTCCGATTGCATCGGGAAGTCGCCTTCCTGACTAGCCGCGTCTCAGAGTCAGAAAGCGAACGTTCTAACCACTCGGCCATGTCCCCATATTATATAATTTGTGAAATATTTCATACACGACTCTAACTCACTCGACTATATATGCGTGTTGATTTACTCCACGTGTCTCGACTACTACCTCGTGCTATACTCTGAACAACGACTAATATATGATATTCTGGAAAGAGCAAATTATCGAACCTTGTAGGTTTTGAGAAATAGAAACTCTCTTACTTATATTACGTATTATGTTCATTTGTCGTTTTCACACTTCCGCTAATTTCTTGTTGACGGTAAGACCAATGACGTAGCTAGGGGGCGAGGGGGAGGACCGCCCCGGGTGCCAGCACAGGATGGGTGACAAAATGTCACCCCCAACAAAATTTTTCAACCAGGCTAAGGTGCCAAAAATAGTCTGAAAATAGTGGTGGCGACACAGGGTTTCGCAGGCGGGCATATGACCCCCCAGAAATAATTTGTGACCCCCCAGTTTTGTCCCCCCGTCAGAAATTTTCTAATAAATTGTCGGGAAATTTGTGAGTAGGAAAAATAGCAATGTTTTCAGCTTTCATGTGTTTCAGTTGCTACAATCTTGGTTACTAACAAGAGACATTGTTGTAACATTTTATCGGATGATATGGTGTTTTAACTCTGCATCATTAATAACAACAAAGCGAAATACGAAGCCAAAAGTGCAACAATTTCAGTCTTGCCTGTGTATCAATTCGCTGAGATACAATTTTCCATTGAGTGAGCGATATACTTTTGAATATATCTACTAATGTTGGGACGATTAATCGGAATCGAGAATCGGAAAAATCGGAACTTTTGTGGGTATCGGAAACGGTATCGGAATCGGAAAAATTTGTGCCTAGTTTCCGATTCCAAAAACGATTCTTTTAAATTTTTAAATTAATTTTCCATTATTGGTACTAATGATAAATATGTATTGTTTTTAAATTATCACTAAAACTAAAATCATAATAACATCAAAATACGATGTAAATTTATTTTACTTGTATAAAGAAAAACAAAAAAATAAACTTTGCATAAATTCTCTAGGTAACATTTAAATGAATGCAATTGATTTACAATGTTCCGAAAAATGCTTAAAAATTAAATAGAACATTTTTGTCAATAAAAATACTTTCAAAAATCATTGATAATTAAATGGTACCCAGAAAATGATGCAACGGAAAATTGGACACCGGAAAATTAGCAACAGAAAATTACGTCAACCATGAACCAGTCGAGACTGTCGGATCTATATATATTGTGCTGTCCATTGAAAACGAGCTTACAAGATAAACAGATTTTGAAGGTGTCATTGACCAGTTTGCCACAATTAAAACAAGAAAACATTCATTCTGAGATCATAGTATCGAATGTCATTCTTTTGTGTATTGCCCTGTTTTGTATTTAGTTGTTCTGAAAGTGAACAGTTGCATTTTAAAAATCTTTTGATTTGAACTGATTATTTTGTGGTATTGGATTTTGTCTTGGATCATACATGTAAACAGTAACGTACCGGTCAGTAGAGTAAAGTAGAGGTAGAGCATGTATGAAAATTTAGCTACAGCTAACCATTCAGCATAGGGTGAATCGGGGACATTGGGGTGACGTTTGAGCGGACCGCCCCCGGTGACGTTTACCCTAGCTACGCCACTGTGTAAGACTACCGTTACGATATGAAATGGATATACAAGACGCGACATTTATTTGCGAATTCATCTTTAGTGGGCCAGCAATGAAAGGCCACTTAGCGTTATGTTACACGGTATGCGCATCATTTTATCCTTGTCTTTTCCTAGCGTATAGAGAGTATTATCACAACAACTTTCAATCTGACACGGCAAATGAAAATGCACCCCTTTATACGTATCACTAGCCACCAACCACAGCAACTCCAAGAAAGCGGGCTTCTTAAAACTCGTTAGATGAACAGTGATGGGTGCCACTGCGCAGACCCTACAGAGATACCCACAGTAGTGCATAACAACGTGGTGGGTTGCGTTAAACCTCTTGTCGCAAGGCCCCGGGATTAATGCCAATGCCTTAATTTGGGTTGTAGTGGTAACCGTACATATCACAGGTGAACTTTTCTCTCGTTCATACGACCCATGTAACTCGTGAGTGAATATCCGAGAATTTTTCACGATTATGTCACCCCTAGCATATGACACCCTAGCTCTCTTGATTTCAAGCCACTGGCCTACCTCTTCAAATAAGATACATAAACCCCGAACCTGTACATGAATGATATGATCCTCGTTTATAAATTTCAGTTGCATAAGATCTTTTTTATTTTTACAAGCTTTCGTCTGTTCCTACATTTATGTATCTTATCTGAATTGTTTGCGACGATGGATTCTCGCCAATTAAATCATTAACCTCTTTATTTTTTTTTTTGTATGAATGATTCATGAATTTATAAATTTATTGCACCTTTATTGAAATTAAAATAACTGATCCAAGTGCAACTTTCGGATAATAAGTGCGACATTACTGTAATTATTGAACAATATAGTTCATGCCACTTTGACGGAAAATCTACCAGTAAAAAAGAATTCTCTTATTGCTATATTTGTACAAAAACGCACAACCTTAAAATTTAAATTCAAACTCAGCGTTGCGACTGCCCGTTCCAAAACAATAACACATTTCTCATAGCATTTTTTCGGATTATATCTCTATTTTCGTTGTCCTCTTATTACTGGGAGTAAAAACAAGAACAAAATCTATTTCCATACCTGAGGATGTCTGTAGGAACAGACGAAAGCTTGTAAAAATAAAAAGACCTTATGCAACTGAAATTTATAAACGAGGATCATATCAGGTTCGGGGTTTATGTATCTTATTTGAATTGTTTGCGACGATGGATTCTCGCCAATTAAATCATTAACCTCTGTATTTGTTTTTTGTATGAATGATTCATGAATTTATATATTTATATATATATATATATATATATATATATATATATATATATATATATATATATATACAATAGTATTAGTGTGCTTTGACCGACCGTTTCTTTTTTATTATTAGCGCTTCCATTATTTTTTAAAAATGATAAAAAAGAAAAAGCCAACTCTTAACAATATTAACTACGAACACGGCCATAATGTGCTAACCGTGTTCGGAAAATAAAACATCTCTATAACACTAAAATCATACAACGCACACACTCAATTAAACTGAAAAATAAAATCATCCTTGATGATGGCTAAAAGTATAGACGAAAGCTCTAAGAATTATAAAACATTTGGAGAGTTTCTACACACTCTTTGTACAAAAAAGAATGCACTTGTTCGAACACAAGAAAAATTAAATAAAAAGCTTAATTGGAGTACCTTGTCTGTTTTTTTTTTATGAAATGTTCATAAATGAAGGATTGCTGCCTAAATACACTATATATATATATATATATATATATAGAAGTCAACAGCTTAGAGGCGACAGTCTGTTTCATGCTATATGCAATCGTCAGGCCTGACGATTGCATATAGCATGAAACAGACTGTCGCCTCTAAGTGTTGACTTCTATGTTCACTTTTATATTTACTCGCGCTCTATCTCTGATATTGAGCACTTTATTCCATAAATATAGCACACCTTAAGACTATATTTCTTTATATATATATATATATATATATATATATATATATATATATATAGTTTATGCAAACTTAGGTAATCCGTATGGGTAGACCCGAGGAAGATGATATCCGGAGAGCTCAATGTAAAATTCAGAGCTGATATGTTTGAATAAAAACAGACCACTTTAAGGTTCCATGTAATAAATTATTTCACCATAACCCCTTTAACAGGGCTCTGGATCATCAGACTTTACTTCCAAAAATTCAAATGAAAAATTTTTCATTTCAATTTTTGAAATATATATATATATGTGTGTGTGTGTGTGTGTGTGTGTGTGTGTGTGTGTGTGTGTATATATATATATATATATATGTATGTATATATATATGTGTATATGTATATATGTATGTCTGTGTGTGTGTGTATATATATATATATATATATATATATATATATATATATATATGTCTGTGTGTGTGTGTGTAAATATATTCCTAAGGAAGAAATGCATTTTTATTTATTAATTCGACAGATTTTATTACTTAAACATTATTTTTAGTATCTACTCGTATTTGAGCAAACGCTCCGTTTATTTATCAAACAGTATATGTCTTTATTTTCGTCTAAATATACTGTTTAGTAGTGTTTAAACGAAACGTCTCTACTCAAATAAGAGAATCCACTAAAAAATAACGTGTAAGTAATAAAATCTCTCGGATTAATAAATAAAAAATTCAGTCTTTAGAAATTAATTTGTTTATTTTATCATATGAAACTGAGTAGCTTGTTCTATTTCAGGAGTCAAAGAAAAATCTGTGTTTAAAACTATAATTTCACTTTCCTCGACCGTCAGTGCACTCCGTGACAGAGAGGTCCAGAGTACATCAGATCTAACGACCGTTATTCCTTGATCTACACAGGTTCGTATCCTGCCGGACAATGCGTATTTTTCTCTAATAAAAGAACCGAAAAAAAAGTGAATAAATATACTGTCTAATAAATAAACTAACCGCCTACCTTTTGTTTGTTTGTTTTTTTATAGCAGATCGTATGGTCCCTCCTGTCAAAAAAAAAAATCACCAAATTTAAGGGAATTAATTATATCAACCAAAATATTTAGTCATGTATGGATTACTTCCCTTGAACTCAGATTTTATGCGTAATGTTTCAGACTTTGTGAAACATTCCAACGATTAAGTTAATCTAGAAATATCCGTGAAATTTTTACGGTTTTTCCTGTTTTCGTTTTCTGATGAATCCTAATTCTTAAGTTACTGATGAATTAACAAAATTTTTATTGCTGATAATATTTTTTATCTATCTATTGGATTTGTTTAGTTCTTTTTTCGTAACAGATTTAATGTTTAGTATAGAACTTAGAAAAAATTCGCAGTGTGAGATAGGCAAGAAGTAAGGCATATAGCAACATCAGCACGTCAAAGGACACTCCTTTAAAGGCAAAGGAAGAGCAAAACTATTTTAAGTCAAGTGATAGCGATTGCTGTATGAGTCGTACGATTTTTGAATCAAGCACGGGCAACGCCGGGCGATGCTGTAGTATATATATATATATACATACACATATATATATATATATATATATATATATATATATATAGAGAGAGAGAGAGAGAGAGAGAGAGGGGGAGAGAGAGAGAGACATATGTGTGTGTGTGTGCGTGTGTATGTGATGTAGTGACCATATTGAACATAGTGAATATATTGTTGCGGTTGCATGAGAGTTACTTTTTGTTTTGTTTTTCTACAAGAAGAATTTGGGTGTGGGGAATATGAGATAATATAGTGATAGCATTTGTGTTGTATGTGCAATGTGACACGCGGTTCATGTCGGACCAAGAAAACCTAAGAATGGGAAATAAGACACGTCAAAAACGCGAAAGAAAAGAGAGAAATTGTGTGTCTGTGTGTTTGTTCTCTTTCCATTTTATGCTGTTTTATGCAACACCATCAGCGAGGGGGCGTTAAGAAATTCAGTTAATCCTAGAGATTTATCCTTTTCCGAAGGTCATAAGCGCGAAGTGATGGAATCATGGAAGGCCGGAGTTTGAACTCGGTCCACCGATTCTACCATTGATGCCGATAATCGTTACACTACCAACATATTGGAATAATGATATTAAAATATGTCACTCCAAATCCTTTTATGAAACAATCATCAATAAGAGCAGAAAGTAATGACATTCATGGTATTTTTTTTTTAATTTGGATAAGACTTGGTTTTTGAAAATGGTTACATAATTATACGTTAATGCTTCCTGTCTCGGATAGATAGATAGATAGATAGATAGATAGATAGATAGATAGATAGATAGATAGATAGATAGATATGAAGTGACTGAAATAGATAGATAGATAGATAGATAGATAGATAGATAGATAGATAGATAGATAGATAGATAGATATGAATGAGCTGAGAGATATATACATGCATATAAATGAACAGATTGTGATAGATAGATAGATAGATAGATATGAAGTGACTGAAATAGATAGATAGATAGATAGATAGATAGATAGATAGATAGATAGATGCAAATTTTATTATCTTTTCCTCTGCCTTTTCTAACGATCGATCGATTTATCCTTTCATATACCTCTATCTCTATTTCAGTCTATGCATATCTAAATCTGTTTATATCTATCACCATCTGTACATACGTATCTATCTGTGTGTGTGTGTGTCTCTCTCTCTCTCCTCTCTCTCTCTCTCTCTCTCTCTCTCTCTCTCTCACTTTCTCTCATTTTTTTTTACATTAAGATTCACCCTTTACAAAGCTGGGCGCCGCTCGATGTAGAGGCTTACGTTAGGAGGCCATTTGTGTGTATAGTAGTGAGAGATATCAGTTAACCCGAGCCTTGAACAACTTATGATTGTGGTGATCGGAGAAAACATCCTGTTGGGAATCGGTTCCACAGTATAGTGATTCGCAGGAAGAAGCTGTTCGAATGGAACTTAATTCTCACCGATGAGATACACGGAAGAATGTGGGTGGTTTGCTACAATGTAAGTGGCATGGCGCGTTCTTGCCCTGAAGTCCTTTTCTCGACAGGACCAGGGAATGTAGTTCGTCCGAACACTTTCCATAGAAAGTCTGTGAGAGAGAGATTGAAGGATGGAGAATAATTCGTCACCCACAAGAGCTCGGAGATGGCTTTAAACTCTATCAAGACTGGAGAATGATGTTTGGGCAGCACTCACCCAAATATGACAACAGTATTTCATTTTTGGCCTGATCTGACTCTCGTGAAGGTAGAGGATAAAAGGAGGGATCAGGTACTTACTAGAGCGGTACACAGAGCCGAACAGGTCGGGTGTAAGTTCGAGGGCCAACAGTCTTTCAAGGGACAGTGCTTCCCCGAGAGGTCCTCCGTTCACACACGCACACACACACATATATATATATATATATATATATATATATATATATGCAAGCTTCATTAAGTTTTTTTGCATAATTTCTCATGATCTTATAATTTTTTTTTAAAAAGTAGATAAATTATAAAAAAAAACTGTCAAAATGTTTTATTTTTCCGACCTCTTTCGGATATACATGTAACCATTTTCAAGGATGGAATATATTTACTGTTAAGTGGAAATGGATTGTTGTATGTATGTATTTAATATTATAGAATGTTTTATTTTCAAAACACAGTCAACATATTGTGTCCATATTCAGAGTGTTGGCTTTTTTTGCTTTGTTTTTATTAATAAGACTTCCATTATTCCATCCTTGAAAATGGCTAAATGTATAGCCGAAAGCACACGGAAAAATAGACATTTAGACAGGTTTTATATAATTTAACAACTGAAAAGAAAAAAATTATAAGATCATATGAGCAATTATACAAAAAACTTAATGAAAACACCTTGTATGTCATATTTAATGAAGTTTGCATTAAAGAAGGATTGCTGCCTCAATACACAATACACACACACACACACACATATATATATATATATAGTGTGTGTGTGTGTATGTGTGTCTCAAAAAATGTATACACACTTTTACAGTGAATAGCTAATACATGCCTAAATACACAATATATATATATATATATATATATATATATATATATATATATATATATATAATGTGTGTGTCAAAAAATGTATACACACTTTTACAGTGTGTAGCTCAAGCCAAGTCTTATCAAATCGTGCTGCAACAGTGTCTTGGGGAGATGAAGAATGTTATCAACACACTGTCATCGTGATGTACGTACCTACCTAAATGAAACATTACCAAACAGATGAATTGGAAGATGAGATTCTGTAGAATATCCCCATATTCACCGGAACTCACTCCTTTACACGTTTTGTTATGGGAGGGATACTGAAAAGATAAAGTCTACACGACTGAGAGCAGCAACACTTGCAGAAAGGAAAGTTTCCATGCAGCAAAAATACAGTCAAATAGCTAACGAAATGCTGATCGCTTGTAAATTCATTGTGTCACTTTGTGAGTAATGTGTAGCTCATAACGGACAATTTGAAAACATGCGATAAAAAAGATCTTAACAGGATGCATTTATAATAAATCGTGTCTTTATATACATTATTTAAATTACATATAGTTGGTTGTAGTTTCTTGTATTATCTCTTGAGAAAGCTTCAAAATGTGTATAGATTTTTGAGACATTCTGTATGTGTGCGTGTATGAGTCTAAACATTATCTATTTACAGGGTGCGATGAGTCAATTGTTGCCATTTTATATTTTTAATTTTGCGCATGCGCGTTGTTTCTTTTTGATTTTTGTCGACTGCACAGCGGAGTAGGTTCAGTTGTGTGTGTGTTTTTTGGGGGCTGTTTTTTAATTTGGATAAGACTTGGTTTTTGAAAAGGTTTACGTAATTATTCGTTATGCTTCCTGTCTCAGTGGCAAACAATCCAATGTTATTAGAAAATACCTTTTTATAATCTAAGTTTTTAACTTCTGTAAATAATCCTATTTGATTTTTAGAGAATAATTTGGGGATATTTACGTTTACTTCCAGAAGCTCCAATACAAACATTACAGAGTGTCTGGTTGTCAATCTGAGCTCAGTGTCGAGGATTCGGAAAGAGTTGGATGAATCTAATGGTGATTACGAAGATGTTTAGAGTGATTACCAGTGATGGTAACGTTATGCCGCCATTCAATCTTCCCACAGAGCCTCAGAGTCAATACCGAAGCCTACATCAAGTGCCTTGAGGAGGTAGTGCTACCCTGGGGCAATAAGGTGGCACCTGGAAGACCTTATGTCTGACAACATGCCACACAAGCAGGTGAACACAGTCATGGCCGTCAGACAATTACTGCGACCACATCACCCCTGACATCTGGCCACCTAACTCTCCAGACGGCAACCTCCTTGATTCTTATGTGTGGGGCGCAGATGACTGAGAGACCAACAGCACTCCTTGTAACACCAAAGATGAACTGAAGGCGAGGATTATGGCAGTATTCACCAACTTAAACAAAGATTCCGCCCAGAAGAGTTTCAGAATAATCCGAAGTCGTCTGGAGACCGTGGTTGAAGCCGATTTCCTCTTTACTATTTCAAGATATTTTTTTGTGTAATTTTGTAAATCTGTTAAAATGAAATGTCAGTGTTATTTTCATTTTTCCGTAATTTAGACGACAATTATCCATATCACTATCTATCTATCTATCTATCTATCTATCCCAGCCTGTTTATATCTATCTATCTTTCTTTCTTTCTTTCTTTCTTTTTTTCTGTTAGTGGCTTTTCCTCAAACGATATTTAAATCTGTATTATCCTTTCCAAACAAAACAATCTTTACAAAATAAATATGATCAGTTGCCATCCTCCCCCGCTGACTCGCAGGCTGAGTCTGTTTTTCTTTTTATAAACCATAGAAACCTGAGACCGTGGAAAGTACCAAACCCTCTAGATGTATATTCTCAGTTTTCTTTTTATATACTTAATTATTAATTATTAATTATTTAGTTTAATTCATAAATTAGACACAAGAAAGGATTAAGAACAATTATAGCAGCAATAAATGTTCCGTTCCTCCCATAAATCTTAGCAACCTTAACGTATGATTTTTTTTCTTTACTTATTAGGGTGTGCGGGTGGTGTAATGGATGGCGGCGCGGAATGAGAAATTAAAGTGCCGTATTCGCATTCTGGTCGGATTTGATATATTCAAATACGCACATATACCCTTGGCTAATTATCAACTTCAACCGGAAGTTAAGCGTGGAACCTATTGCACAAATCCTGAAATATGTTATTATGTTATAAGCTATGAAAGAGATAACTTCCTCTTTCTGCTTTTAGTGTCACTACATAAATGGTTCCGGTGTTTTTTCTTGTGGGAGGGATACTTAAAAGATAAAGTCTACGCAACAAAAGCAGCAACAGTCGCAGAAAGGAAATTTTCCATGCAGCAAGAATACAGTCAAATCGCTAACAAAATGGGTGAATTGTTTCCATTTTAGCATTGTTTTCCATATTTTAGCATTTGAATTTTAAATCTTCCCGGAGGAAGCAGCTAATAAATCAGAAATTTCTAAAGTCAAAATACATAAGTATGAACCCAACTCACTCCCCCAATTATAGGTTAAATAGTAGGATTTATTTCTCATTGTTTATATATATATATATATATATATATATATATATATATATATATATATTTCAGCCAAGAACATGATCAAGTCTCCATTGTTTTGACTGATATGCAATATCAGTTGATTATTTTGTTGTGTGTTCCTGTTAACAGACCAAACATTAACTATGGGGTTACTCAACCCAGAAATGAAATACTAAGTTATGAGAAACGGTAGGAAAACGCCAAACATTAAATATGAAAACTCCAAATATATATCACTGCTATTGTTCCTAGTCGATATAAGGGTAGATTAAACACGTTTTACAGTCATCTTGTGTTCGTGAGTTCAATTCCTGTATCAGGTAGTGAAACACTGTTTTAACAAAAACAAATAATATCCGATACCACAGGGAAAATATCGTGGGTTATCATTAGATTCGTAAATAAGTGGCTGTTATGCGCCTATAAGAATGTGACAGCTCCCGTCTTCATTCTCATGTTTTACTTCCGGCATTCTTTAGTGATAAAACCACCGGAACCGTTTTCCCGGGCATGGGGATGTATTCCTCTTTAGTGACCGAACTTTCACACACACACACACAAACACACACACACACACACACACACACGCACATGTAGTGACACTAAGAGCAGTAACAGGAAGTTATCTCTTTCATAACTTAAAACTTAATGACATATTTCGGGATTTGCGCAATAGGATCCACGCGTAACTTCCGGTTGAGGTTGATTAAATACAATCTTAAATAAATATCTGTTGACCAATATGAAATGAGCGCACCTGAGATAATCAGCAAATTAATCGGAGCCTCTTTTAACTTTGCTGACAATACAAATAGATTCCTGTCTAAAAGAGAAGAAAAAAAAAGAGAAGATATTCCAACAGGAGACACACAGAGAAGACATATAGAGAAGACACAGAGAGATGAAGTACTTACAACTGTGAGCGGACACATCAAAGTCATCTCGACTTCAACAATCACTACCACTCCTCACAGTTTTCTCGCCATTTTCATTCCCCCTTTACTTCTCTCATACATTCTTCCTCCTTTTTCTTATTCACAAGACATATTACCAAATGAAGCTAGCATCTCTCAACAACACTTAAGTACTTTTACAAATGTTTATATTTATTGAAATGTAACAAAATACATTTTATTTTATATTACTTAAGTCCCAACTTTGTGCCATCTATGAACTTAAATACAATTGTTGTACGATACGAAACTACTTATTAATGTTTATATAAATTATTACTGTTATACTCCAGGCTTGATTGTTCCTAAGATGTGGTTTATCATGTTTTATTTAGTCATTGATACATCTCTTATCAATTTCACTCGCTTTTACTTCTCCCATACATTCTACCTGTTTTACATTTTCACAGGACATCTTATCAAATGAAACCAGCATCTCTCAAAAATACTTGAATACTTTTATAAACTCTTATATTCATCGAAATGTAATCAAAAAAGATTTTATTTAATTTTATTTAAATACCAACCTTGTGCCATCTATGAACATTACTATTGTTTTTGTACGATACGAAACTACTTATTAATGTTTATATAAATTATTATTGTTATACTCCAGATTCAATTGTTCTTAAGTTGTAGTTTATCATGTTTTATTTATTCATTCATACATCCCTTATAGTGGGCTAATCCTAACAAAGCCCAAATCGAACCCGACAAATAACCCACTATACACACATTTATCACCCAAGAAATTTGGGTGCCCCTTACGCGCTTGACTACAACATTTGGTGCCCCCGACGCGCGTGCCTGCAAATTTGGGTGTCCCGCAATATTCCGTGCCTCCGACTTGCGTGCCTGCAACATTTGGTGACCACGAAGGGATTTCAAAATCCACCTCCCGCAACAAACACAATAATCAATTGATATTCCATATCAGCCAAATCAGTGGTCACTTGAAGATGGCTAGAGGTTACTTGGTCGAAACATTATTCTATTAAAAGATACATGTCAGTCCAGAGGAGAGAAGTCATTCGAAAATAATCAAAAGTGTAAAGTGTTGATTAGTACGTCGGGTTGATCAATTATAGAATGTGCTGCTTCTCGAGTGTTGTGGTCACCAATGTTGAATGGGTTAAATAGATAATACGGCTGCGTGTTGAGAAGGTAATCAACATTCATACATAATACTTAAAACATCAAGGAAAAAGAACAATGAGAACCAATTTCGTTTAACGAAGAAATATGTATATTAAATTCAACAATAATACAAAGTAGTTGCAATATGAGTGAAAAAGGGAGAAAAAAGTAGCTTCCCCTTGACTGTAAGGAAATGTCTTATAGAAGATTTGTCTGAGAAAAATGTTCAGAGTTCAGTGTTGAAAATAGAATATTTCTTTCAGAAAATTGTTCAGTAGTTGCAACTTACAAAGTTGATTTAACTTGGTGTGTCCACTGAGAACTGGTGGTGTGTCACATAAAGTTCTGTAGTGTGTATGTACGTGCGGAGTGAGTAGGATGAAATACACGAGCGAGAAAATGAGAACTATTGTCTCTGGGTACCTCGACTGTGGTTCTGAAATTACTACTACTGGTTTTTTGGAATGCATCCAATATTTATACTATCTGCAGTGGCTCCAAAAAGAGACGCTATAGTACATTTTTGAATATACATGAAAAATATCCTATTGGACGGAAAATGGACCAATGAGCGATTTTGTAGCAAAGCTTGTTTTGAACAAAATGTAGGAACAAATTTACTATGGTGGAATGCGATAGATAAATTGTCCTGTTATTTTTAAGTATGTATTTATTGACCAATTAGAATTGGAGAAAATGTAGGCGTGGCACTACAAAAGTATAGTAGTCTTTTTTTTTTTTGTTGTTTTTTTTTTTTGTTTTTGTTTCTTTTTTTGGGGGGGGGGTATCTATGCTTAAACTCTACATTACATTAGGCATGACACAGACGGCTACAATATTTTTTGATAATGATAATTCATCAAAAAACCAATGGAGACAGTTCACCGTTAATATTCTAAGACGCTCTTTTGTACCAAATACAAGTGCCATCCAGATTATTCAGACTGGTGGGAATTTTTCAACTTATGAAATAATGGTGCCGGTTCAGAAAACGTTCCGCTGAGAATGTTTTACTTTTAAATAACGTTTAATAAACTGAAGCGAAAAAAATCATGTCTCACAGACAAAAATTTGAAAAATAATAAATGCGCCGTGGAAAATAAGCCCATGTCAGAAGCGGAGGGAGTGCGGATTAAATAATTTAATCATGACACAGTACGTATGCCTTGTGCACAAAAGTGTTGATGAAAAAAAAAAGCAGTAGAATCATTTTTTTTTCGTTCAAACAAGGGAAGCAATTTATCTAAAATTACATGAGTTGTCTTTCTTGAAATGTTGCAGTTAAACATTGGTTATTTCCCTTGTGTCGCAGAAGCGTTTACGATTTTGTATTATTAATACAAATTTTTGGATGAAGAACTACAGGCGTTAAACGGACGACCATAATATACACATTGAATGATAACATTAAAAGAACTATCAATAAATTCTCATAATTTCTAATAAAAAAAACTTGAAGAGCTTGGAAAAAATCTGCAGGACTTATGGTTATCAGTTATAAAGGATTTGTGAAAAGTTATTTTAAAGTGGCATTGGACTTCTGATTGATTTACCCAGGCGAAGAAGATTAAGGGAGGATGGTAATGACGAGCAAACACACGGAAAATTTTAATAAAACAAGATAAAGAATTTATTTACGAATTTACCCGTGTGAAGTTGTGTCAGCAACTCGTTTGAGGAAAATAAATCAGAAATTTCTAAAGTCAGTAGTTTCAATGATTTGTCATGAAGTGAAAATGTTCAGTCAACAGATTAAATCATCTGACACAAAATAATACTCAAAAATGTTTAAAACAAATTAAAAGAGTTCGTTTTTCATATAAGGGCTATTCGGTTTCATACCTTCGAATAGAGATTTTTTTTTAAATACTTAGCTCTCTTGGTTTGTTAAAGCCGATAATATGATCAGCGGAAATCTGAACACTGGACTCGTCAACAGAAAATGAAACTTTTCACATGACTTCAGATGCTGTTCTCTTGTTTGTTTAATTTTTCTCCTTATTTTATATCAAAAAGGATTTCGCATAGGATCGCTATTTTCTTTTCTTTCTTTTTCTAGGCGCGACGGCTAATTCCTGTGAAAACAATATTTTCATTGGTCCAAAGAAAATTTCACACGGGCTCTCGAATTTCTTTCCGTCTTTTTTCTCCGCTCGCCCGAATTTGAAGTGGCTAAAGGGAGTTATTATTATTTCCTACTCACCACAATTCCGTGACAACACCCGTTTTCATCGCTATATTTGGTTTAGGTTTCTATTGGCCTTGTGTAATAATTAAAAGAAAAAAAAAACAGAAATGAATCTTTATAAAACAATATAATATAATTATACAAGATAATGTGAAAGTGAACATTCAAGAGTTCACGTGTAAAAGTCCTGGCACATACGAGAGAGAAAAAGAGAGAGAGAATCCGGGACGAAGTAAATATATATGTATATATGTTGTGTCCACTAAAATATCAAATACAATATTTATAAACCAATCACACTCATGAAAATATTTACATATTAAAACACACCAATAAACTCATAGAATACAAATCAGAATGTTTGTTGTATTAGTCATCATGATTATTAGGAAGATACTGTCCAAATATCGTGTGGACGTAGAAGACATACCACGTGAATTTCAGGGCCAATTAGGAAGAAATAAATAATTTAATTCTAGAGTCGATTTTCTTACGAAAAAGTGTATAAAAACATATGAAATCCGGCCCCAAACAGGATCCGCAATCTCCATGCAACTCTCGCTTATGATCTTCGTGACCTCTCATGCTAAAAGCGACAGCTTTGACAAACTTCAGGCTACGACAACATCGCCAATAAGAAACAATGTCCATCTCTTGTATCCTCTTTACTATGAACCACGCACGCACGTGTTGATTTTTTTATACAAACACATGTATAACAACATTTCATTGTTTCTCACATACTTACACAAAGAGAATTTATATTTTATTTCAGAACTTTATTAACCCAAACAAAAAAAGACATTACTTTCCAATCTATCATCAACTGCTTGTACTCTTCTTTTTATATTAAATTAATGTTTGTTTGTTGAAACTACGTTGTCTTTTCTACTGAATTTTATTCTTTCAAGGAAAATCGGGTGATTATTCTAGACGGCCAAATTACGAGAAACCCCGCAATAATATTTAGCTATTGGATCGAATCTCGACACACCGAATTTTAACATTCAACAAAAAACCGAGTAGAAGGATTCCTACTACATATGTATGTATGTAAAACATTTGGGTATGTAATCCCAACAGAGTTATAAGTGAATGATATTTGGAAAAAAAGCATGGATGAAAACAATTTCTTTCCTTTATTTTATACTCATTCTGAAGGATTTTCAATCTCAAAACTTGGATTCTTAAGGCGAGAATATGTGGGAACATCGTTACTATTATAAATGAAAATAAAATATAAAATAATAATATTAATGAACAGTATGAATAAAATAAAATTTAAACCGCGTTCAAAATAAATTTTAAAAAAATAAATTTTAAAAAAATAAATTAAAAAAAATATAAATTAAAAAAAAATAAATATAATAAAATTACTTCTAGCAACCTGGTCTGTCCTCTCCAGAAATACGGACATCCCGCCAAGAAACGTGAGATTCAACCTCTTCGCCTGAGGACTGTTGTGATGACAACACGTGTGTAACTTCCCTCCATGATAGGACTGGTGATATTATGAAGTGACTTGCTCCCTTTTATAACATGAATCTTATCACAATTGTAATGTAAAACACACATACACGCCAATACACCAAATGCATAAATATAATTGTATGAAATTACCATACAATTTACATTGTTTTTTTTTTTTTATATTGTTATTGTATACGTTTGTTTGTACTGTTTTTCCTCGTGGACACAAGCCCAATTTTTATAACCACATGGTGTGAGCGAATAGACCTCCACAAATTACGGTGACCACGGACGTTTACAATAAAAACATACGAAAACCTCCACAAATATAAAATGTTAAACAATTTTTTAAAAGTCACTCATTTTCTTTCTCTTTTTAGTCTCAAGCAACGCCAGCTTGGGGAAAATAATATAAGATTTAATTATTTAAACGCACACAAATACATACACACACAATATATCTTTTCGTTAGCCATCTGATGAAGCCATTAGAGGCCAAATGCATTATTGGATATTATTTTTCAAAACATACTTTCATGAAGGTTTTTCCAAATGTCAACAACTAATACATATGTATGTAAATGTAGTAGACGCCTGCTTAACAATGTGAATGACGGAAGGTATATGTTTTGAAATGTAGCAGCGGGATTCTTAAAAGTTGGTAAAAGAAAGGGTATGTTTTCAAACGTAGCAGGACAGTGTAGCCATCTCAGGTCGTCAGCTGGTCGCATTTCGGCTCTGGCTGTTATGATGATCGAAGCATCGGAAAACGGACAAAATTATTTATCGATTCTAGTTGATTTTCCAGCTTGTATACCTTTTTAAAGATCTGCCTTGAAAGTCTCACTTTGATTCACGTTCACTCACGCCCTTATGTCCGGATTGTGAAAGCTTTCTGATTAGTTGATCAAACTATGGCTTCATGACTTGGTGATACTAAATATACCTCTATTTTTAGAGATGGTGAAATTTTGGTCTCCTTGTTATTTTGTTTTTCCTATCTTTTCTGATTGGTTGATCGAATTATGGCTTTGTTGTTTGACGATACTAAATATGCATCTATTTTTAGAGATAACGAAATTTTGGTTTCGTTGTTCTTTTTATATATATATATATATAAATATATATATATATATATATATATATTCGTTGTTCTTTATATATATATATATATATATATATATATATCCTGATTGTGAAAGCTTTCTGATTATTGATCGAAATATGGCCTTGTGGCCTGGCGATTCTGAATATACAGAAATTTAAATGACAAAGGTCTTCGCAAGATAAAAGCTGCGTTTGTTATAACTATATAGCTTTCTGGCGCTATATAATTATAACAAGCACAGCTCGTATCTTGCGAAGAGGTTTGTCATTTAAGTTTCTTTGTTAATAAATATGATTTGTTTAATTAAGTGGACACAACAACAATTCATATCTTTCGCTTCCCTTAGGCTATTAGTGATGACACAGTATGTGATTATAAAACAAATGCAAGTCAAAAGTTTTCTTTTTTAAATAATAATAATAATGAACAGTAAAATAGGACGAGAAAAGAGTTAGTAACGCGCAAACTACGAGCACCAAGATTTTAAATATTTCAATAACATTTTCAATTATAATTCGTTTATGTAGGTCAAAATTAGACAAAGAAATTGAACTATCTGTCTAGTGTAATAACAGGCGATGGAAAATATGATTGAGAAATCCGAAGCTAAGTAAGTATAGGAAAAGATGCCTTCCAGAAACTAAACGATTAAGACATAGGAAAATATTCTTAGAGACAAAATTAACGCTGAACTGCGATGCAATATCTAATCTTCTATATGGCAGGAAATGCAGAACAGTCTATTCAGAGATGAAGCGACAAATACGTGGTTCTTTTGAGGGATGCTTAGAATACCATCGAGTGAGAAATCGGAGATCCAAATTCAAATTCCTTACATTTACTTACACGCAAATAATATCGGGAAAATGTGTCAAACTCCTACTCCAGCTATGGGTTAAATAGTAAGACGTGTTTGTGGAAAAATCATTGTTATTCTCAAAAATATTGCTAATGCCTTATTAACTTGCAAAAATGAATTATATACAATACAAAACATGCTTCTGCTTCAAATAACCTACAATGTGTTGATAATCCGTAAAAATCAAAGCAATTAATCAACCATCAACAAAACATGAGAGTAACGAGGAAGTTTTAAGGAAAACAAGAATCGCAAGGAAACTAATGTTAAAATTAGATGAGTCTTCTGGGACATATAATGAGGAAAGAAGGCTTAGAGAATTTAACACTTACCTGGAAGTGAAACGGAAAGAAAATAGCGAGTAATCTACTTAATGTATGACAGAACAAGGCGTAAAAAGTGAGTAAAGGGTTTAAAGTTACTTTGAGCAAGAAAATACAGGAAGATGTGGAGAGCCGTGATCGACAACTTTCAGAAGGGATATGTCATAAAAAGATTCATTTATGGAAATTATTTTGTAAGAAAAACCTATAGAAATATTATAAAGTTATTTATCAACCGCAAATTTATTTATTTTAAACCTTAATAAAATATCATTTGATCAGAAGAAATATTTATATTTTTATCTGATAAGTCCCCGGAGAAATTAAATCACTTAAGCTTTATTTCAAACTTCAGCCAGAAATGTATAAAATCTGCCCTGAATCGGGAAATGAATTGTTTTACGTGTTATCAACCCTTAGTGGGTTATTTAAAGCTGAAATATATCTTGGATTGTAGGAGGTCGCTTACAGTAACCAATGTTCCCAAGAAGTCCCCATCTAAGTATTGACCAGGCTTGACCAAGCTTAACTTCTGTGATCGAACGAGATTGATTAATTTGTTATTTTACATGTTATCAACTCTCTGTGGGTTATTTAAAGCTGACACTTATTTTGGATTGTTGGAGGTCGCTTACGGTTTCAGGTGTTCACAGGAAGTTCCCCATCTAAGTACTGACCAGGATGACACTTCTTAACTTCGGTGATCGAACGAGGACCGGTGTTTTCAGCGTGTCGGAATTCGAAAACTACAATAAAGTATTGTATTATTTGATAAGCTTTTAGTTGCGTTTTTCATACGTCAAATATTATTTAGAGCAAGAAAAAAACAGGAAGCTGTGGAGAGCCATGATCGGTCACGTCCTAGAAGAAGAAAGAAAGAAAGAAAGAAAGAAAGAAAGAAAATTTTCTTTAGTTGTTCCACTTCTCTGCAAGGCTGACTTGGGTTCGACCAGTAATACTAAGCTTATCCTTACTTACCGTTACTCCTGGACCAAAGTGAAAACGGACCTACCCAAGAGACATTTAGAACTTTGTTTCACTACAGTTTCCATTAAAACAAAAGCGAATAAACGATCCGTGGTAGAAATCCAAGTTTTTGTATGGTTCTTCTTTATTTACATGTCAACACGCACCCACCTAAGATATGCCCAACGTGCAACCTTTTAAACTCTATGCAGCAATCATAATGTAAATACTATAAACATATGTATATAAGGCATAAATAAATATATACTTAATATAGATATATTAATCAAAATAACAAAAATAATAGATTTCTCACAGCTACTTTCTCACACACGCGCTAATGTATCATACTTTCCGTCTTTGTTTACAAATGAAAGACCCGCCACCGCCGCCAAGCGGTAACTTTGAGAACTAATACAATTCGTTCCGGTAAACCTGCAAATTTTGAAATACATCGCTGACGATTTTGGAGGGTTTTTTTTTCTGCAGATTTTGTCCATTGCATCCGAAGTCCGCTGATGGGTGGGGGGTCCGTAGATGAGAGGTTTGTCTGTACATATACTGCATTTGTATTGCTCTTTCTCATATCATTCTCAGCATAAATATCGCATTCTTCAATAATAAAAAAAAAAAGAAAATTCTTCGTGATCCTTTTGAAGAGTATATATGCTAAGTCTCTAGACCAGACAAGCAATAGGGAACGGTAACATACTTTAACAGATTTGGGCACCTCAAGGCGGTGTAATGTTTAGCAAACTTGTCTCGCTTGTAGTCAATTCGATCCTCACTGGGTGCCATACTTTTGGCCTTGTGCCACATCTAAGCTACGCTTGGAAAATCATTTAGGCACTTCGACGTGGTGTAATGCTTAGCAAGCTTGTCTTGCGAGATCAATTATGACTAAATAGTGAGTTCCATTCTTACTGTGTGCCCCACACTTTCTGAATTGTGACATATCTAAGCTACACTTAGAAACTTACATTATAATCAGTATATGTTTTAACGCCTGGATTAAAGAGATATCTGTCTTAGTTCGTTAATGTTCCTTTCATTTATGCGTTAGGAAAAAATGTATTTTTCTATTGATCCGAATTGTCCCTGAGATCAGATACATTTCAAAGTAGGTTGATTTGAAAGTAATATACGGATGAATGGTAGAATAAAAGTCCAACTGTAAAAGTTTTTTCTTGTTGTTCTCAGCTATGATTTAAAGCGGTTTCCTTTGATGTAAAATTTCTCATTGTCATGATGGTAAGAGGAACACTCAAACATAGAAAAAACGGCGTGTCCACTGGACGGTCTGGATAAATATGTGCTTTGCTGCCTATACTGCTTTGTGTCGTTATTATTCGATAGGCTGCCATAAAATGGCTCAGATAGATACGTTTATTTAAAGACAATTTAATGATTTTCATTGGTTAAAAAACTGTTTTTTTAAATTTTATGCTGAAATTATTTTGAATATTGCGTTTTGGGCTGGAAAAGATTTTTTCTAACGGGCCTTTATTGGTTTTTAATTTGCTCTGTGTTACAAGCCCTCGGTGTGAAAACTTCAGTTAGGATTCTTTTATCTTTACTTATATCAATGCTCCGACAAAAGCTAGGGTTAGAAAGCTCTGTATTTGACGGTTATTTGGCTCATATAAGCCAACAATCTTGCCACTCGTGTAGAAATCTCACACTCGTTGTCTCCATGTTGACTTTTGATTTTGACACAGTATTATTCAGAACAATTAAAGATGTTTAAATATCTGTGAAGTGTTTTAATAGACACAAACGTGATAGATAAATCGCAGAGTGCATTGGAATAGCGAAAGATGCCTTTTAACAGCTAAGTAAAGTACTAAGAAACAGGAAGAATTAGAAACAAAGAAACGAGTACTGAATTTTTATGTAATATCAGTCCTCCTCCATGGTAGTGAATGCTAGACAATCTCATTGCGAATGAAGTAGAGACTTGAAGCAACAGAGATGTGGTTCTACAGAAGGATACTGAGAATAACACGGACGGAGCATGCGACAACGAAGAAGTTACAAGAAAAACGGGAACAAAAAAGATACTTAAAACCAGAAAGTGTTAAAATTTCTGAAACACCTAATGAAGAAAGAGGTCTTGGAGAATATGACATTCACACGGCATATTGAAGGCAAGGGATGCTGAGGTAAAACATCGTGTAATCTACGTAATAAGCCCCTGCAAATGGATGGCAGAATAGCGGGTGGGATTGATAGTAAGATGACAAGCTTACTGCTTAGAGCTACAAAGGACAGAAAGTTGCGGAGAGGCATTATTGCCAAGACCCTGAATGAACACGTCAAGTAAAAGGTTTTTTCGAGAAATAATTTTGGAATTATTTGGTTTATCCGAAACTAATACCAATTTCTCGCCCACACACTTTAACATAAATTGAAGTAATTAATTAACAAGAGAAAAATATTCAAAGTCTAAAAGGTTCAAAATATAACAAGGGTCAATCAAGGTTTTCAGTTGAAATGATTTTTTGGCACATATGGAGCTAAAAATCTTTGAACAGAAATTCATGTGGTCGGGGTACGAGATAAAAAAAAAATCTCGTCCGAGCAGTTGGCATAAAAAATATTTGTAGAAAAGACAGAGGGAAGCCACGTCAAGTCGGTGAGAAAGTGACTGAAATCTATCTGTCTGGTCGAGATCACTTACATTGCAGATCCTTCTTTGGATTTTGTCAAGAATCTCTAAAAGGATCAACAGACAGATATGACAACAATATCCAATATGCACGGGCGAAAAGCAGATTTATAAATGTGCAAGAGGGATTCTGACAAGAATTTTTTTTTCTGGTGAGGCATAGCGACCTGAATATTCGATAAATCTTATTAAAGAAAAATATACGCTTTTCGGGCAGGATTCGAAACGAGCGCCATTACCAGAGACCGCCTGCTTTTATTTAATAAGATTTTTTAAATATTCAAACCGGTAGATGGAAATAAAAAAAAAATAATGTTTAATAAATAAATGGAGCGTCTACTCAAATATGACTATCCATTAAAAATAACGTTTAATGTGTTAAAAATCTGTCGGTGTGATAAAATAAAAATCCATTACCTTAGAAAATTACTAATATATATATATATATATATATATATATATATATATATATATATATATATATATATATATATATATATATATATATGTATCCTTGTGCAGGTATGCAGAAAATAGAAAAGAACACGTTGGGTGCATAATCCGGGGTTCCTTAGTATTTTTGTTTTTATTTTTAAGAAGACAGTGCTCCATACAGAAGTAGAGCTTTAGGAAATACAAGCATAATAACCTCATCCACATATAAAAAAAATATTAAAAATAATGGAAGCTTTAATAAAAAAAAAAGAAAGAAAAAACCAACTTAATAATATTAACTACAAACACGGCCACAATGTGCTGTATTCAGAAAATAAAACATCCCTATAACTCTAGAAACTTACACACAACCCCTACATCCAAAAAAAGCAAAAATAAAATAGCCCTTGATAATGGCTAAAAGTATAGCCGAAAGCGATCGAAATTACAGAACATTTGGACAGTTTCTACACACCCTCTGTCCAGAAAAGAAAACACTTGTTTGAACACAAGAAAAATTAAATAAAATGTTTAATCGTAGTACCTTGCCTGTCGTTTTAATGAAACCTTATATGTGTATATATATATATATATATATATATATGTATATATATATATATATATATATATATATATATGTGTGTGTGTGTGTGTGTGTGTGTGTGTGTGCGCACGCGCGCGTGTGAAGGTGTGTTTGTGCGCTACCTTGCTTTCAAGGTTGAAACCAAGGTAGCGTGATCGGCTGATCTCCAATTTTTTTCAAATTTAAAAGTTCTGAATATTAAATTGTTATTTTATTTTATTTATGCGTGTATTGCGCAGTTTTTAATACTTCTTTTTCTTGGTTTAATTCAACTCTGACCAATTATTTTTTAATAATTATATATATAGTAAAGATAACAAATCCGTTGCTATATAATCCAAGTGGATCCTAGTAATATAAAATATTATAACTGATCCCCAAAAAGAGCTCAATGTATTTATTATTACAGAGCAAATAATTACACACAATAAAATCCAAAATCACCTCATATTGGGTGTAAGCTTATTTTGGCAGACAAAACAACTGTGAAAATTAACAAAAAAAAACGTCGAAAACTTATACAGAATTTATCCATTTCCATGTTTCAGTCAAAGAGAGTGATATATATATTTGTGTGTGAGTATATATATATATATATATATATATATATATATATATATATATATATATATATATATATATATATATATCGCAATTGCGTGGTGAGAAACAAAAAACACTAGTCTACAAATTTCCAGAGAGACCATTGAAAGTAGAAGACGAACCCCTGAACTATGTAAAGTCTTTCACCTATCTTGGTAGCAAAGTCAATTACAGTGGAACTTTAGATGATGAAATCATGCATTGGATTGCTAAGGCTACCAGTGCTTTCGGCAAACTTCGCCATCGCTTGTGGAATGAGCGGGGTATTCGACTGGATACGAAAATTCGGTTTTACAGAACTGTTGTACTTGCCATCCTTTTGTATGCCTCAGAGTTATGGACTCCATACAGGTACCATATACGCCAGCTAGATGTTTTCCATAAAAGCTGCCTGCGTGCAATCTGTGGAGTTAAGCTTCAAGATAGGACATCTAACGTAGACCTGTTTAATAGGTGTAATATTGGAGGAATCGAGACTTTTATCATACAGTCTCGGTTACGATGGACTGATCATGTCTTGAGAATATCAGGGCTGCAGGAATGTAGGACGCCCATGGCTAAGATACAAAGACAAGCTGAAAAGCAGCTTGTCAGCACTTAATATACCACATAACACCCTTGCGCTCTTAGTTTTGGAGCGGGTAGAATGGAGATCAACGTGTTTTAGTGGACTCAGCAATTTTCAATCTGCTTGTCTGAATCATCTTCAAGAAGTAAGGGCAAGATCTAAAAGGTCAACCAATCTAACAGTGATCTCATCTCACAATCCACACACTTGCCCCATATGTGGCATACTTTGTAAATGCCGCTTAAGATTAGCGCATAAACTTTCATAACTGAATCAATAAGCTGGCAGATCCTCATACGTCGAAACCGACGGGAGAGTCCATTATATATATATATATATATATATATATATATATATATATATATATATGTATAGCTATACAAATCTGTCTAAAAGACATGACTACTTAAATGGGCCCAAATTCGTGGTCAGGATGTGACATACAGTTGCGGAGTCTAGTGTATACAAAAACCCAAATTGAAAATTCTCTGATCTCTCCCGGGAAATCGTCTATGAACCAAATGTGGTAGACATTTGAACGAATCATAGAGGCAAGAACGACAAACGAAAGTGCAAACGCAAAAAGAAAATAAATTTCTGACTGAAAAAAAATGTCAGTCAATATCCGAAACTAAAATCAACAAAATCCAAACACAACAAAAACTTAAAATGCATTTTCCAAAAAGACAACAACAAAAAAAATATGAAAAATAAATTAAAATAAAAAGGAAAAAATTAAAAAGAAAACTTTAAAAAAAAAAAAAAAAACATAAAACAAATCCGTATTCAGGCACCAACATCACGGACCATAAACCCGGGTCCAAATTAACCTGCAGGTCATCAACTAAGTCCCTCGAGAATGACAAGACAGGAAGAAAAATCATGAACAATGGACTCTTTTACCAGGAAACGAAGAATGAAAACAGCGAAAGAAAAGCTGCATAAAACCAGCAGAAGCGGAAATTCGAAAACTATTGTCAAGAATAATTGGAAGCGGAAATTCAGATCTTTTTTTTTTTTCCTTTTTGGCCCATCCTTAGTGTTTGTCAGAGCCAATCCATCACTGTGAATTGATGGCTAATCAAGACAACTGAAAGAAAAAAAAAAGAAAGGAAGATTCGAAAGATAAAAGAAAGCGACAGCTGTGTGATAATGATCATATCATCCTGTTAATAATAACGGTAATCGGTAAAAACGGTCGCTGTCAATGATCGGGGTGCGAATGAACTCAGTAATGATTATAGCAGCCACGTCAGTTGTAATAACGTTAAGAAACCTGGATGAGTAGCAGTTGGAGTTTGTGGTGTGGTCTGTATTTATAATTATCCAAAAACACAATACTTAAAAGAGTTTTTTGTAATATTAGTAATAATTTAATTACGGTTAATTGTCATTTCCGTTAAAATCTATATAATAAATGCTAATGCAATGTGTCACCGTGTGGCACTTTTTCAATTAAAGGGACACAATTCTAACTTTTTTTAATAATTCATATTGCAGAAATTTTGGATTCTCAAATTTTCATTACTGCGATTGTTTTCGGTGATTTTTTACGTGATTTTTGCGACAAATCTTTTTGAACGATAACAATTTTTATAATTTGGAAATAAATTTGGGAATAATCGAAATTAATTGCGAAATACAGTGAAAGTCAGCCATGAAGTAAAAATAATAGTTTTTACAGAAAGTAAGGACCTACGTACATCAAACTGTTTTTAAATTAAATGGCGGCAGGAGAATTTTCGTTGTACTTGTAAAAGATATACTTAAATATTAACGCAATACTTAAATACAGCGATCAAGTTTAAATTCTTCTGTAGTTTATTGTTGCCTATCGCATCTACTTCTTCCTAAATATTGTGAGGAAAACCCAATCAAGAGGCCTTCGCAGGAAGTAGCTTTTAACCAAGTTAATTATATTTCTGTACATCTATCACGAAATATACTTGTCTGTTGAAAGCAATTATTGATCGTAGCCGCATTTAGGAGTCGCCTCCTTCTTTTATGTGCCGTGTTCCTTCGGGACACGGGTGATCATGGATCTCCACGACTTTCTTTATATCTCTAATAATTTTTCCTATCTGTCTTGCTTGCTATTTTCCCATCTATTTACGCCAGTTCATTAGGCACTTTATTCACTGCTTTCCATTTGCCGTGTGGGTGTCAAATTTTCCAAGTCTTCTTTCCCCATAATGCAACCCAGAAATTCAACTGCATGTTTCTAGTCTTATGAATAACTTTCCTTTCTGTTTCCATTTTCCTTTAAAAAGCTCCTCTTTGCTTACATGATCTGCCTATAGTATTCTCATCATCCTTCTGTAGAACCATATCTGTTGTCACAGGTCTCCACTTCATCTGTAAGGAAACTGTCCAACATTCATAAGTCCTAAAGGATTAGCCTTACATAAATATTCAGCAGTCATTTCTTTGTTTGTAACGATATTTTCCCGTTTCTTTATACTTTGCTTTGTTTTTGGAACAGTTCGTTTACTATTTTAATGCACATTCGAATTTTAAATCATTTAACCCCAAACCAGTCAATAAAGCCACTAAGACGCAAGGGGTTATTGACTGTTAGAAAATATGAGAAAAACTACAATTAAGGAGAGAGGACAATAAAAAAACAAGAATTAAGTTAACGATTGACATTGCATTTAAATTTTTGAAGATCAAAGTTGACTGGGCAGCAAGAAACCGAAAGATAGATTCAAACGCTAGAAGTGCGATAGAAGAAACCGTTCGCATAGAACTTACGGTTAAATTTAACCATTTCAACTGTGAAACGATGAGGCCTTACCGCCAATCTAGTACTGCTCTTAAATTCATAAAGTCTAGTTACCATAGCAGAAAATTTATCGGAACAATTACCATGAAAGTATTTATAGAAAAATCACACGGAAGCTACGTTAAATTGGCGATTGGAAAGTGACTGAAGTCGAGATGCCAGGTCAGGACCAATAACATTGCAGATTCATTTTTGTTTTTTTATCAAGAATCTCTAAATATATAGCAGGAGCACCAGACCAGATGTGGCAATGATATTCAAAGCAAGGACAAATGGTAGACTTATAGATATGTAAGATAGATTCTGGCGAGAAAATTTTGTCTAGCACGACATAATGAACCAATTTTCATAGCAGCAGATCCCGCAATTGATTCAATATACTCTTCCCACTTCATCTCAGCTGAAAACATTAGTCCATCTTCTCATTAAACACTCTCCAAATATTAAACCTGTAAGTTATTTTTTTTTGGGGGGGGGGTCCATGACATCTCCAATTCGGAGCGTGCATCTAGTCCTGCTTATAACTTCAATCTTTGCTTTCATGCTCTCTCTATCTTATTTTCAGCATCCTTCGGAAGAACCACATGTCTTTTGCCTCAAGTCTCTTATTCATCTGCAAGGAAAGTGTCCAGCATTCACTGCTATAAAGTAGGATTGATATCACATCGCAGTTCTTTATTTCTAACGAACTGTTTCTTCATACTTTGATAGTTGGTGACACCTTGTGAGAAACTTGCTAATAATGATTTGGTTTTGGTTTGCTTTGTTCTATTTTACGGTATATCAACACCTCAATGGGTTATTTAATGCCGACAAGATTTTTATTGCTGGTAATTTTTTTCCCAAAAATGTATTGCTGGTATTAGGTTGGTGCAAAAATAATGTCGTTTTCTCACATATGTGAGAAAACGACATTATTTTTGCACCAACCTAATAATATTTTTTTCTTCAAAAATGTATTGCAGTTAATTTTTTTTTTCTTCAAAATATATTACTGTTAATATTTTTTCCTTAAAAAATGTATTGCTGGTAGTATTTTTTCTTCAAAAATTCATTGCTGGTAATATTTTTACAAAAATATATTACTCGTATCAAAACCTACTTTTACACTTTCTTAATGTTTTGACTCCAGTTTGGGAGTAACTATTTGCCCATTACTGAGACCCTAACAAACACTCTTGATCAGAGGCCTTGCTGCCGTATGCAGTTTATGGTCTTACCCAGGACACGGATGTACTTTATCATCATATCAACGGACAATGATTTGGAAAACACCGCATACAAAGTGTACTCTATAGTAAAATGCAATGTATTTTATTTGTACATAGATGTATATGAATATCTACAGTTATTTAACAATATAGCCTAATAAAACGCAACACTACAATCATGATAGCTCACATGTCATGCTGGTTATAACACTACAATGAACTGCCCACGTGACTAGAAGAAGGAAATCCCAGCAGTAAAACTAATACAACGGGATCTTGTTACCATTATGCCAGGGTGACATTGGTAATACACACGCAGCTCTCCCTCATAAAATATCACAAACGTAGGCCTGAAAGTTATTCTACAAGTTTCCTCAAATGCTAGAGAGTCCCGAAGAAACGTGGAAATCACACTTATTTTTTTTCACGATATATAAAGGCATATTTAGGCATCAAGAATTCTTTTAAATAACAACGAGAAAGTCTGTCCAAGTTTTTATTAAGTTTTTCTAACTTCCGACTAAGTTGTTTTATGCCAGCATTAAAATTCGTAAACTTTCTGAAATTATTTTTTTTAATCCGCATACTTTCAAAGATTACTAGAGCCATTGCCAAAAATAGCATGTTTAGTCTGTCTATGCATATACGTTTTGCTAATTCCAGATTTTGCTATTTTGCTAAAACAAATTTACATAGAACTCAATTCAAAGAAAGACTTAAAATTCTGGAAGATGTTGTAATACAAGGGAAGCAACCAACATTAAATAGGGTATCTTTCTCCATAAGAGATTGTATATTGTAGTGTGTATGAATAAAAAAAAAATATGTAAAAAATCTGTTTGACTGTTGCAAAAGACTCTATCGTTAAATAACTTTAAACCGTAGGGAACGTCGGAATTAGCAATACACATTTTCGTACGCAGACTAAACATGAAGTTCTTGATAATGACTGTAGCGATGAGAGTTGGAAGTATTCGGATTAAAAAAATGGCATTGGAAAGTTTACTACTTTTAATTCTGACAAAACAACTTATTCGGATGTTGGAAAAACTTAATGTCAATGTCATATATTCACTGAAAATCTTATGGGCTGTGTCGCGCCAGAAGGCTTTTCTCGCTTGAGTCCATCCTTCAAACCTAAAATTCAACTATTCGTCCTTGCATTGAATACTTCTGCCATATATGGTCTGGTGCATCCGCTGTTCATTTCGAGGTCCTCGACAAAATCCAGAGACGGATATGCAACGTGGTTGGTCCTGATCTGGCATCCCGTCTGCAGTCGCTAACAGACGTGCTGTGGTTTCCTTCTCTCTTTTCTACAAATACTTCCAGGGCAACTGCTCCGACGAGCTACTTTCACTGATTCCCAAACTGCATGAATTTAAGCGCGCTACTAGGTTGGCATCTCGGTCCCACCCTTTCACTGTTGAAACGACTAAATGCAGCCAAACAGCTCAAACAGCTTCTTCTCACACACCTCCCGTCAATGGAACTCCCTTCCTATCACTTGCTTCCCTGATAGCTATAATCTTCAAATGTAATGTCAATCGACATCTTCTGATGCCTTGGCCTTGATTCCTGTCCTTCTTTTTATCCTTTACCCCAAAACCCCTCTTTACTCTAACTCTTACTCTCTGTAACCCCTTGCGTACTAGTGGGACTTCCGTTTTGCTTGGGGCGATTTGCTTAAAAAAAAAAAAGATATGGCTGAGAAAAAAGCCTATGAACAATCTCTATCTATAAAAGGCAGGATGTGTGCGTGCGTGTGTATGTGTGTGTGTGTAACGAATGCACGGCCGCAATTTTCGACGGATTTGCACCAAAATTTACATGCATATGCTCCAAGTTAGCGAGAAGGCTAAGACCGACTTTGTATTTCCCAACTCCCATCGATAGTGGAAATAATCGATTTTTTCATGCTTCAGTTTTCATGTAGTTTGCGGCCATTTTGTACTGGCCAGAGTGAGAGCCTATTGCTGGCTACCATGATTAGGCAAGAAGATTCTATTGGCCAGCGTAAGAGCCAACAGCTGACTGACACGAATTTTAATTAGCATGCTAGCATGCAAAAAAAACTCGATAGCTGCATTCGTCACAAGTGGGAAAAATTTAAATCTACATGGCACTTTACTCCAGTTGGCTCACACGCTTGCTTAGACTCAACGTTGATTCTGATTCCGCAGAACTGGGTTGAGTGTGAAAAAGTATTTGTTGTTAACATTCTTTTTTCATTCGGTTTTTCCAGTTATGAGTCCTTTTTTAAAGCTGATCGTTTTGTGTTCATTTTGTTTAGTTCTTTTTTCATAACAGATTTAATGTTTAGTATAGAGTTTAGAAAAAATTCGCAGTGTGAGAAGTAAGGCATGTAGCAACATCAGCACGGCAAAGGGCACTCCTTTAAAGGCAAGGAAGAGCAAAAATATTTTAAGTCAAGTGATAGGGATTGCTGTATGAGTCGTACGATTTTTGAATCAAGCACGGGCAACGGCGGCCCATGCTGCTAGTATATGTTAAAACTTTATTTTAAAAAACAGAAGTTGCTAGTGGAAGAAATCGCAGTTGTAAAGTGGGAAGAGTTAGCCAGTCTTTCTTATCCGTATGTGTGTGTGTGCATTCAATAGCTAGAACTCTCGTTCTTTCAATGTTTTTTTTTGTTCTATTTTTTATCATTTGAAGCAAGCAAAAATGCCACTAGTACGCAAAAGGTTACAGAGTGTAAAGGTGAGAGAAAAGACTGGGTATGTGGTGCCGAGGAAAGAATAAAAGTTGAACGGGATTCAAGACAACAGAAGATGGCAATTGACATTGCATTTACATTTTTGAAGATTGTAGTTATCAGGAAAGCAAGTAAACGGAAGGAAATTTCACGGACAGGAAGTGCCAGAAAAGAAACTATTGGAATAGAAGTGGTGGCTATATTTAACTATTTCAACAATAAAAGGGTGGGACCTAGATGTCAATCTAGTAACAAGTAATTCATGTAGTCGGGGCACCAGGGAAGATAGCTTGTCAGACCAATTTCTATGAAAATATTTGTAGAAAAGACAGAGGGAAGCCACGTCATATCAGTGGGAAAGTGACTGAAGTTGAGATGCTAAGTCAGGATTGATTACATTGCAGATCCTTAAACGGATTTTCTTAATTTTCTTTCTCTCATTTCCATGGGCATTTATTGGCATTCATTGCGCCTGGCAGGTCTTCTGGTTTGCATGAGTATTAAATCTATGTCTTGAAAGGGTGACACATATTGGTGTGTCTACGTTTGTCTAAAAAAGCACGTTGCTGATCAGCACATCCTTATTTCTCTTCATACTCCTCTTACATTCAGACCACACACCTCATTCAGTAACCTTCTGCCTTGAGTGGCTCTTGGGCCATGTATTGAAGGGACATTAGTGTAATAAAAAAAATACGAAAAAATCATGCAGCATCAAAATTCTTTTCAGAATTTTTTGTTAATTTGGGATGTTTTTTTTCTAAACCATTGCCAGCCTCTAGTTGCCAGCCCATGCCTTTGCCAATATAGATATTTACACGACTTTTTGTAAAGGCTATATTTCTGTCAAGATAAAAACAAAAAAATCTTTCACCATATAGATTAATTTTATTCTGCGTGTACAATGCATCAGGTTCTTTTTTTTTGTTATTTTTGCCATCTGAATAGTATCATCTGTCGCTTGACTAGGTGTGATCCCTGCACATCTGAGCACCTGACAGGTTCACTCTATTCTCATATCCTGTCAGCACACCCACATTTAAAAAAAAAAAAAACAACCAGAAGAAGAAACTTCACCTTCCAGGACCAGTGACTGTTCTAAAACTGACTCAGCGTATAAAAAGGACTCAAAAATTAACAAAGACAACAATCTGGAGTAAGATGCCTAGGATCAAGGTGTAGTACCTGTTGCAGCTGTAGCCAACAAGCCTGCAGTTCTAACCAGCCATCTCTAACCAGCAGCAATACACAATAAACTGTTCTTTTCAGAACAACACTTTTCACCAGCTACCAAAATTGTCCTTCTTATGACAACACTCTTCTCGCCCTCTACATAAACATGCAGAGATATTTTTGGCCTAGTTCACCATAACCTTACTTTCGTCAATGTATTTTCTTTAACGAAAATAAATTTGGCAATATATATTTTTTTTTGAAAGGGTGACACACATTGGTGGGTCTACGTTTTAGTGTCTAAAAAAGCACGTTGCTGATCAGCTCATCCTTATTTCTCTTCATACTCCTCTTATATTCAGACCATGCACTTCATTCAGTAACTTTCTGCCTTGAGTGTCTCTTGAGCCATGTTTGTTGGTATCTTCCATCATTCAGTATCTGTGGACCAATATTCTACCCACAACACTATATATTGGAATCAAATGCTTGAAGAAGTATTCATTTATGTATAGCATGTTGTGGGCAAGTAGACGTGGTGGATCCCATCTCTCTCCAGCTCTAACTATAACCGATGTCCTCAATCTTGAAAGCTCACCTTAGTTACAGTCACATGGCTATTGATTACATTGGAGTAATCCTCCAACGTCCAACTTCAGTCTAGAAAGCCATTTCCATCTACAGATGCCATGTTATCATTGCACTGCATATACTGTCAATATTTTAGAGACATGCAGATTTAATCTGAAACCAGTCGAAATTCACTACATGTCATCCAAATATAGACAGATTTTACCTCTCATCTGCCAGTTTTAAAAATAATCTCTGTCTCATCTTCGTTGATACCTTTTTCAACCGATATGCAAATCACAGTCCCAATGCTAAGCTTTCTTTGCCACATGAAAAGATTAAAGAATCATTAACATTAACTTGTTTAGGTTTTCCCTGTTTTTTCTTTTAATAGAGACAAAGTGAAACAGCATTTTTTAATTTAGACTCATATTAGCAAAATATTCTTTAAAAAAGCAAAGTAAACAAAAATTTCTTTAAAAAAATCAAATGAAGCAAAAAAGAATTTCTTTAAAAAAGCAAATCAAGCAAAAAAAAAAATTTACATAATAAATAATAAAAGACATCCCGGATAAGATTTTTTTATTTTAATCTTTGACCAATGAGTATTTGTACCACCAAAAAATATTTAGAGTGACCAACCACACAGTATAAATTCAAATCTATATAAGTACAGTCTGTAAATTACAGCAGCAAATCTAATATATATATATATATATATATATGTTTTCAAGATACTGTGACATGTCTGTCCCTAGTTTTTGTGTTATGAACTAACTAGAACTTGAGTCTTATGGTTGCATCACATCAAAACACTGGTTCCCGTACAATCACTGAAGTTAAGCAATGTTGAGCCTGTTCAACACCTTAATGAGTGACCACTTGGGAAGACCAGGTGCTGTAGGGTTAGATGAGCAGGTGGTGTAATGAATAATGGCTCAGAATTGTTAACTGGAGAGCCAAGTTTCAATCCCAGATGGGTTCATTAACTTATACGCATATACTTTTGGGAAAGGTATGAATCCACTTCTTCTCCCCCTAACTATGGGTTAATTAGTATGACTTATCAACAAAACCATTATTATTTCCACCAAAATAAATAAAATTGTGTACAAAATATTTAGCTTTCAGCATGAAATAACCCATAGAGGTGTTGATATGCTACTAAACAAAAACAACCAACCAACAACTAGTATTTAGTATTGTTTCCAAACTGCTATAGACATATTGTAACATACAATACAACCTGTTTTGTAACATATTTTTATTATATTGTGTTGGAGAGGATGTTAATTTTAGTCTGTAGCACAGAATACCCAGTCAAAATTAAAATGTGCAAGACATAAAAAAATTGCTATCAATTATATAGTTGTAGTTATTTATTTCCAATAAATCAGAATTTTTTTTTCCAAAACGGGCCAGCACAGCCAGGCAACAATGCTATAACAATGCAGCAGAGAAATGTCTAATCATACACAATTGTTTGCATATCCATTCATACTCTTGCTAGTCAACAAATCAAACAACAAAATATGCCAAAAAACATAAGATATTAAATAAAATATTTTAATTTATTTTACCTTGCAAAAGACAAATAAATCAGACAGAAAATGTTATTCTCTTCCACCGGTTGAAGGTTTGCAGTTATTTATTCTGTTAAAATTTGTAATTGGAGAAAAATGCTTTCTGATAAAGATTTTGACTTTTTTTCTGGTACACAAAGTAAAAAAACATATTTTTTTCTCCTAAAACTTATAGATATACTAATCAATATACTTGTACTATTTTAAACTCTTTTCCTCATCTTGGTTGTTGAAGTGATTTTCCAAGCGTAGCTTAGATGTGGCATAAGGCCAAAAATCTGGGGCACCCAGTGAGGATCGAACTCACTACTCAGTTGTAATTGTTCTAGCAAGACAAGTTTTCTAACCATTACACTGCCTCAAAGAGCCCTACATCTCGGTTGTTATAGATGCTATTATAGACACATTTTGACCAAAAACACTCTGTTCATCATCAGCTGTTCAGTGTTTGGTTGATATGGGATATCTGTTGATTTTTGTATTATTTTCATCCCTGTGATGTCAGTTATTGTTCATTCATGCTGTACCAGTGTTTCTTTCCTGATGATGGCCAGAGGGTACTTGATCGAAACACCATTTCAATGTTATAATCTGTATCAACGAAGATGAGAGCAACAGTTCAAAATAGTACAATTACACATCCCAGAAATGAAACACTAAATTAAACCATCCTGAAAGACAAGCAGGGTCATCAGGACTTGTGCGTTGTCCCCACCGGTTTAAAGCCAGCACAGCAAGAGGATTCAGCCCGGTATTTTTCGCAGCATTTTCTCATGGCTTCCAGTACGTGCTCACATTTGCTTTCTTTGTAATTATTGGCTAAAAAATGTTAAGAAAAAAGAAAAGGAAATAACCAATCAGAAAAGTGGAACTAAAATTTTGATTTTTTTTGTAACAACATTTATTAGTATACAAACAAAAGATGCATTTAATTGAAATATAATAGTTTGAAGATATCACATAAATATGGAATAATATACATACCACAGAATACTCATGAGGGGGTGCTGAAAAGTTATGAAAAGAGATTAAAAAGAAAAAATTTCTGATGTTTAATCATGTCGTCAGGTTTAAAAAAGTAGGTTGAGCCAAGAATTTAGCTTCATATAGAAAATGTAATGTGCATCCATTTTCTTTTTCACTAATATCCACCCAATACAAAGCCCAAGTGCCACTCTAAGTAGAGGATTACTGAATGAGGTGTTTGATATAGACATAAAAGAAGAGGGGAAAGTAGGAAGTGAAAATCATGTGATATAGAATAGATAATGACTGAACATTGACCTGAAGAGATTGCAGTATTCAGGGAAGCATCCACATGGGAGCCTCTTCCAGAAAGTAGTGGTTCTTGGGAAGAAGCTTCATGAGTGGAATATTCTTATTACCAAAGGAAATGTGTGTATGTGTGTGTGTGTGTGTGATATCATCTGAAAAGTCTCCTACATCAAGAAAGGTGAACTGCCCATCTGAAATAACTATTTTGGTAATTTAGTAACATAGTATGCAGGGATGCTGAAAAGTTCTTGGCTCACCTTCACATATCTGACCAAATGAAGAAATAGCAATATTGCCTTTTAGAAGAGGTTCTTGGTATGTAACATGATGGGGGGTCCATCAAAATAGGTTAAGGACAAGAAGAAAAAGAAATCATTGGCTAATTAATAAACCATTATACAGGTTGTTGGAAATATAACATATTTCTGAAATATATTTGATATGGCCAGTTGATGGTCACAAGTCTTGTGAAAAAAGAACAGTAAATATGGCTTTCCATTAGTCTATGAGTTGACTAAACAGGCAACATGCAATTTTCTTCATCGAGGTTTTTGTCTTGGTAGCAAGTCGATAGAATGTGAGTTGGGGCGTAATGGATATTGGCTCAAAATGAAAAACTGGAGAGTCGAGTCTGGTTCCTTATATTCCATCTATCCAAGTTGAGTGCTGTTGAGATCATTGAACCAATGCAAACAAACCTTTCTTTACCTGTATACGATGTGCTATGCCAAGGTCACATACATTTTTGAATTCAGTTACTTTCTTCTAGGCTGGTTGACACACAAGGCTATAGAACCCAGTGTCCTGCTATTTTACCTATGGACAGAGGGAGAAGAAGGGGACACATACCTTTCCCAAGTGTATTAGCATGTAAGTGAATGTAATGGATCAGAATGGAATTTGAATACAGTGCTCCAATTCTTCAATCCAAGGCGCTATTCATTATTCCAAGTCCTAAATCCAAACCACTAACCATTACTTTGATTCCTCAATCCAAGTCACTATCCATTACTCCAATTCCTCAATCCAAGCCGCTATCCATTACTCCAAGTCGCTATCCATTACTCCGATTCACCAATCCAAGCTGCTATGCATTATTACGATTCCTCAATCTAAGCTGCTATCCATTACTCCAATTTCTCAATCCAAGCTGCTATCCATTACTCCGATTACCCAATCCAAGCTGCTATGCATTATTATGATTCCTCATTCCAAGCCATTATGAAATATTACAATTCCTCAATCCAAGCTGCTATCCATTACTCCGATACCCCAATCCAAGCTGCTATCCATTACTCCGATACCCCAATCTAAGTTGCTATCCAATATTCCGATAACTCAATCCAAGTCGCTATCCAATACTACGTTCCACAATCCAAGCCGCAATCCATTACTCCAATTCCCCAATCCAATCTGCTATCCATTACTCCAATTTCTCAATCCAAGCCGCTACCCATTATTATGATTCCTCAAACCAAGTCGCTATCCATTACTCAGATTCCTCAATCCAAGCTGCTATCCATTATTATGATTCCTCAATCCAAGCCGCAATCCATTACTCTGATTCCCCAATCCAAGCCCCTATCCATTATTATGATTCCTCAAACCAGGCTGCTATCCATTACTCCGATTGCTCCATCCAAGCTGCTATCCATTATTATGATTCCTCAATCCAAGCCGCAATCCATTACTCTGATTCCCCAATCCAAGCCCCTATCCATTATTATGATTCCTCAAACCAAGCTGCTATCCATTACACCAATTCCCCAATCCAAGCCACTATCCATTACTCCAATTCCTCAATCCAAGCTGCTATCTATTATTATGATTCTTCAATCCGAGCTGTTATCAATTATTATGATTCTTCAATCCGAGCTGTTATCAATTATTATGATTCTTCAATCTGAGCTGTTATCAATTATTATGATTCCTCAATCCAAGACAATATCCATTACTATGATTCCCCAATCCAAACCGCTATCCATTATTACTATTCCTCAATCCAAGCTGCTATCCATTACTCCGATTCCCCAATTTAAGCTGCTATCCATTAGTCCGATTATCCAATGCAAACCATTATCCATTACTCCGATACGTCAATCCAAGCCGCTATCCATTACTCAAATTCCCCAATCCAAACCGCTATCCATTATTACAATTCCTCAATCCCAGCCTCTATCCATTACTCCGATTCCCCAATCCAAGCCTCTATCCATTACTCCGATTCCCCAATCCAAGCCTCTATCCATTACTCCGATTCCCCAATCCAAGCCTCTATCCATTACTCCGATTTCCCAATCCAAGCCTCTATCCATTACTCCGATTCCCCAATCCAAGCCTCTATCCATTACTCCGATTCCCCAATCCAAGCCTCTATCCATTACTCCGATTCCCCAATCCAAGCCTCTATCCATTACTCCGATTCCCCAATCCAAGCCGCTATCCATTACTCCGATTCCCCAATCCAAGCCGCTATCCATTACTCCAATTCCCCAATCCAAGCCGCTATCCATTACTCCGATTCCCCAATCCAAGCCTCTATCCATTACTCCGATTCCCCATTCGAAGCCTCTATCCATTACTCCGATTCCCCAATCCAAGCCTCTATCCATTACTCCGATTCCCCAATCCAAGCCTCTATCCATTACTCCGATTTCTCAATCCAAGCCGCTATCCATTACTTCAATTACTCAGTCCAAGCTGCTATCCATTATTCTACTGTGCCTCCTTAAATTATATATTCACTTATATGCACATAGCCTTGGGAAAGATATGAATCCATCTCATCTCCCCCCAGCTATTGGTTGAATAGGAAGACAGATTGGGCCGTATATCCTTAGTTGGCAATGAGCCTACCACAGAAAGAAATGGCCTACTGAGGGAAAATCTCCTGCGCCTTGTCAGTCATAAATCAAGAGAGACATGATTGTCCAATCATGTATCCCATATGGCACTTGACTGACTGAGCAAGTAGACAGCCTAAAACAGAAATCTGTCAAAGGGAAGCTCTCTCATTCATCTTGCTAACAAGTAGTTGACAACATTAATCTGCTGGAAACAATAAAAATTTACTGATACAGACCCCCATGCATTGTACCATTATGATGCATGGTGAAGAGATAACATCTGATTTTCAATGAGGGATCAAGATAATGCTGCTTTAGGGTATTGACCTAAGGACAACCAATGTAGCTCAGTGTCAAGCAACAACTGCAGTTCACCCAAACATCAGCCAATGAGTAGTTAGTTACAATAACACAGGTAGATCTAAGAGCTTCTCAGCACCTCCTTGTAGAAATGGCAGAACATGCTCATACTATATGTTAAAGTTAGACTTAAATTTTGACTAGATCTTTCGATATATTATAAACATTGTAATGTTAAAATTAGTTTCATTTTTAAAAAAGACAGGGAACCAATTAATTTTACTTTTAGTTTAATTTTCAGGGGTTAATAAACAGTTATGACAGTGCAGACCAATGAAGGTTTTCAGATTTTTGCAAGAAAAATATGACTGCAAATTTAAACTTGTCATCATTTTCTTACTGAACATACTTAGATATGAACAGACTATTATTGGGTGCATAAAAACTACAGGTGCCCACAGATGCTGCACTAGTAAGACTGCTTGTAAATGATAAGGATGCTTCCTACTCAACAAAGGGGAATGTTGCATCAAATTTCAATCTCAATTCAATGATGGTGCCACTTGACCCATCAGTCAACACATCGTTTAATGTGCACTGCATACCATGGAATTTTGTGGTCATTCACCAACAAGATTACTGTTACTGGTATAACAAGATCTATTTCTACACCTATTCTGGGTTAGATAATATCATCATAAAACCATGAAAAAATGATGCAGATGGTCAAGTTCATGTGTGCAGGAGAATTGCATGCTCTGCATCCAGCTTGCTAGATTGGTATTGTGCAAGCTGTTGTAGCTCTTTAATATGTGTGAATAGTTGTTTTTATTATTTCACTACAAACAAGGCAATAAAGCCACTAAGTCACAAGGGGTTATAGAGTTTACAAGGGACACTATTGAAAATGGTATTTGTTTTGACAGTTGTAATATACATAAATCTTGTTATAGAGCTTTTGTATGCCTTTATTTTAACCATGTTTACAGGTGGTTGGTTGGTTGCTCCACCAAGATAACCCTCCTCCATATCTTTCAGGATTACTCTACACATTATTTTTACAAGGAATTTCGAACTGAGCTCTTTATTTAATCAATGGCAGTAGACATATCATCTAATCAAGGACGTGTTGAATGAACACTTCTAGTTCATTTCATATTAATGCAGGGGTCCTCCAGAGATCTATCCTTGGACCTACACTGTTTCCAATCTTCACCAACAATCTCCCCAATGAAATCAGTTCACAACTAGGTATCTAATGTTGATGACGCAACTATTTGCTCCTGCCTTAGTAAGTTCAAAAGATCCAACAGAACTGGAAACTGCTATCAAAAAGGACCTCCAATCAGTGGTTAACCAGGGCAAGGAATGGCTTGTAAATTTTACTGCCTCCAAAACAAAACTGCTTTCATTTAATTACCACACAGAACCTTTTCTGCCTGCCATCAGCATGGCTGATACTAAACTCCAGGAGAGCAACACTTTGCACCTTTTTGACCTCACATTTTCCACTGAAATGAAGTGCAATGATTATATTGAATCAATTGCTTGTTCTACTGCTAGGAAAGTGGGTTTGCTGTGTCATGCCAGACAATTCATCATTTTGCACATTTATAAATCTACCATTTGTCTATGCACTGACTACTGCTACAATATCTGGTCTGGTGCTCCAAATATATATCTCGAGATTCTTGACAAAATTCAAAGAAGGGTCTGCAATGTTATCAGTCCTGACCTGGCATCTCAACTTCAGTCATATTCTCACTGCCATAACATGGCTTCCCTTTGCCTTTCCTGAAATATTTTCATAGCAATTCTTCTGATCAGTTCTCTCCTTAGTGCCTCAGCTGCATGAATTTAAGTGCACTACTAGATTGGCAACTAGGTCTCACTGTTGAACTAGCTAGATTTCTATTATAATAGTTTCTTGCATTTCTCACCTTGGAAAATAATTCATCATAATTTTTACCAGCATCAACCAGTTAAGACTAATCCTATTTCTAAAATATAGCCTTCAGAATAAAATTCCAAATACAGTGTCCACTATAATAACATTTGCAGTAATAAAAATGACTGATTAAAAAAAATATATAAATTCTTTAGGTATAATATATATATATATATATATATATATATATATATATATAGAGAGAGAGAGAGAGAGAGAGACAGACAGACAGACAGAAATAATAATAAGATTTAGAAAAACATCTAATGTTTTTAAAAATGTTTTTTCAAATCTTATTATTTTCTCTATGCAGCAAGTTTTTGTATAGACATTTTTAACACTTACATTTTTTACCTACCTACCTACATATATATATATATATATATATATATATATATATTATAATATCTTTATTATAATAGATTATAATAAAAACATTTTACATTGGTACACAAAAGTGATTTGTGTAGTGGTGTAAAATATTGTTATTATAATCTATTACAATAAAAATATTATAATATTTTGCTCTACTTTGTATTGAGCATTTTTTTAAAAAAAAAAGTAAATGCTACAAGCTGTTTTACTACATCTGTTCTGTCTCTTACTTGGATAAATATATATATAAATATATATACATGAAAAACTACACATAAATATATATGTGTATATATACATGAAAAACTACACATTATCAAGTTTCTAAATAATGAAAATTTATTAAACAATAGACATGAGTTAACGGCTTTTTGCCGACATCATCAAATTTTCGCATTGAATAATTAGCATAAAAAACAAACAATAAAATAATAAATAAAAATTTTAAACTCTATAGTCTTAATAAAAAGTTTAAATACCCTACCCAATAAAAAAAAAAAACCTTTATGAAGTCGTCAAAAAAACAAATGTTAGTGAATTATGACAGTTTTTTTTATATACACAAAACCCTTACGAGAAAAAAAAATTAAAAAAATAAATAAATAAATCTCCATAAACACTTAACCAGACTAGATGATGTCATCTTCCGCTTTGAATTTAGACACCCCAACCCTGACCCTGACTTGACCTCTTTGAATGTAACTGAGATATTGATACAAATTATTAACCCTTACTCCCCTTTTTTTAAATAATTGCTCTAGCCATTACCATAGTAATTTTAATTTAAGTATGAATATGCTTATAAAACGCGTAAATTTCAAGAATTAGTTATTAAAAAAAAAATTTGGCTTGAAAATGGAACAGAGCTTGGTACTTTAATTCAATTTAATTCGAATAATTATATTGAAGTTTTCAGCTCTTGTTTTCAAACATGAGAACTCTTATGCAGTGATGGAATCATATTTTTAAATAAATAATTATATATAAAGTATACATTTTTAATTCACAGGCAGCACAACTCTGATTGATAACAGCATCTGATGATTGCATTTTGGTCAAAGTTGTGCTACTGGTGAGGAAAAAAAGTTTATTTATTAGTAATATAAATCATAGCTCTATTAAACATTAAACACTATTTTATTAGCACTAAGTGTGCGATATTTTATACTCATTATATATATATATATATATATATATATATAAACAGGCACACATAACTAGAGATTTTATAAAGACAACATAAACACAAGATTAAATAAAATGATTGCATAAGCAAGATCGGCTTACCCTGGAGACATGCTTGAATCTGGCAAGCTTCTTTTTGGCAAGGATCAACAGACTTTGATTTGGACATCGTCTTCTTTCTAGGAAATGAAGAAGAAGAAAAAAGAGTTTATTCTTCCTGATATTATTTCAGTAGCTAACAATGAACAGCTTGTAAATCCTTTTGTGTGTTGATCATAGAAAGTAAAAGTAGCTTCAAATAAACTACTTACAAGTCATCAGCATTTGGCAAACAGACAAGAGAGCAAAGTGATTTCAATTTATTTTCCTATCATCAGAACAGTACAAATGAAATAGCATTCACTGTCAATTTATAAACAATTATACACACACACATATATATATATATATATATATATATATATATACACAGGTAAGATGAGAATGAATAGAGTACAATTCCAGCATTCATACATTTAATTTAAAAGAGTGCTCAATACAGAGTATAGCAATATTATTAGGTTGGTGCAAAAATAATGACGTAATAATGTCATTTTTTGACGTATTTTTTAACGTCAAAAAAACGACATTATTACGTCATTATTTTTGTACCAACCTAATATTTATTCTAGGATATTAAAACAACATGTAAAAATCACTAAACAATTGCAGTCATACTTCGATGCATACTAATGTATCTGCTCAGGTGATTGTAAATTATTGACAAGTAAATGATTAGAAAGAAACTTTTAATCTTTGCATAGTTTGAATTGAACATAGGTCATGTTCAATTAGTTGATCAGGGTAAAGCCCTAAAGTCTTATATCTCTTCTTTTTGAAAAAAGTGGATGTATTTTGTTTTTGAAACTGGATTAATTGTTCCCTTGCCAGTAACCAGTAATTTACATTCGCCTTAGGAGATGCATTGGTATGCATCGAAACACAACTGTATTTGTGTAGCACTTTTTGCATGTTGCTTTAATATCCTAAAAAAAATATATATATATATATATATATATATATATATGGTGAAACAAGTTTTATTAAATTCAAATGACAAAGTCTATTCAAATTTTATTGTATTTTTCCAGTTTTCAAATAAGAGGTTGTATATCAGGATCAAAATTGTGGATGAACTGTCCAAAGTTTAAAAGAACTGTGTCATAATGAATTCTACCTGCCTTCCCCATAATTATCTATAATGGATGATGGAAAAAACAGGGAATTGTTAGTAGAAAAGTGGCTATATGAGTCAATGAGAAATTAGTTGATGGTAGGTTTGATCAAGTATCAAGCAACTTAACGGACAGATGAATGACTGAACGAAGCGCAGTGAAAGAGGAAGAATGAAGGAAAGCAAAAAGCTTGTGGAAAAGGAAAGAAAATCAAATTGTTTTGCCTCCTAAAACAACAAGCTATTTCGGCTACTATGGATGGGAAATTAAACACTGATATGGTGAAGCTTTTCAGTGGACAGGGAGACATAAATGCCTGGTTGGCAAAGGGGAAATTGGTTGTGAGGTTGTAAATGATCCCTGACCTTGCAAGTTTTATTCCCTTATTTCTGGAAGGGGATGCTTTAACTCTCTATCTAAAATCTATGTATGATAAATGATCAAAAAAACACCCTGGTCAAAGGTTTACAGAAAGACTACTTAGCAAACAAGAATTGATCATATTTATAATAAAATAATCAGCTCCAGAAGAAACCAATTTATTAATCTCAAGCTTATTGGTTAAAATATATCATCTCAATTTTTAAATTTATCTTTAAAGGAGAGAAAATATTGTCGATTATATTCTGAAGTGAGCCTCCAAAATTCAATTCTAAGAAAATTTAATCGTTTGCTAATTTAAATAATACCACACATCTTGTATGACGTCACTAGATGGTTAATATATTAGGTTGGTCCAAAAATAATGTTACTATGTGAGAAAACGACATTATTTTTGCACCAACCTAATATATATGAATACAAAAATTCAATATTTCGAAACTGTTTTGCACAAAAAATAACTTTCCACCGACAGTATTTAAATCTATTAGCATTTTTCTACAATCTTGAAATGGGGTTCTATATATACATATATATATATATATATATATATATATATATATATATATATATATACACATACACACACACACACAGTGCTGTGCTGTGCAAAAGTAAGTGAACCACTAAGATAATATTTAAAAAAATTCTCTTTTTTCTCAATAAACAACAAATCTTAATTAAACTGATAAAAATTTTTGTAAGTTATAATTCATTCAAATGTCCTGGGTATGGCGATAAACTACATCCAACAGCAAGGCCTCAGATAATGTTTTCGGAAAAATAATGTTGCCAGCTATATGTATTTGAAACAATAATGTTGCCAGTTATACATTTTTGAAACAATGTTGCTAGCTATACGTTTTTGAAACAATAATGTTGCCAGCTATACTTTTTTGAAACAATAATGTTGCCAGCTATACGTTTTTGAAACAATAATGTTGCCAGCTGTGCATTTTTGAAACCATACTGTTGCCAGCTATACGTTTTTGAACGTCCTGGGTATGACGATAAACTACATCCGCATCCTGGGTATGGCGATAAATATCTGTGTCCTGGGTACGGCGATAAACTACAACCGACAGCAAGGCCTCAGATAATGTTTTCAGAAAAATAATGTTGCCAGCTATCTGTTTTTGAAACCATAATGTTGCGAGCTATACGTTTTTTGTAAAAAATAATGTTGCCAGCTGTACGTTTTTGAAACCATAATGTTGCTAGCCATCCGTTTTTGGAACAATAATGTTACCAGCTTTGCATTTTTGAAACAATAATGTTGCCAGCTGTACGTTTTTGAAACAATAATGTTGCCAGCTATAAGTTTTTGAAACAATAGTGTTGCCAGCTATATGTTTTTTTTTTTGAAGCCATAATGTTGCCAGCTATACGTTTTTGAAACCATAATGTTGCCAGCTATACGTTTTTGACTTTTAAAGTCACTCAAAATCATTTTCGACATAAAGTGACCACTAAGTTTTAGATGCCGTTAAACAAAACAATTAATCAATCAATCAAGAACATGAAGAAATTATTTGCAAAAACTAAACCAAAAATTATATTGGATTTTCTAAAAAGAATTGGTCTCTTATCAAAGATGTAGACTGATGTGTAAACAACATATCCTACCTTTTACCATTTTGCAAATAAAATGTCTTTATCAAATGGAAATTCTTGACTTAAACAAAAATACCTAGGATTATTTTGCAGTGTACAAGCAAATGAGCTCTAGCTTGCTAAAAATGTTCCATACAAAATAGGCATTTAAAATTCATATATATATATATAAACTGGATTTGGCATTAAATAACCAAAACCCAAACAAACAAACAATTCATTCAACAAAGCTTTTCTTAACGAATATATAGTTTAATTAACATTTGCTGATTATCTGGAAAAAACATTTTTTTTTAAATATTATCTTACAGGTTCATTTACCTTTGCACAACATTATATATATATATATATATATATATATAAAGAGAAAGAACAGTCAGATTAAGAATCCACAATTCTTTAGTATTTACTTTTTTTTTTTTTTTTAAAGTGCTCACTACAATGTAGACTATAATATTTTAATTATATTTTAATTTTAAACATCTCGACATAAAAATTTCTGTGTTTTGGAACTTTAAATTTATTCCATTATCAAGCAATGTTAAAGTTCCAAAACATAAAAATTCCCATGTTGCAATGTAAAATATTTCTAAAATAAAATATTAATTATATATATATATATATATATATATATATATATATATATATATATATATACATACACATGTGTGTGTATGTGTGAATCACATGAACCAGTGAATTTTTTCAGCAGTTTTGTCAGCACAAACTGAAGCAGATATCAATTTACTGCAAAACCATTTCAGCAAGAATCTTAAAATTTCCCCATCAAAAGTGAAAATTGTCCCAACAGTTTAATTTTCTCTTTTAATTGACATGAATGTCTTTCTACAGCACCTCTAGCATTTAAAGCTCATTTAGAAATCATTGTTCCAGGCAAATGCTAGCAAAATATTTTTGCTTTTAATTCTTCAATAATAAGGTCCCTTAGTTAAGAAAAAAAAAGAAGCAAAGTTATGCAAGCTCATCTCCCAAACGATTTTGTTCAGTTAGAATCAAGGTTTGTCTTTATCAGAATTTTAATCAAGCCATTCTAATATTATCGAGAATAAATGAAGTATTCATTTTATGCAACCATACACCAACACACAAAATTATAAAAATAACTTCACAAACCTTTCTGCCTGAATTTCTGCAATAAGGAATTATCATAAGAAATCATTATTAAGTGTTATCATTGTTACCATAAAGTTATTATTTACATGCAGACCATTATTCTCATCTCATAATCATGTTTCAGCCATTGTACTCTACAACTTTCATCGGGTCTTTGTCAATCCAGGTAACCATCTAGACACTATGAACTAAACCTATTAATAAATTCCTAATTAGTACCTTAGTAATTATGAGTTCAATCCTTGAGCTGGGCAGTGTATATTTGGACTCAGTGGAAACAGGTTAAGCAATAACTAAGCAGTACTAAAATAAGAACTATACACAATATCCCTAGACATGGACAATAGAACAAGAATCTACTCCCATAGATTAAATAAGAGGTTTAGTTTGAAATTCTCTGAAGGTTACCTAGATCAAAAAGCACCCGATGAAGTCCAGATAAAACATTGGCTGAAATGTTGCAAATATAACAAAAATGGGGACAATGATCCAAGTGTAAAAAATGGAAATAATTCAGAGAACTTCACTGACGACATTTTGTATTATCAATTTTCAAAATTGATTTTAAATAAAAACACAAATTGCAAATCATGTTTTTTGCTGAAAAATAAAATTAAAATTTTGATTCATTTTTTGTTTTATTCATCTTATTTCCATTGCTTTTTATAGCAGGTGTGCATATGTCATTCTATGACCAAACTAAGCAGCATGGATAGAAAATAAAGAGAGACTTCACTTGAACTTCTATCCTGATCAGACAATGAAGAACAATTAGAATCCTCCAATTCAAACTGACTGTTCCAGCACTAAAAAAAAAAAGGATTTTTTTGTAAATTTTTTTCTCCAGGCTGTATTTTTTAGATGTATCCTTATTTCTTTTGTCAGGATGCTGTAAGAAAAATAAATAGATAAATAATAGAAAATGAAATACATGAAATATAAGACTTCTTAAACAGACTGGTCCACATATAAAAAGTAGGGAAAATTATTCTGAGGAATAATTTATGTAGGTTAGGTATTCACTAGATCCTCTTCAAGCCACAACATTTGTCAAAATAAATAAATATTTATTTTTTATTACCAATTTAGAAGACAGATAATAATCATAATTTTGATAAAGTACAAAACTGTTCACTGATTTTTAACAAAATTATTCAACTTAGTTTTGATTGATTTGTTTTTTTACAGTTTATCAACTTTTTGCTGGTTATTTAAAGCCAGAAAATATTTTTAGATTGTAAGAATTTTAGAGGGATAATAGTGATTTACAAGTCTTGCTAATTAACCCATAGCTGGGGGGAAGAGGTGGATTCATACATTTCTCAAATGACTTTGGAATTGGAACTAAGTTCTCCGATTTTCAATTCCAAGCTGTTATCCATTACACCAACCGCGTATCCCTGTTTACAGCACCAAGCATTGCCAAGTGGTCAACCATCTAGGTACTGACCAGGCTTGACATTTATTAACTTCGGTGATCATATGAGAACCTGTGTTTCAATGTGATATGGACATAAGCCTGAACTTAGTTGTTATTTACAAATGTCATGTTTGAAGTCAGTTATGTGCCATGCGTGATACATGCTTAGGCAATCTTTTGATACATGACATTACTTTTGATACTATCCATTACACCATTCAGTTATGTGCCATATGTGATACATGCTTAGGTGATCATGTATCTTTCGATACATGACTGACAAGGCAGATTTTTTTTTCCCCCGCAGTAGGTTGCCATTTCTTTCTGCGGTAGACCAGTTGCCGTCCAAGGCTATAGAACCTGGTCTGTCCTGCTATTTACCCATAGCTGGGGAGGGGAGAAGAAAAGGATTCATACCTTTCCCAGGGGTATTAGCACATAAGTGAACATAATGGATTCGACTGGAATTCAAACTCAGCTATCCAATTCTTCCTCCTCAAATACTTTGTATCTCGTCTGAGATCATCTTCAGGGGTGAATTACAAAGACAAACTTATTGTAATTGTGGTTGTTGTAATGGTGATTTTTAATAAAAACATGCTCTGTTATAATTATTTTAAAATTTTAAATTTATCTGTTGTAGCTATGGAATTTTCTACAAACAAGTGTCTCAATAAAATAGAGCTAACTAAAAACTGGTAGAAATGCAATATGGTATAAAATATTGGTTAAAAAGCACTTCAACACACTGTTGCTACACTTGTAATAAATTTTAGGTGTTGGTTGGTTGCTTTTGATATAGAGTCTCGAGTATTTGAAGATTTTGTTTATTATTTTTGTGGTGTAATATATTATCAACAAGTATTTTCCTGTATTGTGAAGGTAGACAGGAATGTTTTTTTAAATGCTGTACAACTTGTATCTGACAAATGAAGAGTAAGAAGTTTCCATAATGTTGTGGTCATCAAACTGACATATGTACTTACATTTTTGTCAGAGATACAATCTCCCAAAGGGCATTTAAACAGATATACATTGTTGGTCTTTTCCTAAACAATAGTTGACGGAGAAGAGTTACTGGGTATGATTAAGTAGGTTGTGTTAATTTTAGTGTAGTATATAATTAGTTTTATTTTTTTACTGGGATCAGTGGGGGAATATATTAGTGGAATATAACAATGGTGAATATATTGAGATTTTTAGAATTTTTTAATCTTGCTTATAGTTAGAATGCATTTGATTATGGTATAGTGTGTGTGTATATATATATATATATATATATATATATATTTAGTTGGATTGATGTGAGTTTGTGACCCTGGGTTTAACACTCTCTGCAATCGTCAGACAAAAAACTGACAATCAGAGAGAGTGTGAAAACCAGGGTCACAAACTCACATCAATCCAACTAAGGATGTTAGCTGTCTCACTAATACTGAGTGCTTTCCAAATAATATATATAAAAAACACATTTTACATATACATACATACATACACATTTTATATATATATATATATATATATATATATATTAGTAGTATAAATTTTAACTATTATTTACATCAAGTAGTTTTATTATCACTGCACTCACCATGCACCACATTATATATATATATATATATATATATATATGTGTGTGTGTGTGTGTGTGTGTGTGGGGAGGGTGTCATATGACAGAAAACTTGTACCAAATCATTCATAAAATAGAATATTTATTTTCAGTTGCATCAATAATGTGAATTTACAACCACAAAATTTACATTTACCATCTAAGATAAATCAGTTGATATGTCATAGCAGTAATGATCCGTAGCAGAAATACCTCGGTCACCATACTTCTATTGTAGACATGATAAGCAAACAGTCTCAAGACTTGAATTTGAATTGGCAAATATATTATTTCTTCATAAAAGATATTTTATGATTTATGTCAGAAGGGATTAATCCCGACAGGTACCATCTCTACTCAAAATCTCTTTTATAAAAGAAGAGACGATTGTCCGTCCATAATGTAAAGTCTGTATGCAACTTTACATGCACATTTCCAAAGTGTTTGCTTATGTGTGTTGCTCATGAGCAACTTACATGTGCTTTTGCCATTTAATCTACACATACACACAATTTTACTGAGCTTGAAATAAGACAGTGGAATAATACATTCCCCTCCTATTCAGTCTAGACAGTTCCTACCTTGGGCTGAGCAATAAAACAATAAAGTCAAAGACAAAACATGTTAAAGATATCAGGTAATTATAAGATTTTATTGAACTTTTAGGAATAAATAAAATTATTTTTTAAAGATTTTTTTTTTTTAATTCTGTAGAAATATTTTTAGGCTTGTCGTTTAATTAAAGTATACATTCACATACATGCAAATATATATACAGATGCAATTTAAATCAAATTGAAATGGATATCTATGGTGTGAAAGTTAATTTCTCTTTCTCTCTGGCAACAACTCTTGGGTAACAGAGAAAAGTATAAGCCAACCATTTGAAGTGATTTTCATAACACATTCTGTATTTAAACATAATATATTGTGTCATAAATGTAGTATTTTAAATGGACAAATGACTTGAAATTTAATCAGCTTACCACTAATGAAGTAACAGGTACTGGATTAGTTTATTATGAAAAGAAAAGGAAAAATTTTGGCTTTTTCTAGAGACCAGAGTTTCTCAACTGGGGTTTCCCCTGAACCCTAGGGTACCATATGTGGTCACTAGGAACTCCACAAAAATATAGGAAATTCCACTAATTTCCCAGGGAAATGGGTCTAGCTCTAACTTCAAAAAATAGGAAACGCACATAGAATGCCCAGGTAACAATTGGTAGAGTTGTGAAAAAGATGCTCTTCGTAACAAAGCAGAACAGATGAGTGGTTAACAATAGTTGCTTCTTTGTCTATCAACAGGGACCCCTTTTATGCCCAAAGCACAATCACATTTTAACCAGGTGAGAGAAAACAAGAAGATTCAAGCAAATCTCCCAATCAACCAACATCAGTACTTTCACCTCTATGGAGAGAATTCATTGCCAGTAACTTTTATTTTCCACAATGAACAGTAATAAATAGCCTAATACATTTTGAGTAATTTTTTCTTGAATCTTATATTCATAATTTCACTATATTTGCACAGCATATTGTTGGAAAATCATTGGTTATTATAATACAGGCTTCAACACCTTATATTATTTAAAATTATATAATAATTTTTATGCAGGGGTTTCCTGAGACATGAAAACTATTTCAAGGTTTCCACAAGGGTAAAAAGTTTAAGAAATGCTGGTCTATTCTATTTTTAATTTTCTTATCACCTATACTAAAATCCTTGGTTATTATAATAAAATATAAAAGTGAAAGATATTAATAATAGTATATAATAATTTTTATGAAGTAGTTCCCTGAGACATAAAAACTACTTCAAATATTCTGCAAGGGTAAAACGATTGAGAAATATTAGTATAGACAGAGTTGGTTTTGCACAGTTCACCTTAAAGAATAGAAAATCCAAGTCAAGCATAAAATTTTCTTTCTTTTCTGCCATAACAATTTCTGCCATATTGTGATATGTGAAAATATTTAGCAAACATAATGAGACATTCAAACTTACCCAACTAATCGACAACAGTCAAACTGATAGTCCACAATCTCTCCACTAAAGCTAACTGTAAACTTCATAATCTTTTTCCTAGCTGTATAGTATATGCTTTGCCAGAGCTACATATGGTTTTCAATTAAGAGTTGTCTTTCTCTTAGACCGGCTGCTGACCATGGCTAGAGACCCCTGCTATTTAGCACAGAACTGGAGAAGAAGAGATGGATTCAGACCTTCTCCAAGAGTATTTGTGCAAAAGTGAATATAACAGACTCAACTGGAATTTCAACTCAGCTTACCAATTTTTGTATTTTGAACCACTAACCATTAGATGACCTACACATTTTTTCTATCATTTCACCCAAGCACAGCGATAATGCTCGTAAGATGCAAAGGGTTACTGGGAGTGAAAGAGAATAAGAAGATTTTAGGAAACCAAATTCTAAACAGGAAACAAATGATAAACCTCTACTTCTATTCAAAAACATGGAAGGAGTATGAATTGGACGATAGGCAAACCTATCTAAAGAACTGTTTACATCTGCTATTTTTCATTAATTCCTGTTCTTTTATTTTTCTCCCTCCTTAATAATGTTTCCTTTTTCTTATTTTCTCGCACACTCAATAACCATTTGCATCTTAATGGCATTATTGCCTTGCCTGAAGTGAGATGATTTTAAAAAAAAAAATAAAAAATATCATCATCTTTGATTCTTTGCACTGTGTGCATTTTGTAACATAATTTCACTCTTGAAAAATTATTGATTTCTGACCAATTCCTTAGTAAAATTGCCATTCAATTTTCTTTTTCTTTCATTATTCTGAACTTTGACCTGCTCACTTCAAGAAGTACATTACAGCTTCTCTTTGAGATATCTAAATTGCCAACATCAAAAACCTAACACTTTGGGAATATTATTAAGTAAAACTAATAAATTCTTTATTTCTGGGGTCCACAGAGGGTAAACTCCAGAAAGTAAAACCACAAATAAAAAGAAACCACCAAGGGTAGGTGACTGGAACTCTTTTTGAAAAAAGAAAAAAAAAATGAATTGGAACAGTTTTACCAATTCCAAACACAGAACACTGGCTTGAATGTAGTCACTAAAATAACAACAGTTTCTTTTCCCAAACTGAACTTCAATCTTATTTCATAGATGGATTTTTTTTCTCTCTCCCTCTCTCTGCCAACCAAAGAAAGAATTTCTGTCATTTCCTGGTTTTCATCCAAAACTCAGCAGGTCAACCATACACACTGTCAAAACAAATTGTCTTTGGCTTTTGTCCATTAACAGAAATCAGTACCACTTCTTTTCTTGTATTTTATATATCAGCTTTTATTTTCTACTGATTTGTGCTTACATGAATCTCTTGAAAAAAAAGTTTTGTTTCATGATTTATTCATTGCTTATGAAGAGAATATTTACGACTTTAGTCATCTCATCATTCATATGAGGCGTCTACACACACACAAGAGTGTGTGTGTGTATGCATGCACAAGTACATAGGCACACATACATACATACAGAAAGCTATAAACATTCATACAAGTACATTAACTGTAGATTTATTACAGTAGCACAAATGTAGATAGACACATAGACAAACAGAAACAATAATACAATCAACCCCCCCCACTGGCTACTTACTGAACTCAGCTCAGTTTCAAAATATCACTAAGCACTAAAATTATACAATACCTAAGATGTGAAGAGAAAGACAAATATATGAACATATATTCATGTTCACATACACATTATATATATTAGGTGCAAAAAATAAGGTCGTTTTCTCACATAGTAACATATGTGAGAAAACGACATTATTTTTGCACCAACCTATATATATATATATATATATATATATATATATATATATACTATTACTTAAACATTATTTTTAGTGGATATCCATATTTGAGTAGAGGTTTCATTTATTTATTAAACTATATTTATTATTATACCAGCCTTAATATTTGAGAAACCTTATTAAAGAAAAATAAGCACTCTCCAGCAGGATTCATATCTGCATCCCCCTTTTGCAGGGGAAACTGTCATTAGATCCAATGTGCTTTAGACATCTCAAACTATGTCAATGGTCAAGCAAGATTTAATAGTGTCTTTAAACACAAATCTTCCTCTGACTTTCGAAATATACATATCTGTAATGTAAACAAAGCAATTTCTAAAGAAGTGATTGTCATGTAAACAAAGCAATTTCTAAAGAGGTGATTGATTTTTTATTTATTAATCCAACAGATTTTATTAATCTGTTGGTTAAGAAATAAAATAATCCATCACTTTTTAGAAATATATATAGGGTGTTTCAAAAATACTTTAACAAACTTTGCGGGTGGGTTCCTCTAACCCAAACAAGGCAAAATGCCCATATAAACATAGCAACTCATAACCAATGTTCAAAATATCCTCCGCTTATACACCTATTAGATGATTGATTGGAGGACACTTTCAAATACTCCCACATGATACCAAATGGTTTTGTAGTACCCCATGACATGTTGCTAAAGCATCTCTGCATTATTAATATCTGCTCCATAAACCAATAGCTTTAGTTTTAGTTCTACAGATAAAAAATTCAGAGGAATGTGCAAGCCATGGGACCAGTCCTCCCCTATTTATCTATCTTCGAAGGTTGATGTCAGCCATCGCAAACAATAAGCTGGAGACCCATCATGTATAAACCACATGTGCCTTCATATTAACAGGCATATATATATATATATATATTCTCTAGCAGGTCTGGAAGTGTGTTTGAAAAAAAAGTCCCTGTAGTCAGCTCCTGTAAGACATGCTGGAAGTACATATGGACCTAACAGACAGTCACCTACAATTCCAGCTCACACATTAATTGTAAAGTGATGCTGGTATCTAGCCTGTATTGTACCAAGGGGATTCCGATCTGGCCACAAATGTTGGTTGTGTAATTAGTTATTCCATTTCTGCTAAATGTTGCTTCATCTGTAAACAAGGTTGAAAAGACATACAATGGATCAGCAGTTTGTGCAATAAACCATTAGTAAAAGTTCTCCTGTGGCGAGTGACCAGAGGGCAAATGACCCTGCACACTTTGCAAATGATACAGATACAGGAGCTGATCTTGAAGTGTCCTCCATGCGGTACTATGAAATGTATGACATGCTAGAGCCACTTATGTTCTGATACCGGGATTGTCTCTGACAGCCTGTAGAATGTGTTCTTCATGGTCAGGCAGACAAAACGATCTTGGTCTTCCTTGATCCATAATTTGTGGTGCCATAGATTCTGTCTCAGCAATGTGACACAATAAACAGCAGCAAATATTTGATGACTCGGATGAAGCAACCTATAAATTGAATGGACATATCGATCGCCATAATTGTGTTTACTAAAGAAATGTTAACCCACGCTATCTTGGAAAAAGATTTTAACCTACCAGCAGTGATAGTTTGGGTGACCATTTAATCCATGGGAATAATCGGACTGATATTCTTTGAGGATACTGTTAATCAAGATAATTATTTACTTATGATGCAAAGTGAATTCAGGCCAAGAGTTAAAAATCAGGATATTTACTTTCAACAGGCATGATGCACCGTCTCACTACAGCTTAGGCATTTGGGAATGGTTAAATCTTAATTTCAAGCTGAGGTGGATTGGACAATGTGCAGCAATTAGCTATCAAGATGACCAGAGGTAACACCACCAGACTTTTTTCATGTGGGGTTTACTAGAAAATCTTGTTTACAGAACTAAACTGAAGACAATTCTATAATTATAACAAACAATTTCTGATAATTTTTCAGAAATTAATGTAGAAATGTGTCGTAGAAGTTTGTAGAAGTGTTGCTGATAGGGTTCAACATTGTAAGGAACAAGAAGGGGAACATTTTGAACATGTTAGTTCATTAATCATGACATGAAGGGGAATATTTTGAATATGAAGTGGGGCATTTTGAACATGTTAGTTTATTAATCGTAACATGAAAGGGGCATTTTGAACATGTTAGTTTATTAATCATAACATGAAGGGGGATTTTGAACATGTTATTTTATTAATCATAACATGAAGGGAAGCATTTTGAACAGGTTAGTTTATTAATCATAACATAAAGGGGAGCATTTTAAACATGTTAGTTTATTAATCATAACATGAAGGGGAGCATTTTGAACATGTTAGTTTATTAATCATAACATGGAGGGGAGCATTTGAACATGTTAGTTTATTAATCATAACATGGATGGGGGCATTTTGAACATGTTATTTTATTAATCATAACATGAAGGGGGGCATTTTGAACATGTTAGTTTATTAATCATAACATGAAGTGGAGCATTTTGAACATGTTAGTTTATTAATCATAACATGAAGGGGAGCATTTTGAACATGATAGTTTATTAATCATAACATGAAGGGGAGCATTTTGAACAGGTTAGTTTATTAATTATAATATGAAGGGGAGCATTTTGAACATGTTAGTTTATTAATCATAACATGAAGGGGAGCATTTTGAACATGTTAGTTTATTAATCATAACATGAAGGGGAGCATTTTGAACATGTTAGTTTATTAATTATAACATGAAGGGGAGCATTTTGAACATGTTAGTTTATTAATCATAACATGGATGGGAGCATTTTGAACATGTTAGTTTATTAATCATAACATGAAGGGGAGCATTTTGAACATGTTAGTTTATTAATCATAACATGGAGGGGAGCATTTGAACATGTTAGTTTATTAATCATAACATGGATGGGGGCATTTTGAACATGTTATTTTATTAATCATAACATGAAGGGGGGCATTTTGAACATGTTATTTTATTAATCATAACATGAAGGGGAGCATTTTGAACATGTTAGTTTATTAATCATAACATGGAGGGGAGCATTTGAACATGTTAGTTTATTAATCATAACATGGATGGGGGCATTTTGAACATGTTATTTTATTAATCATAACATGGATGGGGGCATTTTGAACATGTTATTTTATTAATCATAACATGAAGGGGGGCATTTTGAACATGTTAGTTTATTAATCATAACATGAAGGGGAGCATTTTGAACAGGTTAGTTTATTAATTATAATATGAAGGGGAGCATTTTGAACATGTTAGTTTATTAATCATAACATGAAGTGGAGCATTTTGAACATGTTAGTTTATTAATTATAACATGGATGGGGGCATTTTGAACATGTTATTTTATTAATCATAACATGGATGGGGGCATTTTGAACATGTTAGTTTATTAATTATAACATGGATGGGGGCATTTTGAACATGTTATTTTATTAATCATAACATGGATGGGGGCATTTTGAACATGTTAGTTTATTAATCATAACATGAAGGGGAGCATTTTGAACATGTTAGTTTATTAATCATAACATGAAGGGGAGCATTTTGAACAGGTTAGTTTATTAATTATAATATGAAGGGGAGCATTTTGAAAATGTTAGTTTATTAATCATAACATGAAGTGGAGCATTTTGAACATGTTAGTTTATTAATCATAACATGAAGGGGAGCATTTTGAACATGTTAGTTTATTAATCATAACATGGAGGGGAGCATTTGAACATGTTAGTTTATTAATTATAACATGAAGGGGAGCATTTTGAACATGATAGTTTATTAATCATAACAACTCATGTTGTTTTAATGTAAGAATACTTATAAATTTTCTTAAACTAATGTAATTTATTTCAGGTCAATAAATGTTAATAAATAAAAAAGATATTACATTTCTTTCCACACTCGATATATTTCATCAAATGTTATTTTTAGTGGATACTTATATTTGAGTAGACACTCCATTTATTTATTAAACTGTATATTTATTTTCTTCTACTGGTCTGAATATTTGAGAAATCATATTATAGAAAAAATAGAATGTATTAAATGGATTCCTATAAGAAGATTTCTTTAATATTCAGGCCAGTAAACAAAAATAAATGTACTGTTTAATAAATAAATGGAGCATCTACTCAAATATGAATATCCACTAGAAATAATGTTTAACACGACAAAGATTTGTCAGATTGATAAATAAATCCATAGTGTGGCCTCGGGGTTGGCCACTGGAGGTACTTGCAGGGGCACACTTCCATGCACGACATGCAACTGAAAGAATTTTGATATTATGCAACTGTTGATCAGAGCAGCCTATCAAGATGCTATGAGTTTAGGTTCCTAATTATCAATTAGGAACAAAAGTCAGAAAACTGCCAACTTGGTACCCTCAGTATGAAGAGACGTTGCCACCATCCACACATATCACAAAAAAATCATGATAGCACCACTATGAAGGCCTAAGAAAAGGAAAGGAACTGGGAACCCCTTCCTGAACAGGAAACAAGGTATGAGCCTCTATTGAGAGAAAGTGGGGGAGTATGGACCAGGCGATAAGAAAGCCTATCTAGTCCTATTAAAAAAAAATAAAAAAAAAAAAAAAAAAGAACCAGTTCTGATTCTGATTTCCAGTTATTTCACAGAATGAATATTCGGATAACTAATATGAAGAGTAAATGGTTGGCTCCCTGTGTCACTCAACATTTTAACTGAAAAAGCAGCATAACATGATGAAAAAAGGCTCCAAACTTAATAAAAATAATGTTTAATCATCAAAATATTTATGTTATTATTAAGCAGAAAGATCAAAGTATTTTTACATTATTTTATTAAATTTTATAATCCTTTCTAGCATGTTCAAAATTTTGGCTATAAATCTTGTTTTTTGTGTTAATGGTCAACATATTTACAATTAGTGTTTTAGCACATTTTTCAGGTGAAAAATACATTGATTTGTAAATTATTGCAAAAATCAAATAAGTGTTTGATTTTAATGAAAAATTTTGGGATTCATTCACAAATGAAATTTTTGGGGGGTTTTGGGATATATATATCACCCCCAAATTATTTAATTTCTTGAAATGTAAAGAAATTAAATTTTCTTTTCAAAATTTTTTTTCATTAGCTGAAAGCAGGACTCCTTGGAGAACATAAACCACAATTTTTTTAAAAACTACTACTCATTTCCTGAAAATTTGCTCTAAATCATAAAATAAAAAATTATTTAATTAGAAAAGCTTTTAATTGCTTTTATAAATAAGATTTATTAAGTACTCTATTGTCTTGAGAAAAAATTTTTTCAATGAATAATGAATTTTTACAAGAATTGTTTCATTTTATTTTAAATTTTAATTGTAATAAGTTATAAAATATAAATCTTTTAAAATTCCACATTACATTCATCTGGTTTGGTGATATTGTTAAGTGAAAACTATATTTACTAATCAAAAATTGAAAAGATTAATAAAAATCATTTTGCATCAAGATTTTTAAAATAATTTTTATTTTTATGTATACAAAATATTATGTAACATGTCTATTTTTTTAAAGTATGGTCGACCATCCACGACCTTGTCAGAAAATAAGAATGATGACTATAGTAAATTTAAAGCCAGCATTCCTAAAATTAGATTACAGAAAATATTTTCCAAAATTTTTAAGATTACTGGGTACTTAAAAATAATATAAAAAAGAGGTTCATCCATCATTTTCTTAAATTATGTTTTAACAAATAAAGTTTCTGTAGAACAACAATAAAACTGTTAACACATTTATCAGCACCTGTTATGTGATTGACAAGTGATGACAAGTATGTAATCACAGCTAGTTTGTTTTCAAAATCCATTTTTCCATTATTTCAAACTTAAAGTAAATATTTTTTTTTTTTTTAAATCAAGTTAATTATACTTTAAATCAGCAAATATTTCTGAAATAAAGTTTCAGAAAAGTATATTTTATTTTTGGAGAATTACACTGTGATGAAAGACAACTAAAGAAAGGGTGCTAATCAGCAATTTTAGAAAAATCTTTTTAAAATCTCAATTTCAATCAATATAATTTCAGTTTGAAATATACTAGAGCATTTTGGTTACTGGAAATAGTAAATTTAATACTTTAGCTTTCAATTAAACCTAAAATGAAAGCTTCAAGAAATAAATTATAAAAATTCATTTTAAACCAAGTTAATGAAAATTAGTACAAGTGCCTACTTTAACTACTTTCTACAGGCTGAAAACAGGGTACTGCTGCTATATATGGACAGGGGCTGCCGAGTCATCCTTTTCCAGTCTCGACAGAGCAACAAAGCATCACCACTAACCTCTACAAGAGCCAGATGAGGCCAGAAATGAAATACTACTGCCGTATATGAGCAGGGGCTGCACAGTCTTCCTTTTCCACTCATGATAGAGCCCCAAAACATCTCTGCTAATCTGCTACTTTTACAATAGCCAGATCAGGCCGAAAGTGGACTACTACTGCCATAAATGAGCAAGGGCTGCCCAGTCTTCACTTTCCAGTCTCAATAGAGCCACAGAGCATGTCCTCTATCCTCTACCTTTACAAGAGTCAGATCTGTCCTAAAATAGTGTACTCCTGCCTTATATGGGCAGGGTCTGCCCAGTTTTCTCTTTCCAGTCTCAATTTGGGCCCAAAATTGTTTTCCCAATATTGTGGATGATAAACTATTCCTTTCTCACAGCCAAAATGTTGCAAACCTCTCACTGCTCAGACGAACTACACTCCTTAGTTCCACCAGTTATCACCTTCACAGGTAAGATCTACCATGGCCTTCACATTCTGCAGCAAACCCCCCTCATTCCCTTCATATTCCATTGGTGAGATGTAAGTTCCACTCAAGCAGGTTCTTTCCATAAACTGCTGCTCTATGGAACGAAACAACCAAGAAGATGCTTCCCTGATTACTATAATTTTAATCTGTTCAAATCTAGGATTAACTGTTATTTTCCCCACACATCTATGTAAACTCTGCCTTGTACTCTGTAACCCTCTAGCTTGAGTAGCTCCCAGTCTTTGACATGGCGAACATCATTGTGTAAAGAAACAAAAAGGTAATTTTAACAGAACCTGATCATGCTGAGCAAATTCTTAAGTTTGAGCTTCACTTAAGGCTTATTTCATGCCTAAAATAGAATCTTCAGATAAATCCCCAGACTGCAGTAAATTAGACATAATATCAAAATGTATTGAAAAGATACTATCTCTCCATCCATCTGCAAACATCTTTGTCTTCGGTGATTTTAATGTTCACCTTGATACATTGCTGAAACATTCTAAAAGGTACTGATGTTGCTGATATACAGACATTAAATTTTTCCACTGAATAATCAAATCATGGACTTCCCTATTCGTTTCCCTAGCTATACCAAATAACAGGCTTCTCTATTGGATCTATTTCTTACCTCCTCTCCTCACTCTTGCTGAACTTTGCAGTACTGCCCTCTTGATAACTAGGACCACTCTGTGGTAGCTATTATCTCCTTGCAAGCATCAATTAAACAGGAACACCCTATCTATAAGATCGCTTTCCATTACCAGCATGTTGATTGGGACTTATTCCGGGATTTTCTTTGTGACACTCCTTGGACTGACAAACTCCCAATTGAAAATAGTGCCACTGAGGTCTTTTCTTGGATCAAAGCCGGCATGGATGCTTTTATCCTTTCTTAAAAATACTAGGTGAAACCACAATCTTCTCCATGGTTTATACTAGTATGCTCAGACATGTTAACACACAGTAGTCACTATTTCCGGCTATACCAGCATGACTGCTCTCATGATAACAAGTGCCTATTTGCTACTGCTCATAACAAATGTAAGTGAATCCTCAAAAGAGCTCAGTCCCTGTTTGCTGAGAGAATGAGTCAATGCATAGCCTCTAAAAACTTTGGCTCTCATGATTACTGGCATCTCTGTAATAGGTTACTAAATAAGTACAAGATCTCTATTCCCCAATCTTCAATCGATTTGAAGTGTTATCCTTTGCTGATAAAGCTCAATACTCTCCTCATAAATTTTCTTCATATTCTACACTTGACTCATCTGGAGTAGACCTGCTTAACTTCCCACTTAGAACTCATTCTCTGTTGAGTGATATACATATAACCCCCCTCCATAGTCTCTGTTACCATCTCTAACCTTGATCCTTACAAAGCATGTGGACCCAATAGTATCCCTGTAATAATCATTAAGTGTGCTCTAAAACTGGCTCCTGTTCTCTCTAAACTGCATAATAAACACCTCACTGCCTCCTGCTTTCCTGTCTGCTGGAAGTCATAATTTCTTGTTGCAGTTTTTAAGAACTCTGGTGAACAATCCAACCCATCCAACTATCAGCCTTCTACCTCTTTTTGGGAAACTTCTAGGAGGCCTTTTTTAAGACAATACAGCTTTTGTTTTTCCAGGTCAACTTCTAATATACTAACAACAATTGCGGAAAGAGTCTATCATGCTCTAGATAAAAATGTTGAAGCCCAGGTTGTAGCATTGGACATTTCGAAAGCCTTCATCAGGGTCAGGAATTCAGGTCTTCTCCACAAGCTGAAAAGTTACAGTATCTCCATACACATTTTTGAGCTGATCCAGTCATTTCTATTAAATTGTGAAATGAAGGTTGTCCTGAATGGCCACTTATCTACATCCTTTCCTACTAACATGGGTGTCCCCCTTGGCTCCATCATTGGTCCTACCCTATTTTTAATTTTCATTAATGACCTTCCTGATGACATCAGCTCTCAACTTAGCATCTACACTGACCATGATACCATTTACTACTGCCTCGATAGTAAGGCTAATCAGTCTGACATGGTCAAAATGGCAGCTGATGCACAAAACAACCTCAAGACCATTGTTAACTGGGGCAAAAGATGGCTTGTCAATTTAATACCTTCAAAACTAAACTTCTCTCTATTAATCATCTGAAAGACACCAGCCTTCCATCAGCATGGCTAATGCTATCCTCCAGGAAAGTGACTCATTGCACCTTCTCGGGTTAATGTTCTCTGCTGATATGAATTTGAAAGACTATATTGAATCCATTGCTAGGTCAGCTTGCAAAGAAAGTCAGTTCACTGTGCCGGGTTAGATACCAGAGAGAAAAGTCTACCATTTGTTCATGCTTAGAATATTGCTGCCATACATGGTCCAGTGCCCCTGCCATTTACCTGGAATTCCTTGATAAAATTCAAAGAAGAATCAGCAATATTATTGGTCTTGATCTGGCTGCTTGGCTTCAGTCACTTGGCCACCACTGTAAGGTTGCCTCTCTCTTCCTTTTCTATAAATATTTTCATGGTAATTATTCAGATGAGCACTTCATTATGGTACCAAGACTGTATGAATTTAAGCACAATACTAGACTGAAACCAAAATCTCATCAGTTGAGCCGACTAGATGTAGCTGTAAGTTCTAACAGTTTCTTCTCTTGCATTTCTTGCTTGTGGAACTCTCTTTCAGCTCCCTGTTTCCAGCCAACTTTAATCTACAAAAATTTAAATGCAATGTAAATTGCTATGTACTCTCCTCCTGACTGCTCTTTTCTCTTTCTACTCATTACACTGTAACCCCTTACGTGTTAGTGGCTGTACTGCCTTGCTTGTGGTGATACCAATTAAAAAAAAAAAATTCTAGATTCCCTTTAATTAAAAACTTTCCTAATTAGTGACTTAGTTTTAAAAAAACAAATTGTTGATTTAAATTCCCCAAAGAATCCTGCTTTTAACAAACATATTATAAATATGTAGGGAGGTTAAATTTTAATTTCTCAAAATTTCATAAAATTAGTAAAAATAAGTAAAAAAAAAAAAAATTTACCAAGATTTTCTAAAATACAAAACTTCAAAAATAATTTCATTCACTTGTGAACAAGCCCTGATTTTCATTAAAACCCGACAATTATTTAATTTTTGCAAGAATTTTCATTACCAAAAAGACGTTAAAATTTCCTATACCAATCTTTGACATTCACTTAATAATCGCAAACATTTTGATAAAAATTTTTTCGTCAGAGTATGCTCTTTTTTCAGCAAATTAGTAGCGTTATATACTTTTTATTCGTTTAATTGGGGTGAAATGATTTTTTTTTTTTTTTTTAATTCAGAATTGTAGCCTGAGAACTGTTCTCCACTACAGAATCAACAGTTTCATTAAATACTACTTCGATCACACAGTAAATTTAATTTCAAGAAAGGAAACACCATTGAGACTAAATACTGAATTATCTCCCTTAGATTGTTTGACCGCGTTAAACTCACGATGACGAATCAAGGCGAAACCAAAGATGTTCAAAGCGTAGGCGTTCGTGGCTCTCTACACAAATTCCTTTTCTTTATTTGTAAATTGACACTTCTTTAAAAGATTGTGGAAACACATATCTTACTGCTTGGAAAATGTAACAACAAATCCTTCAACGATATATTATTTGGGAAAAATTCGATGGTGATTTGTTATTTAATTAAAAAACAATTTTTTAAAATTTAAGAAGCAGGTCTTACTAATTAAAGAAATAATGCGTTCATTTTTTTTTCTTTTAATGCTAAAAAACTAAAATGAAAATCTGTTAGGATTCATTCAGTAAAATTTACTTTAGTTTTTAAATTTAAGCAAATTAAATATTGATCAATAATTGTCACTTGCCATTAATGGAGGTTTTAAAAAAAAAAAAAAAAAAACAGTGGTGGATATTTTTTTTATTACTCCGACAGATTTTACTTTTATTAACGTCTAGTATCCATGTCTGAGTAGACACTCGGTTTTTTTTAAACAGTAGTACTAGTAACTTATTTATTTTCAATTTTCATTTACCAGCCTGAATATCTTTCGAATATTCAGGCCGGTAGACGAAAAATATGAATAAAAAGTTGCTACTGTTTTTTAACTTAGTGTTTAATAAATTGAGCGTCGACTGAAATATGTGTGTTCACTGAAAATAGCATTTCGGTTTAAGTAATTTAAATTTATAGACTCGAGAGAGATTTTGACAGTGCATTAAATTATGCTACCACCGAAAGTAAATGTGAATGAAAAAAAAAAATGTTAGCATTCTGATCATGATAATCTTATTATGGACGATTAATCAAGGTGACTTAATAAGTTAAATTAATTATTAAATACGATGCCAGCGCGCGACATAAGAGGAGGTGGACCCAAGCCCTGCGAGTGAAATTGAGTCGAATTGATTCGGAAGCCAGCCACAAATTATTGTTTGAGGTATGCCAATAATAATAACGCGGCTTCCATTCATCAACATTGGCCTATCTACAGAGTGTCACTGTTGTTGTTCATGGGGGGGGGGGTGCAAGTCAAGATGATTATATTCCAAATAAGCAGAAGCTCAAGCAACAAAAAGAAAATCTGTTTGTTTTTGTTCCTTTCTATTTATTTATTTTTAGATGGTGGGAGGTTCTAGGTTCGTTTTACCAAAGTTAGATAGAACGAGATTATTTAAAAAAAAAAAAAAAAAAAAAAAACGGGGGAAAAAAGAGAGAAGAAGTGTATTCAGGCATTATGGCACTTTCTCACGTTTAAATTCATATTCAAACAATAAAAAATTGACATTGTTTTATTTTAAAAACAATTATTTATTATTTATCTTTTTTATTTAAAAAAAATTATAAAAAAGAAAATAAACTTAATTTTAAAGTCTTTCGAACCACCCTGTGTAAAGTTTTATCGGGTTTTTTTTTTATTTTAAGCTGAAGTTATATTTTAAAATATTTAACAATTATTTATTCAATAACGGTTTTCTTTTAATTTTCAGTAAATTTGCTTTTTAAGCCCCGCGCTAAATATCTTTTAAATTTTCCCCAAATCGTCATATTTCCGTGTAAATAAACATACTGAACTCGAATTAACAATTAAATTATGATGATGCCTACCATTCTGGAGTTATTGACATGAAAAAATCGGACTCACTAATTCTGGATAATTCGTCTGCCATTCGAGCAGTGTTTGTTTTGGGGGTTTGTTTGTTTGTTTTTACTAATTAAGCGTCAGGCACTTCCGAAGCAAATTTACCTAATTTTTTAGTACGTATTTCAATGTTTTATTTAATTTAAATTTTCAAAATTTACCTTACAATCAAATTTTATAATTAAAGTTTTTTTTAATCGATTATGGCTGGAAGGCCGTATTATATTGTGTACCATTGAATTGTATTCTGTAAAAAAAAACAAAACAATAATTCCATATTTAACTACTAATTAAATATAAATTTACGGGAATTACATAAGTTAACGCATGATGGTCAGCATTGTACAAAAAAAAAATGTAAAATATGAGAGTCCGTTTTAATTTTTTGTAAACGGATTTCTTTTTGTCGGTCATGCATGCGAAGTAGAAACCATAAAAGCATCCGACAATAATTTAACGTGAGAAGTCCAAGATCGCCGGTATTCATTATCAAGTTTGGAGGAGGGAAAAGAAATTTAAAAACTTACAGAAACACTAAATTGATTGCACACAAAAACCGGTGTCATACAAAAAGCACGACGGTGAATAGTCAACTCCAAGGGAGATAACTCTCATTAACTAAACCTCATAGAACCTGTGTGCTGTTGTTATGACTACATGGATTGTAGCAATGTAATTTTAAAATAAAGACACACATGTTTAATTCAAATATGCGAGTATTTTTCAAGGATGTTGCACCGATCATCTAATCTGTATGTTTAGAAAGTTTAACATAAACAAAAATGCGAATAATTGGTTCATGCTATTTTAGGTAGCATTGAAAGCAGTTACTAGCACCTTTTTCTGTTTCTCTTCTTTACTAGCTCTTTTCTCCGTATTGGGCAGCGAGTTGGGTTTGCCTGGTTAACCAATGGCCCATTACTCACTTCTTCGTTCTTTCTTTTTCCTCCCTCCCTCTCTCTCATTTTCATTATTTTTCTTTCTTTCATTCTTTTTCTTTTTCTCCTTCCCTCTTTCTTTCTTTTTTCCTCCTTTTTATTCTCTTTAATTTTCTCTCTCTCTCTCATTTTCATTATTTTTCTTTCTTTCATTCTTTTTCTTTTTCTCCTTCCCTCTTTCTTTCTTTTTTCCTCCTTTTTATTCTCTTTAATTTTCTCTCTCTCTCTCATTTTCATTATTTTTCTTTCTTTCATTCTTTTTCTTTTTCTCCTTCCCTCTTTCTTTCTTTTTTCCTCCTTCCCTCTTTCTTTCTTTTTCCCTCCTTCTTATTCTCTTTAATTTTCTCTCTCTCTCATTTTCATTATTTTTCTTTCTTTCATTCTTTTTTCTCTTTCTTTTTCTCTCCCTTTCTTTTTTCTCCTTCCCTCTTTCTTTCTTTTTTCCTCCTTTTTATTCTCTTTAATTTTCTCTCTCTCTCATTTTCATTATTTTTCTTTCATTCTTTTTTCTCTTTCTTTTTCTCTCCCTTTCTTTTTTCTACTTCCCTCTTTTTTCCTCCTTTTTATTCTCTTTAATTCTCTCTCTCTCTCTCTCTCTCTCTCTCTCTCTCTCTCTCTCTCTCTCAATTCATATGTTGATTTGTTTTATTTTTATGTTATGCAGGAATGAATAGCATCAACCACTTGAAACAATTGGTTGAGATGCTAGAAACATCTGAGATTTCTCTTCTTGCACTTCAGGGCGCAAACGATCATGACTCTCTATTATTTCCTGTTCTTGTTCTTTGTGGTTTCTTAGTAAATATTCTCTTTTTGCATCTCACCTAATCTCTTGTTGGGAATGTGCAGAATAAACTAAGGAATTTGCTGTAGCATTGAGTTAAAAATCAGAAGGAATTTTTATGTTAGGCTGCGTGAACTTTTCTGCATCCACAAACAAATAAACAATTTCAATACAAACAAGACAAAACATACATGCAATTCAAAATCGATAAATGTATTTATATACAAATAAGATATGTACAGAATATTTTGAAGATGTTATTGTGTTGGTGTGCTCGTGATATTTGTAGTTTTATGTATGGCTTTTTTATGTCTTGTGTATCTGTGTTTTACAGTCTTTAGGAAATTCTAATTAGTATTGATTCAGAATGTCGGTATTATGTTTTTAGAAATGAGTCATTACGAAGTAGTCTACCTTTGACTGCAAATGTTGAGTTCGATGATGTTATTTACTTAGAAATTCTAAGTAAATAACATCATCGAACTCAACATTTGCAGTCAAAGGTAGACTACTTCGTAATGACTCATTTCTAGAATAGTAGTCAGTGTTAAATTCACTTCAGATAAGTAAAAAAGTTGTTCGGATAGAAGTTTCGGTGTTCACCGAGTTTTCTTCGATTTGGACTTGCGAGTGAGTCAGTAATGATTTAGTTTGCACGTTAGTTTGCGCGGCAAGATTGCAGTTGCAAGTGACGTGGATTATATTAGCATATCTCTGTGCTCGTTCGACTGACTGATTTATCGTAGATGGTCAAAGAGAATGTGTAGTTTGAGATTCTTGAATGACGAAGAAGTTCGTAGAAGATATTGAACGGAAAAGATTTGTCATCTCGATTAGCGAGACGGTAATTAGTAGTCGTCGTCGTCACATTTTTAAGCTTGAGTAAGCGGTCGAAAAATGATCTGCCCAGGTCTGCGTCTGCGTGGTCACACGTGCTTTGGGTTCTTTTTAAGAGGTCATAATCGCGTGGGTGGATCCAGAGCGATTTTTGCGCCAAAACTTCGAAGTGCAGGTGCGGGCGACCTGATTGGTAGAAATGAACCAATCCGGGGGCTAGATTTACGAATGAAAGTTGGAACAGTGCATTACTAGAAGAAGGTAAGATTGGGCTAATAGACGAGCCCAATACTCTGGTATGTTAACAATTTACACAAGCTCTTTAGGTAAATTAAGCGCTTGAAGTAGAAACCTGGTCGCCTAGTGTGATTTATTTTTGTATGGCCTTGTGTCAGACCACCAGATTCCCACGTACAAGCGTAGTTGATACTCTTTTAGGATATCAACGGTTCTTGACAAGGTTAGCAACGGTAAAAAATGCATATAGGATACAAATCCTATATCATTTCCAACAAGTGACTAAAAAACACAAAATAGATTTGCACACCAGCAAAATCGGATCAAAACGACTAAAAACAGATTTCGCAATAATGTGTGAAATTAATTTTCTGACCAATGAAAGGAGGCGATTTGCTAAACCAAAAAAAAGATAACGAGCCAGTGTGAAAAAAAGTCAACAATAAATACAGAGTTTCAAAGTCAGTCGCCAGTGAGAAGGGCGCAGAGATCACAGAAGACTGACAGTAAATTTCATCACTGATTCAACCCGACACTAAGAGCCGAAAGTAGGTTAAGAAACAACAACAACAACAACAAATTTACAACTGACTCCAAAACAATTCGTAAGTCCATTTTCCTTTTATCTTTTTATTCCTCATTCATACTTTCTTTTTCAACTTAAATTGATCGCCCCTTTTTTCCTTTACACATATACAAAAAACAAAAGGAACAGACATTACTCTGCTACTCGGTTAAAAGACAGCGAACACAGACATTTTTGTCAAAATCACATTTTGCTTAAACTAACTAAAACATTAATCCTTTTTACCCTATTCACAAGAAAATAAAAATACAATGTTCTATTTTCTACAAACGTTCCTTATCGTGTTGTTTCTTCTTGAAATTTGCGTTGTAATTTTGTGGTCAGGGTATCCCGTATTAAATTCTCCATTAATCCGGGTACGCTGAACCCCACAAGTGGTGACCAATCGACGTGAAATGAACTCGCAAATTTCCAACTGAAAGAAAAGCTTCAACAAAATAAGCAACACATTTTTTTAACATATAACCATAATCATCAAGACACATAGAAAATGGATACACACACTACGGAACCTATGGAAGCCGCTATAACAATTAACATACCAACTTACAACCCAACTAACGTACAAATTTGGTTTGCACAGTTAAATGCAATTTTCAATGCAAAGAAAATTACATCGCAAAGTTCAAAATACGCCTTCGTTGTCGAAAAACTTCCCGCAGATGTAGCATCCGAGGTAGTGGATCTACTTAATGACATGCCGGAAGAAAAACCTTATGACACGTTGAAAGCTGAAATTATTAGACGTGTCGGTAAATCGGAGGAAAGAAGGTTACACGACTTATTCAATAATATGAACCAGGGATATATGAAACCTTCACAGCTTTTAAGAAAAATGAGATCCTTATTAGGAGACAACACCATGTCTGAAGTGGTGTTAAAGAAACTGTGGACGGATAAACTACAAACACATACAACACAGATACTCGCATCACTCCCCGATGATTTACAGCTGGAGAAAATAGCAGAAATAGCAGACAAAATACATGACAACAACCAAGACAAAAATGTATACGCCACATCACATGCACCAACAGATACAGCAACATTACCAGACAAGTCATCTGAATTGTCGCAGCTGTATAAGCAAATGGCGATTCTCAGCTTACAAGTACAGAGTCTGGTACAAGCACAGAAATCGCAGCGTTCTCGTCCAACATTCAGAAATAGATCCTACTCACCACACAGACGTCGAAGTAGATCGAACTCTTTCTCCAGAGATAAAATTACACACGATACCTGTTGGTATCATTATAAATTTGGAAGAAATGCAAGGAAGTGCACTGAACTATACAATTTCAATTCAAAAACTTCTCACATTTCTACACAACACCAGGGAAACGACTGTGCCGGCAGCAAGTAAAGATGACATTAGCTGCTGGATTAAAACAAGAGAGTCGTCTATTTTACATCCGGGACAGAAGTAACGGATATTTATTTTTAGTCGACACCGGCGCTCAAATCAGTGTTATCCCACCAAATACAAAACAAAAACCTACATTCTCCACATACACATTGCAGGCAGCAAATGGATCAAAGATAGAAACATACGGTGAGATATCACTAACGCTCGATTTGGGTCTAAGACGATCTTTTCCATGGATTTTCACACAAGCAAATGTGAAAACCCCTATCCTAGGAGCGGATTTCCTATCCCATTTCGATTTATCAGTGAATATGGCTACACACTCTCTCATTGACAGTAACACAAACCTAAGAACAAAAGGAATCACCTCAATCTACAAGTCAACAGGAATTAGTTCAGCAATACCAACGGCTAATGGCCTACAGGAATTGATAAAAAGATTTCCTACACTAACCACGCCTTTAACACATACAGATGAAATCCGTCACACTGCTAAACATTATATCACCACAGCTGGACCACCTACACGCACATCACCACGCAGATTACATCCGGACAAATATAAAATAGCAAAAGACGAATTTCAACATATGTTGCAGTTAGGCATCATACGTCCTTCAAATAGCCCATACTCCTCTCCGCTACATATGGTTCCGAAACCAGAAGGTGGTGCATGGCGACCTTGTGGGGATTTTAAGAATCTCAATGCAAAAACTGTTCCTGATAGATATCCCATACCGCACTTACATGATTTGGCCATAGGTTTGCAAGGAACCACAGTTTTTACAAAATTGGATTTGGTTAAGGCGTACTACCAAATTCCAGTAGCAGAAGAAGACATAAGGAAAACTGCAATTACCACTCCTTTTGGACTCTATGAATTCACCAGGATGCCATTTGGGTTACGTAATGCCGCCCAAATCTTTCAAAGACTCATTGATGAAATTTTGAGAGGATTGCCTTTTACCTTTGCATATCGATGACGTGCTTATCGCCAGTCGTGATGGAAAAGAACACCTATACCATATTCAACAAGTCTTCGAGAGACTGGCACATTTTGGCTTAAAGATAAATGTCCACAAATGTGATTTTGCTGTATCAAAGTTAAATTTCTTGGGCCATGTGATCGAAAAAACGGAATCACACCTGTCCCAGAGAAAGCAGCAGCAATACAAAACTTTCAGCAGCCGACATCACTGCGTCAATTAAGACGATTTCTCGGTTTAATAAATTAAAGTAGATTTATTCCAGATTGTTCCAGAATTTTGACCCCACTCACAAACTTGCTGCAAAAACAGAAGAAGAAAAATGCAAAAATACTGATCGACGGAGAAGCGTTAGCTGCATTTCAAAATGCTAAAAAAGCGTTAGCAGATTTTACCAAGCTCTCTTACATCAGTGACGATGCTAACTCAGCACTTACATTGACAACTGACGCCTCAGGAGATTCAATTGTAGCAGTTCTACATCAGAAGTTAAATGGTTCAGAAAAGCCAATCTCCTTTTTCTCGGTCAAATTAAACAAAGCACAGCAGAAGTACAGTACCTTCTCAAGAGAGTTACTAGCTATTTACTTAGCAATAAGTCATTTTCGACATCTGCTCGAGGGACGAAACTTTACTATTTTCACAGACCACAAACCCCTCACTTAAGCTTTACATGTGAACACAGATAAATAAACACCCAGAGATACCCGACAACTGGACTACATATCCCAATTTACATCGGATATCCGCTATATTAAAGGTTCAGACAATATCGTGGCAGATACACTCTCGCGCTCCATGATACAATCTATCGATTCTGAAACTCTTACCTTCGACTTCATTGCAGATGAACAAAAGGAAGATACCACATTATACAAGATAAAAGAGGACACTTCTTTACAATTGAAGGAACACCCCGTCCCATTTGGAACAAAAACACTACTCTGTGACGTTGGGACTGGTTATTCAAGACCATACATTCCACCTTCATTGAGAAAAAAGATATTTCTGCATTTTCACAATCTCTCACATCCCGGACACCGAGCAACCGACAAGTTGATTAGCAGTCTGGCCAAACATGCATACTGACATAAAACGCTGGACTCAAACTTGTTTAAAGTGCCAAAAAAGCAAAGTAAACAGACTAAAACCAGCGTACTTGGATTTACCTACAAAGGAAAGTACGTCGGAATATTCTACAGCCGCGACAAATAATAACAACGTAAATGAAACATTTTCTACGCCTCCAAACACATTTTATAGCATTTTTGCGAGGCCATTTCTGTTGTTAGTCCCCCTTAGCATACAGCGACTTCTCGCCGAATTCCTGGTCGCCACTGAACGGTCGGTACGCAGGCTCCTGGCCTTTGTGGCCAGGAGGTCGACCCCGGGCTACGTATTAAGTTACGCTCCCATTTTTGTTGTCTGCCGACTGGACGCGAGTTGGATCTACCTTTCTTTCTCTCTTTACTTCGCCTCTTTACTTCTGGCTCCTTGACCATATTCGACTCTCGGCTTTCCGTCCCTACTGGCTGTCCGCATGTCGTCCGTAACCTTTCCCGTATACTACGGTTATGATTATTACAGTAGACACGCAACGCCAGCACCGGATATTCGATATGCTCAACAACATCGCAACGCCAGCTCCTCGTTCCTTCCCAACTTGTCCAGTTGGAAACCAGACCAGCCGACCAACAGTGATCATCTACAGCGACCATCAGCGATCATCTGCAACGAGCAACATCGATCACCTACGACGACCAACCAACCTTCCCTGTACACTATCGGTTGTAATTACTACGGGAGGTTTCGACCTCGACCTTGACCAGCAATGCCTGCACTGCAACGTCCAAATGTCGACACGACCGGAACGTCTGCATCTCGACTCCAACTGTCGACACGACCGGAACGTCTGCATCTCAACTCCAAATGTCGACACGACCGGAACGTCTGCATCTCAACTCCAACTGTCGACACGACCGGAACGTCTGCATCTCGACTCCAACCGTCGACACGACCGGAACGTCTGCATCTCAACTCCAACTGTCGACACGACCGGAACGTCTGCATCTCGACTCCAACCGTCGACACGACCGGAACGTCTGCATCTCAACTCCAACCGTCGACACGACCGGAACGTCTGCATCTCAACTCCAACCGTCGACACGACCGGAACGTCTGCATCTCGACTCCAACTGTCGACACGACCGGAACGTCAGCAACTCGACTCCAACCGTCGACACGACCGGAACGTCTGCATCTCAACTCCAACTGTCGACACGACCGGAACGTCTGCATCTCGACTCCAACTGTCGACACGACCGGAACGTCTGCAACTCGACTCCAACCGTCGACACGACCGGAACGTCTGCAACTCGACTCCAACCGTCGACACGACCGGAACGTCTGCAACTCGACTCCAACTGACGACACGACCAATCCGAGCACCAATACCACGATTGGCAGACCAATATACCCCATTGTCTTTTCTTTATATAATAATATTAGCATTAATCCTACATATCCTCGTCCTGTTGTCCATTTTGTTTCACCTTGTCAGATTTAACGTCTTTAACACGAAAAACGTTAGCGGGCCTCTTGTGACCTCATCACCTACGATACGGGGGCGCTCGGGTCGTGGTTTCATATCGCACACCCCTCCAGGGGGTCTGCTACAATGCGGTGTCGAGTTCCTCGTTTCTTTATAGTAGGTCTGACGAATCTGTGATGCGTGCAGTTGTTGTTAAGGTTGAACATTATGGCGTGCCAAATTGTAATGGTTGGCGCCAAATGTTCCTGGAGAGGAAGGAGCTGGAGACGTGGGAAAGATTAATTGTAAGAATCTCCTTTTTTTTAATAAAAGGTACAATGGAGGCAACTTGTCTATGAATCTTTTTTGTTGGACATATATTTACCGAATTGCACTTGCTAGTTTAGGAGCGGTGAATAGAAGAAGAGTCAATGGAAACTTAGAAACAGATGAACACGGTAGGTGTATGAAACTTCAACATGAGTTCGACCAGGATGGAATAACAGAGTTTATAAGTTGCAAGAGAAATGTTCGTCAACATAGAATGAAGTATAGACCAAGGGAAAGATCTAGAAAATACAAGTACCTCATTTGGAGGCTCATGGGTTCTTAACTTACTTTGGATGACAGGTAAGGTTCGCTTGATACTGTGGCAACGGTTGTTTAAAACATGCTAGGCTGCCTCCCGTCGATGAGTTAACGGTAAAAGAACGGTTAAGTGCTGGTATAAAAATGAATTCTCTTACGTGCGACTATCCTTCGACGGAGATGGACGTAAGTACGTAGAACTTGAACCTTCGCTGTCGCTGTAGTTGGCAAGTGAATATTCTGGAAGAGTTCGTGACGAATGATTGTACTTTTCTTTCTTTCTTTTTTTTTTTTTTTTGGAAGAGAATCTCGTAGTCCATATAAATTTAATAGCTCATCTCAGAAACATAAACGAATCCTGAAGAAAGCCAGAGTGTACAACGGACGAAACGTCATGAATATGACAATAAAAAATGAGGCAACATCTGAATAATGTAAATCGTTAATAATTAAATTAATAATTAATTTTTCGCTAATTTAAATGAAATGTGTATGACTGATATATTTTAATTTTAAATATTCGTGTTAGTATCTCTGTGTACGTATTTCTTTGAGCGCGTACATTGGGACATCTGCCTTGTTCTTCTTCATAACTATCATATCATAGTTCTGTATATTTCTTTAATATCATTCAACCGGGCTACCGCTTTTGAAAAGACTATGAACTGCGTTCCCGTTGACTTTACACAAAACTAGAGCATTGTTATTATCTCTTCTAAGGCGAACGACGTAACTAGCTACATTTTAAGATCGTTTAGATTTTAGAGTGACAAAGCCTAGTTTCTATGGTGACGACGAGTGAAAGAAGCTCTCTTTGTTTGCTGCTATTGTGAGTTATCACACATGACTTTGCCAAAAACCGTCGCTAGGAGGCTCTCCTTAAGACTATAAAAAGGCGTGCATTTATCTCCTTACCCTCCTTTACAGCGTCAGGTCGAACGAAAATTTTCATCTTAAGAGTCAGGAGTCGAATGCTCAAAACCAGTTATTTGCGCATGGGCTCCGAGTGGCATTGACCAGTAGCGTTGAAAACATTCAAAATTATTAATCGACCACTGAAAGCGTTTCCCTCGCATTTTCAAGGGACTTTTTTGTGAGCCAGCACCTGCTTAAGGGAAGCTATAAATACAAACCATAAAGCAAACAAGGGTAGTTGGCGAATGGATTTCGCGTTGTCAACTCAACCGATTTACTCATCCACTGAAACATTTCCCGCTTCTCTTATGTAGATTCAACAATGAATCCAAGGTATGAACTTTCTCCCTTTCAAGAAGTTTTATTAAACACACCTCAATGTGTGTCCTGTTTATGAACTTTACTCCTTTCAAGGGCTTTGATTAAACACACTTCAGTGTGTGTTTTGTCTTTGAACTTTTCCATTTCATGGATTTAATTAACGCACCTCAACGCACCTTTTAAATTATCACTAAAACTAAAATCATAATAACATCAAAATACGATGTAAATTTATTTTACTTGTATAAAGAAAAACAAAAAAATAAACTTTTCATAAATTCTCTAGGTAACATTTAAATGAATGCAGTTGATTTACAATGTTCCGAAAAATGCTTAAAAATTAAATAGAACATTTTTGTCAAGAAAAATACTTTCAAAAATCATTGATAATTAAATGGTACCCAGAAAATGATGCAACGGAAAATTGGACACCGGAAAATTAGCAACAGAAAATTACGTCAACCATGAGCCAGTCGAGACTGTCGGATCTGGCTGTGCGGTCCCTTGAAAATGAGCTTACAAGACAAACAGATTTTGACGATGTCATTGACCAGTTTGCCACAATTAAAACAAGAAAACATTCATTCTGAGACCATAGTATCGAATGTCATTCATTTGTGTATTGCCATGTTTTGTATTTAGTTGTTCTGAAAGTGAACAGTTGCATTTTAAAAATCTTTTGATTTGAACTGATTATTTTGTGGTGTTGGATTTTGTCTTGGATCATACATGTAAACAGTAACGTACCGGTCAGTAGAGTAAAGTAGAGGTAGAGCATGTATGAAAATTTAGCTACAGCTAAGCATTCAGCATAGGGTGAATCGTAGTCATTGGGGTGACATTTGAGCGGACCGCCCCGGGTGACGTTTACTCTAGCCTCCGCCACTTGAGTAAAGTATCCCACACTCTTGGTTTTTGGATTAGACGCTTGTTACACACACACACACACACACATATACACACACATATACACACACATACACAAAGAAACAAACAAACAAGCACATTCTTATGATAGCTAGATTCATGGTTTGTTTGTTTTTTTCATTTCGTCACATGTAATTCTTTTGCTAATGCATACATTAACGTTTATTTTATATTTTGTTTTGTGTCACTCATGCTTACCTGGACAAACATTGACGAATATGTTAACCAAACATACAAAAATACCATGTCCTAGCAATAGGCAAGGGAAGAAAATGTGGTAAATTAAAGAAAGGTTAGCGAAGTTAAACTCACTTAACAAAAGAGAAGAAACAGCACCATTTTACCTTCTAGACTGACAGGTCTTTTTCAAAAGCCCAGAATCTTTTTCGCTAACCAATGAAGCTTTTACACGACACACTTGTACCACATTCAACCACCTTTCGCCAAGCCCATCTAATACTCTCCCCCACCTCTCTCTCTCAATATATATATATATATATATATATATATATATATATATATATATATATCGGTTAATGATCTTCAACAGATGCTTAAAATAAGCGACGGAATAGTGGAAAGAAAGCGACAAGTTGCTGTGAATTTATTCATTTCTGTTATCTCTCTCTCCATTTGTTGATTAAGGTAAAAACATATAAGTTTTCTTCTTTAAAAAAAAAAAAAAAAAAAATCACGGGTTTACATTTCTACTCGAGCCGCCACCATCTAGTGTTTAGGATACTCATTGAAATTTCCCAAGCTTGGCGACAAATTCACGAAAAATGTTTAAACTTGAAGTAATAACATAAAAAAGAATTAAATTGGAATGGTTTATAAATCTAACATGTTTCACTTTTATTAAAGCTTCATCAGAGAATGAGATGGGGAGAAAAAGGAAGAAATAATTTTTTGTATTTTTATGTTGTTTGATTTTCTTTGGTTAGGGCAGGTTTACGTGCATTCGACTTGTTAAGCAAAGGTTAGCATAATTTATGATTATTTATTTATTATTTATTATTATTATTTATTATTTATGAATAATTTATTTATTATCTGAATTCAAGGGGGGGAGACGACGCGTCCCTTCAGAGTTCCCAGAAATTAATTAATTCCAAGCCGAACTGAAAAACCGTAAATATTGCTTTATGTATGTAAGTGTATGTTGTGACCAAGTAAATGGTTAAGTAATAAGAAAAACCAGGTTTGCTAATATATCATATATTAAACAGTAAGTACAACCGAAGAGTAATACACGACTAGTGAGCGGGTGTCGGTTAACCGAGCGTTCAATCTATTCGACTGTTAATATTTAACAGCCCCCCCCCCTGCACGAGGAATGTATGTGGCACAAGGCCGAGTTTACCGTGGATTTTTCCGAGCCCGTAGTCTCGGCCAAAAATATTCCCTTAGAACCCGCACAAACGGGTTCAGGGCCTGTCTACTTCCCCTGACGAAACTTTTCCCTTTGGCAAAGCCCCGTCCGGGTCCCTCTCTGCTCAAGGCAGAGAGTTCGAGAGATGAATAATCTGGTTGACTGTTAATATTTAACGCCCCCACCACGAGGGATGTATGTGGCACAAGGCCGGTTTATTGTGGGTTTTCCGAGCTCGTAGGATCGGCCAAAAATATTCTCTTTGAACCCACCTAGACGGGTTCAGAGCCAGTTTACCTCCTCGGACGAAACTTTACCCTGCGGCAAAGCTTCGTCCGAGTTCCTCTCTGTCGAGACAGAGAGTTCAACAGAATTGAGCAGTCTGGTCGACTGTTATATTTAACAGTTCCCTACCCCACGCGGGATGTATGTGGCACAAGGCCGAGTTCACCGTGGGTTTCTCCGAGCCCGTAGGATCGTCCAAAAATAGTCCCTTTGAACCCGCCTAGACGGGTTCTGGGACTGTCTACCTCCTCGGACGAAACATTGCCCTGCGGCAAAGCTTCGTGCGAGTTCCTCTCTGCCGTGGCAGAGAGTTCGACGGTGAACAGCCTGGGTGACTGCTCACCCAAGGCATTCTCTCCTACCAATCTTATAGTAGGCGGAAGAGTCCAATATAGCCTCTTTAGAGGGAGGACACCACAACAGTGTATAATAATTCTAGTTTGCCTATGTTTGTTTAAATATACCAGACTTTCTTATTGTCTCCATTCTCTGATGAAGCTTTAATAAAAGTGAAACTTGTCAGTCAATTAGCACAAATACGAGTAATACTAACTCAGCCCGAAATATCGATCAATAAATGCAAATGTAGAAATAGTAGCCAGCAAAATGATCATGTGGAAAGTTGAATTTGACATTCAACCTCAGTAAAAATTACTGGGATATTTGTATACAATGTTTTTATTCAATAAGTGCAGATTATAAGAATATGTAGGATAGCTAACTGTTGGAAGCAAACTTGAACAGTTTAAGATCGTATTAATCGGGAAAGCATCATCTTGGGAGTCTCTTTCATAAAGTAACAATTCTGGGGAAGATTTGAGTGGAATTTCTTCTTTACCAATAAAATATGAAATGAATGAGAAGGAGATGATTCTGTGTTCGTGGCATGGAGGGTCCTTGCTTTGAAGGCCTGAACTAATGGAATTAAGGAATCTACCCGTCTGAAAATTTGTGATGAAGATAGCCATAAAGTAGCGAGAGGCTAATAACGTTTCATCTGTGTAAAGGGGTTGTAGGTGGAAATGATTCATCACTCATAAGACCGCGTAAACGCTTTTGAACTGAGAGCTTGATAATAAGGACTGGGTAGCTCAAGGCCAGATATGGCAGCAATATTCCATTTTCGGTCTATCTAACTTTTGTAAAGATCATGATAGGAAGAGTCCCGATACTTTCGGGAGCGGTACAAGAACCGGCCATTTTTCCAACATCTTTAGCGAGTGATGATCGGCCAAGCCTTTTCTTCTCGGTTTTTGTCTGGAAATTGTGGAGTATTTTAATTATTTTCTTTTAGCTTCTGGATCTGAAGATTTTTTTTTTATTTCCTATTCTGGACTGAATATATCAAATCTCTTCTCTTTTGTTACATTTTTCTTTTTTTTATTCTTATAGGATTGTTCTTTCTTTCGATTGAGTAAATGTTAAATCTTTTGATCGTTGTTGTATGAATTGAAGGAATTGGTGGAGAAGAAATGGGAGGGGATATTTTATGAGGAAGGGGATATTGAGAAATAGGAAAGGATATTGTAGGATAGGTTGGATAAAGCTGAAGGATCAGGTACAGTGTGCACAATTTGAGGATTTAGGGTCTCGTTTGGTATAATGATTATAGCTGTAGTAGTAGTGGTGGTAGTGATGGATGGATGGAATACGGAGTATTGTAGGAACTAGTCCCCCTCTGTTTATATAATCATATCTGAAGCCCAAAATGAACGGAGATGATGCTGCTTCCATCCACCTTTTTATCAGCGAACATTTTTAATCAGGCTTCTGTTGTGTTGCTTTATGGTAGGTGAAAAAAGTTCGAAGAGAGATGGACAAAAATGTCCCCCATCATGTGACTGAATTTCCCGGCCAGAAACAATAGGGGGGAGGCTATTATGGCCGTGGTAGGTTCGACGGCGATTTTGTGGGGGGGAAATAACTTAAAGGATTTCTTGTCTATCATGATACACAGCCCCGATTTCACTGAAATACGTGATGATATGAAATATCAACAGGTAACGAGAGACCTGATATGCTGTGACTCTTGTCTGACACTGACCCTTCCAAAAAAGACTTTTTTTTTATTTGAATAGGACCAGGCAATCGTTAGCTTACACGGGAAGGTTTCTACTGTAACATTGCGTGTGTAAAATAAAGGAGAATTATTTAAGCTTAAGGATTAAGAAAATAAAATCTAACTAATAAACAACTACACAGGTTGTTGGAAATGTATGGAATATGTGTCTTCAATAAAATAATGTAGTCTATCTCATAAACTATGCCCTCTCCGTCACTGACAAGTAGTCGGTATATTTTTGTTGACGTTCTACACTACTTTTAACAAAAGGTTAGGAAAGAAACTCCCATCAATACTGCCAAGTGCGATAACATTTAGTGAACTTCAGAAATGTATTTTCCTGAAAAATTGTTTTAATAAAAAGATTTCGTAAATTTCAACCGATAGTAGCAGTAGTTGTTTAGTTAATGAATGCCTTTTTTTTATATATTAAGAAACAGTTAATAATACCAGGTACATGAGGAAACGGTTAATATTGAAGCTTATATATTTTTACCAACAACCAATTCCTGACTAATTCATTCATTTCTACTCCATAAGTTGTCCCTGCTACAAAGTGAAATTTTAGAAATCGTTTGCTTATTGACCCCACATATATCAATCATTATACTTAGATAACGAAGGGACCACTGTTGAATGAATTATTAGAACCTTTTGACCTACATTTTTGGGGTCTTGAAGCTTGAACAGATATGGGATCCCCTTCGCAACCAGCATCAATAGATTAAAAGATCCAACTGCCAAAATATAGTCTATGAATACATTCTGGTGAGATCAGTGAGACCACACATCTTGAGGTTCGAGCGCTGCAAGTACCCAAGCAAATTTTGAAATTTAACTAATTACATGGTCATATGGTTTACATGGTTTTGAGGCCATATGTAATTGGTATTAGAGCATATTCTAAAGCCAATATTAGCTACTTCAACCCATTAACTTATGCGTTCTGGGTATGACGATAAACTACATCCGCGTCCTGGGTAAGAAGATAAACTACGTCCAACAGCAAGGCCTCTGATAATACGTTTTTGAAAAAATAATGTTGCCAGCTGTACGTTTTTGAAAAAAACAATAATAATACCAGCTATACGTTTTTGAAAAAATAATATTACCAGCTATACATTTTTAAGAAAAAAAAATTAACAGAAATAAATTTTTGACAAAACAAAAATATTACCAGGAAAATAAAGTTGTCGGCATTAAATGACCCATTGAGATTGATATTCCGTAAAACAAGCCCAACCAAACCAAACCATTAACTTATGATTCTATCACTAAAGTGGGATTATTTTAATAACACTTTAAAAAAAAAACATCGATTTTTAAAAAAAATATTCACTCATTAAAAAAAGTTGCTTCAGCGGCTCCTCTGGGATTAAGGGCCCAGAAGCTTTAGCTTCATTAGGTTCATAGTAAATCCGCCACTGCCTACGCCACGTTACTAGTTCCGTGTGGACGTCACATGTACTGCAGGTACTACAGCATTGATGTGTCTAGGGTAAGATAGCCTGATGGAACATATCCCTCTTCAGACTAGTTTTTGGGGTTAGCTTGGCGAAGAAGAGATAGATTCATACGTTTCCCAAGGAACTTTTTTTGTGCGAAAATGAATATAATTATTTCTCTCTCTGATTTGCTAACCGTTTCACTACCCGCACATCCAAGTAATATTTTTATTGTAATTTTAATTCTTGTTTAATGGTTGATTCATTAATTGATTCGTTTTTCTATGGCTTACCAACCTTTTAAAGGTTATTTAAAGCCAGAAAATATTTTTAGTTTTTTGTGTTTTTTAGATTAAAATAGTGATACAAGTCTTATTAATTGAACTATAGCTGGGGGTGGGGGAGTGGAATGTTGGATTCATAGATAATCAGAATTTGATAAACAAACAAGAAATTATAATTTAGATATTAATTATGGTGGGGGTAATTCTCTATAATAATTTATATATAAACTGATCCCTCACTTTGTGGTCGCGATATTTTTTTATGTATTTATATTCCAAAGAATGTAAATAAATCTAAAAGATGCCTGTATAGGTAATCAGTATCTGATTGATTGATTTATTGATTGATTCGTTTTCTACGGCTTAACCCTTTGCAGGTTATTTAAAGACAGAAAATATTTTTAGATTGTAAGATTTTTTTTCTTTTTAGATAATAATTATTTGGTGATACTCGTCTTACTAAGTAACCCCCTTTTTTTTAGATAATAATGATTTACTGATAGAAGTCCTATTAATTAATCCATAGTTGTGGGAGAAGTGGGTTCATCTCTATCCAAAGGCTATTTGCGCGTAAGTGAATATAACGAACCTAACTGGAATTGGAACGTACGGGAACCGATGTTTCAACGTTATATGGCCGTAAGCCCCTGTTTAATGAATCAAGGTATAATTAATGTCGGTAGTACAATTGATATCAACGCAGAAAGTGAAATCGACAAACCGAGGTCAAAATTCCGGGAAAATCTGTTGCATTTATTTTCGCACATTTGCTCGTAGAAAAGGCTCGAATCTGTCTGTCCTCTATGCCAGCTAAGGGTAAAGTAGCAGGGTAGACTTGACTTTCTAGACTTAGGTGACAACTAGTCTAAGAGATGATAAACTTTGAATCCCAAACTGAGGAGAATTCAACGGGAAACTACACCACTATTTTTTCACAGAAAATCATGGCGATTCACAGATGATAAAGGAACGAAATATGAGCGGTAATGATCAATTCTGAAAGGGCATTTAAAAGAAAATGGTTGAAATCGTTATACAATAACTTGTAATAAGAGCGCTTCAGCACAAACCACCTGGCACACGCTTTCCCACCTCTCTTTTCAAATGTAGGTCGCCGTAGGACGCCGTAGGGGCAAAAGGTGTCTCATTTCCCCGTTGGAGGATTTTAGTTCCCGAACCATCGCATACAACGCAATATTGCACCTACGCATCTCTGTTCGAAAAACAAATAAGACCCTCATGTGACGACAGTAATAACCTATTGTAGGAAATTCAGTTATTCAGGTTTTTATATAAAAGATCAGAACACACGAATTCCAAACAATAATAAAATAACATTAAAGAAAGCATATGTATATATGTTAAATAATTTGTATTTACAAACATATAAACATGAAGCCAAAAGAGTTAAAAAGTATTAACAATAGTCTTTAGTTGAGTTAAAACCCACAGAAAAAAAAACTGTAGTTGAAAAAAGACTTTTATCGTTAGCGAAGATTCACTGACCGTCTTTGTTGGAGATGATTCGTTTGAATTCGCTGACATATGTTTCTTTCAGCACGCTCTAGGGGGGAAATAATCGCATCTCTGCTCTTTGAAAGTCGAAATCTTTGGGGTTTTATAAGAAATTTTTCCCGAAAGTAGGTTCGAGAAAAATAGGATTTTAGTTTTCTCTGACCGGTGAAATATTTTACATGGTGAGACTCATTCCTAACATTTAGACACTTTGATTTAAACAGTGTGTGTTGTAGTGTAGAATCTTTTTGGCATGTTTGTAAATATTGTCTGTTATTCGGTAGATAATACAATTTGGGCGTGTTTTATTATGGTATGTGGGTCTGTAATTGTGTTGGAAATGGGGTTTGTTTCCTTTACCTTGTCTTTTCGAAATGTGGGCAGTTATCACATTTTTGGAAATCAACTTTTGTTGAAGATTTCTTATCAGCGATGGAAAAACCTAATTTTTTGTTTATTTATCAAAAGAAAAAACTCAATACTCTAAACGTGTTAGCTGTGTCAGATATAAGCGTTTCATTTTACAGTCTTTTTATAATTGATTAATATTTTTATTCAAAATGTAAGTACTTTTATTCAAAACATAATGGTCAGCTACTCTCGTTTCCCGACACACCTGTCTGCTAGGGCGGCTAACCATTCCCTGTCGCAGAAACCTGCTCAGGCATATTTGTGTTTGTTCAACACCCCGTGTGCCCACTTGTGCATTACACTGCAATTATGCTGAGCGGGCCTTCGTTACAACTCTTGGAGAAAGCGCATAATCTGTGATGATCAGCAGTTTGAACAACGCCAGCACGCTCACAACCTCGGTCATGATGACTTGTAAAACTTATTTACACTATTTACATTATTCGGACTATTGTCATCATCTTTTTCGCCATATTTATTACAATTTATTAAATTATTATTTTGGCTGTTGTACGCACCGGCCTTCTTCAGGTGGTTCGAATGTCGAACTGAACGCTTTATTTTCTGAGATGAGGTGTAATGTACACTATTTACATTATTCGGACTATTGTCATCATCTTTGTCGCCATATTTATTTCAACGTTTTGGCCCCTGTACGTTCCGGCCTTCTTCAGGTGGTTGGAATGTCGAACTGAACCCTTTATTTCGCTCACTGGGGTAGACTTTTCTAGTTCCACGGGCCGTGTCTAATGGATGTCAGTTATCGCCTGTTAATTCCCCTCTCCAAGTTCTCCACCGCCTTAACCAGATATTTAACTCACACTCTTTGGGTCCTGTCACCTCATCCCAGTAATATAGACAGATACTGAAAGATTTTATTATTTTATTTAAAATCTAAATACGTTTACAGAATCACTCCACTTTGTCTGCCGGTGTTTGTATGTGGGGGTGGTATTTTTATAAATTAGCCCAAACACTCACAATTTTCTCTGTTTTTACTGTAGTGTCAAGTGTCAAAACGTGGCTCATTTTCCACCCGGGTTCTTCTTCGTCCCAACCAAAGTATATGTCGAATCGCATTCAATACAATACTATCATTCCACGATCTCATGTTTGAAAAAGAAAAAAATGTATGCGAACTTAATAATAGTTCTACTGCAACCTATCACATCATTATATCTCTCTCTAAAACAAGAAAATATCCCAGTTCAACAAATGAGACGGCACCACAAACTGATGATTTCTGTAACAAATTGTTAAACTAATACGATTATTACAAATATGAAAGGAGAAAAAAATATATTGTCAGTAATTTTCTTACTTACGGTAGGAGGTTAGTTGTTTTTTTAAAGAATTAACTTTTATCTCCTTATCTGAATTATACTATATTTAGGTGGGCACCTCGAGGCGGTGTAATGGTTAGCAAGCTTGTCTATCTAGAACAATTACAACTGAACCGTGAGTTCGATCCTCACTGGGTGCTTCATACATTCGGCCTTGTGCTACAGCTACGCTTGAAAAATCACTATAATAATCCATGTATATATTTATTAAATTAATTTATTTCAGTTAAAATTTTCTACTGAACTTTGTTAGTGGACTCAATATTAATTTACACGGGCTTCCACATAAATATTTAATTTTAGGTTCTCTTGAAGCCACATTAAGAAACAGTAAACACTGAACAGGCCTCATGAGACCGCAGCTAAGTAGATATAACAACAGTACTGTGTACTCGAGATTTATTGCGTAAACATACAGCAATTGTGATGTAGCGGTTTTATTAACATTGTTGTTGTGAACGTCGAACGTCGCGGTCATCATTAATGTAGGGATTGAGTTATCAATATTTAACTTTGGCTAGGAAAGGTGGGATCAAGGACAATGCGTGGACGCAATGCAATTTATATTTGACGTAAATAGCACATAGAATAAAATACAAAACTGAACGGAATGATTTCAAAACAAAACAATTAAATTTGTTAATGTTTGATGTACATGCATGCGAACTGAAAAGGTAGGACAGAGTCGTGTCCCTTTGATAAGGTATTAGTTGTACCTGAGTTCATATTAAGAAGAAGTAATATTATTAAACTGTAATTTAGAAGAATAAAGTTTGGAATTGTGAGTTATAAAGTTGGTAAAAGTTCAGAAGTGATTTCAGAGTTCGTGAATGTTGGTAATTGTCTTTAACGTCTCACCGCAATGGCTAAGACGGGAGTTCTTGAAGGTTACATCTTGGCACTTGGTAGCAAGGAATGAGACGTGCGAGAGAGATGAATGAAAAGAAAACTCGAGAGGGTTTACACGTGTTGGGTTTATACAATGGTCGTGAGGCTCCCAGCATATGAGCGAGAAAACAGATTGGTCGCGTGCAGGCGGTTAGATTGGTCGGAACTGACCAATCAGCAAGCTAGATTAGAGGTGATTGACCAATGAATACTTGTTATATTTGTATGAAAGTAGGATGTTACTTACCAGATAGGAAGAGTGCATTTCCTAAAAAGAGGTAAGGCTGGTTTGTTGTGGAAGATCCCACAGTGGCAAATGATTTTCAAAGCGTAGCTTAGATGTGGCACGAGGCCGAAAGTGAGAAGAACCCAGTGAGGATCGAACTCACCACTCAGTCGTAATTGTTCTAGCGAGACAAGCTTGCTAATCATTATACTCCAATCTCCATTGAGGTACTCAAAATGATTTTGTAAGCGTAGCTTAGATGTGGCACGAGGCCGAAAATGTGGAGAACCCAATAAAGATCGAACTCACTACTCAGCCGTAAATGATTTTAGCGAGACAAGCTTGCTAACCATTACACCACGTCAGAGTGCCCAACGGTACTATATACTCTACGATTTACACACGGTCTTCTTGATTCAGACTGTGGGATTACCTCACCTTCTGTACCAGGGGACTTCTTTTAACGTCTGATAGGTGGTGTTGTATAAAACATGAATGAAGCCGGAATGACAAGACGTGTCTCGAGACTTCTTAAACCCTTTAGCAAACAGGTGTTTTTAAAATTTAGTCTCAACTCTCAAAATTACGCATTCTTTCGAGAGCCCACAATATTAAAATTAAAATAAATCGATCACTTACTTTTATCACCAGCATTTTATCAATTTCAATTACACGTTATTCATAATCGATCACACGAATGAAACGCTAAAGTAAACAACACTTTTCATAAACAGAAATCCGTCCCAAAGTCTTTATTTTCTGTTTTACTCTGTGTGCCTACCGACGTATCTCATACACGCGCAACATTCAAATTTATATTCAAAAATATAATTTTTTTTTAACATTTTTTTTGTACGTATACGCGAAAAAAAAAAAAGAAAAAAAGACGAACATATATTGGTTTGGTTGGTACCTTCTGAAGTGCTTGGGCATGCGTGCATACACACAAAGAACATTCAAATTTTTAACAGATATAAATAAAAAACACATTCATTTAAAAAAATATTCTCTAATGAACGTCTCCGTAGTCACAAAAATCACACAGTTACTGAGGCACGCACAATACACACACACACATAGACACACCACCCTTTTCATTTCCATGGTAGCATAACAACAATCAACAAAAACCACCCAGCGAGTAAACTAAACAGTTTCGTGTATTAACAGGTGTAAGCAAGACTGTCGGTCCAATCGCGAGGCTTTCAACTTTTTTTTTTGTATTTTTAGTCACGTGACGACAAATTAATTACAGTTTTTGATTTCATCCCTCTGCATTTTTTTTTTTTTGTCTTATTTTTTTTTTTTTTTCTTAATTATCATCACTTTAAAATAAATTAGATTGTCTTCACCGCCATTCCAAGAACTGAAGTTAGCCATTTCCACCTTCAACGTCGGTAACACTCCTTCTTACAGACCGTGAGAAACAATCACAGAAAGAAAGAAAGAAAGAAAGAAAGAAAGAAAGAAAGAAAGGAAAGGAAAGATGGCCTTGCCATTTTTAGTTGGTAATTCTTTCAACCACAATGTAAGTAAAACAGACCTGACAACTTTTACACCTTCATTTGTAATAATCGTGTTTTTTTAAGACAGTCTCCTCTCCTCCTTTGACATCTCACTCGCGCGGCCGATCACCTAAACAACTTTTCTCTCTGGCACAGGATTAAAAATCCTGATGTTATTGTTGCTTAATACTTAGGTAGACGAAATAAGGTAGATAATAAATAATTCTACCCAATCAATATAGATAATGATTATACAGTACTTAAATCAATGTAGAAATTGTTGTGCTATGTTAGTCAGGTTACATGTAGGTTAATTAATTACAAGGTGTCCGACACTAAATACTGTGTAATTTGTGGCTCTCTAAGTCATTTGTTAATCCACGTTGATTTCTATTACGATAAGAATTTTAGTGATTAATTTCTGTGCATACCACAGATGTCATTTTATATCGATTATCCAATCGATAATGTTCATATTTGTATTTCTGAATAAACGTGGGCCGTGTTATGCTTGTATTTGTATGTGTGTGTGTGTGTGTGTGTGTGTGAGTGCGCGGCGCCTGTGCGTGGGTGAAAAGGACAGACGTTAACAGTAAATAATAATAATCATTAAAAAAATTGAGACACACCTTATTAAAAAAAAAGTCCCACCAAATCGAAAAAATTCAGTCCAAAGAGAGATGCATGTTCTGTTCTATTTGTAATTAAGTTTTTTACCCCCACCCTACCAGAAAGAAAGAAAGAAAGAAAGAAAGGAAGGAAGGAAGGAAGGAAGGAGAAAGAAAGAAAGAAAGAAAGAAAGAAAGAAAGAAAGAAAGAAAGAAAGAAAGAAAGAAAGAAAGAAAAAAAAAGAAAGAAAAAGAAAATATTCTGTAACAAAAGAAAAGGAAAAACTTTTTTTTTTTTTTAGAAATATCTCATTAAATTTGAGAGTGAATGTATAGCGGTGTTAATAATTAGTTACCATGGCAACTAGTCATAGTCACAATTATTCTTAAAAAAACTTCCATTTTTAAGTGTGGTAAAATTTAAAAATGAAATTTACTTATATATAAAGTTTTTGCATGTAAAGGTGTGTGGACTGTAAATTGATTTTCTGTGCCTGTAGTTTTTTTAAAGTAAATTTATTGCAAATGTTCATAGAAATTGACATGGGTCTGATTAAAGAAAAAAGGTTTGTACATTTCAGTAAAGATCGATTTTTCTTCTGTCTGTGCCGTGACCTTTCAGGGCATTGTCGACCATGGCTCTCCACAATTTCCTGTCATTTGCAGTTCTTAATAGATTTTGGGTTTTTATTATTTCTCCTACCTAAACATTGTTTAGCCATCCATTATTTACTCAAACTAACGAAGTAGGTTATGTGTTGTTTTTTTCAATCTGTCCTATAAGTATCAGCTCCCTTTCCTCATTATGTGCCCTAGAAATTTCAACTGTCTCTTCCTGATGGTATCTTCTTCTTTATGTGCTGTGTCCTCGTAAACGATCGTGGCTCTCCACAACTTCCTATCCCTTGTAGCTCTTAATAAACTTTGTCTTTTTGTTACTTCTCCTAAGCCCTGTTTCATCACCCATTTAGTCAAGTTCACTAAGTATGTTGTGCATTGTTTTTTTCTGTTTCTCTGTCCTGTGAGTATCAGATTTGCCAAGCACTCCTTCCTCATTATGTGCATCAGAATTTAATTTTCACAGGGCATATTGAAAGCAAAAGTGATAGGGGAAGACAGCAGGCTAACCTACCTGATGAGCTTGCATAAATGTATGGCAGAATGTGGAGGTGGCTTAGCAAAGGCAAAAATGTTGCTAAAAGCTCACAAGAGATAGGAAGTTGTGGAAAGTCAGGATTACCCACCTCTTGAAGGGCACGGCATATAGAAAAATAATTTTTGGTACATATCTTTTATTTCAGAGAATTTTTTTATTTCACAGTTTTATCAGTTTTTTTTAACTGTAAAATTTTTATTATATATTTTAAGGCAAACATGCCTCACATTTATTTGTCAAATTTTTATTACATATTTTAAGGCAAAAATGCCTAACTTTTCAGCTCACAATTACGAAGTTAAAAAATTAAATTGAATTAGTAAAAAAGATACATTTTACTGTGGATAATACTATTTTAGTAATAAATTTGGTGTTTCCAGTACAGAAAAATTTGACACAAACTATGAAGTACTAACTATTTAAAGGCTTCAATGGAAACTGATCCAAAACCCACAGTCATAGAAACTCAACCGATTTGGCATCAGTCTGTGATTCTACCCCTACCTGCTATCACCGCATAGAAGAGAAAGGGAAATTTTTAATATATTATATACATGGTGGATACAAATGTCAGTAGCCAAGAGTTCTCAATTTCAGTTGTACCATTTGGAACTGACTGCATTAATTCTTGACCAATGACAATCCTCTCTTACTTATTTTCAGTACATTTTTATTATAAAATAATTATCAATATATTTTGGTTGTTCATAGCTGTCAGTATTGTATATAAAAGATTCTTATTTGCTTAATAATACTTCCTGATCACTGATATTTCCTTTCTTCATTTTTCTGTGCATTTCTACATTAGAATTATTTACAATGTATTTATATTATACATTTATATGTATAATATAAATACATTGTAAATAATTCTAATCAGTAATACTTGAATTAATTGCTTGACACTAACAATCTCTTTGTTCATTTTTCAGTGCATTTCTATTGTTAGAATGTTTCTAAATTGTTAGCAATACATTTGTATTTTGCCAGTAACACCTGACCACTGACAGTACCTTTCTGTCTGATGTTTAATGCATTTCTGTTATAAAATTAGTAGTAATACATTTACATTATATATATATATATATATATATATATATATATATATATATTTTACAGCAAAAACACAAAATTGCCTCAACATAATACATATGCTCTGTTATAATAAAAACATTGAACTCTGTGTGGATCAGTTTTAATAATTAAAATTACTAGGATCCACCCAGATTATATACCAATGGATTGAATACCTGTAGTGTATATATATATATATATATATATATATATATATATATATATATATGTGTGTGTGTGTGTGTGTGTGTGTGTGTTTCTGTAAAAATATATAGAAAATAGGAAAGAACTCGTTAGGTAAATAATCCAAAGATCTTTAGTATTTTTGTTATTATTTTTAAAGAATAGTGCTCAATACAAAAGTAGAGCATAGATATAATTATTTATTTAAAAATAACATAATTTTAATTTTAATAATGAATATGCTTATAAAATGCATAAATTTCAGGAATTAGTTATTCCAAAAAATTTCACTTGAAGATAGAAAAGAGCTTGGTACTTTAATTCAATTTAATTCAAATAATTATATTGAAGTTTTCGGCTCCGGTTTTGAAACATGAGAACTCTTATGTAGGGTTGGAATCATATTTTTAAATAAATAATTATATATATATATATATATATATATATATATATATATATATATATATATATATATATATAAACCCTATATATATCATTAATGAATGACATAATTCCTGACCACAGATAATCCCTTTCTTCTTTATTTTTAATACATATTCATGGCTATCATTAAAGTTTTCGTAATTCATATAACATATTAAGTGTACTGGATATTGGCTCGGACTGAGAAATCGTAGAACAGAGTTCAAATTCTATTTGATTTTGTTTAATTCACTTAAGCACAAATACCCTTAAGAAAGTTATGAATCTATATCTTTCTTCCTGATTTTCAATGCATTTTTATAGCAAAATTATTTGTAATAGATTTGCTCTCCTGAAATATTTCAGTAATATTCAACTTACTTCTTGACCACTGACAATCCATTATTTTCTGATTTTCCATTCATAGCATTTAATATTTAAATGACATAATCAAAATATTAATGTTACACACTACTTAAACAAAAGGTTAGGAAGGAAACCTTCATCAATACTTGAAAGAGCAATAACAGTTATTGAACTTGAGAAACCTAAAAAATTGTTTTCAGAGAAATTACCACTATCTGCTCAGTCAATAAATGTTGCATGTTTCCTTATAAGCAAACCGCTAATATTAACATTATTATTAGAGTTCAGAACAGATACTACACTTTGATCCCATCCTGAGTAAAAAAAAAAAAAAAAAAAAAAAACTTAACTCGAATAGCACTAACTGCTCAGTCAAGGAATGTTAAATGTTTCCTTATAAGGAAATGGCTAACATTACCATTTTATCCAGAATTTTCTTAATTGAATTTCTGGTAAGAAATTATGTAATTTGATGTGGAATCATCAATTTTTCCATACTGCCAAAGATACTTACATTATTTATATGCATATGTCCTCGTCTTTGTAGACTTTTTATCACAATGTTTCATCCATTGTACCCTCCAGCCATCATCAGGTGCTTTTCAATCCAGGTATCCTTCAGGGAATCTCAAACTGAACTTTACTTGAACTCAGTGAAAACAGTGTGTGCAATAACTGAATAGTACTAAATAAGGGCTTGATAAGATATCCCAAGACATGGTCAGCAGAATGAGAACAATTCATCCCCAAAGATTAAATAAAGGGTTCCTGAAGATTACCCATAATAAGCACCTTATGAAGGCCAGAGAACACATAATGCCCATAATGTGATAATAGCAACAAAGATAGAGACAATAGCCCACATATAAATAATGTAAATAATAACACCTAATCTCAGAATTTCAAAAAGAAATATTTAGCTTAACAGTAAAAATAATTGTTGATGAGGTAGAGTGATACGGGAAAGAGCAATAACAGCTACTGGACTTGAGAAACCTATTTTCCTGAAAAATTCTTTCAAGAGAAATATTTTTTAAATTTCAAACTACAACAGTACTGGTTGCTCAGTTAATGAATGCTGTTTCCTTATAGAGAAATGGCTAATAATACTATTACCACTGTGAATAAACATAAACTCTAATGCGATTCTTTAGACAAAGATTTCAGATGATATTACTGTATAAAGTTGCATATTAAAATTTTCTTTATGAAATATTTTCTTTCACAGATTGGAAAGACAAAATTTCACAAATCCCACCATTTTGATATCTGTAACAATGTTACTCAGCAAGTTGGTGAGACAAAACCAGGAATTGGTGGGGAGCCTCGACCTGATCAAATTGTTCCTCCTGCCACAAGTGAAATTGGTAAAGGAACTAAGCAACCAACTTGGGTAGCTTTTGATCAAAAGGTTCTTTCATTTGATGCTTTTTACCAAGAAGCAATCAGTGAAAGGCGAGAGGAGACATTCAGAATACATGAGTGCAAAATCTATTTTTATTTGGAAGATGATTCCATCCAAGTTGTTGAACTCAAGAAGAAAAACAGTGGAATAAATCAAGGTTAGTTATATTATCTTTTCATTTTTATTTGTGATTATTAGGTTTAAAATAAGGAGACAATTCACATTTAAATATTCTAATGATTCAAAAGGAAAAAATCTTCACAGAAAAAGCTAAATAATAAAATATCTTACTATATCTAGATTTAAATATATTTTACATATTTAATTATACTATGCTGTGATGAGGTGGAATTCTAAGCACATTCACTCTATTGAACACCATGTAACCAATAGATTTATTGAAAAGTAAAAGTTCAATCTGAAAAAAAGAAACAGTAAAAGATGAGCTTATAAATATATGCAAAAGATAAACAATATCCAATAAGAGGTCTGCCTATATGAAGTATAATAAAAAATGCATACTCAAGGAAATATAGAAAATACATACATAAGACAATATAATGTATACATAAAAAAATAACAATGCAATATAATGTATTCAGAAAGTAATGCAAAGCACATATAAATATAATTTCATAAACACATACTTGAATCAATGTAATAAATGTATGCAGAAAACAATGAACAAGATCATATAATAATTGCATACACAAGATATCAGATATTGCTAGCAGTATACAGAGCACTGGAGTTACTAGCTTAGAAAGTCTGTGAACTAAAATGAGGAGTCATGTTAGAAAAGGTCATACTGATTCACTTGCACCTGTATACAATACTGTGAAACCTTCTGTTTTACCAATATTAAGATCCAACCTGTTGTGAGGATACAGTGCAGGAAATATCAGGTTCCTGCTTTTGACAGGGATATCAATGCAAATGGAACATATTACATTCAATTTTCATGTAAATTCAAAAATTTTCCACATTTACAAATATGAAATCATTTTCATTTTCCACATTTACAATTTTCTTAACTTCATTTCTATATCAGACATTTATCTTATGTTTGTATAATCCTAGTTTTGTGATTACCAACCTGACAACACTTGTATAAAAAAACAAAAGAATTTCCAGCATATTTACAAATTAACCCATTGTACCTATAGTGCTAATTTCCTGATACAACTCTCCACTGCAGTACTAGCAAACCTGTATAGTTTCAAGTAAATTAATATTTTAGATCTTGGAGAAGAATATCATTCTTCCAATTTGGTGATGGCTTTCTAAGTGTAGCTTAGATGTGGTACAAGGCAGAAAGCAGTGTGGATCAAACTCACTATTCAGTAGTAAGTGACCTAGTGAGACATGCTTGATCACTAATTCTATAATTATCTTCTATTTGGACTTTGTTTAATATACTAGATCTACCCGCTTGATTATATTAAAATAATAATAATTTTCATCTCAGAAATTCAGGTGAGGTTGGTTAATCTATATAATAAATGCAAAAATCAGTGTGTCACACATTTTCAACTTTACTTCTAGAGGCTGTAGCCTAACATATCATACCATTTTGGAATCAGACTGATTCCATGAGCAAATTAAAAACATTCTGGACCACATCCAAACCCACAATCCTTAAATTCTGGATTCCCAAGTTTTCATTACTGCAATTGTTTTCAGCAATTTTTACATGATACTTTTAAAAAAAAATTTTTTAAGATAACAATTTTTATAACTTGAAAGTAAATTTGGGAATAATCACAATTAATTGTGAAATTGAGCAAAAGTCACCCATGAAATAAAAATAATTGTTTGTACAGAAAGTAAGGATCTGTGTACATCAAATTGTCTTTAAACTGAGTGACAGCCAAAAAATTATCATTGAACTTTTAAAAGGTAAGTTTAAATATTAATGCAATACTTAAATGCAGTGATCAATTTTGAGTTCCGTAGGTTATTGTTGCCTACTGCATCTACTCCTCCTTACCTATTGTGATGAAGGACCAAACAAGAGCCCTCTGCATGTGCTATCTTAAATGCCACTCGATAGGGTAGCTTTTAAGCTAGTTCAACAATATATACACCCTTGTTGGTTCATTTAATGCTGTACATAAGTCTTATTGAACAAAAATCAAAATGATTTTGTGGGGCTTTACCAATGAGCCTAATTTGCATTTCTACAGCAATGAGAAAATTGTCTTTTCTGCACATAGGCTCAATACATTTCCATTCATGTTAGAAAAAAAAATTCAGATAACAGAAAGCAATTTTAGGACTAATCAGGACTGTTCCAATATGCTTGAAAAATACCATGTGTTGATCCACTCACACTCTACAAGATGACAGTTCTTATCAGTCCATTTCAAATACAGAGGTACATTTTCCAAGTTCAATCACTTTGTTTCAACTCGGTCCAATAAGGCTGTCTTCAATCATGAAAAGATTCAAATAAATAAGCATAGTCCCTTTCTTCAGAAGGATTTGACAATTTATTCACACACTTCCATCCTAAAGACTTGTCACCATATTGTAAAATACATTTCTCATATGATCACCAAAGTTAAGCAAAATCAAACCTGGTCAATAACTAGATGTATGACCTCTTGGAATTACCAGGTACTTTAAGCTTGGATGTGTGGGTGGTATAATCAATAATGACTGGGAATTGGAAATCTGAGAGTCAAGTTCCAATTCCACTCAGGTTCATTATGTTCACTTATGTGCAAATACCTTAGGGGAAGGTATAAATCTACCTCTCTACACAATTACTAGGACTTGTATCAGTAAATCATTATTATCTCCAAAAGATTCTCATAATCTAAAAATATTTTATGGCTTTAAATAACCTGCAAAAGGTTGATAAGCCATAAAAAAAATTTTGTCACATAAGAACTTTATTAACCAGAAAGATGGTATCAGATATATATATATATATATATATATATATATAGTCATCGACATACAAGCCTGTTTTTCTGTATCACAGCTCATCAGTGTGGCTAGACATCTGATTGCTTCAAGTCTGGATCAAAACTCGACCGATTTGACATCAGTCTGAGATTCTACCCTATCTGCTATCGGTGCATGGCAGAGAAAGTGAAATTTTTAACATTACATATGTGTTGTATACATACACCAATAGTCAAGAGTGCTCAATTCATAACTGATGAGTGATGCATTAATAGCAGGGAGCAGCTACTTTTTTTTTTTTAAATTACCCTTTCTCTAAAGTGCTCAATTGGCAAACGAGAGCATATATATATGTATATGTATATATATATATATATATATATATATATATATATATATATTGACTCTGCTGTCATATTCGACATATGAGAGTCAAGCAACTCAATTCCTAGGAACCATCAGTCAGACACCAGAACATGCAATTTGATTATAGGGGTGAAGATGTTGTGCAGAACCATCCACACTTTTTTGAAGGGCCGAATACAGAGACTTGATGCACTATGTGCCACAAGATTCCCAAACTACCCTCCACAGGTTTTGAATTCAGAGTTTTTCCTTCTCCTAGACCAGTTGCTAGCCAAGGCTATAGAACCCAGTCTGTCCTGCTATGTACTCATAGCTAGAGGGAGAAGAAGAGGATTCATACCTTTCCCAAGGGTATTAGCACTTAAGTGAATGTAAGTGGAATTCAAACTCGGCTCTCCAATTCCTCAATCCAAGCCACTACCCATCACTCCACTATTCATGGAATCCAGTATAAACTTCATATATACAATTTGTTTGTTGATTAAAATGCAGATCTTTTTGTTATATTAAGTCTATGTGACAGAAGGAAGTATACTTTTACCTCTTGTCACTTTCTCATTTTTCATGCTCCAGTCATTTTCAAATAGTAGTTAGCAGGTGTACATCTATCTATCGCTGATTTCTCTCTTTGTTTAGTCCCAGGAACTGATACTTACTAGTTGAAGAATATTCTTAGTAGAATATTCATTATCATAGTAAAAAAAAATAAGAAAGAAAATAAAAATTCAACAACAAATTGATAGGTAGATATAAGTCCAGTTTACATTAGTTAAAAATGTACAAATAAATAACCACTCAGAATATGGTTCCTTTTCCTGGAGTGGGGAGACTTACCACTAGTTCAGGTGATGCAGTTGATGTATTCGAAGTCACATCAACATGCTGAAGAAATTTTTCAATGGGGTACTGAAAAGTTCTTGGATTGATTCACTTTCTGCAATCAATATTTTAATGACAAAACATCAGAATATTCATTTTGAGGAGGTTTGGTTTGGTTTGTTTTGTTTTACAGCATATCAACCACAATGGGTTATTTAATGCCAACAAAATTTTTGTTGCTAGAAATATTTTTTTCTTCCATAAATCTATTTTTAGTAATATTTTTTCCTTCAAAAACATATTGCTGGCAATAATATTTTTAAAAAAGTATTTCTGGTATTGAAATCTATTTTTACACTTTCATAATGTTTTGACCCCAGTTTGAGGGTTAACTACTTGCCCATAGCTGGGACCCTAACAAGTACTACCACCCTGGATCAGGGTGGACCTGGGAACACCAGCAATTAAGAGGTGGTTCTACGCTCATCAAAACCTCCTGATTAGAGGCCTTGCTGTTGGACATAGTTTATTGTCTTACACAGGATGCAGATGTAGTTTATTGTCATACCCAGGATGGAATTTTGAGGAGAGGATTGAGCTTAGGAACTTCAAAACCTGCCCATCGTAATTTTCAAGTCTTTTTATGAATGATTAGGTATAAGTGGAAGTCATATACAGGGTGGGATGTCTAAATTGTTGCCATTTTATATTTTTAATTTTGCACATGTGCATTGTTTTTTTTTTATTTTGTTGACTGCAAAATATGGTATGTTCAGTTGGGTACCATCTGTGAGAAAAAGAGCACCATTACACAATTCACTCTTCTAGAAATTTGGAAATGGTATGCTGTACTGCTTGGCATTCATGCTGGAAGCTCCAATACAAACATTTCAGAGTGTTTGGGTGTCAATCTGAGGACAGAGCAGAGGATTCAGAAACAGTTGGATGACACCTAATGGTGATTACAAAGGTACAGCAGCTCGGAAAACACACTCTGATCATTCTGATAAGGCAAGAACTCCTGAATTTCTTGGTGATGGCCTCAGACTCAACACCAAGGCATACATCAAGTTCCTTGAGAAGGTAGTGATGCCCTGGGTCAAGAGGATGGCTGCTGGAGGACCCTATGTCTGGCAACAGGACTCTGCACCCTGCCACAGAAGCAGGAGAACCCAGTCATGTCTGACATACAACTTCTGCAACCAGATCACTCCTTACATCTGGCCACCTAATTCCTTGATTATTGTGTGGGGGGCACTGTTGAGCAAAAGACCAACAAAATTCTTTGTGACATCAAAGGATTATGGCAGCATTCAACTTAAATAAAGAGACCATCCAGAAAAGTTGCAGGAGATTCCAAAGTTGTCTGGAGGCTGTAGTTTAAACCAATGGCAATTTTATTGAATAAATTCAAGCTTTACAATTTTAAAGATATTTCAGTGTAATTTTGGTAAATATATCTGTTAAAACAAGATGTCAGTGCTATTTTCATTTTTGCATAATTTAGGCGACAATTTATCCATCGCACCCTGTATACAATATAGCATTAATGATGCTGGATAATTGATCAGATTCTTGTAACATGCCAGAAAAATACCTGGCTCCTCCTGGTATGCTTTACATCTACAAGAGTTCAGACTAAAAAATGGAGTATTGTTGGAGTATTGGGTTGGAGTTTGCCCAATCCTCACTTTTAACCTTTGACAGAGTTCGAAAACGTTCATGTGGCCTTGTCGTGGATGAATTATTTTCCACCATACAACCCCTTTCCAACACCTGAAACATTGCAATCCATTTGCTACTCTATTGCAACATCCATAGAAAATGTTCTGATGAGCTCCATTCTTTTGCTCAGACATTTTCAGGCAAAAACCCACTTTTGTCCATCTACAGGGTTGAATCATCCCATATTCCTTTCCATTCTGAAATCTTCATCACACAAATCACTACTTTGTGGAAAAGATAGATGATTCCCAGAACACTAAAATCTTAACCTCTTCAAATCTAGCGTTAACAGTTATCTTTTATATTCTCATAATCTTCACTTCCTATTACCTGTTTATATTAAAATCCTTATCCTGTAACCCTCTATTTTGACTTGCTCTTGTTACTTGCATTCAATGTATTTTAGTATTAAGAAAAATTTTAAGTCATTGCCTTCTGATGTGCCATAATGATGACCATTTCACTATAGCAATAATAAAATTCATTATCTGTCTATATTTCTGAGATGAGGTATTATGTACATTATTTACATTATTTGGACTATTGTCCTCATCTTTGTCACCATATTTATTACAACGTCTCGGCCGGGTATTGAACTCACACTCTTTGGGTCCTATCACTGGATCTAACTAATGCCTTTATCCACTGTGCCATGTGTCCTTGAGGACACTTTGCACAGTGGATTAGTTAGATCCAGTGACAGGACCCAAAGAGTTTGAGTTCCATACCCAGTTAAGGCAGTGGAGAACTTGGAGAGAGGAATTAACAGGAGATAACTGATAACTGACATCCATTAAACATGGCACATAGAACTAGAACAGTCTACCCCAGCGAGTGAAATAAAGGGTTTAGTTCGACATTCCAACCACCTGAAGAAAGCCAGAGCATACAACGGCCGAAACATTGTAATAAATATGGCAACAAAGATGAGGACAATAGTCTGAATAATGTAAATAATGTGAATAAAATTCGAGCACAACCAAAAATTTGTATTCTTGTCATTGCAGGAACCATCATAAAGAGACACAGAATAAAGAAACCTTATCCACATGATAAAGAATTCTACACTCTTGAAGACTTCAACATCAATGAAACAGTCAACCTTTATTCCAAAAATTTCAAAATTGTCAACTGCGATAAATTTACACAGGAATTTCTTTATAAACTTGGAGTCAGGCTACAAGACCGAAATGCAGTCCCTAATGATCCATATTCTTCATATCGTAAAACGGTATTATTCAGAGTTTTTTCCTTGTCCATTTTGTGCAATTAAGCACTTATCACAAGTATATGTCATTTTGGGATCAATAGATTTCCTTTTTCTATTCTTTTGCTCAATAATTAAAATTATTAAATTTATGATTATCATTTTCATCAGGGCAAAAAAAAAATCCATTCATGACTTTTGGAATATTCTGTATATTAAAGAGCTTATTAATTTCAACATTTAAATAATGCAATAAAAAGAATCCCAGAATATTTTAGGGAATGTGTATCATCTTTCCATTTTGTGTGGATCCCATTGCAACCAACACTTAAGAGTCCTCAAGCCAATTCATATTAAATGAAGACAACTGTCCTCATGGAAACAGAAGGATTGCTTGTTAGGACTGTGTGCAATATGTCTATAGATATATCCATGCTAATATAATATTGATGCATTTTTATTTTCTTTCCACATGTTTTTACTCTTTTTTCCATTTGGTGTACAGAATATTTTACTTTCCTTGATCAAGTTCTGACTAATGAGGAGTGATAACTTGTTAGCTTATTCTATAGTATTTTTGCTTTTTTTATGTTTGCCTGTTCATATTTCCAACTTGAAATTTTCCTCTTGTATCTTTTAATTATTTCTTTCAGTGTTGTGTTTCTCTGTACATAATCTTGAACATTTATTAGATGAAGATTTATTAAATATAATCAGTTGTGATGAGGTTTTTTATCATTAATTCAGTGGCATTTTATTCAGCTTGTATTAATTTCCTTTATGTGTCATGTCCCTTCAGAATCATGGTTCTCCACTATTTCTTATCCTTTGTAGATCTTAGCAATAATTTTTTCCTATCATTCACTCCATCTTGTTAAATAGGTTAGTCTCTGCTTTTCTTCTGTCCCTCTTGCTTGTGAGTGTCAAATTCTCCCAACCTACAAAAAACCCATTAAAAATCAATAATGGTTGACAATGTTTCATCTAATAACATTTCAGGATATTATCATTACTAATACTTTTTCAAATGGCATGTCTTTTCAAGATGTGGTGATAATGGTTCTCCGTATACTTCTATTTTTTTTTATTATCTGTGAATGGCCATGTCTTCTTGGAAAAAATATTGGTTTTTTCCACGGTTTGGGATTCAGAATTCTAGTTCTCTTAGACTGGTTTCCATCAAATGTTAGATAACCCAGTCTGCCCTGCTATTTAATTCACAGAAGAGAAAAAAATGAATTCATAACTTTCTGAAGGGTATTTGTACAAACATGAACACAAAATACAGAATTCAAAATCAGCTCACTGATCCCACTTTCTGAGTTAATAACTACTACACTACACACAAATCCATTAAAAACTGGTAAGCTACAGTACAAGGCAAAAAAAAATGGATATAATAATAGAAAGTTGATTTTTGTATTTTAACCAAAGCAAGGGAGTAACAGAATTTGTTTATTAATACAATTGTACATATGTACATTATACAAGTCAAAAAAATGATTCAGTATTTTGTTGGGTAACCTTTTGTTTTAATAACACCCTTAATTTTCCATGGCATGCTATAGACAAAATTCTTTAGTAAGTCAATATACTCCGACAGATTTTTCCAGTATTCCTTTAATTCATGAAAAACCTCATCTTCTGTTTTAACTTTCCTATTATGGGCTTGCTTGTCCATTATCACCCAAATGTTTTCAATTGGGTTACGGTCAGGACTCTGACTAGGCCACTGGAAGAGTTGCAATTTACCCTCGTTGCATTTCTTCTCTAGATAACATTTGTTTTTAAGGCAGTATGCTGAGGATCATTATCGTGTTGGAACGAGAAGCGTTGCCCTTGGGCAAAAAGTTTTTTGGCAGAAAGTCACATTTGATTAACAAGAATGTTTTAGCATTGATGCTGGTCCATGATTCCCTTGATGTCTATCAACTTTCTATGGGTGCCTCCATTTTTTTACCTCATACTACATATTTTATGAAAACTAGTGAATTATGTGAATTAGTATTTATTTGTGAGAAAGATAGTGGAGGAGTTTCCTGTTGTCTTTTCCACAGTTTGAAAATCAGAGTTTTCCTTCTCATAGATTGGTTACTATCCAATCTATATTGATATTTAACCCATAAGTGCAGGGAGAGGAAAGAGATGTCTTTCCTGAGGGTATATGCATGAAAGTGAATGCAACAGACTAGGCTGGAATCTGAACTCTGCTTTCTGTTTCCAATTACTGAACCAATATCCATTACACTACACACACATCCATAAATGTCATGGGTCCTTACCTATAGCTACAGAATGAACTCTTCCTAACACTATGTATACTACGCCTCTCAAGTGAGAGGGTTGAATCAAGTTGAGTCGATAGTAGTTCACTCCAAACCAGACTGACAGTCATATTAACTGTTGTGGATTCCGAGATGAATTCGGTCTCCAAGGAATGACAAACGCAATAATTAAATATAAGAAATAAAATGTATTTACACAATCATAAAAAGAGTAATACTGTTAGTAAGTCCAGGAACATGGTTAGTAGCAAATACAGATAGATATATACAGTCTCGAAGTAGGACTTCCTTAGAGTCTACGTGCTTTTATAGTATTTGATGGTTCAACCTCTAACTTTTTGCAAAACAAGTTGATAGGTAGGTCCCAAATGTTGAATTTCTGCATCCAATCGATACCTACTAAATTTTCAGTATCTTTCATGACGTATATCTTAAGTTTTTTTGTTTTGCCGTGAAATTTAACATTCACTATTATTTCCCCCTCAAATTTTATTCGTTTGCCTGTAACCGACTTGGCAATTTTTTGAGTGTGTAACATGGTAGGTCTGTTGAGTTTTTCCCATGCCTGTAAGTTGATTATCATGAGGTCGGAACCCGAATCCAGTTGTAATTTAATCTTTTTATTTAAAATTTCCAGTTCCACATATTTTCTTACATTGGTGTTGTCATCGTTATTCATCCTTGTAGCTCTTATTCTATTAGTATCTTTTCTATTTCTACATTGGGATGCCTTGTGGCCTTTTTTTCCACATTCATGACAGTTTGTATATCTGAAGCGGCAATCCTTGTTCCAATGTGATCCTCCACATCGATAACATGCTAAAGGAGGGGGCTTATATTTGTTTCAATATTCGTCATAATTTGTCCTGTATGTTGTACTTTTTCTCTTATCATAAAATTTTATTTTTCTTTCCGGGGAGGGTGAGAATCTTTTTTCATTGTTGTAAAATTTTAGTTTTCTTTCCGGGGAGGGTGAAGAACATAGACTTTTGTTTAACTTACGTATATGAGAAACAGCTGAATCTTCAATGTCCTTTGCATCTTTCTTTATACTTAAACATCTCTGGCAATCTTCCGATAATTGCTGTAATGTTAGACCCAGTTCATTTTGTAATTTTGAAAGCATTCTTCTACGCATTTTGCTATCTTTTGTAGAAACTAGCTCTTGAAGAAAGATGAGACATTTGAAATTGTCCGGGGTTAATTCCGCTAGTTTGAAGTTGTCACAATGTTTATTTACAATTGTGGCAAACGTGGAATAATCCTCATTATCGCCCTTTACCAGGTTAAGGCATTTCCACCTCCTATGGAAGAGTGATGTTTTGGGGCTGAAGAGTTCTTTAAGACATGTCACTGCTTCGTCAAATTTTAATTCGTTCGTCTTTTTTGGTAAGATATAATCTACAAACTTTGTATATTCTTCAGTTCCTAATTTCCTAAGCAACAGACATAGCTTTTTTGCTTCTGTTCAATTTTGACAGTCTATGTTAAAGATGTCTTCATGTCTTCTGAAGTAATCTCCAAAATTTTTGTCCTCATCTAGAGAATATTTGAAAATCTCTATGGTATTCCACACTGCGTCTTGCGAAAATGTTGCTTCTTTTTCAATATCTAATTGCTTGTTGCCCGCTACTTTCAATATTAGTTCCTGGAGCTCTGTTTGTCTATCTTGATTTTCCTTTTGCGTTTGTAATATTTGCTTTTGCCATTTTTCTTGTTGCTGTAACTGTTGATCATTTTGGTATTTTTGCATTTGTAATTGTTGCTCATTTTGGTGTTTTATCAGTTCTACCAACATATTTTTAAAATCTTCCATGATAACTCAATTTTATGTATTTTTACTCCTTGTAATTGTTTGTCGCTAATTTGTTGTGGACGACGAGGGAAGGATTTTTTTTTTCGTGTGAGTTCAAATCGCTCGAAGCCAAGTTGTTTGTTGGACGACGAGGGAAGATTTTTCTTTTGCTGATTTTTTTCTTTTCCACTTGTGTTCGAATCTTCATTGCCAATTTGTTTGTTGGACGACGAGGGAATATTTTTCTTTTGTTGATTTGTTTTCCGTGTGTGTTCGAATCTTCGTCGCCAAGTTGTTGTGGTTAGGTGTACGAAAAGTTTTTCTTTTCACGCGTGAGTTTTGAATCCTCGTTCGCCAAGTTGTTGTGGATTCCGAGATGAATTCGATCTCCAAGGAATGACAAACGCAATAATTAAATATAAGAAATAAAATGTATTTAGACAATCATACAAAGAGTAATACTGTTAGTAAGTCCAGGAACGTGGTTAGTAGCAAATACAGATAGATATATACAGTCTCGAAGTAGGACTTCCTTAGAGTCTACGTGCTTGTAACTGACTTCTACAAGAGGTTACCTCACACTATCTCCGTATATTCTCTCACTCTCCGTATATCCTGTCACTATCCGACTACCAACTACTGACTGTAACTCTGGGTATTTAACGGCAGCAGTCCAGGTACACTTGGTAGAGTCCATATATGAAAAAGGGGTGGACCCCATAACATTAACACCTTTCACCTCTTGTATTATTATTTTGTGTAATATACCTTCGTTATTTTTACTCTTGTGTTCGTGTTGTTCTTCCTTGGTCCTAACCTGGACCTTAACAATAACTAATACTACTCTTACTATTACTAATACTCAGTAATGTGCCATGCATGATACACACTTAGGCAATCATGTATCTTTTGATACATAACTGACGAGGCAGATTTTTTTCCCCAGCAATAGGTTGACATTTTTTTCTGCAGTAGACCAGTTGCCATCCAAGGCTATAGAACCTAGTCTGTCCTGCTACTTACTCATAGCTGGCAGGAGAAGAGGAGGATTCATACCTTTCTGAAGTGGGTATTAGCACATTAATGAATGTAATGGATATCAACTGGTATTCTTAACTCAGCACTTTGATTCCTCAATCTGAGCCACTGTTCATTACTCCACCATATTACTTTAATAAAAAGTCACTGCTTCATGAAATATCTACATAATAGTTAATATATCTACCACATTCCAACATTAATCTAAACAAAAATCAGTTCCTTCTATAAAGCAAGCAAATTAAAAGCTTATTAAGTTGTATTCTGTTTTCTTTTTAAAGGTGGATGGTGCACAACAGCCATTGAGACCTTATCAGAAAATTGACACACTGAAACAGTTCTTGGAACATGACCGTCACGTTCTCCGTTTCTTCTGCTTGTGGGATGATTCAGAAAATATGTTTGGTGACCCACATGAGATGATCTTACATTATTTTTTGGCAGATGACACCATTGAAATCCGTGAAGTGAATCCTCCTAATAGTGGACGAGATGCCACACCTATATTTATCAAAAGACAAAAGCTACCAAAGGTAGGTATTTTGATCTTTCTATTTGATTGGTATAGTGGATATCAGATAGGTTAGAAATGATTAAATGTAATTAACCAATTGGCTTCATTCTTAGTTACTAACTCATCAAGGTTGTTAATCATTGTACATTATTAATAAAAACACCAAACTAAATCTTTCAAACATAACATTACATTTTATCTAACATCAGACTTCAGCCAGTAAGTGTGTGTATCCCCAGAGCCTTCTCCATATGTGGATCCTACATTCTAGCGTGGGTGTAAGAGCCTCTCTTCTTTCCAGTGGATGTTTATATATCTGTTGTGTTATTTTTACATGCATGAGTATCCTGCACAGAGCTAGGTCAGTCATATCTTTACATGTCAAAGGCAACCACAGGTATTTGATAATGCATAGAATGTCATTTCACAAGCCAACTCCATGATGTATCTGGCTTCTTTGAAGTACAATAAGTGCAAAGTCTACTTTGGTAATATCTGGGGTGAGTTACACATTGCACTAAGCAAGAAAGGCAACTTTTCATTTTTGTATACATGCAAATATTCTGACTAGATTCTAAATATACAATGACTGATTTGGGAAATGTTTTGTTTCTGATTTCTATGAAAACCATTTAGCTTAAAAAAAGAATCCTAGTATTATGTACAACACAAAGGTGTTTACTAAGCTTAGCTTAGACTGGCACAATGTTTTAAGTTTAAAGCACAGAGTTACATTTGAACTCATTAGACAGTGTTGTACCTGCAAATATGATTTGCATTTATTATCCAATCACACTCCTCCTAATAAATTCAAATTTATCCCCTATCTTCTCAATGTTTATGGAGCCTCCACTAAACCTCTCTTAAGTGACTTCATGTGAATGTAGATGTATACCACATTACAAAAAATACACATTTTTTATCAATGAATGCTGCTACTTTGTAATTTTAAAAGTCTATGTCAGTTTATCAAATCCTCTAAAAAACAAAATCTAATCTTATAAATTCAGTCGCAAAGAGGTCTCTTCAAGTGGGTACATCACTAAAAGATCCTAACATTTCGCCAGCACATTCCTTTTAACTCCAGCAACTCTAAACTGTAAGATTCTCAATATCACAATTAGTAGTTGTTGGTGGCTCTAATCCTTTTTGACACTTTTTATTCTATGAAAGCTTTCATACACGCACACACACATGCACCCCCCCCCCCCATACACACACACAGATGCATATACACCAACTATTTCAATGAAAGTTCAAGTTAGAAAAGGGACTTTTATTTATGGAATGTAATGTTCACTGAACACTCCTTTCATCCTTACATTCTTTTACAAGAAAGATATTTCAAAATATACCAAAATATATACTTTTTTTTTCTTTTTGTACAAATTGTGATATAAAAGTTATTTCATTGTTTGTGTAATGCCTGGATTTTTTTGTCTATTAGATCGATATTATTTCTTATTTCCAAGTATTTTTCTCTTTGCTGCTAGAAAGTTTGGAAAAAGCTGAATATATATTATCTCCATTACATGCAGTTAGAATGAGCTGTTAGATGATCTCATTAACCATCATTGTATGCCTGAGCAATGCAACATGATATGTCATCATTATGACACTGAGAATTCAGTATTTATAAAGATATGAATATACTAATTTAAAATAAGAATTATGTTCTTTTAATACATTTTATATCGTAGACCTCCTTCGAAAAAGGGGCTTTTGTGATAGAGGTTGCATTATATACAAGATATTCAAGTCTTTTTTATCAACAGAATAGTGGATCACATTATACACAAGATCAATTCACACAGTCATAAATCCAGAATGCATTTTCACTTGGCGCCATTATTAAAAGTGTACCTGCAGATTACTTGATTTTGATTTATTTTCCTTATGAATAAATGTATGCAAAATTTAAACACTTTTAAGTTACAGGTTGCTTAATTTTTCTCAATATTTACGTAAATTACACTCCCACAAACATTTCTAGAATTTTTTTTTAAAAACTTAATTCTATTTATTAAGGAATTATTTCTGAAAAGTTCAGTGAAATCTTATATAAGTTCTAGTGTTTAAACAAGGTTTATTTTTTTCTTGTTTTCAGTTTTGTGATTTTATTGCTCAGTCCAGGGTAGGAGATTATCCAGACTAAATGGTAGGGAATGTACAGTTCCAGTGTCTTATTTCAAATTTGGTCAAATTGTGTATGCATGTGCTTGTATGTACATTAAATGGCACAAACACATGTAAGTCACTCATGTGCAACACACAGACATTTTTTTTTATGATGTACACCCAGTACAAGGCCCAGGATCAACATGAGGTAGAGGGTTATAGAGTAAGAGGCACAGTTTATGTGGGTATATGGGGAAGATAATGATTAACCCTAGACTTGATCAGGTTAAGATTGTAGTGATCAAGGAAGCATCCTCTAGGGAGTCACTTCCACAGAGCAGTGGTTTGCAGAAAGACACTGCTTGACTGGAACTTAGAAATAGAATACAAATTGAATGAGAGTTGTTTGCTACAGTGCATGTGGCATGGTGAGATTTAGCCATGAAGGTTAGAAATGGTGGAACTACAGAATGAAGTTCATCTGAGCACTTTCCATGGAAATAGTGATAGAGTAGTGAGAGGCTTATAATATTTAGTCTGTGGGAAAGAGGTTGTAGGGTGGAAAATAATTTGTCAACTACAAGGACATACAGATGCTTTTGGACTCTCGCAAGACTGGAAAGTGAGATATGGTAAGAGTACTCACTTTTTGGCATGATCTGGTTCTGGTAAAGCTAGAGGATAGCTGGAGGAGTCAGGTACTTACTAGAGCAGTACAGGGAATCAATGATTTTTCCAGTATCTTTAGCAATAAATCATATGTATGAGTTCTACTTGAGGTCGGAGTTGAGTTTAAGTCCCAATAGGTGCTCAAGGCATGAGTCTTCCCTGAGGGAAAATCCATTCATTGTGTTTAGTGATAATTCAGGGTCCAATCAGCAATTACATACACATATGCACAGTCATATGCAGACATTATGTAACAAATAGAGAATTATCTTTTCTTTTATAATATAGATTGGCTGATTTTGACATTCTTGTAAGGCTTAGATATGTAGTCTTCTATCAAATGGTTCTGCTCAAAAGATAGTGAATTCAGATGATATCAAGTGCTTTTGGTAAAAAAATGAGATATGTTGTAACTCAGTATGAAATCATGTCCATTAAAAGACTTGACATGAATCAGATTAGTAGCCTGGATTCTTTTTGCTACTTGTAACCCCCTCATACTATTCTTCTTCTTCGGAATGAACATGGGCAATCATGGCTCACCTATTTCCTATTTTTGTAGATCTAAGCAATATTTGTATCCTTACTATCTATCTCAATCTATGTTCAGGTTCAATTCCTGTTGGAGGTCACATATTTTATACAAAATTTCTCAAACATTCAGGCCAGTAAATGTAATTAATACTGTTTATTTAAAAATCAGAACATTTACTTAAATAAATTGTATCTATTAAAAAAACATATAAACAGAAAATATATTAAATATACATATAGATACACACACGCACATATATATATATATATATATATATATATATATATATATATACACAGACATATCTATATCTATATATATATATATATAAATATAAAAGTGAACATTGAAGTCAACACTTAGAGGCAACAGGCTGTTTCATGCTAGACGCAATCGTCAGGCCATGTGTGCTGTTTTTTTTCTCGGCTATTAATATATACAACTATAAATGGCTGAGAAAAAAACAACAAACATGGCCTGATGGTTGCGTCTAGCATGAAACAGCCTGTTGCCTCTAAGTGTTGACTTCAAAGTTCACTTTTATATTTACATACCCTCTATCTGTTATATTGAGCACTTTAAATCCTTTGGGATAATAAAAAGGTTTTAACAATCAAAATATTCATCAATCAAATTTTCTGTCTCTTAATACTTTGTTTGGCTGTTGGAAGGCATCTTTTTGTGATTCCAAAGTGCCTTCATATTTCTATGTCATATTTTACATCATTCCCAAATAAATTTCTCCATGCAGTAAAAGTGGGTCATTTTATATGATCATTGAACAATTTTCAATACTGACAAGAAATCACTTGACTTAACAAGAACCATAAAAAACCAATATCAGTCCTCTCTTGGAGTTTCTAATTTGCCACTTGTTGAGAACCATTATGTAATATTTAAGGTGTGGTCAAATATTCTATTCACTTTGAATCTTCTAAGAGAATGTTGAATTTAGTTTCCCCTAATTCTTAGAATTAATGAGAAAACAAACTTGTATATATGGTAAATAACAATGTTAAACTTTTATGTGTGAACAATAAAAAACATGAGAGCAATAAGATTTTTCTCAGAAAGAAAACATGGTCTAATCAGGCTGAGGGGACCCAAAATTAATATTTGGGGTAACAAAAAAGATTCTAACAACATTGAGTCCACTAAAATTTTTGAAAAATATTTTTAGTTACAATTATTATCAAGAACTAGCAGCATGGCCCGGCATTGCCCGTGCTTGATTCAAAAATCGTACAATCGCTATCACTTGACTTAAAATATTTTTGCCCTTACTTGCTTTCAAAGGAGTGCCCTTTGCCCTGTTGATGTTGCTACATGCCTTACTTCTTGCCAATCTCACACTGCGAATTTTTTCTAAGCTCTATACTAAACATTAAATCTGTTACGAAAAAAGAACTAAACAAAATGAACACAAAACGATCAGCTTTGAAAATGGACTCGTAACTGGAAAAACCAAATGAAAAAAGAATGTTTAACAAAAATACTTTTTCACACCGAACCCAGTTCTGCAGAATCAGAATCAACGTTGAGTTTAAGCAAGCGAATGAGACAATGGAAGTAAAGTGCCATGCAGATTTAAATTTTTCTCATTTGTGACGAATGCAGCTATTGATTTTTTTTGTATGCTAACATGCTAGTTAACATTCGTGTCACTCAGCTGTTGGCTCTCACGTTGGCCAATAAAATCTTCCTGCCTATCCGTGGCAGCCAGCTATAGGCTCTCACTCTGGTCAGTAGAAAATGGCCGCAAACTACATGAAAACTGCCATAGAAGCATGAAAAAATTGATTATCTCCACTATCAAAGGGAGTTGGTAAATGCAAAGTCGATCTTAGCCTTCTTGCTAACTTGGAGCATCTGGATGTAAATTTTGGTGTAAATCCGTTGAAAATTGTGGCCGTGCATTCGTTACACACACACATCCTGCCTTTTATAGATAAAGATGAATGCGGAAGCAATTTTTATATGCTATAGATTTTTGTATTATCATCAGTCCTATGATGTGTTGTGGTAGTATTGGGCACCTGAGCTGTCTCCTTCAAATATCTGGGTTGAAAGCAAAGGGGAGGTGTTCATGCATAACATGTCTTGGGTAAGTGGACCTGGTAAAGTCCATACCTTTACAAGTCAAATCATAAGCAATTTGAAGGCTGACCTTGATCATGGACTAATGGCTGTCGAACCTTCCATCCTGGCCATTGATGTCCGACTAGGAAACCCTCTGGCCCACCAAATGCCTTGTTATCACCACATTAGCTGTATAAAAACATATGAAGTCCAGTTTACCAAATTGTGCTAGATGGTTGCTTAACCTATGAGAAGATTCATCTCTCTTTGACTGGTCTTGTTTTAATCTAGACTGGTGTTTAGCTCTACTCTCTTCACCAGAAAAAAACCTAGTGAGTGAACTGGTTTACTTGCTGTTCAGTCAGTCATGTAGTAGGTAGATTAGAGTGAACTGACCTAAAAAAAATTTTATATATCAACATCAAACATAAGAAACATACAAAAATAGATATTTACAAAACTGTAAAAAGGTTCTTGAAAAATCACATTTAAAGTTAACAGCTTGGCTTTAGATCAAAACTGTTTTGAAAGTATGTGTGAACGACAGAGTATATTCTGATAAGAAAGAGGAATTTTGTTCATTTTCAGAAAGAAGGGAAGGGAGATGGTCAATAACAGCAGATGTCTCTAGGTCTGAAGCTGGTGGTTTTGTGAGTACAGCCATCTGAAGACTGCAATAATCAAATATCAGACTGGGTCTCCAGCCAACCATCAAAGACAGTGTTGTTCAAGATACAAAAATGGCCACCTGTACATTGAAGATCGCCTCTATCTCAATGAAATCATACACTTCCCTCTGCTTTTTTGTTTTATGTTTTAATTTGTAACTTCCCAAAAGTATATCTGGTTAATGTCAATGCGGAAAGTGAAATCAGCAATCAGAGTTCAAATTCTACTCAAGTCTGTTGCATTCACTTTGCTCTTGAGAAAGCTATGAATACATCTCTTCCAACCAACTAAAGATTAAATAGTAAGGTAGACTAGGCTCTCTAGCCTTGGGTGGCAGCTACTCTAAGAAAAACCCAGAGTTGAATTAAAAACCATGGAGAAAACAATAGGAAACCACTTCACTGTCTTTACCAAGAAGTCATGACATTTCACAGATGATAAAGACAAGGAAGTTGTGGAGACCCATAATTAAAGGACAGGACATTAAAAATGCCCCAAAAGATATTTTTTTTGATGTACAGTGGTCATTAATAATTAGGTATAGCTCAAGACTTCAATAAAACAATATTTAATTACAACCACAAATAAATACTTAACAAGAACAAAGAAGTAAAAGTCAACCAAAGTTAATTAACCATTTCAGTGAATACCTTGTTAGTAGCGCGGCACTGCTTAACATCCGGTAAATCCTAAATCAAAATCATTTCCACCTAATATAAAATATTTGTTTGAAACCAAGAAAAGTTGATTAAAAATGTAAGCATCTTTGTTTGTTATGTTCAACAATACCAACATAAAAGAAATCTTGCTGCCTAAATATACATTATATATATATATATATATATATATATATATATATATATATATATATATATATTCTACAGCTCAAAAGTTTGAAGCAACTCCAGCTGGGATGAACTTGACAGAAGAGTGAAACAATAATGAAAAAGCGCTCTTAGAATAACTGAAAAATTAATGGAATCGATTATGAAACTTATACTTTGAGAAACATTTGCAACAAATGTCAAAAACTTGTGCTGCAGTAATCAAGGCTCAAGGAGTATATTTTGATGAAAGTTTAATCATAAAATATTTCTTTCTTTTCTCATAATAAAATGTCTAATAAAAACTCATGTCTCAATTTTTTTTAACCATGTATAATAATTCTCTCTTTTTTTAAAGAACAAAACAATTACTTTTGGGATCAATTTTAAAAAAATTACCTGGGTTGGTCTGAAACTTTTCAAATGTAGTGTATATATATATATATATATATATATATATATATATATATATATATATTCAGTTTTATGGATATGAATTTGTGACCCTGGGTTTCACACTTTTGCGATCATCAGAAAAACTGGTTTATTATTTAAAAATTGGATCTATTTATGCTTGTTTCTGTTTGATTATGTTTGGTTGTAGGAAGGGGAATTCTCCCATGTGTTTGTTTGGAATGACACTCACGCACATACACAGATATACAGGTGTATGCATTTTAATTCACATAAACACACCCATATAAACAATCCAAGATTTGGCACTTATACACAATGGGCATCACTTGCCTGTTGTCCAAGACAAAAAGGTTAAGTAGCAGTTATAGTATCTGTATTTTTTTTTCATACATTTACATTTTTTTTTTTTTGCATTTTGCAAGTTCAAACTACTTCATTTGTCCCCAATTTATTGTGACTATTAATTTTTGTGTCCACATGGGTCTGGTTGGTAGAGAAACTGGTGTACAACATTCTGTCACTGAAAACTTTCTCTGTACTGGCTGGTCTGTGCAAATACCAAATTGTTGCATAGTTGTATTTATAGATGAATTGTGAGTACCACACTTGGAGTTTTTCTTTGGTGGTAGAATTTTATGTTCATGTTTCTTGCATTGGTATATTCACCATTTGTAGACGTTTACATGTTTACCTCATATCAGTTTATCACCTGTTTTATTTTGTATTTTTACTATCAGCATGTTCATATGTTGTACCATCACCATTTGTTGTGGAAACCACTTCTAGCTCAACTAAAAGCAGTGGTAAACTAAATTTTCATGTGTAAAAGGAAAAAGAAATGATTGAAAAGAACATAGAGATATTTTCTTGCATTTTCATATCACTAATAAAGTATTGACAAAAAAGAGAGGAAACACATTAATGTATACACAACTGAAAAGGAAGAAAAGACATTAAACTTAGCTGTTAGGAAATGCGTGTCTGTACATGTGTGATACACATGTGTGTGTGTGTGTGTGAAAAAGTTCAGTTGTAAGTCACTTAGGGGAAAGATATCCCCAGCAAAGATAAGTCCTGTGTTAGCATTTCTCTGCTAGGAGAAAAGAGAATGAGAAAGATACTGTCCTTTCTTTTATAGTCCAAACATCTAACATCATCTTGGAAAACCAATTAGGGGTAATTCTCACAGCATATTTTACTGTATATACATGTGGGGTGGGGATAAATCTAGCTATCCGGGATGTACAGTTTTTTTATCAAGTATTTATTCATGTGTTTACAAGTAGCCATTAATTTATTCCTTTTTTATGTAATAAGATAGGGTCCATTTTTTACGAAGTAATTAAATCAAGTACAAATCAAATATTTCTCAAGCCTTGTTTGCCTTGTGGCATTGAATCCTTGGTTTAAGCTTTTCAGCTTAATTTATAGTCATAAGTATATGTATGTGTGAGTTTGTATTTATATCTTTGCGTATTTTTTAGAATATATTTTGTTTTTATGTTTTTGTATATTTTTATTTATTTATTTGAATTTATGTTTACCATATTTGTATTTTGTCTGTGTTTTTATGTAAATTTATTTGTTTCATGGTTCAAATTATGTGACCTTTCAAATGTAAAATCATGAGGAACCTTCAGCAATGGAAAAGGGACATATGCTGTAAATGACAAGATTTTAACAAATCATCTACATTTTCTGCACATGACATTTGTGCATGTGAATATCAATTTGTGCCAATGAATTTAGGTAAATCGAACCATCATTTGACCATCATTATTTGGAGGCTGATTTCTCTGCATCTGGATTCAACTGACACTTTCACTCTATGATATCCCTTTCATATATTTATTAATCCACCACTTTGTCTCCCCTGTAGCTATGGATTAAATAGAAGGGTAAATTGGGCATTTGTCAACCAGTCTAGAATTCTAGAACTCTGAATTCAAAACCCAAGGAGGTTCATTTAAAGATGTTGTGGCACACTGTGTACCAGTTCTTTGTATTCAGCTCTTCCAAAAAGTGTGGTAGGTTTTGCACACACCGTTACCACTATAATTAAATCATATGTGCAGGTAGCCTGGTTCTTCAGTTGTATGAAGTGAGCTGTGGGACACGCATATAATTGAAAATGATAGGAGAGGTAATTATTATTATTATATATATCGTTTGTTCGTTCGGCATCCGGCCGTCTCAAGAGACGATGGAGTAGCGCTTATTTATTTTGTTTTTTAAAGAAAAATCGAAGAGCTGGAGTCTTCATGTTTCTTTCTTTTCTGCTTGGTGTGGGATTTACAGCTTGCTTATCAGGAGGATCAGTCCCTGAGCCCTACACACCCAGTAGAGCAGTCAAGCTGTGTCAGGGCAGCACCTTACTGGCTGGGAGCTGCCCAGCTTGAGGTGGACAGTAGCTGTCCAGTGATACACAATGATCTCTCCCACCGACAGAGGTGACCCCAGACGCCCGTAGCCTACACCAATTGGGTTGGGCTTTTGACCAGTAACTGTCACTTCTGTTATGGTGAAACACACCTATTCTATAGTTAATAGACTCTCCCACCTAATATAAGTAGGTCAGTCGATGTCAGATGACAGTAGTCGAAGGTTAGTCGAATACTAAAGCAGTCAGCGACCTCAACTAGATTTCATTACCTATTATATCAAGTTCCTAACGTTTTGTACATCGAACCTATTTTAGGACCGATCTAGTACAAATACAAGCCTCCACTGCGAAATAACTCCACAACTTCCCATGTTGTGCTAATGTCTTGTGACATTGCTGGAGTGTGCTATGATCCTGTGTGGGATGTATGGAGAACTAGGACTGCCCAGATGTCTTGTTCCACCTCTTGGCCTTGCTAGCAGAGTCCAAAGGAGAGGATAAACCAATACAGTTTGGTACCAGTGGGGCTGCAGGAGTTGCCATAAGGTAGCACAGAGTGCCATCCATCCACCTTAGGAGCTCCACTCTGGATTTGTGTAGGGGTTTACTCCTTAGCCTTTCCTTCTCCCAAAGATTTTCACAAGGCAGTGGAGCTATTTAACCCATAGCTGGGGTTTGGTTCATGGGCACCAGCGCATGCCCACACACCAGTGGGCCTGCATGCCACATGTTAAGGGGGCCAACTCCTCCCCCGTCCCCTGTAGTTTAGCCCGATTCTGCAGGGTGCTCGGTTGCCATGTGTCACCACGAGGAGGCACTACATAGGGCTTGCTGATGGAGAGGCTATATACTGGCAGGGGAAGATTTACACACTCAGCTCCCCTTTTTGCATTGCCACTAGCCAGCTGCGGTAACTGAAAGCAAGAAGCGAGAAACACTGTAACTACAGACTACTATACTAGATGCATCACAACAGCCATTGAGATACATATTATATATATATATGTGTTTGTGTGTGTGTGTGCATTTGCATGCATGTTTGTATTTATATTTTTATATATTTTTGAGAATATATTTTGTTTGCTTATTTGTGTTTTTTTTTTTCTTGTCTGTATTGTGTGTTTTTTTTATATTTATTTCCATATGAATTCCTTTATGTATCCTGGTTCAAGTTTCGCTCGCAGATTTTCATAGAGATTGTTATAGATTTTTGTATTCTTTTCAAACTCTTGCCAACCACATTTGTGATTGTTTCCCATAGTTTCTGCAACTCTGATTGACATGACAACATCCATACAATCTAGAACATTTGCCAAGAAATAGACAATGACTGGACAGAAACAATAAATAGTAAAGAAACTACAAAAATAGAAATTCATACGTAGTTTAATTGCTCTAGCAGATGATAAGAAAAAGGAAGTCATAAAATTTGTTCCAAATAAAAACAAAGAATTATGTACACTTGTTAACTCGAGTTCCTGTTTCTTTGGCTTTAAGAATTAAACGGGTTTTTGAGAAGCTTCAAATGAGAAATTATTAATTCATAATATGTTCATGGCCATGTCTATATTTGCATCTTTAAAGGTGCATTCTTTGTCATGATTTCAAGGCCAAGACTGGAAATGATTAGAAAGCAAACTTAAAATCTAAACAAGAAAAAGCTTTAACTCAGCTATTATGACTGTCAATGCAGTCAGTGGACTTACCACTGTTTCAGTTAATATGGATGCTTAGTCTAAACTTGTCATTTACTTAGACAGCCCAAAATGTAAGCTGCATATTCAGGACATTTAAATCAAACAGGTACGGAAATTTAATTATCTTGAGAATGTAACAAAAGTCAATAGAAAATGTGACACAGAAATCGGAAGACATACAAGAGCAGTGATTCATTTTCTTTTTTACAGCTTATCAACCTTCTGCAGGTTATTTAAAGCTAGAACTTTTTTTTTTTAGATTGCAAGTTTCTTTTGGACATAATAATAATTTACTTATCAGTCAGTCAGTTAAGTCCCAGACATGACACATGCTTGGGTGATCATGTATCTTTCGATACATGACTGACGAGGCAGATTTTTTCCTGCAGTGGGTTTCTATTTCTTTTTGTGGTAGACTGGTTGCCAACCAAGGCTAAAGAACCCAGTCTGTCCTGCTATTCAACCGATAGTTGGGCTGGGAGGGAGAAGAGATGGATTCATGGTCCAAAATCTCTATTGTCTATAGAACAATAACCTAATAGATTAAAGTGTTGGTTTATTAATTTGGCAACATATTAATTGCAAGTTCAAACCTTGGTACAGGTAGTAAAGACTCAATACAAAGAGAGAAATTATTTGTAGTACTGGAACAGAACAAGATAAGACCTCAATAGACATCGACAACAGAACAGGAACAATCAACCTCTGTAGATTAAATAGAGAGTTCATTTTGAAATTCCCTAAAGGTTACCCAGAGTGATAGACACCTGAAGAAGGTCAAAGTGCATAATGGCCAAAACGTTGTGATAATAATAACAAAGATAAAGATATTAGTCTAAATGTAAATAAGAATCACAAGAGTTGGAATAAGATTTAAAGCACAATTAAAAGAAGCCTTGTCGCATAAAGATATGATGTCTTTTTAAAGAATGATTTTCACTAGAAATGGACAGGAAATGATTTATTATCAAGATAAATTAATGATAACTTGTCAGAGAAGTTTATTGTTATTTATTCATCATAAAAATGCCTGGAAAGTGATTCATCATAAAATTTCCCCAAAATCATTTGATTAACATATAGACTACTATTCATTTGCTATCATATTGTTTGAAGTTAGTGGAAACAGAGCTAGCAATAACATTTCACTCCAAACAAGGCAATAAGATGAAAGCGGTTATGAGAAGATATGTGAAAAAGGAAACATTATTAAGGAGAGAGAAAAATAAAAGAAAAAAAAACAAAACAAGAATTAAGAAGACAGAAGTTAATGACTGACATTACATTTAAATTTTTGAAGATCAAACTTAACTGGGAAGCAAGAAACCAGAAGAAAGTTCCACAAGTGAGAAGTGTTATAGAAGAAACTGTTAGCATAGAACTTACAGTTGCATCCAGCCATTTCAACTGTAAAATGATGAGATATTGCTGTCAATCTAGTACTGTGCTTAAATTCATAAAGTCTAGGTACCAAAGTGGAAAGTTCATCAGAACAATTAATATGAAAATATTTATAGAAAAGGCACAGGGAAGATATGTTAGAACTGTGGGAAAGAGACTGAAAACAAGATGCTAGGTCATGACCAATAACATTGCAGATTCTTCTTTGGATTTCATCAAGAATCACTAATTATATAGCAGAATTACCAGACCAGATGTCGCAGTAATATTCAATGTATATATTGATGTAAGGACTGAAAAAGAACAAGACAAAATATCCCTAGATATGAACACAATCTATTAAATAAAGGGTTTGAGTGACACCTGAAGAAAATCAGGGCCCAAAATGGCCAAAATGTTGTGATAATAAGAAAAAAAATAAGGATATTAGTCCAAATGTAAATATGAAGTGGAGGAATTATATTGAATCAATTGCTAGGTCTGCTGCTAGGAAAGTTGGTTCACTGTGTCATGCCAAACAATTTTCATTGTCAGAATCCATCTTGCACATTTATAAATCTACCAATCATCCATGCACTGAATATTGCTGCCATATTTGGTCTGCTGCTCCTATTATATTTCTCGAGATTCTTGACAAAATTCAAAGAAGTTGTCTGTAATGTAATCAATCCTGACTTGGCATCTCAACTTCAGTCACTATCCCACCACCATGACTTGGCTTACCTGTGCTTTTCTACAAATATTTTTCATGGCAGTTGTTCTGATGAGCTTTCAACCTTTCATGCCTCGATTGCATGAACCTAAGTGTCTACTAGATTGGTAACTAAGTCTCACTGTTTTACTGCTGATCTAGCTAAATAACACCGTATGTTCTATTCTAATAGTTTCTTTTCTCACACTTTTCGCTTGTGGAACTCTTCTGATTTCTTGCTTCACTATCACCTACAATCTTCAAAAATTTAAATGAAACATCAATTTCCATCTTCCTGACTCCTGTTCTTTTATTGTCCTATTCTCTTAACTAATCTCTTCTTATTCTCTTTTGCTCCAAGCAAGAAACAAACTAATCTAAAATATTTATTACTATGCTAATAAAATATTGCATATGTTACCAGAACTATTAGGATATTCTCCATGATATCACCATCATGATTGATGTAATTGTGCCATAGGTGTACAAATGATAAATACATTGCTCGAAGAACATGATTTTAATTGATTGGAGCCACCCTTGTACTTCAGCAACAATAGTGTCATCTCTGCTTGAACTGCTTCTTTTATAATTTTCATTTGTATGGTCAAAACATGACATTCTGAGGGAGCCAAGTCAGGACTGCACAGCAGATATGGTAAAACATCTAAAATAGATCAATGGAGCTACCATTTTGTTAATTTGCTTGTGTATGAGATGGCCTTGTAATACAAAAGGATATACCCTTACATAAAAGTTCTGTTCTCTTTCAACAAACTGTTTCCTTTCAGTCTGTCCAGCATTTCATAGTATCTGATTGTATTAACTGTCAGATGATGTTATATAAAATCCATGAGCTGTACACATCTCAGAAAACAATGTTGCCATCAATTTCCTTAATGATTGCTGAACATTTAATAATTGGGGTAGAGGCTAATAATGATGTCTATTTCCCGGTTCTGGAATCAACCTTGGCTTCTTCAGATTATCATCTATTTGAAACTTTGAACAATATTTATCTGAAAAGCATTTCAACACTGTTGCTGTAGAGATAAAAGTGAGATGGCTCCAGTTTCTTGAAATCATGTTGCTCAAGGATAGTAATTATACACTTGTGTACTGATGGGACAAGTGCATCAATCTTAGTGGAGACTTACATTGAAAAGTAGAACATTAGTGCTGGTAACACATATACAATGTTTCATTGGTACAATAATAAACATATTGGATTAGTAAATGATTGTACTTTACATTTCAGACATCACTTGCAAATGTTTGCAACTTGCATTTCAGGCATTGATTATAAAAGTTTATGTCTATTCTTTCTCTCTCTCTCTCTCTCTCTCTCTCTCTCTCTCTCTCTCTCTCTCTTTATATGCCAAGTCCCCTCAGGGCATAGGTGATTATGGCTCTCCACAATTTCCAGTACCTTGCAGCTTTAAATAAATTCTTTTTGTTATTTCTAAACTCTGCTCTGCCCACCATTTTCTCAAGCTTGTTAAGTATTTTATGCATTGTTTTCCTCTGTCCCTCTTCCTTTGAGTAACAGATTTTCCAAGCCCTTCTTCCTCTTTATGTGTCCCAGAAATTTCAACTGCCAGAAGCAGAAGAAAAGAGATAAAAAGGGAAATTATACTTAACATCAGGAAGAGATGTTAAGTATAAGTTCTCTTTTTATTTCCATTTTCTCTAAAACCTTGTCATTGCTCACATATTAGATCCATGACATCCTCAGCATCATTCTGTAGAACCATATTTCTGTTGCTTCAAGTCTCTTCTTCATCTTTGAGGAAATTGCCCATCATTCACTGCAATACAGTAGGATAGATATCTTCCATTTCAGATATTCATCATATTAAACAAACCATATATATGTAGGTATCTATATAAGTAGATAAAAAAAACAAAATGTTATTTACTAATTTTTATAAATCTTCTTCTCCAGGTATCCAAAGATCTTCCTCTACCTGGTCAGTTAGCTGACCGCACAGTACTTAATGTATTTGGCTCAATGCACACTGGAGGCAGGTACATCCTTGATAGTTTGAAGGTAAGTGCATAATAAGTGTGGCTATGATTTCTCAAATTTTAACAACTGGTTTAACTTAAAATAACTACTTAAGAAAAAATTGCCTGATTTCCCATATAAGCTTTCTCATTATATATATATATATATATATATATATATATATATATATACACTGCGTGCCAAATTATTATTGAGATAACTTTTTTTTCTATTTCAAAAACTGTCCAATCAATTCACACAAAATTTTCACACAACGTTGGCAACACTAACCTGCACAATAACTGAAATTTTCGTACTGATCTGCGCAATGTAAACAAACTGGCGCCATATTCCTTATCAGCACGGTGATTTGAGCATACCAAATTATTAGAAAAGTGTAAGAATTTAGTGAAAAGATGTGGTGTAAAAGCAATTTAAGTGATGACGAAAAGAAAACTATCATCTCAGAACTCTCAAAAGGTAAATCTACCCTAGAAATTTCTAAAATTATAGGGAGATGTCATCAAACAGTGAAAAAGTTCACCTCCGACCCTACACAAGTACGCAAAAGGGTAGATAAAGGCAAGCCGAGGGTTATTTCACGTCATCTCATGTCACGACTTAAACGAGAGGCCACGAAGATCCCCGGAGTTACCAGTCAAGAGCTCTTCAGTCGCATCGGGGATCCTACTGTGTCAAAAAGTACTCGGTGTCGGTATCTGAGGGAAATAGCAACAACAGTCAAACCTGTATCGAAGCCCCCGTTGACGAGAAATCACATTCATTGTTTTTATGCAAGATAATGCTCCCTCACATGCTGCTCACAAGACTACTGAATATTTGAAACAGTTAGGTTTTGATGGACCTCGAAAAAATGAAGTGGCCAGCAAATTCTCTGGATTTGAACCCAATCGAAAACCTTTGGAGCATCATGAAGCAAAGATTGTACACCAATGGACGACAATTTAAGAGCTGTGGGAAGCAATTCTTGACATAACTCGCGGCATTACAGCAGATGACATCCTACAATTAACAAATTCTATGGATCGTCGACTTCTTCAAGTAATTTCAAAACAGGGAAAGCACATTCCCTATTAATTTGTTTAAAACTGTGCCTTTGTTTGTATCTGTTATTATTTGTTTGATTATCTTATTTATTAGCTTCTTTTGATCATAAACATTCACGTGTAACATTAATAAACGTTTTGTTTGCTCAATTCTGGGAATTTTACTAAACCTTTCTAATAATTTGGCACGTGCAAATCACTGTACTGATAACAAATATGGTCCCAGTTTGTTTACATTACGCAGATCAATACGGACATTTCAGTGATTGCCAACATTGTGTAAAAATTTTGGGTGAATTGATTGGACGGTTTTTGAAATATTAGAAAAAAGTTATCTCGATGATAATTTGGCATGCAGTGTAGTTGTGTTAAAAGAGGTACATATTTTAGTATTTATCCTGACTCCATTCCTAATTACAACTGACATTAATCCTCTGCACTGCTATTGAGAAAGAGGATATTAGAGGTATGCAATGAAATACTGTCTTGGCTTTTCATATACTGGTGACATGAGCTTAGATACAAAAACACAGACAGATCTTATATCTGTCTGTTTTTTATGCATGCAACAAAAATGAGAAAATTTCTTAATTGCTATTTTCCTTAAAGTATTTTGTTCATCATCCTTTTTCTATGATTATATTTTACACTAGTAAAAAAGTACATCTACTAGCATATTGTCTTGATATTTATATCACTGTGGATGGGTAGATGAAGAAATCATTAAATATAGCTAACTATATTTAGTTAGTTAAGTGGCACATATCTTTTTTGCTGATTGTAGTGTTTTTACTTTCCAGAAATAAAGTAGCATCTAGTTTTCCACCATTATCATTTCTAACATAAAAAATTTAAAATTCACAATAGCAAGACACCTTTCAGAATATGTACATATGTTATAAATTCCAGTCACCTCTAAAATGAAATAATGTGTTCAAATTGAAAAATGCTACATATATTTTTTCAACCCTATACTTCTAATATAAACAAAATATTTCATCCAATAAGATATATTACTCTGAGTAACGTTTCTATATCCATATGCATTCTGCATATTCATCTTTTTCTGTTCTTTCTTTCTAGACAGGTGAAATAAATATTCAATACTACACTTCACAAGATTTACATCTTGGAGTTACGATCAATGTGTATGGGCGGCCATTTTTAATTTGTGACTGTGACAATTTTACTCGAGAATATTACAAAACAAAATTTGGAATTTGTAAGTATACAAAATACTTTTATCAGTCATAGTAATAGTAAAAGTAATAATAGTAATCTATATAATAAAGTGTTTACCCATACCATCAAAAAATGTAGTTAATATTTAAGTAATTTTGTATTGATTGCATTGTACTTATAAAATCTTAAAAGTTCAGCTCCTTGTACTTATAAAATCTTAGCAGTTCAAATCTTCACAACTATGACCCGTCAAGCCATATACATATGGAAAATCACTCCCATTCTTGTCATATACCATTAGTAAGTATAAAGGTCTATTCAGAAAGCTTCTTCTCAAGAACTGCTATTTTATGGAACAGACTCCTGAGACGATGCTTCCCAATTGCTACAATCTTGACCTTTCAAATCTAGGGTCAACAATTCCCAACATGTCCTTATAAGCTGCAAATCATACCCCTCACTCTTACATTTATGCAACAACTTCATTCAGTAACCGTATAACTTAAATGGGTCTTGGGCCTTGCATTTGGTGAATGAGTAAAAAAAAAATAACTTTTTTTTCATTTCTCAAACATTCATTTTATGATTGCAAGTAAGCATTGTGTGCGAAAATAGTGAATAAAACATTGAAGCAATTTGAACTTATATCCTTTTACCCATAGAAATCTACTTATCTAGAGCAGCTGTCTTATCAGTTGGGCCACAAAAACTATCAGCTACAGAAGCAAAAATCTAACTATATCATGATTTATTTTTCTCCAAATGCCTGATGTGTTGCCATCATTTTTTCTAATGCTTACATACACCAGTAGTATGAAATGTAATTTTATTTTAAACTAGTAGTAGAGCCCGGCATTGCCCGGGGATGTAACAGTAAGAGATAGATCAAGTACCGACCATCATAAAGACTGAAAAATAAAATTGACAAAGATTATTGTTTACGGTTGACAGACACGCATGTCTTAATTAGTTTTATTTTTTGTTTTTTCGGGGTTTTTTTTTTACGAATTGGTCAAACCCAAACTCTAACAAAAACATCGTTTTCAATTGTTATGAGTCTACCAATTGAATAGAACTTTATTATAAACAATTGTCTTGTAAATGGAATTTTTAAAGCATTCTGAATGTAAAAAATAAAGAAAAAAGTGTAAAAGACAATAAGAAACAATACCTGCCAAAAAAAAGTGAAGTTTTTTTTAAATCGGTTGAAAAATGTAGGAAATCCGATCCCATATATAAACGAACACACACAAACAAACAACCTGGGTTTTAAGTATAACTCGATATGAGTTGTCCCCCTTTCATTCTCGCGATGCCTCTTAATCATGTTTTCAAATTGATTTCGTGCAAAAACAATTGTGTTTTTCCAATTTTTGGCACTGTCAGAACCACTGCAAGGTAATTTTACGTAGTCCTGTGAAGTTTTGTTGAAATCGGTTGAAAAATGTAGGAAATCCGATCCAATATATAAACGTCCAGACACACACACACACTCACACACACACACAATCTGAGTTTTATAATAAGTAAGATTTATAATTAGATAAACTACTTTCCATTACAGTTCATTTTTGACTAGAATTTCTTTCATTTTATTTCAGCTGGTTTTTTATTACAATTCTTGGATTATCATTCAACTTAAAAATCAATAATAATTTACCAAGCTTAGTTTTATTCAAAATGATTATCATTAACACCAATTTAATGATAATTTAACTTTTAAATTTGTTTCCTTACAAAAAATGAATAGAATCTGCTTGGCTTAAAGTAGAGAAATAAACAGTGTTTAATTCTCTAATTTATTTAGATTTGTTTTATTATTTTGCATCTGTCTTATCTTTTTCAATCAGCCACATTTACCCCAGTTGAATGCAAAAAGAAAGGTAACATTGTCAGGGATAGCCACTATCCTCCATACAATGGCTTTGGCAGTGAAGAGGATTCTTTGAGCAATTGTAAATCCATTATTCCTAAACCCCCACAGAAGAATTTCATGAAGTTTATGGAGAAAGACAAACATGGTCTGGAGAGCCATGTGCTACAATTTAAGGCCAAACTGGATTCAAACAACCCTGACAACCAAAACAGGAACTTCATTATTAGCTATTATCTCTCAGATGATACTATCAGTATCTTTGAACCTTCAGTAAGGAATTCAGGTTGGTTATTTTTTTTTTCCATAAAGAACTTCTTTTTCTTATCCTACCCAACATTCTTCAGTACTTAAACCTTTTCTAAAGATTTTAAGACAAAATTTTGACTGCTGCTTTCATCATCTGAACACTTTTAGATAGAATAATGACTCTTCTCAAAGTTATACTATTAATAGCAGTAACTATACAAAGAAGAGAGTTGAACATTCTGAACAAAATGTTACATTAACATCCGCCATAGATTACTTTACCTTCTTCTTAAAATTGAGAAATTTTCAAATATTTTAGAATATTCCATAATTTAAATTTGAATATTTATCATTATTTCCAGATTCGACTTTCTTTGTTTATATAAATACATGTTTTTCCTAATAGATTTTCTAGATTTGTCTTTTAAGAAGTTTCCAGGAATAAAACATATCCGTATAAATGGCTTTCCTGTAGTCATGTCTTTTATTAATATTGTAACTGCATATATATATATATATATATATATATATATATATATATATATATATATATACATATACATATATATATCTATATATATCTATATATATCTATATATACATATATATACATATATATATGTACATATATATATACATATATATACATATATATATACATATATATATATATATATATATATAATCATTTATTTAAAAATATGATTCCAACTCGCTACATAAGAGGTCTCATGTTTCAAAACAAGAGCCGAAAACTTCAAAATAATATTTGAATTAACTTGAGTTAAAGTAGGCTCTGTTCCATCTTCAAGCAAAATTTTTTTTGGGAATGACTTATTTCTGAAATTTACGAGTTTTAATAGTATGGTCAGAATTGAAATCAAAAATTTCCATGGTAACATCAAGGGCGGATTGTTTAGAATCGGCAGGGGAGGGGTGTTAATAATTTGTATCAGTATAGAGTTATTTTCATAGATGCCGGGTCAGGGTAAGGTGGGGGTGGCTAAATTTACGACGGAGGAAGTTTTCGCATAGTCTGGCTTGAGCGTCTACTCACATATATATATATATATATATATATATATATATATATATATATGGAGAGGCGTGGTGGAGTAATAGATAGTGGCACAGATTGAGGTATCAGAGAGCCAGTTTCAAATTGCAGTCAAGTTCATTATATTCATTTATATGTTGATGCCCTTAGGAAAGTATGAATCCATCTCTTCTCCACCACCAGCTATATGTAAATCGCAAAACATATTGGGTCGTATAGCCTTGGGTGGCAACTGCTCTAGGAGAAGGAAAAACTCAAAACCAACCTGGAGAGAGTTGGTGTCCCTGAAGCTATTTTGCTTTGCCCAGGAAACACTATTGCTACTGCTGCAGCAATACATGTGGTGCCTACGATCCTAATAGGTTACAGGTTTTAAAAGAACTGATACATACATATATATATATGTATATAAATAAAAAGAAAGAACAGTAAGATATATCATCCGGTGTTCTTATAGATATTTTTATTTTTGCAAAATAGTGCTCAATGTAAATTTACAGAGCATTAATATTATAAATTAATTGATTTAAAATATGGTTTTTCCGCTACACAGTTCTAACCATGTTTCAAAAATGGAAGGTCTGAATTTAATTTTGTAATTAAATTAAAGACATTAGTTCCATTTCATCCTCAAGCGAATTTTGGAGTAACTTTTAAACTAATGTCTTTAATTTAATTACAAAATTAAATTCGGGCCTTCCATTTTTGAAACATGGTTAGAACTGTGTAGTGGAAAAACCATATTTTAAATCAATTAATTTATAATATATATATATATATATATATATATATTGAATGACAAAATTGGAAAAATTCCTATCCTTCAAAATGACTTCTTCAGAGTAATAATTGATGGGGTCATATATATTAGAATTTCTAGTGTCCTTTCCAAAATATTTTACCACAACAATTAACATATTTCTAATATACTGATGATGCTTAATTAATATATCCCCACAGAAAAATATAACCTGATCTTGTAAATAAACTAAACAGTATCAAGCATTCAATTAAATTTACATATGCAACAATACATTACCTTTCCTTGATATCATGTTAATCTGTACTGATAATGATCTAAAACTAAACATCTATCAAAAGAGAAATGATTTTGTAAACTTCTATTCACACCATTACAACAAAATAAAATCCAGAATAAATTTAAAAACACATCAAATTTGTCGGTGTCAAAATTTACATGATGAAGAGAAATACATTAAAAATAGTTTTAAACTCTTTTCACTATATTTTCCAATTTTCAAATGAGATGTATATCAGGATTTAAATAAGAAATAAATTGTCCAAATTACATGTTTTTACGTTTTTTTGTACAAGAAATTTTCACAATCTCAGTCATTCTCAAGAATCAAATGTTTTCAGTGTGGTAAACATTTTTTTAATAAATCCTGAAACTTTTAGATAACTGGAATTGGAATCAGTTCAAAGTGACATAAAATATATTTAAATAGAAAAGCATGTATCAATATATTTATACGTGTTATTATTTTTTTTTGTATATGTATTAAATATATCATACATATATTGAATATTTTATACACATTTCAATATACCATCTGTAGAGAAAAGTACCTTATTTAATGCGAGTTGTTTCTTTTGTATTATAATATTTTAGTATTATCTATAAATATTTGTCTAAAATTATTAGTCATAATTTGGTTGTTTGTGAGGTGATAATTGGTGTGTACAAATTACACTAAGTTTTTAACACATGATAAGTTATTCAGAAATTGGGAAAAGATAATAAAAAAATGACTTAGACAGACCTATTAAGTTGAACTTAACAAATCCTGTTTATATATATATATATATATATATATATATATATATATATATATATATATATGTGTGTGTGTGTGTGTGTGTGTTAAGGAAAAAGACAATAGGAAAACTGTAGATTTACCTGATGCATTTCATCCAATGTGGACTTTTTCAAGGCAAAACACGAAATGAATCTATAAAAAACCAAAAAAATTCAACTGTTTTCTTTTGATTTCTTGATATATTTGTTGTATACGTTGGGAAAAAACCTGCACATAGATTAATATTTGGATAATATTCAATGGCAGCAATCTTGAGGATTTTCCTTCTGAGTGAATTATTTTCTTTTTTTTATGAGTGTAGCATTTATAAAATCAAAATTGTGGTTGAATTTATGCTACAGTCATAAAAAAAGAAAATAATTTACTCAGAAGGAAAATCCTCAAGAGTGCTGCCATTGAATATTATCCAAATATTAATCTATGTGCAGGTTTTTTTCCCAATATAACCTTTCCTAACAGAATCACTACTTTCCTAAGTCAACGTACATGACAAACATATCAAGAAATCAAAAGAAGACAGTTGAATCCGCGAACACAACAATATAAACAATATTTCTACACGTGAAAATATTTTCTTCAAACATAAAGTTATTGATGTAATTTTTCAGTTCACCATATAAATATACAATAGCGTTTTAAATTCTTCTAGTTGTTAACAACATTTTATTTGTTTTTTTATAGATACTTTGTTTCAATAAATTAATTTTGCTTTTTGCCTTGAAAAAGTCCACATTGAAATGTGTTGGCTAAAACTAGTTTTCCTATTGTCTTTTTCTACAGGTTAATTCTGAGAAAGTTTTACATATATATATATATATATATATATATATATATATATATATATGAGTGTGAGATAGACAGATAGATAGATAGATTGATCGATCAATCGATATGGTTTAAATTTTTCTATATTTACGGTGTGGAGAGAAGATTCACTATCAGTGATAGGGCAATTATCATTAAATACATGATTTAAGATAACAGATTTTTTTAATAGAAGGGAAAACCACATTAAATATACATTAAATTTATATTGTTTGCAACATTTTCAAAATTAAAGTTCCATTTGCATTAATTTTTGTGTTTCTTTTGTTCCTTTACCTGAATCAGGAATTACAGGTGGTAAGTTTTTGGAGAGATCTCGAATCAAACAGCCTGACCAACCATTGAATAATGTCACCCTGTCAGAATATTACAAAGCCCAGGATCTGTTCATTGGCCAAAAAGTAAACTTCAACACCCACAAATTTACCATCGTTGATGCTGATGAATACACCTTTAGATATATGGAATCACATCCAGATGAGGTAAGCTATAAGTGATACACACAGCAGTTAATACAATTATCTCCTTGTAAAATCAGTGCTAGGTGATTCTACAGAATCAGACATGCTATTCACTATTATCTATTGCATCAATATATAACCTCCTTAAAACACAAGAAAACATTCCAGTTCAATAAACAAAACAATGCAGCTACATGTTCAAATGCCACCCAGTGAAAAACAACAAATTTTTGCTTCAAACCAATAATTGTTATCAATTAATTCTTGTATAATCTTTCCTGCTTTTAATACTTGCTAGCTTTTAAGAAAGCTTAAATGTTAATTTTTAATATGAATTATAAAAATAAAGTTATCTGGTGTTGATGAAGTGTCAACAATGCAAATATCATAGTTTAGTAGAAAATTATATTTATGTTTTTTAATTTAATTCACCCCAAGCAAGGCAGTAAAGCCACTAAGATACTATGGTTAACTGTATGTGAAAGAATTAAAAAACAGAAGCATTATTGAGGAGCAGGAACAACAGAAGAGTAATGAGGAAAGCAGTAGATAATAAATGACATAGGATTTAAATTTTTAGAGATCAAACTTGACTGAAAAGCAAGAAGCCAGAAGCTCCACAAGTGAGAAGTGCAAGAAAAAAGACTGTTAACATAAGACTAATAGTTACATCTAGCCAATTCTATTGTAGTTGTCCCACACCTATCTTTTGGCACTTGATTCAGTGTAGAGAAATATATTTGGGATACATGTTCTCCATTGTATGGTTTTTCACTATGTAAGGTAGATTGGGACAGCCTTAAGTCCTACATGAATGATCGTCCCCCAAACTTCTTCAAACATGTTGCCCCCCAACTGCTGCTCTAATCTTCAAATGCATCTTTTCTAGAATGGAGTGTTTTATACCTCCAAAAAATTCCAGCAAAAAAACAGTCAGCCCTGGTTCACCCTTGAAAGCACTGAAGCCATAGATTGTCAGAACCACTTCTTCAAAATCTATTGCAAGCAGCAGTGTAATCTGGCCCTTACTTCTTTCAGAACTGTCTGCAATCACTGTAAGAGAATCCTGGAAAATACAAAGTGCAGCTACATGTGATCTGTTCAGGGCAAGGTTGAAAATAAACAAATTGGATCTTGCAAATTCTGGAAGATCACCAACCAGATCATGAAGAGACAAACCGGCTGTGACAACTATTATAAATGGCCCCAAGACCAGACATAGTGAAGCTCTTCCCCTTGATCTTTGCTGCAAACTCAACATTAGATGACAGAGGACATCCTTTTTCTCAAATTCCCTCATCTCACTGAGTACAATCTCAGTAATATACTCATTTCAATAAGAGAAATCTCTAGACTTATCAAAAGCCTCAACCCCCAAAAAAGCCACTGGCCCAGACAAAATTGTCATCCTTAAGAATATCACTCCAGAATTATCCCCAATTCTAGCAAAGTTATTTAACCAGTGCCTGAATAAGAAATCTTTCCCAAGCATGTGGAAGGTAGCAAGTGTATGCTCAGACATAAAAAAAACTATTTTTAATAAAAAAAAAAATCATTATTAATTTTGATTAGTGTCAAATTTCATAGTCAATTTATTAGTCAACTTTTATCCTATCTTTACTCACTCTGTCATTCTACAACAGTGAGTAGACAGCATGGATCAGAAAAAAAGGAATGTTTAATTCACTCTTCAGCATGCTGTCATTAAGTGCAGAATCCATTTAGATTCACAAATTCATTTTAATTCTATCAACTTATAGGCATGTCACTATACAGGAACTCAAATCCTCATATAATGTCATCATAGTTGCAAGAACAATTGATGTAATCAAGTATTAAAAGTCAACTGTCATGAATTTCAGTTATGTTCCAGTGGCTTGGATAATTATAGTTATTACTGCATCAACTCAAAGGCTACCAAAAGTAAAACTATAAATTAATATTAGAAGGGAAGCATTTATTACCTAATGAAACAGACCTATTAAAACTAGCTCATAGTGCCGATATTAAAAGTATGAATCTTGCATATGTAGTTGGGAACATACAATACGACTGCTGATTATTATTTTCTAACTAATCTGATGCAAAATAGAGACCTGCTACTCTGGAGTCTATATACTGACCTCTCTAAACATACAATGCCTGAATGTGAAATCTTTCCCAAGGAAGGTGACAAGTGTATACCCAGTCTTCAAGAACACAGGCAATCAATCTTCCCCCTCCCAGTATAGACCCATTAGTCTCAGTAGTTTCATGAGTAAGCTTTTGAGGCCTTAATCAGCAAGAAGATTGTTGAGCATCTGGATAGGAACAACATCTTGTGCAACGAGCAGTATGCATTTTGATCAGCCCAATCCACTGCTGATGTCCTAACTACCATTACACATGGAATTAGTGAGACCAACCCGCTTTCTGACTTACATGAATGATCTACCTAAGAATATACTCTGACCATTTGTAAACATCTATGCTGATGATACAACAATATATGTCTGCACTTCTAAAATCTTGACAATCAGAGATTGGCAGCTGACCTCTCTTCCAATCTAACACTAACTTCCCAGTGGAGGAAAAACTGGCTGGTTATATTCAGTGCCTCTAAAGCCAAACTGGTTACATTCCATCACTGCTAATCAGACCCCGAACTACCACCTGTTACAATGAACAGCTGTCCCCTCAAGGAGGCCTCAAGCCTTGAGAGAAGATTGGGCCTCAAACTTTTACCCAACCTCAAGTAGAATTCCTACATACAATTCATCACTAAAGATTCAGGTAAAATGATTGGCTCCCATGCCACTCCAGTAAATATCTGACTCCTTATGTTATATGCTACCTTTGTAAGAGCCAGATCAGACTGCAAATGGAAAACTGTTGTCATATTTGGACAGGAGCTGCCCAGACCTCACTTTCTTGATATAGTTTAAAAGCATCTCCGAGTCCTTGTGAGAGAAGAATTATTTTCCACATGATCGGATGAACTGCATCTCTTGGTTCCACGAGATCTGACCTTCATGGCTAGAACCCACCATACCACTTACATAGTAGCAAACCACCCATATTATCTTCGTATTCCATCAGCCTGAAGTAAGTTCCACTCAAACAGCTTCTTCCTACGAATCACTTCCCTATGTAACAGACTCCCTAGAGGATGTTTCCCCAATCAGTACAATCTTAACCTGTTCAAGTCTAGAATCAACCGTTTTCTTCCCCCTCCTATCCATATAAACTACTCCTTATCGTAACCCTCTACCTCATGTGGCCATCAAACCGTGTACTGGGAGAACATTACTGTAAAAAAGTTAAAAAAAGATACACTTGTGAATTATTTAACTCTCTTGTAAAATCCATTTTGGCAACATAAAGCCTTGTTACTATCAATATCTGTATAATCCTATAAAATCATATAACATAAGAGTAGGTTTAACTTTTTTTTTTGTTTGTTTTTTTTTTTTACTTATTGAATGTCTGGATACTGTCCAAACAGACCCATAAATCGTCAATGCTAAATAGGTACTTAGAATAAATACCTAAAATTAAGTAAATCTGCAGATTTAGTTCAAGGGAAATAATCCTGTATTTAATAACTAAAGTTATCTCCCATGCGTTACTCGAGTTATATTGATTCGCTTTGTAATAGGAAAAATACGTGCATTCAGAGAAATGTTTTCAATTCAAAAAATCTGGTTAACTATCTTAGAATCGTCAAAAAATTATCTCGTGTTGTTTTTTAATGACATATCTTCATTGTAAACTTTCAACGTTGACAATGATTTTAATTACTTTCTTTTTGTCCTGTTTGGAGGCTTTTAAGTAATCAGAGTGTAGTTTAGTTAAGTACTTGAAAACGTACTCTTTTGTTCATCATTGTGGCATGCCAGTGACAAGCCTTTTTTTTTACAATATCAGACAATGACACAAAGTAGCCGAAAAATATAACTGCTGAAAACAGAAATAAGCTGAATAACAGATTTGATAATTAACAAAACATAACATTTTTCCTTTGTAGCTTTACAATTTGGAAATGGGAAATATGAAGCTATTTATTTATTTTGATAGTACACAAAGAAAATCCTATTGTTTACCTTTTTTAATTGTGTCATAAACATTCATACATCTATCTACATTTGACAAGAAAAAACACCATTTTCCTTAATTTGAAATGAATTCATAAAAAACAAAATTTCTTTTGAAAATAACATTTCTTTTTGCTTGTCTGAATTCTATTATTTTAATTTTGATGCTTTGAAATGTCTTTGCAGGAGAAGAAACAACAAAAAGGTTGTATTATATTGTGGCTTTGTAACAAATAATTTGGCATTGAATGAAAGAGAAAGAGAGAAATGAAGTGGGGGTTCCATTCTGTCAGAATCAGTTTTACAACAAACCTGTCTCTGTGTAGTGCATAAACACATATCTAACAATATATTTCTTAAGAAAATTTGATGGGAAAAATTATAGATATGCTTTCAACATGACTGGTACTTTTATTCATTGTTTTTTAAATATATATTTATCTATGTCACTGATATGTATTTGTATACTATAAATGAATCATATGAGATAGAATGATTTAAAGCAACAAAGAAACTGATGCTAATGATTAGAAAGTAACAGCTGAAATTTTGGGGTTATATAATAAGGAAAGAAGGCTTGGAGAATTTAACATTCACAGGGCATAATGAATGCAAGAGAAGCAAGGGGAAAGAACAAGTAACCTAGTTAATGTACTGAAGTTAAATGGATGCTAGGACAAGAGCCACAAAGTCAAAGAAGAGTTATAAACGGGCAACGGTTACTTATAGCAAAAAAGACAGGAAATTGAGGAGAGCCATGATCATCTATATCCTGGTAAAATGTAGAAAGATATAGAGAATATATTACTTTTTAATAAGGGTAGAAGGCATCAAGTTTCAGATGAAAAAACATAGTAGAACACTTTTACAAGATAGTTTAGAAGAAAAATATTCAGATAAAAACCTTGCATTTTATCAGCTCACACACACACAATATATATATATATATATATATATATATATATAGATATATAGATATATATCAATTGAATAAGGGAACATAACTATCTGAGAAATGTTATAACATTTTTATTAGAAACAAAGGAACTAGTACTGAACTGCTATATAATATCTACCTTTTATGGCAGTGACTACTGGATAATGTAAATATATAAATCTACTTGGGGACACATTGATGAGTAAATAACAGTGTTTGTTGGATCCAGTGACTTGACCCAAAACTTGTGAGTTCAATACCTGGCAAATGCAGTGGTGAACAAAAACATGGAAAGATGAGTTAAAGTGGAATAACTGAGACCTGGAAGAGGTATGGCACCTGGAACTAGAACAATCTACCCTCATGGACAAATTAAACGGTTCAGTTCAAAATTCCAATCACCCGAAGAAGGCTGGAGCATGCAATGTGAATATGGTAATAGTCTGAACAATGTATATATATATAAATACATATATATTTGGTGGGGAATCAAAGCTATAGTAAAAATTTAAACTCATATTTCCCACCAATCACAACACCAAATGATGTGAAACTAAATGTCAAATAAAACTATCCAGTCATGGTGTGTATTAAACCTATCTTTTCAGAAATATTCTGAAAAATGGATTCGCAGAAAATAAATTATAAAGTGCCAGACTTGTTTCATACACAAAGTGACACTAAAAGCATCCACATAATTATTGGTGTCTTTATGCACTGCCTATAATAAAGTGGAATTAGGACTTTACTAATGCCCTAAGGACTAAAACTACAACTGACCCAACAGCATTCATGCATAAAGACTGTCAGAATGGTCATGCATGACGCCATGGGCCTTAAAACATATACCAGGATGCCAAGAAACCTTCTAATGCAGTCCATAGAGGTCTGGAGGCTGGAAAGGTGCAAGAAAGTACTTAGGTACTTCAAGAATCATGATTCCATTTTTAAAATATTCTCTGGCAAGAAAATTTCAAACTGCCAAAATAACTGATACCTCACAAAGTCAACATTTGAATATCAAATTTTCTAAACAGACATTCCCCATTATATGTTCCAGAAATTTCAATTATTCTTTTCTGATCCTAAACACTGGTATCTTTTTTGTTTATATTTTCCTTAAAACTTCCTCATTGCTCACCTGTTTCATTCATCATATTCTCATCATCCTTTTGTAGAACGACAACTATAGCTCTTAGTCTCTTTATGTGTGAGGAAATTGTCCAGCATTCACCGCCATAAAAGATAGATATTATATAGCAGTTCAGTACTATTTTCTTTGTTTCTAATGAAAATGTCTTGTTATAACACCTCAGATAGTTAAGTTTCCTTATTCATTTGATTCTGACATCTCCAATTTGTAGCACATAACTTGAGCTATTTCTCTTGTTAATAATCATAGATTCTGTCATTTAGTTTTACAATTGATGATCCAAATGCAGTTGATACTAAAATACATCTATGATAATTGTTTTATTCTTTTTCTTCTATCACCAGATTTGACTTTGTCAGAGTGAATTAAAATTTTCATATATTTTTGTTTGATAAGCCATATCCATTTTATTAAGAGTTACATAAGCAGCTGGGATATATATATATATATTTACATATGTTCTAAATTTCAGTTTCCCAAATCAAATTTGAAGACCTTACTTGCACAACTTCATAAAATAAACAAAGAGCAAAATGGTATTTTGGGTAAGAAATTATTAAGCACAGCCAAAGAAGACAATGACCAAATTGGTTTCTCAGATCTCAAGACAGTGATATGTGAATTACTGCCTGAAATCACTGAACATGAACTTATCATCCTTGCTCGTTACTACACTGATGATACATTAGCAATGGAGATACCAGCTAGCAGTGTATTAGCCATGGCTCAAGAGCAATTAAGAAGAGCCAACTTTGAAGATTATCAGGAGCTTTTGAATAACTTCAAGTATGAAGACCAATCTGGGTAAGTAGAATTTCAACTTTGTAAAAAAAAAAGAAGATTTTTAAGAAAAAAAAAATCATTATTAATTTTGATTAGTGTCAAATTTCATAGTCAATTTATTAGTCAACTTTTATTCTATCTTTACTCACTCTGTCATTCTACAACAGTGAGTAGACAGCATGGATCAGAAAAAAAGGAATGTTTAATTCACTCTTCAGCATGCTGTCATTAAGTGCAGAATCCATTTAGATTCACAAATTCATTTTAATTCTATCAACTTATAGGCATGTCACTATACAGGAACTCAAATCCTCATATAATGTCATTATAGCTACAAGAACAATTGATGTAATCAAGTATTAAAAGTCAACTGTCATGAATTTCAGTTATGTTCCAGTGGCTTGGATAATTATAGCTATTACTGCATCAACTCAAAGCCTACCAAAAGTAAAACTATAAATTAATATTAGAAGGGAAGCATTTATTACCTAATGAAACAGACCTATTAAAACTAGCTCATAGTGCCAATATTAAAAGTATGAATCTTGCATATGTAGTTGGGAACATACAATACGACTGCTGATTATTATTTTCTAACTAATCTGATGCAAAATAGAGACTTGCTACTCTGGAGTCTATATACTGACCTCTCTAAACGTACAATGAGGACCTCATTCAGCTTTCTACTGACCATCCAGTGACAACCTCTACATTGTGTCTCAATTTTCATTCACGTTGGTGTTCACCAAAAATTGGGAAAGGATAATTGTATGTTCACAAGGGATGAAAGATGAAAACAAATGCCACATCAAGAAATGAGAACCTGGAGCTTGTTTTCAATACAGTAGAATCCCTGACAACTGGACTAAGAAGACCTTCCAGAAATAAGGAATTGATTTACAAAGTCCAGATATGAGGGGTTATATTTAGATTAAAATAAAAGAACTGAAATCAGGTTTAACATTTATTTTCAATGTTTTATAGTAAACAAAATAAGCTAATGGTGAGTGAAATATACCAGAATTGATTTTAAGGAAAAAAGAAATAAATTCTGTAATGTTGATGAAAATTCATTAAATTAAGTATGTTACAGATGCAAAACAAATAATGTAATGAGGATTTTTTAATTGCTGTTGCATGATGATTCTTTCTCTTCTAATGTCATTCTCTACTTTTTCTGCATTTTGTTTTGCTTTTGTTCCTAAATTTTTTAAATGAAAGACACTTTTTAATGCTGTGTGTCTTATTGCAATCATCATAGCTGAATGCCGGTTTTCTTTCCATAAAACTGATAACCTTTTCAATAGCTTTCTCAATGTCACTACAGGTTTCCTTACAATTATGTTTTTTATTCCCTTATTCAATGTTGAACTCAGCCATTAGTTACAATGAACTTTCACCAGTGTCTAGCCTGTTTAAAATTTCTGCTTTTTGCAATAACTCCAAAGTTGTTTTTTTTATTATTATTCCCATCATCTTTTGCACCAATACAAGTCATTAGGATGAAATAAACATAAGCAAATATCCAAAATAAATTTCCTGAAAAACAGAATTTTCAAATCAGTAACATATCACCCAAACAGTTCAAATATACACATCAAAATCATGTCCGGATATGAGGGATTATACTGTATTATGAAACAGGTGTTTTTATTCAAGGCTTCACTTGCTTGATCTGGATAGGTAGATAGGTAATGCTTGTGACAACTGCTGATATGTTTGTCAAACAGCTCAGGTCTTCACTTCATTTAGAAGATCTGCCTTCAAAGATCCGCCCCGACCATCTACCAGCCATAAAACAGAAACATTCTATGTGGGTGTCCCAAGCATAGTGTCACAACCATTTTGCTATAAAATAACCATGTTAAAGCCAGTAAAGTTAGTTGTCATTAAGCAAATATATATATATATATCAAATCACAGTGCACAGCACAAGAACAGTACAGAACATTGCCAGAACATCAAATGAAAAACACAAGCCATTCATTCAAAATGCCGCTAATCTCATCCAATAGGCTGAAATACAAAAATATAACACACATTTATGTTCATATATATATATATATATATATATATATATATATATATATATATACACATACAGGGGTTGGACAAAATAATTGGAACAGTTTCAAAATACACTCCTATATATATAGACCTATTATATTAAGAACTTTAACTAAAACTCTGTAATTGCAGGTTATATCTATTTTAGATACATTTATTTATCTAATTTACTGTTTTTGTTCTTATTTATTTTTAAAATTTAGTAAAATTTAAGCTTAATGTGTGACCTCCCCAAGTTCGAAAAAGAGCAAATTGTTGGACCTTGGATGGCAGGAGCCTTGATCATTAAGATTGCTGAACTGTTTTGTTTTTCAAGAGCTACCATATCAAGAACAAGACCTCTAGAAACCGTAGCAATTTGGGCCAGACTTGCAAACTTACTGACAGGGACTGACAGGCATTGAAATGCAATGTGGCAAAAAATCATCGGACAAATGCGGCCGAAGTGACTGCTGAGTTGAATAACCATCTGAATAGTTCAGTTTCTACTAAAACTGTTCACTGTGAGCTCCATAAGTCTGCATATCATGAAACCTCTTCTCTCCACTCACAGCATTTAAAAGAGGTTGAAGTGGTGCAGATATCACAATGCCTGGTCTGCAGACCAATGAAAGCAAGTCCTATTATCAAAAATGTCCAGTTTTTCTCTTTACCCAACTTCTGGGCAAGTTTATGTGTGGAGGCAGCCCAAAGAAGCTTACAACCATGACTGCCTTCTTCCAGCAGTGAAGCATGGAGGTGGATCAGTGATAGTTTGGGCCGCCATATCATGGAAATGTCTCAGTCCAATAGTTGCCCTGCATGGTAGAATCAGCAGCAAAGATTACCTGAACATTTTGGGAGATCATGTTCATCCAATGGCCAAGACTTTATTTCTTAATGGTGACTGCATCTTCCAAGACGATAATGCTCCAATACATACCGCTTGAGTGGTTAAGAATTGGTATGAAGAGCATGAAAGTGATCTAGAACACATGGAGTGGCCTCCCCAATCTCAAGATATCAATATTATTGAACATTTGTGGTGCGTTTTGGAGCAACAAGTTAGGAGCTGCTATCCTCCACCATCGTGTCGTAAAGAGCTGGAGAAGGTTTTAATGAATGGATGACTGAAAATTCCTCTGGATGAAGTCAGGAAACTGTATGATTCCATTCCTAGATGTATTAAAGCTGTCTGTGAGGCTAAAGGAGGACCAACTCCATATTAAATAAATTTTCTTTGAATTTGATAAGTGTTCCAATTATTTTGTCCAACCCTTGTATATAACTCTCAAACATAATCTTGGACACTTTGAAATACAAAATTTTCTTAACCTCACAAAATTTATCTGACAAACAAAAAAAGAGCCATGACAATTATACTTTTTATTGTATGAAAAATATTTTGGACATAAACATACTTTTTGACTCATCCTGTATTGTGTTTCATTAAAAAGAAAATCCATTGTCTGCAATAAATTGTAGAAGGCTTTCAAAGGTCACATATTAGACCAATATTCCTCAATATAATCAAAGATGAAAACAAATGCCATGTCAAGGTAAGTATAGATGTAAAGAAATGACTCTAGAATATTTAAATATACCATAACATGTTCCGAAACAAATATACTGATAGAGTACAATGAGAAAATAATCCCTCATCAGACACAACAAAATTACAAACAAAGAGTTTGCCAAAAGACAAAAGTCACATCACTTGAATATTTCCAACACCAGCAACAGCAAAAATAGGTAGCACATATAAGTAAAAGAGAAAATAATTATGCAACCAAATTGTTAACTTTCCCACCTTCAATTTTTTGGAGGAGGGGCAAAAACACTAATCCCCAATGATTTTATACAATGAAATAAATATATCTACAAAAACTAAAGAAAATTCTCTTAGTATTTGATCCACACCCACCACCCAAAAAAAAACTACATGTTGCAGAAAATCTCAGTTAACTGAGTGAAATAATGCAAGATTCAAAAAAAGAAAAGTGTTTTGAGATATTAAACAAAACAAAAAAGAGGAAAATGAAAAAAACAGTTGCATATAGTTATATGTATCTTGTATATATTTATTGACTCCCAAAGATGGGGAAAAAGAGAGAGAGATTAGTGAACTCATCTATTGGATTGAGGTGAAGGTTCAATTTGTATGGGAATGAGTGCTAAAAATGTCCCCATCACAAATTTATAGACAAATCATGCAAATGCAAGCTGGGATTTCTTTCTAACCAAAAAAAGACCATTTCTTGATTTCGGCCTCCATATTATTGTTCTTTTTTTCTCTTGAAGTTAGAATTTGATAATAACTTGACTGTATCCCTTGTGTGTGTTAACACCATTCTTACTTTGTGAACTTTTTGCTTTATTACTATTGCTTTGCCCTATTTTGTCTTGCATATAAAATTTCGCTTGAAGATAAAACAGGACTAAACACCACAATCCAACTTAATTTTAATAATTATTTGGATGATTTCGGCTCTCGTTTTTGAAACATGAGAACTCTTATGTAGCGAAGGAATCATATTTTTAAACAAAAATATTATTATAATATATATATATATATATATATATATATTGCCTGTTTAGTATTATTTTTGTCCTCTTTTTTTCTTTTTTTGCTATTGTTTATTGGAAACTTTGTCAATTCCGTTTGTTGGTTACTTTTGCCAATTACACTTAACCATGTACAATTACTTTACCATTTGGTATCTCCCAGAAAAAGCTTGTGATATAAAATTCTTAGTTCCATTGTACACAAAGAATCACAATCTTTTGATGAAGACAGACTTTTGGCATGGTTATTCATTGGTGATATTACCTTTCTGGTGTTTCTACAGAAATGCACTTCTTCAAGAAATAGTAGTTTTCCTTTTTTCATATTTTTCTTGTCATGTCACTATCAATTAAGATTTGCAGATCACAAATATAAAAAAGTGAAAATTTTCAACATCTAAATTTTTAAAGTGGGGTTTCTGTTTCCTATGTAAATGCACTGTAATTTGATCACCCTACACAGGTGAAAAATGAATAAATAAAGGTAAGTAAAGGAAGATAATAATAATAATAATAATAATAATAATAATAATAATAATAATAATAATAATAATAATAATCTTTAAATTCATTAAATTTTGGCTGTTTTGAAATTATTTGAAATTTAATAGGTAAGCAACATTTTTACACAATACAGAAAAAAGTTAAGAAAGAATATGCTTAAAATAAAATAAATATGAAAATGTTTTAACATGAAATTATTTGAAATTCTGTAAGAAAAGAATATGCTTTCTCACATGGTATGAATATATTTTGGGGGGATCAATGTACAAAGAATTTACATAGCAAACTAAATTCTGCTGTTAAAATTTAGAAAATTAAAAATAACTTTTTTTATTGGATCTGGAGTGCTTAATTTATAGTAATATGAAAAAAATATTATTTTTTGGTGAGGTGTGCTTCTGTTTCATCCTCAAATGAAAAATTAGTAATTTAGAGGATTCCTAAATTTTCACTTCAGGATGAAACAGGGCTTGATACTTTAATTCAATTTAATTTCAATAATTATATTGTGGTTTTTGGCTCTTTTTTTGAAACATGAGAACTCTTATGTAGTGAAGGAATCATATTTTTTTTTTAAATAATTACAATATATATATATATATATATATATATATATATATATATATATACATACATACACACACACACACAATGTATTTTGAGGTAGTAGGGCTTTGGAGGTAAGCTGCTAAATTTTCATCACCTATCATATTTAGAAAAATACACATATAAAATATAATGTGATGATTTTAAATTGCAATTAAGGTCATTATATTTATATTCACACAAAAAAAACTGCATCTCTTCTCCACCAAAAACAGGTCAGACAGGGTTCTCTAACTATAGTTGACAACCAGTCTAGAAGGAGAACTTTAAATTTACAATCAGTTGAGTTCGAAATTCCACCTTGTAAAATGTAAAAACCTATTATTAAATTTTTTGGTTAAGGAAGGTAGGTATCTGTTATCTTTTATTTTTTTCTATTTTTGATAGGTTTGGTATTGGTAGTGTTGGTTTTGGTATTTTCACTTCAACTATTACTTTGTTTATTCTTCATATATATATATATATATATATATATATATGATAAAAATATAGTTTTAATGAATGCTATATTTATGGGTTAAAGTACTCAATATCAGGGATAGAGTGTGTGTTAAGATAAAAGTGGACACTGAGGTCAACATCCAGTGGTGAGTCTGTTTTATGCTTAAACACAATCTTTAAGCCTTATATATAAATATATGTGTGTGTGTATATATATATATATATATGTTCATTCATCATTTAGTGAGTATTACTTATAGTATAAGATATCTTGTTTCGGCCATACAACATTGGTTGAATGGGTGATAAAACACATGATAAATCTATTCACTAATATCTATTTCCTAGGCAGTAATAACAGTACAAAGTTGTTGCACTTATTGTCAACCTTGACAGAATTCCGCATACAGATATACACATATCTTTGTAGAATTTCGCTTATGCTATGCAAACCAAGAATAAAAATCTCAAAAAATCAGAAAACATCTGTCAACAAATACTGCATTGTGTGTGTGTATATAGATTGAAGAAAAACAAATCGTAATATCAAAGAACAATGACTACAATGTATATTTTACACCCAGGAAGTTATATATATTTATATAGGGAATAGTTATAGTATCACACAAAGAAGAAAAGAAAATTGTGTAATCTAAAATTTCAACATTTTTATCTGTCTATATTTCTGAGATTAGGAATTGCAATTATTTACACTATTTACATTGTACAGATTATCTTGTCCTCATCTTTGTTACTATATTCACGATATAGACTCTGACCTTCTTCAAGTGATTAGAATTTCAAACTGCACACTTTATTTGCAGATTGTTCTAGTTCCACATGCCATGCCCCTTCCGGATATCTCAATAACAATTAATTACTCTGCATGTTTTGTTCACCTCTGCTGTAGCCAGATATTGAACTCACAATACTTTGGATTAAGTTACTGGATTCAAAAAATGCTTTTATCCACTGGGCCATGTGTCCTTGAGGTGTATGAATTTTTGGGACTTATAAATCTAATGTCTCAGTAAGTATTTTTTACCAGAGCTCATATTACAATTTGTTGTTGTTATTGTTTTTCTCTAGTACTCTGTATTAGTGGTTCACATATTGTATTCATTTCTATGCTTGGCCAACTTAGGAGATTTTTATGGCCTAGCATATGCACTGATTCCTTAAGTTTTCATACTTTCCAGTGATGTTCTCTGTTTATTATTTCAACCTCATCTCAAAAGGGGCGATTTTCCTTCTAGATGTAGTCAGCCATTACTGATTTTTCTATTTCCTCTCATATTATGACATTATGGTGTTCCTGTTGTCTTATCTTAAGGGAGCAACCTGTTTCTTCTTTATATTTCTTACTACAGCTGCATGATATGATGTACACACAATCCTTAGACATGTTCTCCTCTAAGGAAGGGGTCTTACTCAGAAGAGGTGTCTGCAAAAAGTTGAACCATTTTTGAAGGTCATCCTGATGTTCACAGATTTTTTTGTATTTTTTCCGATAATTCCTTCACATAGGGTAGGCAGACTGAGGCTGTTTTCTGAATGTTGTTATCTGCTTGCACCCTTCTCTCCCAGTTTGTCAACGCTGTTGTCATGTACCCAGGGTAGTTCTTACGTTGTATGGTACTGCTTATACTGACCATTTTTTGTTCATATTTCTTGTTCATTTCGACAGTTTTCACTGTTGGATCTCTATTTTAGTATAGCTACCATTTCTAATGAGGTCTTCCAGTTTTCCTGTAGATTCCATTTTGTCCATCACTACAGTTGTCAGATGGTAGTATGATGATGTTGTCATTCCACCAGTAGGATTTTCATTACCAGCCTCTCCAGTTTTGTGATGTTTGATTTGGGCGGCTTAGCGTACTCCAGTATCTGTCTCACTTTCTATCTTATCTCATCTTCCCGAGCCTGAGAAATATTCAAGACTATTTCCTTGATTTGAGCAATGATGTCCAAGTATGGTATCTGCATGATGGTTGTTGTGAAACTGAGACCCTTATTCAATACTGAGTTCTTAGAGGTACTCAGCTGGTGTTGACTGATGTTGATTATTGTCTTTACCGAGGGTTGTGGGTAGGGGGGGGGGTTGACAGACCTTGTGCATTACCTTTCAATCTGTTCAATTTTTGTACCTGGCAGGCCTTGACTGCATCAAATTTCTGTCTGAAGGATTTATCCAGATCATGCTGGATCCTCTTTCAGTCGTCTTCATTGGTAATGCTGTTGAAGGCCTCGAGCTTCTGGGAGATATCGGATTGCAGTTTTTGCTTTATCCAACAGTTTTACTGGATTCTTTCTTAGACAAAGGCATGCCCCACTTTTTCTGTGACCAGATGGGCTCTCCTTGAATTGACGAAGTCTTAGTGCCAAGCCTGAAGGGATGAGTAGTAAGTCTCTACATCAGTGTAAGAATGTTCAACATTCGTGACAGCTTCTGGTGGGACTTTACTAATTGTCTCCATATTTATTGTATATTGGCCCATACCAATCCTTCAATATCTGTCTATATTTCTGAGATGAGGTATTGTAATTATTTACACTATTTACATTGTTCAGACTGTTGTCCTCATCTTTGTTGTCATATTGACAATGTTTAGGTCATTGCATGCTCCAGCCTTCTTCAGGTGATTTGAATTTCATACCCAACCCTTTATTTCATCCACTGCAGTAGAGTGTTCTAGTTTCACATGCCATGCCTCTTCCGGATATCTCAGTATCAGTTATCTCCCTTTAACTCAACACTCCAAATTTTGTTCTTGAGTGCAGGAACATTGCAAATATGTAATACAAGGGCAAATAGAAAAATCAGGCATAACTGACCACATATAGAGGGAAAAGGGGATCACTGCCCCCTGTGGGATGAGGATGAAATAACAGACAGAGAACATTACTGGAAAGTACGAAAACTTAAGAAATTAGCATATATGCTAGGCCACAAAAATCTCCTAAGCCAGACAAGCATAGACATGAATACAATATGGGAACCAGTAATATGGAGTGTTAGAGAAAAACAATAACAACAACAAATTGTAATATGAGCTCTGGTAAAAAATATTTACTAAGACATTAGGTTTATAAGTTCCAAAAATTCCAATCACTTGAAGAAGGCCAGAGTGTACAATGGCCGAAACATTGTGAATATGGTGAAGACAAGGACAATAGTCTGCACAATATAAATATTGCAAATAATTACAATACCACCTCTCAGAAATATTGACAAAGATTTGATAGTACATAACAGTTCAACATAACAGTTCAACAGTTTTTTTTTTTTGGTTTTCAATCTAGTGGAGAGCAATAACTTCCTAATCCACAAAATAAAGTCATTAACAGAGGTCTACTGAAAGGAATAGGGGTTTCACTACATGTGCATACAGACTTCCAACTTGCAAAACTACATGCTAATTACAGGTCTTTCTGAAATGGTTAATGCTTTTCATAGAATAAAATATTTTGCATCTAAAACTTTCCAGCAATGGCAACAACGCCTTTGTAACCCACTGTCATTGTTGTTAACAATGTAGACTTAGCTGCAAAGTTTTGGGAAACAATCTCCCCACACTAGGTGGTGTTATTGTAGTTTCTATAGCAAGTAAGTTTTTACAGAGTCAGGATGCTAACTCCATGCTCAACTGGCTTCAAATTCAGAGTTGCTGTTCCCCTAGACTGGTTGCCAAGCAAAGCTAGAGAGCTCAGTCTATCGGGGAAAATAGATGGGTTATTTGTGTAAAAGTAAATGCAATGTTTTAGGCTGGAATTTGAACTCAACATGTCAGTCCCTTATTCTGGGCTGATAACAGCTACAATACACAAACATATCCACTTTATAACCCTTTGTAGTTCCAAATAAATATACTTCACTTTGTTTTTGCTTGTACATTTTTAATTTTTTAAATTTGTATAGTTCTTATGAAACAAGATCAGCATGCAATCAATTGGTTTGTCTGCCTGAAGTAACTTCGGTCAGTATAGCTGTCCCATGGTACTTAATAAATTTGAGGTGACAAATACTTTTGGTATGGAGTCTTTCTGTCTACATCATTTTCATGTACACCCATGGAAAGTTAGTCTGAAATTTAAATGGATTGCATCTCTCTAACAAGACATCTCATCCCAGTCTCTCATAAGAAATCTGAGAATACTAACTAATGGCTGGCTTCTCATTTCCAAGTATGCCTGCCCACTAGAGTGGTTAGCGAATCTTTTTTATAGATGCCCATTCAGACAGGACCAACCTGTGATTTATACTACAGTTATGTTAAGCAGACCTTATGTTACAGTTGGCATTATATTTAGTTAAGCAAAGCGAGTATGTTGAAAACCTCAGTCATGATGACTTATGACTTCCTGTTAACATAACCACCAATGAACAGGTTATTTACTAAATTTTAATCACAAGGTGTGGTTTAATCCATGGTATGGTTTTCAGGCATTTCCCAACAGTGCCACACACTGGGATTGTCTTTTCAAGCCAATATATTATGAAGTCACCGCCTTGATAAACTGACTATGGTGAAATTGAACCCAAGTTTTATGAAAAGAATTCTGATATTTCTAACCACTTGGTCATGTGATCACTCCAGAGACTTACTATGATAACACTAAAGACCCAGTTACTTTTAATGATATTCATGCATGAGTGTGAAGAATAACAACAGCTTACAGTATGCCTATTGTTATTTACTTAGATTAGCGAAAAGACACAAGTGTTAGTCACCCATAGTGTGTGTGTGTGTGTTTGTCTTAGATGACACATGAATTTGTGTTTCTTCTTCATTTCAGGCTTAAGGTCACATCACATTGAAACCCCAGTTCCTGTATGATCACTAAAGTCAAGCAACATTAAGCCTAGTCAGTACTTAGATGGGTGACTGCTTGGGAATACCAAGTGATGTAAGCATGGATGTGTGAGTAGTGTAATGGATAATAGCTCGGAATTGTTAATCAGAGAGCTGGGTTTGTGCAAATACTGTTGGGAAAGTTATGAATCCACAACTTCCCCCCATGCTATGGGTTAATTAGAAATACTCGTAGCACTATATTTTTGGCTTAAATCAAAAGGGTTGATAAAACGTAGAAAATAAATCAACCAAAGATTCTTTATTTCAATGAGGAATATTCATGTATTATACATCATTATGTTTGGTCGTTTTATAAACAAATGTCCTATGTACCAACAAATACAATATATATAATATGTTGTCTGTTTTTTAATCTTTCATTATAAAGCTGGAGAAAAAATCTTACAGAATTCATAATAGAGTAAAAAGAAATGTGACAAAGTTAAAGACGAGTAAAAAAATGTATTGTTGAAAATGTCATCTCTATAATTAACTGTCACTCTAGTCTTCAGAAAGGATATTTTTTCAACAACTATTGTTATTGCATTTTTTTGTCCTTCATTCAACCTTACCATTTATTTTCATCATTTGACAATCCCACTCACTATCCACTCCCATATCTATATGCTTACACATTTAAAGATATATATATATATATATATATATATATATTTACATGGTCATACCTAACAAATAATTGGCTCTATATACATATTTTCTATACACATATAAATTTAAAGGTGGTGTGGTGGTTATTAGTACAGAAAAATGGAATCAGCAGATTATGTTCAAATTTTGATGGAGTCTGTGGCAATCATTCTACTCTAATAGACTCGTGAAATGCATTTCTTGTTCAACAGTTGTTGAAAGTAAAATTAGGATGGCTAACCTTGAGAGTGCAGTCAGTTCAGGTGAGGGAAAAACTGTATTGAGGACCCATAGAGCAGGGTAAGGCCAATTACCCCCTATATATATATATATATATATATATATATATATATATATATGTATGTATGTATGTATATATATATATATGTATGTATGTATGTATATATATATATATGTATATATATATATGTATGTATGTATGTATATATATATGTATATATATATATGTATGTATGTATGTATATATATAAGTATGTATGTATATATATATATATGTATGTATATATATATATATGTATGTATGTATATATATATATATATATGTATGTATGTATGTATATATATGTATGTATGTATATATATATATATATGTATGTATGTATGTATATATATATATGTATGTATATATATATATATGTATGTATGTATATATATATATATATGTATGTATGTATATATATATATATGTATGTATGTATATATATATGTATGTATGTATATATATATATATGTATGTATATATATATATATATATGTATGTATATATATATATATGTATGTATATATATATATATATGTATGTATATATATATATATGTATGTATATATATATATATGTATATATATATATATATGTATGTATATATATATATATGTATGTATGTATGTATATATATATATATGTATATATATATATATATATATATACATATATATATACATATATATATATATATATATATATATATATATATATATATATATATATATATATATTCATTCATACATATTTCATTAAGGATGAGAGACAAGGTACTGAGATTAAACCTTTTATTTATTTTTTTGTGTTCAAACAAGTGTTTTCATTTCTGGACAGAGTGTGTAGAAACTGTCCAAATGTTTTGTAATTCCAAGTTCTTTTGGGCTATTCTTTTAGCTATTATCAAGGATGATTTTAGTTTTACTTTTTAATTGGGTGTATGGGTTGTGTATATGTTTCTAGAGTTATAGGGATGTTTTATTTTCCAAAAACAGCACATTGTGGCCAGATTCGTAGTTAATATTATTCAGTGTTGGCTTTTTCTTTTTTATTATTAAGGCTTCCATTATTTAAAAACTTTTTTTACATATGGATGAGGTTATTATATTTGTATTTTTTACTAGTATGTTTTGGATGAAGTCTAGTAAGTTTGTGTGTGTGTTTAAATGTGTGCATAGCCTTTAGATTATCTTTGAAAGTTCCTCACCAGATATCCCTTGGCTTTTCTTGATTTTGTTTTCCCTCAGCTGGGATCCATTTCATGTCTGAATTTGAGTGCTGTTGATTGGGAAGATTCAGAATGTCCTGCTTGTGTAGCATGGTGCAGAGTTCTGATGCCAGACATAGGGTCTTCCAGTAGCCATTCTTTTGACCTAGGGCAGCACTACCTCTTCAAGGCATTTGATGTAGCCCTCCATCTTTAGTCTGAGGCTCTGACCAACAAATCTGGGAGTTCTTTTCTTATTAGGACAATCAGAGTGAATTTTCTGACCTGCTGTACCAGTGTAATTACCATTAAACTCATCAAGCTCTTTCTGAATCCTCTGCATTGTTCTCAGATTAACACCCAAACACTCTAAAATGTTTGTATTGGAGTCAATATCAAGCAGTACAGCATGTCATTTCCAAATTTTTGGCAGAGTGAATTGTGGCATGGTGCTCTTTTTCTCACAGATGGTGCCCAGCTGACCTTACTATACTGTGCAGTCAATAAAATCAAAAACAGACAAGACACATGCATGAAATTCGAAATATAATATGGCGACAATTTAGCCATCGCACTCTGTATATCTTAAACTCAAAATTGTGGATCAACTATAGAAAGTTCATGTTTTGTTCAAGTACTTTTCATCATTTCAGTCATTGTCAAGTTAATAATTCCTATAAATATTTGGTACATTCTTTTCTGATGCCATCTGACTCTGTGTAACTATTTTACATATGATGTCACTTATATACTACTCATATATTTAAATTAGTTTAAATTGTACTTTTCCAAAAAATGCCAGGATATACCCAACATAATTTTGTCAATCACTTCTTGATAATTACTAAGATGTTCAAAAGTACTTGAACAAAAACAGAACAAAACATGCAGAGAAAAGCAATGAGTGTGAGTTCAATACCCGGTTAAGGCAGTGGAGAACTTTCAGAGGGAAAATTAACAGGAGATAACTGATAACTGACATCCATCAAACATGGCACGTGGAACTAGAAGAGTCTACCCCAGTGATCGAAATAAAGGGTTCAGTTCGAAATTCCAACAGGCCGGAGCGTACAACGGCCGAAACGTTGTGATAAATATGGCGACAAAGATGAGGACAATAGTCCAACTAATGTAAATACTGTATATATATATATATATAAAACCCGAAGTTGTGCTATTCGTAAGAAATCATGTGTGTGTGCATATATATATATATATATATATATATATATATATATATATATATATATATATATATATATATATATATATATATATATATATATATATATATATATATATATATATATATATATATATATTATTTATTTTATGATATTAAAACAAAAACATGTTAAAAATCACTACACAATTACAATTATATCTCAATTGTAATGTTTATTATTGTAATTGTATAGCAATTTTTGAACATGCTGTTGTTTTAATATCCTAAAATAAATAATATTTAGCTCTACTTTGTATTGATCCTTCTTTTAAATTAAATGTTATAGACAGTGGAATTATACTCCATTTGTTCTCATTTTACCTGGATATATATATATATATATATATATATATATATATATATATATATATATATATATATGGATAAAGAGTGCACAGTATCAAAGAGCGTTTTTTATGGATATAAATATAGGAATCAACACTGCATTGAAAGTGTCAATTTTTCTCCATGCAGTGTTGATGCAACTAATGAATACTTAAATTTTGGTTTAAAAATGACATAGCATGGCTTGGATGTAGTTACCATCAATATGTTTTTGATTATTTTCAGCAAGTGTTTTATAAACAATTAATTTGTATTGAAAAAATGAATTATGTGAAGCAATATTAACCATTTGGAAAGGTATTATTTCTGAAGAAATTCTCAAATTAACTTAGGGGTCGATGATAGACTGATTCAATTTGGTAGGAATTCTAACAGTAAAAAAATATTACATTTCTCTTTTGTTACTACATCCATTTTGTCATGAGCAGTTTTAGTTGTCCTTTCTTTGAATAAAATATTGTTGTATTAGACATCAACTTTCATATTTTATCATTTCATACCTTCATATTTTTTTTTTTTTTTTTGAGATGATTGCATAAAAAGTGGAATAGTCTAAAAATATATTTTTCATATCTTCAAGCATTGACTGAAATTGACAACCTAAAATTTTGGGGTATTTCACATATATAAAAATATGTTAGGCCAAAAATGTTGTTACTTTACAATCTATTATTTTCATAATTAGTATAATTTTTCTGATTTGAATAAAATGCTGGAATGCACTATATATATATATATATATATATATATATATATATATAGAGAGAGAGAGAGAGAGAGAGAGAGAGAGAGAGTGGGAAATACATTAATATTTCATTTATGGTGCTTTGTGTTTTCCTTATTCGCTACACAACAAATAATGGAATAGGCTTGTGGGTGTATTTCTCATCCCTTACAATTGCATGATGAGAGTCTATATTTTTTTGTGAACTATTGTCATTGGGGGTCATCAGGAACCTAAAATTACAATACCAAAATTCTACTTAGTGATGTATGTTATGTGAATGTAGTGGAACAATTTTTAGGAGGTCATTTTGTTAGTTTGTTAGTTGTCAAGCACCCTAAACTCCCTTTCTACTATTTCTTAGGATGTCATTCTGTTTGTTATTAAGTGACCCCAAGTGGCTTTCTTCACTCAAACAAGACTTGGTCCTGATAGTAAGATTAAAAAAAAGGAAGGAGGAGAAGTAGAAACAGAAAGACAGCATGTCTCTTATTAAATTTGTACATCTGATAATTTGAGCACCCCAAAACATTCCTTTTATAAGCATTTAAAAAAAAATTGTTGCTATACTGATAATTAATCTTATTTAGTGTTAGTTTCATTTTTTTATATAGAGCACTTCTTCTTGGCAGTGTTGTTCTTATATATATATATATATATATATATATATATATATATATATATATATATATATATATATATATATAAGTTGTTTAATTTTATGACATTTATCCAATTTGTTTATAAATTACCCAGATTAAATTTATAAAGAAACTATTCAAAGAGATCATGATGTTTTTTGTTCAAGTACTTTTGAATATCTAATCATTATCTGATAATGTTATTAGTGCTATAGAGAAAAGTTTTTATAGCTTCACACTATCATCTATAGGAATGTTACATTTCTAAGTTAAATATGTCTATATTGTTTATTGGTAACATGTAGGTCTTCTTTTTTTAAAATTAGTCCAATGAAGATATTCATTTTTTTTAAATACATTTTAAAACACTATCCCCTATGGTAAAAGATACTGTTTGATGTAGGATGCTTCTTTTTTATAATGATAGCTTTAAATTTTTTATGTTTTTCTTTACAGTGAGTGCTATATGGGATTTTAGTATTATCTCCTAAAATTTTCTTATGTTAATAAACATATTTTTTTTGTTTTTGATGCAATGAATTTTCATTAATGTCTAGTTAACCAACAAGAATGTGCAGTAAATTAGACATTTTAAACTTTTGTGATAAATGATAAGCCTCAAGTATTTATTACAATCATTAAATGATATGTACTGGCTAATTGTATTTTTAATGGCTTTTTCATTATTTATAATTAAGGTGCATCTGGTCACAACAGAATAAACTAAGGTTGTGTATATTGCTTCTGTTAATTTTTCTAAAAATTTTTAAAGCTAATTTTATTTTCTTATCGATCTGCTTTGGCAAACTATTCTTAATAAGTGTTTGTTTTATTATGCCCAGTTTTGCATAAAATAATGTGTATGAAGAAGAAATTAGTTTAGCTTGGTTGGCTATGTTATTTATAACATCTATTTTAACTATCCCTCTCTCTTTATATATATATATATATATATATATATATATATATATATATATATATATATATATATATATATATATATATGTATGTATGTGTGTGTGTGTGTGTTTCAGAATTGTTATTCTGGAAATGTTTGGCTCTGATTATATCCATAATAGTTCTGAAATGTTGTGGTAATTATTTTGATATTATTAAGACTGGATATATTGTTTTGATTAGATGCTAATTAATTGGTAGGTAATATTATGTGCCTCTTTTTATCTATTTTATTGTTATTGGTGTTGTTGGTATCTTTTTGTAGTTGTGAATTTTGAATGCCTTTTTCTTAGCATTGTAGATGGAATAGTAGCATTATTGGAAGTTTTTAAAGGTGTTTTTTCAATATACATTTCTTCTTCAGGTAAATATTAGGGGCTGTAGTATATTTGTGCTCTTAAACAATAATAATTATTGCAGATTTTATTCTGTTACAGTGGTGATGATAATAGTTTATGAAGTTACCATGCATGCATGTATTCTAAATCTAAAATATTCCCAGCTCTAGTATGAGACCTTCTGTATACCAATGACAGTGACATGGTCACTCAAACAGAGCAGGAAATGCAGGCTCTGATGTATACATTTTCCTGTTTCTGAAATGCTTTCAGAATTACTATCATCCTATACAAGACAGTAGCCATTTTCCAACATCTTCTGGGTCAAATCATCAATATTTGTGGATGGTAACAAACTGAACATGTTAGAAGAATTCACATTCATTGCAAGCACTATGAACAGACACTGCACTCTTGACAATGAAATATTTACTTATTTGTTGTAGCTCTAAAAGATTGAATTTGGTCTCAGATGGAAGTCCACAATGCCTGTACGCCAATATGGCTGGTGTACTTAAATGTTGTTTTAAATGCCTAAAAACAACATGCCTGGCCGCGTACATAATTCTGGAAAATCCTTGTTGAAAACACAACTATACTTAAACATGAAAACAATAAACAAAAACTAAAAATTCTTGAAGCTATATACATAAAACAGTTGGAACCTAACCCATTCAAAATAAACTACGAAATCTCCACAAATAATCTTGAATGCCTATAATTGATAACAGAAGCCATTGGTTTATACCAACTGTTTCCCATACTTAATACTTCTCGTTTTCACTCTCGCGTGGCCATGTGTGACATCACGAGCTGCGACACGATTTTCACTTCCGCATCTCATATACACGAGTTAGTCATTGCTTTGAAATTTTTCATGCAACAAAAACAGACTATCATTATCATTTCATCCATGTATTGGTTCATATATTGAAAAGTAATTGTCATCTTTGATAATGGCTTATGCAAGCTGAAAGCTTAGATTGGATTTAAACATGTATCAATATGGTGATTTCCTTTCGTCTTTCAATGATAATGTTATTAAGCTTATCAGACAATATGAAAGATACTTGCTTAAAATAAATAGACAAAACTTGTCTATATTATTTAATGAAACATGCATCAATATATATATATATATATATATATATATATATAAGATTTGTTATGAGAATTCGAACAAAGAGTAGAGGAAACAATACACAGAATATAGCAAAATGTGAAATAAAAAATATTTAAAACAGTCTCCAGATTCCTAAATACACTATTTCAATTCCTTTTTCTTTATGTTTACTAACAAAATTTATAAAAAAACTTAGTATAGCTTAGCAATAATAATCAAGTGTAAACTTGTTAGAAACGATTTCTGTAGTTTTGGAAAACAATTTGGTTAAATATCACCTTATATGTTCATGCAGTCAACATGGCCTATTGAGTAAAACTGATGAGAGAAAGAGAAATACAATCAAAGTGTAGGTTGGAGTTCCACTATTGGCTATTTAAAAATAAACTGTGCCTTTAAGAGAATTCTTTGGATTCAAATAATTCTTGTCTAAATTTTCAGATTAGGAATTATTATTATCCTCATTTTTGTTGTTATCATCACAGTGTTTTAGCCTTTATACTCTCAAGTTTTTAGGGGGTGTCTATCATAATGGAGAATCATCTGAGAATTTTGAACCAAAATCTTTATTCTATTGATGGGGGTAGATTTTTCTTATTCTACTGTTCATACTGCAGGATATCCCATATGAGTTAATTCTTTCTAGTTAATTTGTTATTGTGAAGTCATTTATCTCTTCCATTGAATCAGAGTATGTGCTTTTTGTACTAGTTTTTTTTTGTTTTATAAGATGAAGTAAAATAAGAAGTGAAATAAATGTAAATAATGAAGTGAAATCAATAAAATACAATGAAGATAACTTGTAATTATTTAAAAGAATATAAGAGATTCTAAGAAGCCATAATTATTTATAATTTTTGAATATTTATAAAAATTTAAAAAATCTATTTCCTATTCTTTCTTAATTTTAGGAGTGGTGTCTTAAACCAACAGATTGTATGGCGAATTATGCTTTCCTTGCGAGTTCCACTTACCAGAGATTTGCTACGTCAACTCATTGAGAAGTAAGTCTACATTCTTGATGTTTTTCTTCATAGTTACATAAAAAAATCTGTAAAAGATTCGACTGATCGTAAAACCTATTCTGATTTCTTCATTTCCCTCAATTAACGCATATGATGAAAACAAAACTTAAATACTGAATCTTAAATTAAATCTCTTTATAAAATTTGAACTAGATTTTATTTTCTTTCAAATCCAGCTTTTCTGCAGATGATCAAAAAGTGATTCATTATGAAGAATTTGTCAACAACATTGAGTGGCGACAGAACACTCAACTTGGAAGTACAGTTTCTGATCCCAACATCTGGAAAGGTTATAAGAAGAAAGTGAAGGTGGACAGAGTAAACTACCAACGTCTTCTAAATGATGTGAATCCTGATGAGAACTAAACTTGTCACAGGAGCAATGAAACAGATAGGAACAAAAATTGAGATTTGCTTTTTGAGTTTGATTTGCTTAAAATAAGGTTCAGCATTTGTGCAAGGATGGGGTCATCATATGTGTTCATGACTTTTAACGAGATTAATATCATTATCTTTGTTATTTTAACTTCTGTTATTTAATCAGAATGATCTGTGACAATGATAAAAGTCTTTGGAAATGCAAAAGATTGATTAAATATTGACTTAAAGCATTAAAAAAATACATGGTTAGTCACTAGGAAAGCAATATCTAAAATTCAACCGAAGATATTAAAAACAATAAAAATAGCATTATTTTCAATCTGAGTGTATTCTCTCCTTTCAAAAAAATAATTCAAATTATCTTCTATTTTTCATGGTATTTTTTTTTACTCACATTTTTTTTAATTTTGTATTTAAAAACTGGAATAATCATGTAGATTTTATATTTACAAAACTGGAATAATGAGAGTTAATCAAGGCAGCTCTACTATGAAAAGCTTAGTTGTGTTATCAGTCAGGAACTTGCAAATAAAACCATTTTTTCAACAATGAACAATTTCTTGCTTGTTATTCTTCATATTCTAATTTAAGCAAACAGAGGTTTTAAAACCTATGAGTTTCTAATAGACAGGCCGGGATGATTATTCATTTTGGAGAAAAGTCCACCCAATACATTATTCTTGCAACTATTAGGTTGGTGCAAAAATAATGACGGTTTTTGACGTTAAAAAATACGTCAAAAACCGTCATTATTTTTGCACCAACCTAATAACCATTTTACCAAATATTCAAGAAATTTTCTTCAACCACTTAACTTAGGCTGTGAGAATGAGAAGACAAAGTGCTTCATTATAGAAAATTATAAAAGAACAGATTCAATTTCTTCTTCCTTACTTTGTGCTGTTGGTACATACACTATTATGATAGCTATGTTGAATGGCTTTCCTTTCAGCTTGACTACCAGAATTCTTTCGGATAATTGGTAATATCCCAGAACACATTTCTTAAATGTTTTATCTAGTATTAATCCTACTCCTTTTTCATTTTTCTCTCTGCCTGCATAAATAATCTTGTGCTCATCACTGACAATATCTCTGTTGTTTGGTTCATCTAGTTTCACATGCACCTAGGATGTTGATTTTTAGCCTGCTCACCTCTTGTTTCACATTATCTAACTGGCCATAGATGTTCAATGTCTGAACATTCCATGTCCCAAGAGTTATTTTATGTTTGATGCAAACAGTCACAAGATAACTGTCTGGTGATACTTGTCGCTCATGTTTTTCCTTTCTGGGTCAGAACACAAGAAAAATTAAATAAAAAGCTTAACCGTAGTACCTTGTCTGTCGTTTTTAATGAAACATGCATAAAGGAAGGATTGCTGCCTAAATATACAACTATATATATATATATATATATATATATATATATATATATATAGAGAGAGAGAGAGAGAGTGAGTGAGAAAGAGAGAGAGTTACCCAACCCTGAAACTGTGTGTAAAAGTTTTTTTTGATGATCAAAGTTAGTAAAGTGAGGGGATAGAATAAAAAGATTAGTTTTTTTGGTTTTTTTTAAGTTTTAACTTATTAAGTTCCTTTGCCCCCTGTTAAAACAAAATGTGATGATGAAGCAATTATTTTACACGCACAGGTTACTAAAAACTTGATGTCATCCAAATTACACATGATATATACACGCATATGAGAAAAAAAATATATATATTTTTCTTTCTTTTTTAGATTTACAAATTAACCCAACTGGTCTGAAAATTAAAATTTAAAAATGTAACAAAAAATGACTAAATAAGAATACATCAAGACTGCATCATGGAAAAAGCAATTCTGACTACTTATAAATTGAATTTCATGTCAATCTTGCTAACCTTGAAGCAAGGGTCATTTAGTGAAAAGTCTGTGGCTCACTTCAGAAATATGTCTCCATTTCAAAAAAACAAATGCACTGTGGTTGGTTAGGCTAAGAGGTGGGGGAGGCCAAACAACAAGACAAAGTCACATTGGAGCGTGGGGGACTTCTGAGATGCCATAGTTACCATTCCACTCCCAACCCCTGAGAATGGCAATGTTGCATTTCAATAAGACAAAAAAGATAAAAAACAAAAACATTTATTTTTTGTTTTCCTTGCCTTCCCTTCTTTTTTTTTTTATCTACCAAATAAAGTTTCACTAGTTGCCAAAACCTCAAAGTGACCCAGATTATTCATGATATATATATATGCATATATAAAAAAAAAATTTTAGTCACATTTTCTAAGTGTGTGTGTATATATATATATATATATATATATATATATATATATATATATATATATATATATGAGTGTGTGTATATATATATGTATGTATATAAAATTAAAACAAGTACAAGGTTTGTCACTTCAGCATCTCGACTACAGAGTTTCATAGACGAACCTGCCAGGAATTACTTTGTCTATTCATAAGCCAGTATCAGCAAGCTTTTACTTGTATTAATTCTATTAATGCTCTATCTCTGATATTGAGCACTTTTATTGCAGGGACTGCTTGCCTTAAATGTCTTATCTCCCAATATACCACTAACTGACATTATTTTTGACTTCATGCTATCTTTAATATTGCTATTATATATATATATATATATATATATATATATATATATATATATATTATGAAAAGATCACTTAACTTTTAAATATTAATTTTATCCTGACATAGATGTTTCTTGGTTAAATTTCCTGTCTTCAGGGGTTGTGGTCTTAAACAGTATTTCCAATTTTTTACTTTGTTCTATGTCTTTTTCAATCCACTTTTTTTGCTTCATTTTGTATACATGCATCTTCATGAATTTAATATTTTTACATGAAAATTTTGTTTTTGTTTACGTCTTTCATCTTTTCAGCTGTAGATTTTTCTTCTAGTATAAAATTTTTTCTCTTCAAAATTAAATTAAATTTTTCATGGTTTATATAGAAGCTGTTATCTTATGTTATAATATTAATTAAATTTTGATATTTGTTAATTTTTATTATTAGTTAAATTATAATATTTTAGTTAATATTTCTAATTAGTATTTTAATTCATATATTATGTTATATTATTATTAAAGTAACAAAGTAAATATTTGCTAATATGTAAGAATTGACTCATTATTTCATTCTTATTATTTAATAAATTAATTTGATTATTCAAATTTAATATTGCTAATTTTTCTTCCAAACATAGTCTACAGTTCCTATTGCTAATATTATATGGGTGTACTTTCTTATAACTTCCCATTTAACTATAGTAGGTACATTATTTTGTTTTTAACTCCATATATATTTTGACAATATTGTGCTATTTGCATATTTATATGTATTCATATATATGTTTGGCAGCCAGGAGGACAGACACAGATCAGAGTTGAAATATATCCTAAAAGTAAATTCCCACATTGAGAGACTAAACAGGGATTTGGGTTTCCTCAGAGAGTACAATTTCCCCATGAAACTCATAATCAGCAATACCACTCTTTGGATGAATAGGTCCCACCCTAACTTCTCCCCCATAAATTTTAACAGCCATCACCCCACCTACCCAGTATATTTTATATTCTACAACTTATGATTTCCCTCACCAAGCACTAGTCAGCAATAGTAGGATTTCCCTGCACACTGATGGCTACTCTCCAGCCACCCTCTTTATACCATCATTGAATCTATCACTATAGCTCCTTTACATATAGGCTTATATAAGGAGAGCGGGGCGTTGCTGAAGATACATATTAATTTTGTACTTGTATTTATATCTATACATGTATGGTGATTCATATGTTTGTGTGGTAGCTTGTTTATATATACACACCGTCATGTGCTCATATATACGCATATGTATCTATATATGTACAAGCTTTTTCCTCTCAGGTTTTCCATTATTTTATTAAACCCATTTTTGTTAACAACAGATTTCCAAATTTTTATCAATATTTTTGTTCCTCCACTTTTTCTTTTCATTTTCTTTTATTTAGTAATATCTTATTATTATTATTATTATATATTCCCTTTTTTCTCTTTCTCTTTCTTCCATTTCATCACATCATCATATTCTGAACATATTCCCAGCTTTTAACACTCTACCATGTGGTTTGCCAATTTTTGCTACAAATTGCCACACGCGAGACGTCTTTCCCCCTTCACCAACCTATAACTCTCTTCATCAATGTTTAGAATTTCACTTCCCACTACAACCCACATTAGTAACAATAGATCAGCCTAGCACTTTTACACTGATCAAAATTTTAAATTTATTTTCATAAAAAGTTTTGCACATCGAGGAATCAGACAGAGAGCAGTTTTTTGCTAATAATACAATTTCCACTGGAAAATACCCCATCTACAAAACCATCTGTTGGCTAAATAGTTCCCAGTTCTCTGTTCAAAAATTCCAAACATAAAATCTTTCTCTCCATACTACATTTTTGTCATATGGTTGATATTTAATAAATGCTTATCGCACTAATTATATTGGTACACTTTTATTTGTCCTTGTTTTATTGACTAACCCATTTTACATATATATCTTTATACATATATAACTTTATATATATATATATATATATATATATATATACCCAAACTGGTTAAAGTCAAAGTGAATAATTTTTCACTAAATACAAATGTTGTAAACTTACATCAAATACATGAAAAGTAAATTATGCATATATTTTAAAATATCAAGGATAAAACTAAATCCATAAAACATACTAGACAGTAATTAATATCTGATTTAACAAACAAGATAATGGATGATTTTCTTAATATATTGATGCTATATGCACATAATTCTCAGGAATTTATAAACATCAAATTATTGACATCATCATCCATATCACTTGTTTATTAATTTAATATTGATTACTTACATTTTACCACCTGTAATCATTAAAGTTTTGGTAGCAAAGAGCAAAGCTCATCGCTACAATTACCATGAAAATATTTATAAAGGCACATGGAAGCTATGTTACAGCAGTGGGAAAGTGACTGAAGCTGAGATGCCAGGTCAGAACCAATAACACTGCAAATTCTTCTTTATATTTTATCAACAATCTCTAAATACATAGCAGAAGCACCAAACTAGCAGCAATATTCAATGCACAGAGAAATGGTAGGATTATAAAGGTGTAAGATTCTGGTGAGAATAATTGTGTAAAATGACACAACTTTCCTACCAATTGATTCAATATAATCTTTCCACTTCATAACAGCTAAAAATATCAGCCCAAGAAGATGCAATAAGTAATTCTCCAGGAGCTTAGCATCATCCATACTGATGGAGAGCAAAATTGGTTCTCTAAGATGATTAAAAGAAAGCAGTTTCATTTTGGAGGTGTTAACATTAACAAGCCATTCATTGCCTCAGTTAATAACTGATTATAGGTCATTTTTCAGATCAGCTGTCAATTTGACCTTATTAAACCAATCAGACTTACTTATGACAGGAGTAAATAGTTATGTCACCTGCATAGATAAAATGAGGACAGGAGACCCGAGGTTAAGTTTTACTTATAGACATAACCCTGTAAACCCACAAAAAATTCTCTGATACTGAGTTATGAAAGCCAAAAATGCTCAAAATTCAATAGATAATTTCTGCTTAAATTTTCCCTGGAAAACAGGAAAATGAGCTGAACCAAAGTAAAAAGCAATCTTAAACAAATAACTTTCATTGTTCATTATGTAATCTGCCTAAATTCATCCAATATCAAAAAAAGATTTTATATAAAATATGCAAAACTGAATCAAGCCTGACAAATATTAACTAAATTTTGACATGAAATATCCACTGTATAATGCTTGATCTAGGTATTTTATGGAAAATCATTGGGTTAAGTGCATTGAAAAAGAAAAAACTTATGTTGCATACAATAAATGCTTCATTTCATAATTAAATGATGGAATTATTAGCAAACTTATATATATTTCCTTATATTTTACTATTAGTTTATGTTTATGTTTACACAAATCTATATACTTCTCAATAAACTTCTACATTTATGCACACACATGCATATATGCACACACTTCATTGATTTTCTCGCAGTAAATATTTACACTTAAATACCCATCCTGCGAGCAACACTTAAAAATTTGCAAACCCTTTTCAGAAAAAATATAAATGTGCAAAAGATGATATTTTGAGCAAATAAATACATTTCCTTGAGGTATTTTGTTAACTAGTTTTACAGAAACAAAATTTAAACAAATTTTATATCTTGACTTTATTCATATTAAAACATCTTATTCATTATCAACAGCCTAGTGGATTAAAGTCTTGGCTCGTGAATTTGGTGATGTAGTAATTGTGAGTTCAGTAACTGAGCAGTACAAAATAAAAAAACAAGATAACCCTAGATATGGACAGCAGAATGAGAACACTCTAACCTCTTAAAAAAATGCTGTAATTAAAAATAGATATGCATGTTTAAAATCCAGTGAATATACCTTTTACTTACAAGGAGTATTCAAAGTTTTTATTTATCAAAATATTCATGAATTTGTAGTTTCACACTTATTACCAACACTTAAGTCAGTTTCAATGTATTTTCTTCAGTGTAAGAGATTTTATCTGCCTAACAACTACAGGAACTCTTGCAGAAAGCAGTAAAGGAAAGTGAGAAGAGAGGACTAAACGTCACAAAAAAATGCATGATTGTCAGCAAGAGAAACAGCTTAAGATGTAGACTACAAATTGTAAATACCAAAATCAAGCAAGTATAAAAATTCAAAGCTCTACAAAGTGTTATAATAAAGAATAGATAATATGACACTGAAATTCAAAGGCACATTAGAATAGTGAAAGATGCCTTTCAAAAGCTAGGCAAAGTAAATCCTGAAAAAAATGTTGGAAACAAAGAAAAGAGTGCTGTTAAAATTATTGGTTTTCTTATATGGCTGTGAATGCTAGACAATCTTCTCATGGATGAAAAAACGACTTCAGGCAACAGAAATGTAGTTCTTCGAAAGGATGCTGAGAAATCCATGAACTGAATATGTGTTTGTTTGTTTGTTTGGGTTTTATGGCATATCAACCACTGTGGGTTATTTAATGCCAAATCCAGTTTATATGAATTTTAAATGCCTATTTTGTATGGAATAAAAAAACGAATAGCTGGCATCATTATTGTTTCAAAAACATATAGCTGGAAACATTATGGTGAATATGTGATTAACAACAAAGTTTTAAAGAATAAAAATAAAAAGGACATATAGTTAGAATCAGGAAGAGACTATTGAAATTTCTAGAGCATATAATGAGAAAAGAAGGCTTGAAGAATTTGACACTCACAGAAAATATTAAAGGAGAGAGAGAGAGAGAGAGAGTGGAAATAACTGATCTAATGAGCTTGAATTAGGTTGGTGCAAAAATAATGTCGTTTTCTCACATAGTAACATATGTGAGAAAACGACATTATTTTTGCACCAACCTAATAATTGACAGAACAGGGATTAGATGTTATAGCAAAAAGACAAACCTTACTAAGAGCAACAAAGAACAGGAAGCTATGGATAACCATGATCACCCACATTCAAAAAAAAGCATAGCACAAGAAGGAGAAATTTTATAGAAACTACCTAAGTATTGTGAAGATTTTGTTTTGTGCTTATCATAAAAACAATGAATATATCACTTTGACATATGAACTTATTCTATTGTTTGAACCAGTTTCAGAAAATAGATTACATTTTTTTCAAGACTGACATAACAAAAGCAGAGTGACTTTTTATGAATATTTGATTCCATGTTTCAATGTGTTTGTCAAAAAGTTATGCATAAATTTAATTTACAAAAAACATCTAGAAAATAAAAGCAACTACAATTAAATTTATTCAGACAATAAGTGAGTGAATGCCAATTACTAAATAATTGCCATTTGTGATAGGCTTACCTGTGTTTCCTTAAAGGTTGCCACCATATTCAACTCTTTTGTTCTTACGACACCAAATGGATAAAATCAGATTTCTCTAACCATGTATTTTAAATTAAATTTGATGTTTATATCATTTTCCAATCAGAATCTTCTTGACATTGCTAAAACTTCGGCTTCTCAGGAAATTCCCATTGATGCAATACAATATTTTCATCCCATTATTTGATCTGTATGCAGCAATGAAACTCTATAGAAAAAGACATCACAAAACAAAGTCATATAAAAATCTCTATCATATTATCTAATAATGTGTTTCTTTGACCTCTTAAGTTGTTTTTCAACATTCCTGGGTTCTTTAATTCTATCCTTTATGTAATTGAATTGCCTCACATTGTACACACAAAGTTAAAGGAAAATGCAGATGCAAATTGATTATTAATCTGTGAATAATTTCAACATAATTTCACTGTGAGAATTATAATCAAAGTTTAACATTCATTTCATTCCTCCTTTGCTTAAATGTAATAATTAGATAAAATCTGTCATAAGGCTTCTCTGTGTTCTGCCATATATATGTAGTAGCATGCACTGTTTAATAAATAAAAATATTTATTAAATCTTCTGAAAAGAATAATCTAGTTACCACCTCCTTAATATTTCATTAATATTAACATTCTTAAGGACAGGTCAATCAGCAAACTTTGTTTGCGAAAGCAAATACTTGGATAAGCAAAATCAAAATATCAAAAACCCTGTACTAAAATGGAGGACAATCCTACACACATTCACCATACTCCACAACCAATTACCAACCTCAACATACAGCCAGAAAAATTAGGCTTTCAAAGTTAGTCTTCTCTACCTTTTCACCAGAAAGTGGGACAGATTGTTCCACTCCACTCTAACCACCAAAAAACTAATCATGTTTTCACCCACAAAGAAAGAGGGGTTCTCTCTCTCTCTCTCACTATGTTTCAGTGTGTTGCAAGCTATGCGCTCTGTCTTACCAGCAAGAAGGATACAAGTTTGTATTTGTATTAAAAAACTTAAACCTTCTAAGACAATGTTCACCAAATATTAATTTTGAATGTGAAAATCAACATTCTGCACCAACTTCTATACATGGATAGATGAAAGTTTAATTTATTTTATGGTGTTAATAATAATAATATCACATCATGTCAGGTAAGTCACCAGATAATGAGTGTACTATGGAAGAAATGAATATTCTCCCACTTGTATTTCCCCCATTATGGGCTTTATTATAACTATGATATAACAACTTATTTCATGGATAAAACTCAATAGATGAAAGAAAAGGAATGACAAACATGCTTTGTTTTCAGAGAGTTTTACACCACTATGCCATACACAAAATTATATACATATATGTACATTTTCCCAACACAGAAACTATAAATATGTGTTATAGTTTCTCTGCAATGACAAGCAGCATGAAAAGGTGATGAAAAGAAAGTCTTACTTGTAATAATTCCCAATGGGAAATTGAATTTATCTTCTATATCACTAATGAGGACTGATTCCTTTGAAACAGGAAATGGCAAGTTATGGATTTTCCTCCAGCATGATAAATGTGATTCAGAAATAGTTTCTCTATCTGGTGAAGATACATTTCCAAAGAGAAACTGTGCTACGGATTTGTAAGCTGCCCACAAGGTAGCTGGCCAGGAGACGCACATTTAGCAATGGCCCTTGCATGTGCAAAAAAAAGCAACTGCTCATTTTGACTCCTGGAAGCTGATTAACAGACTAACCACTTTTGTCACTATGCAATAACATCTCTAAGTTGCTGTCATGTGACTCATGTGACTTCAATTCAACTAAAGGGTGATAATAGCCTTTTGTATTCCTACAGATTTATCCTATTTTTATCAGACTGCATTCATAACATGGATAGAATTTATCTTATAATTGTTCATTCAACAAGCCATATCTTACAGTGTGTGATAGAATTATGTCTACGATTTTATCCTACTTGTTTATGAATATGTAAAGGATGCAGATCATTTTTCTTAGCTAAATTTATTCTTTAATGTTTAATTAAATTCACAAACTTATTATTTAGATGTATATATAAGATGTTGGGTGAATATCTTGAAATGAGATTTCAAGGTTCCAAAATCAGGAGAATGCAACATGAATATTGGAAAGATACTCTTTAACATTTACATTTGAATGAGCATGAATTATATAACAAGAAAATCTTCCATTTTGTGAATGTGTTCAAATATCCTCATTATAAGTAAGTGGAATCTATTTATAACTATACATAACTGATTACAGTTTGTATCTTCTATGCATAAAATTTATAGTGCTATGATGTCAAATGATTTTCTAATATACCTTTGTTGCACTAGCAAGTGAATTAAAATTTTGTATACTAAATCTATTAAACTCTATTCAGGTCATAGTGTTCAAATTATGGAACCATAAGTTCTATGCTTTCTTTTCTTGCACTTCTCACTTGTGGAATTCTCTTCAAAGTTATAAAGTCGCCTTTAATGTTAAAAATATGCTGCCTATTCCTAAAGTTGATTTAAAAGTCATTCATTCTTTGATATATGTGAGCTGCTGTATTTCTTCATATTAAACAACATGTAAACTTCTTATTTTACTGGTAAATCGTTATCTGGCAAACTTCTTTAAAAAGCTCTGCAAGTTTTTGCTATGCCAAATGAACAAGTCAAACTACTGTCTCTGAAACCTATTTAATTCAAATATTCATTAGTTTCCTTCACTGATTGCAATACAGCATCAGTGTTTATAAAAATTATCTTCTTTCTGAAAGTATTTGGATTCATCTTGAACCATAGCATCATAAGTGCCTTAAAAATGTCAGTCAATATCTGACTGTCACCTTAATACCATCTGGAACCTTCCATAGGCATACTACATCACTACCTTTCATCTAACACCAAAGTATTACATTACCTCTGCATTGTTAACATCTCAATTTGTAAAGACAGTTTCCATCATTGGCTGCCCAGAATATTTGATTTGTCTGGCAATCAATGATGAAAGGAATGGTTGTAAAAATATCAATCTTCATGTATTTTCTTGCTCATTTCACTCACCTATCTTTGTGGATATCTTTTAAAGGAGACATAGTTATCTGTCTCATATGTCCTGCTACTTGATTAGGACCAACATTGCATCTTTCAGTACTGCCTAACTGCTTCAAACTTTTATCACTTGACAATGACAGATTTGTATAAGGTTTCTCTTGATACAGAACACAGATCAGTATGATAAAGTCTTCAACTTGCCCTTATCAGACTTTAAATGTATTTCTTCAGTTTATTGGGAGCTACTTATCATTTTGTAATTTACAACATTGTTCTACCTTTTGCAGTTATTAAACATTTTTCTTTACCCACCAAATCAGCCTTACTATATATATATATATATATATATACACCCAAGTATAGGATTGGTGTATACAGAATAAATTACAATCACCAACAAATATAAAATCATTTTACCTAAAACAAGGTAATAAAGCCACTAAGACACAAGGGTTTATTGAGAATGAAAGAAACTAAGAAAATCTAAGAAAATAAAAGAACAGGATCGAAAAAGACAGATGATGATGATTGATCTTGCATTTAAACTTTTGAAGATTGTAGTTGAGAGGAAAGCAAGAAGACAGAAGAGAGTTACACAGGTAAGAAGTGAAAGAGAAGAAACTATTAAAACTTAGTTACATCAAACAATTTCTACAGTAATATGATGAATTCTAGCTGCTAATCTAGTACTATGCTTCAATTCATGAAGTTATGGTACCAGAAAGGAAAGCTCATCAGAACAATTGTCATGCACACATTTTCCTAAATTGAAAATGAAATCTGTTTCTTTGAAGTGACATGATCAAAAACACTATATTTTATGTCATAAAAAATTGTATTTTTCATGTAAGTTAAAAATAATCATCCTGCAATAAGCAATTAATCATGAGTTGATTGGAAGCAGGTTGTAATCATAAAATACAAACATTTTACTCTGATATCATATGAGAGAGAGAAGTCAATAGATATCAGGAGCACAGGTAATAAACAAGCACTAATTTTTAAACAAGAAATTTGGAACTTGGTTAGTCTGCTCTCCCTGCCTGCAACTGCACCAGATGACTATCACCTTTTTTGATTGCTAGAATGTTTTGTTGGGGGAAAACTTTCTCAAATGAAAACCAGATTCAAGAATTCATTGTAGATTTTTTCCCATCAAAACCTGCAAAATTTTACTTAAAAAGTATCAAAGACCTACCTGATAAGTAGCAAAAAGCCATTATTGCAAATGATGGTGAAGGTATAATTAAATAAAATGTAAGTGTACTTTACTTTTTGAACAATAAAGATGATAAGCAAAAATGGAAACTATTTATGATGCAACCATATATATATATATATATATATATATATATATATATATATTGACTGCATGTTTTCATTTAGACATGTCTCATTGTGTAATTTAGACAAGTTTTGTCTACTTATTTTCAATAGGATCCTCTCATTCACTGACAAGTTTCTTTGTGTCCTTATCACAACATTTATAGCAGCATGCCTGCCCATGTTCGCAATTTAGGAACATTCTTGTTGAAAATACATCTACACATATTCATGAAAATAATAAACATAAACTAAAAATTATTGAAACTAATTATATTAAAAAACTGAAACCAACCCTTAATAAAAATTAATTATAAATACTGCACAAATGTTTTAAAATGTTTACAATGATAATTTAAAATATTTAGTTTTTTTTAAAACATATGGACATTTCAAAATTAGTTACCTTCCCTGATGTTTACAAAGTGAAATTTAAACTGCACAATACATAACCTTGGCATTTTTCCCTTCACAGTTAAAAAAATTAAAAATTAAAAACAATTTTTTCTCTTAGAGAAAAATCAACACTCTGATGATGACATTGTGCTAATGTCGAAAGTAGTCGGAATAAATGAATATGTATCAACATGGTAATTTTCTCTGTTACTTTAATAAGGATACTAACAAGCTTACCCATGAATATGAGAGGATCCTATTGAAAATAAGTAAACAAAACTTGCCTAAATTATTAGACATGTCTTAATATATATATATATATATATATATATATATATCTGATAGGATAGGATAAAGAACAAATAGGAAATTTTTATTAGTCTAACATGTTTCAATTTTAATAAACCTTCATCAGAGAATGATATATAGAGGATAAAAGAAGAAAGAAAATATTTTTTCTCCATATCTCATTCTCTGATGAAACTTTTATAAAAATGAAACATGTTAAATTGATAAATGTTTCCTATTTGTTCTTTATCCTATCATTCTGTCAGATTCTGATCCATATTTGATTCCTATCTATTTATCTGTCTATCTATCTATCTATCTATCTATCTATCTATCATATTTGATTCTTATCTATCTATCTATCATATTTGATTCTTATCTATCTATCTATCTATCTATCATATTTGATTCTTATCTATCTATCTATCTATCTATCTATCTATCTATCATATTTGATTCTTATCTATCTATCTATCTATCTATCTATCTATCTATCTATCATATTTGATTCTTATCTATCTATCTATCTATCTATCTATCTATCTATCTCTATATATATAGTCAATGACAAAATTATTTGTACACCCATCAATTTTGAATATTTTTATCCATTTCTCAGAAACTAATGCCTGTATGACGCTATATTTTTTACATATTAATAAACAAAAAAAGGAATATAAAACTCAATTTTCAGAATGATGGGCTAAATACAACAAATTTGACAGGAAAATTATGCAAAATAGGAAGTGACAAAATTATTCATACAGTATGAAAAATAGAAAAACCTGAACAATTTTCACAATATTAATAGTCAATAGCATGAACTATCATCTTCATAACTTGCTGCAATCATTTTCTAAAGTTTTTAATGAGATTTGAACAAGTCTTTTCTGGGATTTGCTTCCATTCTTTAAGGGTTTTGGTACCAATGATTTATTCGAACTTTCAATTCTTGCCATAGATTTTCAATAAGATTCAAGTCAGGACTCATTGAGGGCCTTGGAAGAACTGTAATCTTTTTTTTCTGAAGCCATGCAGTCACTGATTTAGACATATGTTTGGTATCATTATCTTGCTGGAAAGTAAATCACTAACTTAGATGAAGATTTTGCACTGATAGTTGTAGATTTTCAGCCAGAATTTTTATATAGTCTTCAGATTTCATTATTCTTCTATTGCAATTAATTACCCAGTCCCTCTTCAGCTAAAACAACCCCAAAACATCATCTAGCGGCCTCCATGTTTTAATGTTGCCACTGTGTTCTTTGGGAGGAAAACCTCACCTTTCTTGTGCCAAATCTTCTGTACATCATTATGTCCAAAAAGCTCAATTTTTGTTTCATCACTCCAATGTACTTGTTTCCAAAAGCAATTGTCTTTTTTCAAGGATGTTTTGGCAAAATTAACCTGAGCAACAATGTGAAATACTTTGTGAAGAGGGGTTCATCGTCGTCAGTTTCCGTACAGCCCAATTCTATTTTAACAACATTGTATTGTACTGACACTGATATTCCATTGTATCCGAAATTTGTTGTTGTCTTTCAAAACAACTTTTGCGTTTTTATTAACTTCACAAAACAGTTTTTGTGTAGTTCTCAATGATGATTTGTGTTTTCTTCCAAACCCAGGCAAATTCTCTGTTATTCCAAACTGTTCAAACTTCTTCATAATTGACTGTACCATAGATCTAGGGATAGCTAACCGGTTTGAAATAGTGCTGTAATTATTTCCTAACTTGTGAAAGTTAATAATTCTCTGTCTCAAGTCAACACTAAGCTCTTTTGTCTTCCCCATCGTGTTGCTAACATAAGAATAACAATGGTGACATTCTATGCATCATGTGATGTTCTTTGCTGGAATTGTCACAAATATCTGAAATAAATAGTCTAGAAGGCTTCACTGATAAAATAGTTATGTAAATTACTTATACTTATGTGAATCATTCAATTTAAAACAATATTTTCTACTGTACGAATAATTTTGTCTTTTCCTACTTTGCATAATTCGCCTGTCAAATTTGTTGTATTTAATGTATTGTTCTGAAAATCAAATTTTAGATTCCTTTCTTTGTGTTTATTAACATATAAAAAAACTGACATTATGCTGGCATTAGATTCTGAGAAATGGATATAAATATTCAAAATTGATTGGTATATGAATACTTTCATCATTGACTGTATATATATAACATCATAAAATATAGTTTAAGATACGCTATATATTTGGGTTAAAGTAGTCAATATCACAGATAGGTTGTATGTAAATATAAAAATACCATCCAAATGAACACCCAGCAGAAACTGTCTGTTTCATGCTTAAACACAATTTTCAGGCCATAAATATATATATATATATATATATATATATATATATATATTGTCCTTGTGTATCTACCATTCTGAAGAAGAATTATGTTGGAATTGTTGGCTTTTTGGCAAGTCAGTTATTTACCCTAACCATATTCAATAAAGTTGACTGTTTTTAAGTGCAAAATCTAACACCTGAATCCAAAAAGTAGCAAAACAATTTCACATGATCAAATTTGCTTGCTGAGAGTGGCATGCAAACTTCATTTTGCAACAAAACAAATTTTGTTTTCTCTAATTATATTTATTTTAGTATCAATATTGCAACATTTAGCTTTCCTACACTTTTTCCTTTCAGTCAGCTAATCAACAATACACAACAATTGGCATTTGTGTTTTTCATTTAATTCTACAATTTTTACTTGGTTACCTCATCTTTTCTGAGTGAGCCATTGCTAATATGTGCAATACTCAAAGCAACATTGCTACTTTAGAAAAATATGCTTTCTTATCAAATGAATATATAGCTTACAAATGCTTTGTCAACTCTGTCCAGACAGGAAAAGTGTATGAATAACTCCTTATTAGATGACATAAAATAGATACAAGACAGAAAGCACAATTAGTTTAGCATACAGAGCTTTTATTCTGTGTTTCAGAAAAGGTATAGAATATTCACTGACCCCCAGTGAATGCATTAAATTTCAGTAAAAAGTGAAATCAAATCACAATGTAATTTCCAATAAAATGCCATCTATTTATGCACAAAAAGCTTTACATATAATATATTGATTCCATTTTCCTTGAAAAAAATTTGACTGTTTCCATATTCAGATTGATAGTAATTCAGAATTGCTGTTCTTTTCAATTTGGCAACAAGTATTTTGTATTCATATGATACGAATATGAAGAAGTTGTGTAAAGCAACAGTAAACATAGCCAATCAAAAGACATTGTGAAGAGTGCATTAAATAACGTCCAAAATAGGAACAATGGCTGAGAGAAGTCACAGCATGAAAATATGGTTAACATAATAAAAGTTTATGAAGCTGACCCATCATCCTCTATCTCCAGCTGACCAAGTTCTTTTTTCAGTTGGCTGTAATGTTTGTCATATTCATCACTTTCTTTTTGGAAGATTTTCCTGAAAGAAACTCAAAGAAAACAACATTTCATTAGTTCCTTTTTCATTCACTGTCAAATTATGGAGTTAAAGAATGAAATTTATGTACAACACAATGAGGTTTCATTCTATTAAGAAATATTATCCAGAATCAAATTATAATACAGACCTTCTACATTATTAACTGCTTGGAGTTCAATTCAGTTATCAAATGAACCATTCATTTTCATTCTTTGTAGGTTCATAATATCAATTCAAGTGTTTTCAATGAAGTTTTTTGCAAAAACATTATAAAGAAAGTAAGCATTTCAAAAATTTCTAAGAAAGACCCAATCTTTGAATCTCTTTGGACATAACCATTCTACCTAAATACTAAAAGTTAGAAACCTGCAAATATCTTTATGATGCCACATTGCTATTATTTTTAGACTCACTCACATTTCTTAGGAAACATTTGTTACCATTAAATATTGATAGTTGTCATATGTAAGACAAGAAGACAAATGTAATTTTATTCTTTTCAGTCACCTGATGAGATAGAGAGATTATGGGCATCACTTTTCTGAAATGATTAGTTATAAAAAGTAGACAAACATAAATACACATATCTAATGTAAGATTTTATGATGTACGTCAATGTTTCCGCAGTAAATGTTGGTGAAATGTTCATGATATACATATATTTATCTAATATACAATATGAGTTTCAGCTTGTAAAATCTAATCTTATTGATGGTAATTCATTTGCAGGATCAAGTATCAGCAGCATAGTACTTCTATTTATTTAGAGACACGAGGTAAATACAAAGAAGAATCTGCAATGCTATTGGTCCTGACCTGGCATCTTGCTTCAGTCACTTTCAGTCAATGACATAACATAGCTTCCCTGAGCCTTTTCTATAAATATCTTAGGGTAATTGTTCTGATGAACTTTCTACTTTGGTAACTAGACTTTATAAATTTAAGAATACTACTCTATTGGCAACAAGGTTTCAACATTTTACAGCTGATATATCTAGACATAACCATAAATTCTATGCTAACAGTTTCTTCTCTTAAACTTCTCACTTGTGGAACATCTTCCAGCTACTTGCTTTCCAGTCAAGTTCGATCTTCAAAAATTTAAATGCAATGTCAATTGTTATCTTCTGTATTCTTAATTCTTGTTCTTTTATTTTTCTCACTTTTTAATAATGTCTTTTACACTGCATCTTAGTGGCTTTGTTGCCTTGCATGGGATGAAATAATTGAAAAAAAACAAAACACACCTGTAGTTAATTAATTTTTCAAGCCAATGAAAGTGAACTTACTTCTCATGACTGAAAACACTTATCAAATACTAGAGTTACTTCCCCTATATACTAGATTGTGTTGTGTTTCATTTAACCAAACAATCATTTTAATTCAAGAAATATATAAATTACCTCCCTTGCTTTACAACACGCATTGCTATTGAAAATCATAACATCATAAGGTACTATTATTAAAAATATAGTTTGCTAAATTTATGTTTTTATTTAATCAGGTCTCTAGCAAGCTATTAGCAAAAATTTCAGTATTTTTCAACAGGTTACTGATGTTACTGGTATTCAGACTTACAGTTTTTCCATGGGCCAGTCTCATACTCAAATTGTGGATTTCCCTAATCATTTCCCTAATCAATCTAAGCAACATGCTTCTTTCCTTGATTTGTTCCTTACCTCCGCTCCTAGCTCCTGTCAAGCTTTGCAATAATCTCATCATGGCAATTCAGTTCCCACTATAGTATCTATGTAATATTGTTCCAGTCATCTATCAGACAGGAACCTTCTACTCATAAGACTGCTTTCCATTACCAGCATACTGATTGTGATTCACTTTGTGACATTCTTCAAGATGCCCTTTGGATAAATATTTTTAAACATCTTACTGAGAATTGTGCCAGTGAGGTTTCTTCTTCGGTCAAAACTGGTATAGATACTTTTATTCCTTCTCAGAAATACCAGATGAAACCTCAATCTTCTCCATGGTACACACCATCATGTTCTGACACTATAGCCCACAGGAATCACTATTTTCGGCTATACCAGCCTGATATTTCTAATCACTACAGACACCTCTTTTCAGCTGCATGTAATAAATGTGTCCTTTAAGGAGCTAAGTCTTTGTTTGCTGAGAGAATGCACTGTATTTCATCTAACAACTTGGGCTATCATTATTACTAGTGGCTCTGTAATAGTGTATTAAATAAGAGTAAATTCTTTATTTTTCCTCTCTTTAAATAATTTGCAGTATTAACATCTACTCATAAAGCAGAATCTTTCACCCATAAATTCTCTGCACTTGAATCATCTGGATAACCTTTGCCTAACTTCCTACTTAGAACAGAGTCTTCGTTGAGTGATAGGAATATAACCCTTTTAATAGTGTTATAGACAAGCGTATGGTTGCAAGAAGGAAATATGACAACAGCAGAAATAGATTTACGTGATTTATTTCAATAGGAATGTGTGGGTTTGGGACAGCTACCTTGTGGTATAGTTCATAAGCCGGCTCCCGGTCTGGGTTGATCTCTCATATTAGTTTATGCTGGTTGGTGTGGCGCTCCTCCTGCTGACTGCTGCTGCTGACTGACTATGACAGGTCTCTTCCCTGGCCTCCTCCTGTGTGACCCCTTTTATGGCGTTTTTTATGGCTCAACAGGCTCGTAAAACGGCGCGAGTATAATAAGGAGGGAAGCATTTTTATTGGTCAAAAAATAGAAACACTTTTAAATATTATTTTATTTTTTGACCGGAACTTGTGCATCGGGCTTATGCGTAAACGACGATAATGGTCATTTTGTGACGGGGCCTTGTCCCGTTCACATCTGGCTCTTGCTCTTGAGTATGTTAGTTTATTTGCCTGCAAATCAGCCAAGATATGTCTTATTTTATTTTATAACAATAGTTTCTATTATCAGCTCTAATCTAGATCACCACAAAGCAAGTTAACCTGATGGTATCCTAAGTAATATTTCTAATGAAATGTGCTCTGGAACTGGCTGCTTGTCTACTAAATTGTATAATAAATATCTCGCTGCTTCTTGCTTTCCTGCTTGTTGGAAATCCTCATCTGTTTTTCCAGTCTTTAAGAACTCAGGTGAACCATCTGACCCTTCCAACTAACAGCCTTTTAGCCCTCTAACTCTTTTTGGCAAACTACTAGAGGCACTAATCAATGCTAAATTAGTTAAACATCTCACAATGCAGGGCCTTCTTTCAGACAAGTAATATGGCTTTTGTTTCTACTGAATGTCATTGAATTGATTCTTTAGTTGTCGTCATTGGAGTCAGAACATAAAGATTTTCACCCAGGAAATGTTATATCTAATAAATTTCTTAGTACTGGTTCTTTAGCTTGATGAGAAATCTAGTTTAGATATTAACCTTAAATTACTTAATCATCAGTACTTCTTAACATATTAATTATTCTTTACATCTGGTAGGAAGCAGAGAAATTATATCTATGGTTTATTAACATCAGTTTTTAATTAATGGATGTTCATCAATTAACAGTAAGTATTATAACCTATTTATGATCTGGCATCTACTAATATCTAAATAAATTAATTGCTTTTTCAATTACTTTTAAAAGATAAACTATTTTTTATAAAACTGCCTTTAAAAATATTCATTTCCAATTTTCCTCTATTAAGTGGACAGATTGAAAGCTCTTTTAATGCAAATCATTTAGTTACATACAAAAAATGTCATGATGATAATGGATGGGTGGTTGGCAACTAAACCAGTAGTATGTATATATATATATATATATATATATATATATATATATATATATATATATATATATATATACTACTGTTGCTTGTGCCAGCATATGTAACTTCCTTGCTGGGCTAATGAGCCACATTTGTTCAGCACATCAGTAGATTTTCTCCAAAAAGATATGTAGTAATGGCCATAGTTGGACACGAGTTGGCAAACACCATATATATATATAGGTGTGTGTGTGTGTGTGTGTGTGTGTGTGTGTGTATTTAAGCAGTATATTTTCATTCAAACAGGTTTGGTTAAATAATTTAGACATATCATATGTCAATTAGTTTTCATTGGGATCCTTTCAAGTTTGCAGTTTAATTTCTTGGTACTTTAAATGCTTATAAAAAAAAAAGTTATATATATATATACAAGCAAAAATGGAAAAGTTACTTCCCTTATACTTGGAAACAAAACCCCCAAAACATGTGAACTTTGAAATCTAGAACACTGTATAAGAAGTAAAAATGAACAGTTGAAATGCTTTGAATTTATAGAAACACATATACAGACAACTTAACCCCTGAAGATGGTCTCAGATGAGATTGAAAGTACTTGAGGAAATAAAAACTATTTGAAAGAAAATTTTTGAATTTTTCTTAATCAATTTTCTAAAACTACCAAGAAATTAATGCATGAACTTGAAAGGATCACAACGAAAACTAATCAATATGATATATCTAGATTATTTAACCAAATCTGTTTGAATATATATATTTACAGTGATGTTTACCTTGTACAGGCCCAGGAGTAACTTGAGGTAAAGGGTTACAGAGTAAGAGGCACAGTTTAGGTTAATATGTGGGGTAGATAATGGTTAATTCTAGACTTGAACAGGTTAAGATTGTAGTCATCAGGAAAACACCTTCCACAGAGCAGTGATTCGCAGAATGAAGCTGCTTGAGTAGAACTTACATACTACTAATGGAATACAAAAGGAATGAGTGTTGTTTGATACAATGTGTGTAGCATGTCGGGTCTAAATCATGGTGGTTGAAACTAAGGAAGGTAGTACATCTGAGCACTTTCCATAGAAATAGTGATAGAGCAGTGAGAGGCTTGAAATGTTTCATCTGTCAGAAAGGGGTTGTAGGGTGAAAAAATAATCTGTCATCCACAAGCATGTAGAGCTGCTTTTAGACTCTATGGACAGTATAAAGTGAAGACTGGGTAGCTCCTGCCCATGTATGGCAGCAGTATTCCATTTTAGGCCTGATCTGGCTCTTGTAAAGTTAGAGGATAGCATGAGTAGTCAGGTACTTACTAGAGGGATACAGGGAACTGGCCATTTTCACAGCATCTTTAGTAATGCATCATATGTATGTTTTACTTTAAGTCTGGATTGAGTTTAAGGCTCATTAGTTACTTAAGGCATGGTGATGCCCTGAGTGAACATTCAATCATCATAACTGGTGATAGTTCAGGATCCAGTCTGTAAGTACATATATATATATCTGTAACTATATATATATATATATATATATATATATATATATATATATATGTATGTATGTATATATATAGTTGAATTTGATTGGAAATATATATATATATATATATATATATATATATATATATATATAAATATTTCCAATCAAATTCAATATATATATATATATATATATATATATATATATATATATTCCAATCAAATTCATTACATTCACTAATATGCTAATATCCTTAGGAAAGTTATTAATCCTCTTCTTCTCCCTCCAGCTATAGGTAAATATCAGGACAAACTGGGTTTTATAGCCTTGAATGGAAACTGGTCTAGGAGAAGGACAACTCTGAATTCAAAACCCATGGAGAGTCGTTTGGTGACCTTGTGGTATTTGGTGCACAAGCTCTCTGTATTCGGCCCTTCAAAAAGTGTGGTTGGTTCTGCGCAAAGCCTTCAGCACTATAATCAAATTATATGTGCTGGTGTCTGGGCTGTCAGTTCCTAGGAACTGTGCTGCTTGACCCTCATACCTCGAATACAATGGGAGAGTCCAAAATATATTTATATAAGGCTAGGATGGGGTCTCAAGAGATGGCAACTCAATAAAAACACTCAACTACCATGAGTGTCTCAGCTGGGCCTCAGTAAGAGCATCCAACCTTGTAAAACCTTGTCTCAAATCAAAATGACAAATAATCTGTCAGGCAGGCCCTACCTTACTTTGTGCAAGATTAATCCCTATCCTGCCTCAACAAAAAACACATAGCTGTGTATATATGTATAATGCTTAAAGCTTTAGATATTATAGGAATAAATACCAAGAATAAATTCAAGTTAAATCCAAAATTTTGCTGCTCAAATCGTGCACTAAAAGTAGACATAGCAATTATTACTAATTTTGTTTTATATATGCATACTTCAGTCTGCAAGAACAGGAGTTAAACTTTTTATTTTAAATTGTGAATCTTTTCAGTAATATATCAGCTCATATAATGCAATTTAAGCAAAGTTTAACCTTTGTATTCACCAAAAGTCAGTGTGTCAAAAGGATATTTAAAAAAGGATATTTAGAATTTCAATAAAACCCAAAAAACATATGAAACTGGATTTATACATTTTCTTTCCACATGTGAAGTGACAACACAAATTTATTTAGCACTATTTATTTATTAGATTATTTACAAGAATAATTTTATATTTTCAAGATTATGAAAATATGTGAACCAACTACAATTTTTACCATTTACCATTTTATAAAGAAATAATTAGGAAAAAAAACTTCTTTTTTATCCTAAAAATTTATAAAAATTTCTCTAAACAGAAAAAAATTAAACTAAACACAAGATGAATAACTATAATTATATATTTTGAAAAAATGCATTTTCAAGGCATTTCTTTTATTTGCTCTTCCCAATTTTTATAATTTCTTAAATAAAATGATCTGTTCTTTATTTATAAAATCAGTAAATAATAAATATTGCATTATAGCTGGGTCACATATTTTTTATAATCTTGTAAATATAAAATTAATCATGTAAGTAAACAATCGAACAAGTAAATAGCATGTAATAAATTACCCAGCATTTATTTTGATTAACCACATTACTTAAAATGATTACATTATACAAATGTAAAAACAGTCTTAGTTGTCGATCATATAACAAGTGACAGATGGCTATAAAAAGACAGTGATTACTTACAGCTAATCTGTTTAAATAATGCACTGACTATTGTTTACATCATGTAGCAATAATTGTAAGTAAAATAGATAAGATTTTAAGTAAGCCAATTGCCACAAATGTTAAGAGCAATTTGAAATTGACCCGATCATATAACTTTTATCAAAAAGCTGCATCCTCCACCTATAAAATTTGTTTATTGAATGGAATTTACTGGCAAAATCAACAATGAAGAAAATGTGCACTTGAAATGAATGACAGGCAGATACAAAGGAAAGACGAGATAAGTAAAAGAGGAAAGAAATAGTTGATAATAAAAAAGAAACTTACAAAACCTCATCTTTGAATGATTCAGTAAAATCATCCACTGCATCTGATTTAAAATTTTCAAGATTCTGCAGCAAAGTTTTCACTTGAATTCTCACAGTCTCTGCATCTGCTTCAATAAAACGGACTAAAAAATTAAAAAAAAAAAAATTTACTTTTAATTTAAAAGTTCAGGAAAGCAGATAGTAGATTTTCCTATCCCTTATCATATCAAATGAAAGTCACTGGTAAAATGAACCTGGAAGTTCTTTTAGTTAGCCATTAAATATACATCTGCTTCAGAGACCAACAAATGGAAAAGACCTGAAGCAAAACAAAATTTTCCTGTATAAAGAAATTGACGCATTTTGACTAAATCCCAGAGATGATTTTTATCATTTATTTTTTACTGGAAATATTTTTTCAAGAACTTATTTTTTTTCTTTGTCATTTTCTTTTAAATCTTCAGGTAATAGCAATGCAATACAGAAGTACTGGAGGTTAGAAGCTTTTAAGACTCTGAAGTGAAGTTACAGTGATACATATGGATATCCAAAAAAGCAACTTTTACTAAAAGATTTTTAATATATTTGTATTAATCATAGTACCATTTTGTGCATATATGTGCATTTGCATAATTCAAGAGTGAGGTGTTTCAATTGATAAGATTTCTGCAAGGAAAGAGAATGAAATGGTCCTAATTATGGTTTTCTGTCATTTGCAGTTTTTAAATCTTGTAATAGGTATGAAGTTAGACATCTCTATACTCTGTCACACAGTGAATTATTTTTCTTCATTATTAGTAGATATATAACAAAAATTCCAAGACAAGAATAAAAAGAAAGATTAACTTCTCATTAAAATCTTTCATATATAAATGGTTTCTATACCATACCTTGAGGTGTTTCACTCTTCTTCCAAAAACTTAGAGAAACTTACTGAACCATGGATTCAGGCATATATATATATATATATATATATATATATATATACATGCATGGGATTATTATTACATAATTATGAAAGTGACTATATGTATATTCAGGTGCTATATATGAAGTAATGCATAAATATAAATATATCTAACTACAAGCAATCCATTATATGCTACTTCAATCAGTGTGAAATTCAGTTATTGCAATTAGGAAAACTACAGCAATTTCCTATTTTACACATGTAATTATTCATTTCAATTGCCATAAGATCTAACACAAAAATGCACTGACAATGAAATTGTAACACTCTGAATATGGATTTCAATTCACTCAAGATTAATTTTACAGTTAACCCTGCTGGATTACATGAAATGATCACATACACAGATCAATATTTTTTTAAACTGTTCACCCAATATAAGGCCCATGAGCCACTCAAGCAGAGGGTTACAGACTGAAGTTGCTGCAGGTAAGAAGTGTAGTTTAAGAGAATATGTAGGAAAGATTAGACTTAAAGAGGTTCAGAGTGTAGTGATCTGGGAAGCATCCTCTCAGGAGTTTGTTCCATGAAGCAGCAGTTCAGGGGAAGTTGTTCAAATGCAACTTCCTTCTTACTAATGAAATACAAAAGACATGGGGATGATTTGTTCTAGCATACACTGCATGGCAGGTTTTAGCTGTGAAGGTAAGCTCTGATGGTATTACACAGATCAATATATTCACATGTTCCAAGATATAAATATATCAACAGCACTCAGATTCCATATTATTACACTGTATATACTAATTGGGTATTAACACAGTCAGTTTTACTGCCTTACATGTATATAATCATACAGATGATGAAGTCTTGTGATATATTATTCATTTCTTTGTTGACACTATATAATAAGAATTGTAATTAGGCTATCTGAACAAATTAAGTATCAACCTATTATATCCAATAGAGAACAGATTTGGTGGGTGTTCCACCTATGACTATTGAGTAGCATGGGCAACATGTAGGTAGGTATTATCCTGCTAGAACATCACATTGCCTTCTAGTTGCAGAAATCACAGGAGATTTCATTGAACAATGTTCTGGAGGCATGTGACTAAAGATGAGCAATAGTTGTAAATTAATGCAGCCCCCACACCATAGTGTCATAGGTTGGGATTTGTGTGTCATAGGTGAATACAATCATAAAAGGTTGATGCTGCACATGCAAATGATCATTATTTGCATGAAGGCAGAACCTGCTCTCATCACTGAACACTAAAGAATGTAATTTGATCCCTTAGGTAAAACTTTCTCAACACCAATGGAGACATGCACAATGATGATGCCATCTTAGTGGAAGTCTGACTAGAAGTATACTTGCTTATAGTCATGCTAAGAGTAAACAATTCCAAAACAATCTGTATTGGTTCTCCTGAAGCCATATTTGCTCTTATTTCTGCTGCGGATGCTGGGTAGTCTGTTACTGTGGCTCTTACAATGCATTGTAATTGGCAAGTTTTTCTACTATATAATCATCTAACAGTTGACCTACAGATATAGGAATGTTCATTTGAACACTTCTGCCAATGTCAAGGATCATCTCCCCATGACCAGAGAGTTGTCTCTCGAATCACCAGACCATTCGTACATGTGTCTTCGACTATCTCTCCTCAATGCCGTAAGCTATCTCTACTTCCTCTATCGCTCTCCATCCTCTCAAGACTGTGGGATACTCGATAGCATATTGGACAGCATAGACAACGCCCTCTCTCTCCACCCGTTTGCTCACATATTCGTGTTTGGTGACTTTACCAAGTGGCTCGAGAATGCTACTACTGACCGGGCTGGCATTCAAACACTTAACTTCTCAATCGCTCACACAGATAGTCAACTTCCCCATGCGTTTTGCCCACAACCTGGCAGATAAGGCCTCCCTTCTTGATCTGTGTTTTACCTCCATCCCCGAATCCTGTAGCGCCACACAGCTCTGCCCTCTTGGTAACTCCGATCATACCGTGGTATCTGTTAACATTTCCTTCAACTCCACACCCCGCAAAGAACCTCCCATTACTAGAACCTCGTTCTACTACCAACGATCGGATTGGGACTTGTTCCGTGACTTCCTCCGCGATGTCCACTGGGATGTTGTCTTTACACTCCCTGTCCATGAATGTGCTTCTGAGGTCTCATTCTGGGTTAAAGCTGGAATCGACGCTTTCATCCCCTCAAGGAAATTTAAGGTCAAGTCGCACTCCTCCCCTTGGTTCTCCGCTGCTTGCTCAGCCGCCATTGCCTATAGGAACCACTTCTTTCACATATTCCGTAGTGACATGTTGGACTGCAATAGACGTCTCTTTGCCTCCGCTCGTAGCAAGTGTAAGCGTGTCCTCAATGAAGCTAAGAAAATATTTGCTGCTTGGATGAGGGAGCGTATTGCATCTCGCAAATTTGGCTCCAAAGATTATTGGCGGCTCTGCAAGAGTGTCCTGAACAATAGAAAACCCTCCATACCTCCTTTATTCAACCAGTTCGAGGTCTTGACCGCCTCAACCGACAAGGCTGAATGCCTTGCTCGGAAGTTCTCATATAACTCGACGCTTGACTCCACCGGTGTACCCATACCTGACTTCTCTTTAAGAACTGAGGCCCTATTGAGCGGCTTACGCATAACCCCGTCATCAGTACTGGGTATTATCTCCAAATTAGACCCCCACAAGGCTAGTGGTGGAGATGGCATACCAGCCATTGTCTTGAAGAAATGCGCGCCTGAGCTAGCACCCGCCCTCTCTAAACTGTATAATTACTGCCTCAAGGAATCCTGCTTTCCTGACTGCTGGAAGTCCTCATCCATTGTTCCTGTCTTTAAGAACTCTGGACACCCCTCTGACCCCTCTAATTACCATCCTATTAGTCTCCTACCCCTCTTCAGCAAAGTCTTTGAAGCCCTAATCAACGCAGAAGTGGTTAACCACCTTACCAAACATGACCTTCTCTCAGACAAGCAATACGGTTTCCGCTATGCCCGTTCTACAGCTGACGTTCTTACAGCCATCACTGAAACCATCTACCAAGCACTTCAAAATAACGGTGAGGCTTGTGCCATGGCCCTAGACATCTCCAAAGCGTTTGATAGGGTTTGGCATGCCGGCCTTCTTCGTAAGCTCCAGGGTTACGGTATTACTGGTCGACTGTAAGATCTAATACAATCATTCCTGTCAAACCAAGAATTGAAGGTCGTTCTCAACAGTTTCTCCTCCAGTTCCTATCCCACGAACGCAGGTGTTCCACAAGGCTCCATCCTTGGCCCCACACTTTTCCTTATTTTCATCAACGAACTTCCTGATGCCATAGGTTCCCAAGTTGGCATCTACGCGGACGACACTACAATTTACTCCTGCCTCAAAAACAAATCTAGTGTTGCGGTCAAAACTAACCTGGCTGCGCGTCTTGAAATGGACCTCCAATTGGTTGTTAACTGGGGCAACAATTGGATGGTCAAATTTAATGCCTCAAAAACTAAACTACTCTCCATCAACCACCACAGAGATCCTTACCTGCCCCCCGTTAGAATATCTCATAGTCAACTTCTTGAGAGTGACTCCCTGTGTCTGCTCGGTCTCACATTGACTGCTGACCTGAGATGGAACAAATACATTGAGTCAATTGCATCGTCCACCGTGAGGAAAGTTGGCTCTCTGTGCTGTGCCAGGAAATTTTTCTCCCCTGAATCGATACTTCAAATATACAAAACGACCATTCGCCCTTGCATGGAGTATTGATGCCATATATGGTCTGGGGCACCTTCTGTTTACCTCGGAGTTCTTGACAAGATCCAGAGACGGATATGTAATGTGATTGGCCCAGATCTGGCATCTCGCCTGCAGCTACTATCTGACAGATGCGTCGTCGCCTCTCTCTGTCTCTTCTACAAATACTTTCATGGCAATTGCTCCGATGAGATGCTTTCCCTGGTCCCCAGTCTCCATGAATATAAGCGCCTTATGAGGCTGGCATCCCGCTCTCACCCTTACACTGTAGAAACTTTAAAATGTAGCCGTCTCTTCTACTCCAATAGTTTCATACCTCGCACCTCTCGCCTGTGGAACACCCTTCCCAATTACTGTTTCCCTGATAGCTATGATCTCCAACTATTCAAATGTAATGTCAATCAACATCTCTAGTTACCTTGATCTACACACTATCTTTCCCTTCATCCTTTCTTCTATCACTCCTATCTGCTCTTGCTACAAATCTTCTGCAACCCCCCTGCATCCTAGTGGCTTCATGTCTTGCTCGGGGCGCTAAGCTTAAAAAAAAATAAGAAAGTATCACCAATGCATCATGTCCAACATGCATAGCAATTCTTCAAAATGAAAATCCAGCATCCCCAAAATTCCCAATTTGACTCCTCTAAAAAGACTAATTGAACAATAGGAACCTATATCCACTTCTTTGCACGGGATCATTTTCACCACACTGAACCTTATCAGAGCTTTATCTTATTATATATCTATCTTATTATGCATTACTGTCAAAAGATCAGATACAAATGATGCATTAATATGAGTGGTATTATGTCAGAAGATAAATAAAGGTTTTTTGAAAATGTTATCTAAATATCTCTCCTCTAGCATATGCATGTATTGCACTCAGATCCAAATTTGACATTGTTATTCTGTGTATTGCAATTTTGTTTCCCGTCAGTGTACAGGGTGCAATGGCTAATTTGTTGTCATTTTATATTTATCATTTTGCACATGCACATTGTTTATTTTTGATTTTGTTGACTGCACAGTATAGTAGGGTGAGTTGGGCACTGTCTGATAAAAGTGCACCATGAGACAATTCACTCTGCCAGAAATTTAGCAACAACATGCTGTACTGCTTAGCATTCATGCCAAAAACTCAAACACAAAAATTTCAGTATTTGAGTGTGAATCTGAGGACAGTGCAGAGGATTTGGAAACAGTTGAAGGCATCTAATGGTGATTATAAAGGTATTAGCAGCTTGTAAAACTCACTCTGATCATTTTGATAAGAAATGAACTCCCAAATTTGTTGGTGAGGGCCTCAGACTCAACACACAAAGGCCTACATTAAGTGCCTTGAGGAGGTAGTGCTGCTCTAAGTCAAGAGGGTGGCTGCTGGAAGACCCTATGTCTGGCAACAGGACTCTGCACCATGTCACACAAGCAGGAGAACCCAGTCATGGGTGTCAGACAATTTCTGCAACCACATTACCGCTTACATCTAGCCACCTAACTCCTCAGACTGTAACCCCCTTGATTATTATGTGTAGGGTGCAGTTGAGCAAGAGACCCACAAAACTCCTTGTAACACCAAAGATGAACGGAGTGTAAGGATTATAGCAGCATTCACCAACTTATACAAGGAAACTGTCAAGAAAAGATGCAGGAGAATATGAAGTCATCTGGAAACTGTGGTTGAAGCCAATGGTGATTTTATTAAATAAATTTGCTCTTTAGTATTTCAAGATATTTCTGTATAATTTTGGTAAATATACTTGTTAAAATGAGATGCCAGTGTTATTTTCATTTTTGCATAATTTAGATGATAATTTATCCATCTCACTTTGTATATGTATGTGCATATTTTTTAATTGTTCCTCCACCCCAACATGTTTATCTTAGCTAAGCTGACCTGGTCATACAGCTGTTGAAGAAGGCAGTTATGATAAACACTTAATTTTGATCAAGAACTGATTAAACAAAAGATAAGGCATCTTAATTGAGATACTTGAAAGGTCATCTTATTAGTGGGCAACGAAAAAGGCGTAATTCAAATTTAAGCCTAATGTAACATACTGAAATCTGGATCACTTTACTTTCAAAGGGACTAGCTGTCAAACTCTATAAGTTATTTGGTATGATAATAAAATAGCATTGATAACCAAAGAACTTTTTCAATACTGGTTTTTTTTTCAACAGTTGAAAAATATTGCAGAAAAATGCCCTTCATACTAAAGTGCCCTTGCTTTTAGATAATGCTCCAGGACATTGTACTTCACTGGAAGATTTGAAAGAAAATGTAAAAGTTGTTATTTCTGCCATTGAATACAGCATCATTATTGCAACTGACGGACCAAGGAACTCTTGCATTATTCAAAGTATATTATCTTCAAATGACTTTTACATAAGCACTTCAAGCAACATCAGGAGAAAATGGAATGTTGTGTACAGAAATTTTGAAAAAAAAAAACAATCTAAGAAGGCTATTGAAGACTAAACTTTTGTGCCAAGATGTTACTTGCAGCAATATGCAAGCAGTTTGGAAATACCTTTTGCCTCATTGTATAAATGATGTTCTTGGCTTCAATTCCATGGAGAAGATAATTGCAGAGATAAGTGTTATTGAAAGTAACATAGGTTTTGAAATGGCTATAGAAAATGTGTGAGGATGGCTTAAGTCACAAGTAGAAAAATTATGCAAAAAATATCTTCAGCTTGATCAGGAATATTCATTTGAAGCAGCTGAAGACAAAGAGGGTAAAAAAAGTTTAAAATATACCTAAAAAAATAAAAAATAAATCGAAGATGGATTTAAGCTTATTGAGGCTGTCAAGGATTTTTATCTAAATGTCTACAGATAAAGGAAAGTGATTGTTGACTTTCAGAAATTGTATAATAATAAAAAAAGTCAAAATCTATGTAGACAGATCTGGATAAATATTTTAAAGATATAAGTCAGAAATGATTGAATTATGAAATAAATGAAAAAAAATTCTTATTGTTATTTACCCAAACAGTTTTGGCAGAGAAAGTTATTTTAAAAAAAAACATTTTCATAAATCTTGAGGCTCAATCTAAAAGGACAAGGATTCATTGTAATTAATCCTAGTTAATCTATTATCCCTTAATATGAATTCAATTTATACAAGGAAAAATGAGTTTATTAGATTTGGTTGTCATTTATTGTTTTGAGGCTCTATATTTATTTGGAATATGCTATAAAGATATATACACTAATCAAATTTTGGGAGTTTATTCCTCACTGAGTGCCCAAGAATGGTGGCTTTGTGTGAAAGTTGGCTTAATCAGAAAATACTCTCTTTCTCTCTGTGTGCAGGCAAACATTTGCTGAATTTACCATTAGCAGATTTTAAAGTTTTTACTTATATAGATATAGAATTTATTTGATCAGCTATCTTTTTTTGTTGGATATTTAATAAGATTCCATCAAATCTACAGGTTTCCCCGCCAATCTACATATGCATGTAGTAAAAGACAAGACTTGTTCAGGAAGCTTTATTGAATATAAGGGAACACAATCCTTTTACAGAATGTCATTAAAACTTCAGAATGCATCCAAGCTAATATTCAGAGATTTTCAATATGTTTCATATCAAAAATATGGAATTACTGAGACAGTCATTTTATAACTTTTTGTACTTACTATTTTGAGGCTTTCTTCATTTTTTTTTGTTTGTTATATGGCATGGTGCTGAAGTTACCATGTAAAAGGTGTTGCATATATTGGGAGAAGTCATTCATGCAAAATGACCTTGTGATTGTTTTCCTGAATTGAGATTTTCCACACTCTGCAGAATCTTTGAACAATCTGCACATAAATTGCTTCCTACACAAGCAGCAATTGGAAATCCACAATGGCAGATAGTGAGATACAAGTAGTTGGAACAAAATTCTTGGCTAACTAATATTGGGATTAATATACACTCATTGCTTGGAAATTAATCAGATGAGGATTTATCTGAAAAAATGATAATGCTCCAAATCATTAAGGATCTATCTTCCATTTCACTTGTGGACTACTTTCTATGCTGAATGATGACTGACTAGTTTAAGACAATGGCTTTCTTCTGTTTTGTTCTGTTATGAAGATAATATTCTTTGACTCATCTGGACACATTTTGCATTTTATCTTTTTCATTTTACTTTCTTATTGATTGACAATGTCTTTATGATGTTGCAAGCTTATTTGCACAGGATACAGTGGTTTCCTTTTCATTAGTGAATCATACAGTGATTTAGTTCACAAGTAAAAATGTATTTCCCAATTTCAAAATTATCTCATCTAATATGATTGCATCTTTGCTTAATCAATAATATATCCCTTTTTAAAAGCTGACAATTCTGTGTTTCTGGAGTATGAGACACTGTGATGTCATTGTACAATTACTTCTCTTTCATTTTTACATATTAGGCTCTCAAATCTGTGCCAAATAAGAATATTTATTTACTTGTGTAATTCTTCTATGTATAAAGATTAGTCTTGTTTACTGCCAATCATTCTATTAAAGAAAAATATGCTTATATTTTTTATTTTACAAAATGTTTTGTTTCTGTTTTCATAAAAGGCAATTGCATTCAAGATTAGGATAGAAGTTATTTATTTACCCTGCATTGTGAAAATATCTCCGTTAAACTCCATTGACTGTCTGCTTGTGTATATGAACATCAGAGAAGTCTGTTTTCAATAGCAAATTTTTCCAAAGGAGGCGTTAGAATGTTTTAACTCACACCTGAGATTCCAAACACAAATCCTATTTGCAGACAGATTCCTTAAGTGTATTTGACAAATCATTTTACTAGGAGGCCAATTAAGCTTTGTATAATTAAGTGAGCAGATGTGCCATTTCAACACATCGTAAAGATCAATTACTTTCTTCTTTTAAACATATTGAAATGTTGTGTATGCAGCTACAATGCCAACTTCAAAACATGAATATGACATCATTCAAAAGCAGAGAATATAACAGTTTAAAAGAGAATTATTTAAAATAAATTTTAATTTCTTCCTATCAATTAAACTTTTATCTATTATTTGATGTTACTATGAATATATTATACTCTTCTTATCAATTGGTACAATATTTACTTTTAGGTTTAGATATTATACACAATGCATGTTATATATTTTAGTATGTAAGTATTTAATAATATTTACTCAGTTTAGTTTAATCTTATAAAAGACTACATTTGTGAAACACAAAGTCACCATTGAATTCAATACAGAAGAAACAGCTTGTAAGACAAGGTTATAAATCATTGTTCTAAAGTCAATCTCCAATATATATTATTTATTGTAAGTCTTAGGATTAAAAATAATCAAGAGTAAAAAAATTATACAATCACATTACAATGTCTCACACCCCAGAAACACAGAATTGTCAGATTTTAAAGGGGGATATATTGCTGATAAATCAAAGATGGAATCAGGCAAGATAAGATAGTTTTGAAATTGAGATAGCCATGTATGATTGTGAACTTATTACTGTAAGGTTCAATAATAAAACTAAAACAACTCTATTCTATTCAAATTAACCTGCACTATTATAAAGATGTTGGCATTCAATAAGAAAATAAAATAAAAAAATCTCAAATGCAAAATGTATCCAGATGAGTCCAAGAATATTATCTTCATAATAGAACAAAACAGAAGAAAGCCATTGTCTTAAACTAGTCAGTCATCATTCAGCAATTGAAAGTAGTCCACAAGTGAAATGGAAGATAGACCCTTAATGATTTGGAGCATTATCATTTTTTCAGATAAATCCTCATCTGATTAATTTTCAAGCAATGAGCGTATATTAATCCCAATATTACTTAGCCAAGAATTTTGTTCCAACTACTTGTATCTCACTATTCACCATTGTGGATTTTCAATTGTTGCTTGTGTAGGAAGCAATTTATGTGCAGATTGTTCAAAGCTTCTGCAGAGTGTGGAAAACCTCAATTCAGGAAAACAATCACAAAGCCATTTTGCATGAAGGACTACTCCCAATATATACAACACCTTTTACATGGTAACTTCAGCACCATGCCATATAACAAAAAAAAAAAAAAAAAAGAAAAAAGCCTCAAAATGGAAAGTACAAAAAGTTATAAAATGACTGTCTCAGTAATTTTATTATCTTGATATGAAACATACTTAAAATGAGTGAACCATTTTAAAATGGGAAAATAAAGAAAATATCCAGAAAACTTTCTACAAAAGATTTACTTTGTGTTTTTCATCCATCTTGTTAAATACCCCACAAGAGAAGATAGATGATCAAATAAATTCTATATCTGACAAAGAAAAAACTTTAAAATCTGCTAATGTTAAGTTCACCAAATTTTAAATTGTATTCTAAAATATTCTTGTATTTTTAGATCAATGAATGACAACACCTGGAAATAAAATGTTTTTTTCTTTTTTTAATATCTCTGTAAACATACACACACTGATAGATAGATAGACTATAGGCCAGACATTTGCGAGGGAGCATCCTTTGGATTTAATGATTCATAAGTTTCATACCACTTCTTTGTTTTAACGCCTAAACTATAATGCTGAAACTATTTAACCCATTAGTTCATGTGATCTAATCTTTTAGAGAAGGGATTACATAAAATTTAAAATCCACTAGCCCTAAGATTACCATTATCCAGCAAAGGTAGATTAGGCCAAAAGAGCTAAGATTTTAAGGAAACTTTATGCAGTAATAGGTTATTTTCATTATTATTGTTATTGAATATATGATAAAACCATTCAGGATGTCGCTCTGAGCTCGTAAATGAGTTTCATTCTTTAGTTAATTCTTTGAAATTCAGAGGGCGGTCACAAAACTTTGCTATATAGTGTAGAGAAAGTTTTCTGATTAAGTCAACTTTGGTAGAAAGCCACAATGAAATTTAAGGTTGCATGTTGGGGTATTGTAAGTGTATGCATGTTTGCATATAAACAATTAAAGAAGAAGAAAAAAAACTTGGGTTTCTACTACAAATCATTTTTTCTTCTTTTTGAGTAAGTGTAGAAAAACAAAGTCTCTTGGGTATGTTTTTCTTTTTCTAGTCCAGAAGGTAGGGTAAGTAATGATAAATAGTTATAAAGATTGAGATCAAGCCAGCTTTGTGCTAAGTTGGAACAACCAAAGTAAAGTTTATACTTACTTCATCATTGGAGGATCAAAAAAACATATCCAAAATCTATGCATTGGTGAGTGGAAGAGAGTACTTCTGTGCTTTCTGGAAGTGGAGGGGGTCATAAAATTGTACAGATGCCAAAACCCTTTCCAGTTCTTTTATAACTAGCATCATGGGAAAATGTATTTTTTATTTTTTTTTAGTATTATTCTATTTATTGATTTTATTTAATTTTCTCATGCTACCATCACAGGGCACTCAGTGAGGAAAAAAACAAGTAGTAACTAGTGTATATGTCATATTTCTTGTGAGCTTATTCTACACCGTAAGCTCTATAACTGTTGGCCTTGTACCAGAAAGCTTAATCTAATAAATACCTGATTTAATATTATTTCTTATAGGCATTCATATATGAATATGTATGTGTGTATGTGTGTGTACTCTTTATAACAGTGATGTAAAGGTTAAAACAAAAATGGAGAAAGTCATGTGCTTTACATCTATTTTAATATCACCAGAAATATATACCTTGAAAATATATCAAAACAAGCCTACAAAATGTCATCATTTTACTCTGTTTCTATGCTTGTATAAATATATATATTTATATGTTTTTGGAAATGTCGTTGGGCCGGATGTGCACATAATTACTTCCCTTTTCAGTCAAATGACTTTGGTATAGATTTCTGAAGTAGCTGTGAGTGAAATTAGTTTAGATGCATTTTGAAGTTTTAATGACAGTCTGTAAAAGGTTTGTATTCTCTTATATTCAATAAAGCTTCCTGAGCAAGTCTTCTCTTTCACTAGATATGTAGATTTATTGATTGTTGATTTATGTTTATATGTACACTGTACATTTAGACATGTAGATAAATAGATATTTGGATATTCATATAGATATTCATATACAGTAAATATGTGTATATGCATATATAAATATATGTGCATGCAAATTTATACATGGCTGCATATATTCTAATGTTTATATGTAAAAATCCAATGATACTTCTGGAAGTAGCAAAATTAAATCACATTATTTAAAGTGAAATCAAATTGGGATCTTTTCTATAAAAACAAGAAACCATTTTATCTGATTAGCATAATGATGACTATAAACTATCAACATAATTCATACACTGACACAATGAAAACACTTTATTGTTACCAGTGCTGGATTTACATATGGGTTAGTATGGGCTGTAGCCCACAGACCCCAAGAAATATAAGGCCTCCCAATCTTGGCTTCCTAATAAAACTAAAAAAAATAATATATAAAAACATAGGGTATTTGTTTATTTTCAAATTTAATGGGGCTTCTTTGAACTAATTTTAAACAATTTAAGGTATTTGGGTGCCACTAGTTAGAGTGGGTCTTTTAAATTTGATGGGACCCCTAAATATTTCAGCCCTTCATTCTAGATACATTTTTGTAGGATGTAAAGTTTGGATAAAAAACATCATGAAGCTGCCAATGAAATAAATTAAATGAGTTCCAAAATCATTAATAATTTTAGTTGAAGTGTTTCATGTTTTAAATCCAGAAAAGCATCATCTAAAAGTATATATATATATATATATATATATATATATATATATATATATATATATATATATATATATATATAGAGAGAGAGAGAGAGAGAGAGAGAGAGAGAGACGGGGAAGTGATCATACATAATGAAGGGCCCCCCAAAATCTGTTCTTAAGGCCTAACTCTAGTACTGACTATTACTGTTCTAATGAAAAGCCTGTGCAAAGAAATATGAATAAAAGTAATTAAATAAAAGATAAAAATCACATACTTTGTTTTTCCATTTCTATTTTCTTAGTCTCAACAGCTTCAATCTCCTTCAAAATATTGACTTTTGTCTGAAAATTTTGAAAACAAAATTGGAAAATATAAATTTTGTTCAAAATGAACATCATTAAACTCTAACTAGCATGAAATATCAATTATAAATAACTTAATTCAATTTAAAAACATTACTTTGAATTGGAAGGCTGAATTAAAAAAATAGAAAATAGTTTATTCAATATTTGATTTTATTTCAAATAAAAAATCTGAGATTATTTCTCTAGTTTATGAAATAAACTGAATAATAAATAAGAAACAAAAATAAAAAAAGCATAAGTAAAAACAAAAATATTGTGAAATCAAATGGGGATTCACATGAAAAATTAATTTAAAATATATGCTTTCATTGATTCTAAGAAACTGAATGTATGAAATAAAAAAATATCATTTGTGTGCAATGAAAGAACAAAAACTACATATCAAAAACATCACTTAATGATTTGTTTTCAGTAAATTAGAAGATTAGAAGTAAAAAGTTAAAACTATAACAGTATTTGCTTTCAGTGAAGACAGTAAATAAAAATTATTACAAGAAAAAGAACTTACAAATGTCATGCAATAAACTACTAGAGAACACCAAGCTGATGTTATCTGGTTGACAATAATTATTTCTTAATTACTGAAATAAAGAGCTTTTAACATTTAAACCATTCTTGTGCAAACTAAAAATGTTTACCAAGTGAATCCTTTTAAAAGTATTGTAGGAATGAAAAGAATATCTATCTACCTTCGGTTGAGACAAAGTCAATAGGGTCATATGACTGGTGAGTAACATCAGTTTATAATGTGTCAAAGGCCAGTTGCTTTATAATTATAATCTCTGTACACCCTTGTGCAAATTAATTGAAACAAATGCTTTAGTTTTCCTTTCTTTCACCATACAATCGGTTTTAGACCCACTGGAGTGACAGGGTGTAATCAATTTCTATTTTCCCTCAGATTAGGTCATTTGGAGTGGTGTGCAACAATATGAATCTATTTTCGAGGTATATGATGAAAATGTTTGGCCTTGAAAAATATTATGTCATCCATGATTGCCTCAGTGTTTTATCTCACCCATACTATTGTCTCAACTGTTGATTAGTTGTCCTATAGTCATTATCTGTGATAGACACTATTCCAAGGAAGCATATGAAAATTATAACACTGACAAGCCTTACCATTGAGCAAATCAAGTACTATAGACCAATTTAAATCCAATCTAGAATCTGTGGTCAATCTGCAAAGAACAACTTTGTGGAATGGACATACAAAGTACTAACATATGCACTGGGTCATGTTGCATTGGAAAAATACAAGAAAGTAAATAATAATAGAATTATTCCTTTTGTTTCAATTAATTTGCACAAGTGCATGTATTTATCACACCTGGCAGAAAGATGTGTCAGCCCACACCAATTGCTATGTAGACTGCGGAGAAGACAGGTATCACAAGGCCATACAAGAAGGTGAACAGATGAACCCACATAGTCTCATTAGAAACATAAAGATCACCATCAACCTGTCCTTTGTCCCATTGATAAGTATTACAAATAAGAACCTGGCTCTTTTTTCACTTACACTTTTTATTGTATACATATATTATAATTTTTCTCTGTGGGACAAATTATTGATAAGTATGTATATAACAGTATAAAAAATATCTTTGAGAACAAAGCATGTTTGTCATTCCTTTCTTTCAGCTATTCTGTTCCATCCGTGCATTAACGTGTTACTATATTGCAAATAGGTTAATGCCTGTAATGGGGAAATGGGACTGGAAATAATCTTTCTTGTATAGTATCCCCATTAGTATCAATTCTGGATTGACAGGTCAGAATAACTTCCCAAATGCAGCTCTATCAGTTAATAAGGATCTGTCAAATAACTTCAAACCAAATGAGTAAATTTTACTAAGTTTACCTTTGATTCTATTAATGGAAATTCATAACAATTGTAAAACACACAGCAGAAAAGAGGAAGAGAAAGACTGAATTTTAATTCTAGATCAGCAACACAAAAATAATAATTTATTTAGTTATTATTTAGTATAAAATGCAATACAAAAAGTAACTATAAAAATACACATCTCTACATACTGGAAATGAAAATGTAATAAAATATTGTCTGTTTTATTTTCTACATTTATTTTCCTTAAATACTGCAATTGCAAAAATCTCAACTGGATATTGTCATTTTTATTCTATTCTTTTGCTGCAAGATTTTTTTTTTTTTTAACTAAGACGATCAGCTACTGAATTTGCATTAAGTAAGCATGATGTATTACCTCTCATATCCGATACCATTGTGAAAGCTTGTTGATTTCATAAAAACCTCACTTTGTTACATAACAATATTGCTATATCTTTTTCAAAGCTGGAGTATAAAATTCTAACTTGAAAGAAAAGCTAGATTTTAAAAAGCAATTAAAGTAACACAAACAAAAGTTGAAATATATTTTCTTTCAAAGAAGAAAAGGAAATAAATTGTTACTTCAATTATTAAAGGAAAGTAAAGAATTACTAATAATTTTCTTTTTCCTTCCTTTTTTTTTTTTTAAATTTTCATTTTGTAGCAGTGTAATACTTTTGGGAATAACATATGGCTGTCTGCATTGTTGCTGGTATTACAATAGACAGCTTAAAAGATTCAGATCTTTTGCAAGTCATGTTTCTATTGCAAAGAAAGAAAGCAAATAGGAAATAAATGAGAAAGATATCAGTTCTATAATAACTTTGCTCTCTGAGCCATTAAATAAAGAATAAATTTTCTGCCTTGCCAGCCAGCATTTGCCTGCCTACATCAAAACCATCTAAGAGAAAGTGTAAAAAGGCTTTGAATAGAAATCTTTATCCTTATTTGTTTGTTAATTTTTTATTTTACTTCTCTATCAAGAAAATATCAGTAAACTTTAATATGCAGGTGCACACAACTGGGATCCTAGTTTACAAACAAAGTTTCAACGATCTTACTTTTTTATCCCACCTCCAGTTTCAGACATATAGTACAGATATATATATAAATATATATATATATATATACACAGTACACATATATATATTACAAATATATATAAAAATATATGTACACTGTATGGCAATTCTTTAATTTATTTATTTTTCTTTTTAAGGTGAGGTATAATGATTATCTATCATTGATGCAGTTGCTCAGTTCATTTTGAATAGATAGCAAATCTAATTGATTAGAAATGTGAAAAAAAGTATTGGGAGGAAAATGATAGTTTTACTTAACAGATTTAGATATTTTTGCAGATTATTTCTTAATAAGTAGTGTTTTTTTTTTTATGATACTATAATGGCTGCCTTATTGTATTGTTAACAACAAAAAAGCGTGAGTGACAAAACAGCAGATGGGGATAAAACGTGATTGAGATAAGGAAGAGAGTTTCTTATTTCTTGTGATCTACAAGGTTCAACTGTTTGCTCATTCCAGGGTATTGTATATCAGTTGTGGAAGAGTGAGAGTTTGTTCAGGGTACAACACAAGGTAGTAGTCAAGATAGGAACATGGAAAAAACTAAGATGCATATGTAGTCAAAGGAGATAGACTTGTGGGAGAAATATTCATGAATTATTGCATTGTAGTAGTCAATTCTGCGGCTGCTGATTTAATCGTTAGCCAAAGACATCACTATTTATGGAAGCACCTTAGTATCACTGCAGATGGCTTGGGCAGCCATGTAGTCTATAGTGTGCTTAGTTAAACTGCCTACTGTGAGGGTTTGTCACTAATACCAGCCTGACTGGATTTGCCTACATGAATGGAAGCAGCATTGGATTTATAGTCAGTCAATGGCTCAGAAACTGCTGCTGTAAAAGCCACATTGACCTATTTTTGATTGACTCTGGTATTTCTGGATAGTATTCCAAAAGTGGGTGCACAGAGACGGATGAAATTAAGCTCTGTTTTTGTCATATGAGCTGTGTAACAACAGCATAGGAACTACTTCCTTACACATGCTCACTGTAAACCCATTAGCTGCCAGTGATATCCCTACCATGGATTGGATGATGCCCAATGCAACAGAAACATTCAAACTTTTTTAACAGTGAATGGAACTGTACTTTACTGTAAACAAGGTAAAGGCAGACCAACAAGTAAAGCATATATTATTATGTGTAGGTAACAACAAACTGGAAAGGTATAACCTGTGGAGGCTCACAGAGGAAGAAAAATGTTCCCCAGGCATTATCTTTGGTAAATTTCTAGAGCAACTAGAACCAAAAGAAAACTATAGGGTGAATCTCCTCAAATTAATGTAATTTAGACAGAAAGCAGAGAAGTCACTAGATGATTTTGTTAATAGATACAGGTGACTAATACAAAGATGCTCACTATCAGAGACTGAACAAACAGCAGCAGATAATAGAACTTATTATCGCCAGTACTCCAATCACAGACTTCCAGAAAGAACTGTTAAAAGAAGATGACAAACTGACACTTGATGAAACATTTAAGTTAGGCAAAGCCTATGAAGCATCAATCATCCATACAAAGCAAATTAGGGTCATGCAAAACAATACCAATGAACCTACAGGCACTGTTATACATGCCATAGGCCCACCAACATGTTTAAAAAACTGCCTCATTTGTGGGAGAAGTCATGCACTACACCTTGAATCCTGTCCAGCATTTGGATCAACATGAAATGCATGTGGTAAAGCCAACCACTGGGCAATGGTTTGCCTGTCAAACAAAATAAAAAAATACTAAGTTCATGTTCATGAAGCCAGGGTCATACCAACCCAGGGTCACAAAACAGCACATGACCTGCCACCATTGGTCCCAGAACAAAATGTGCATATATTAATATTATGACTAGTGTATTTGTTCCTTTAGATGTTACTAAGACTAACTCCTCTCTAAATAATGTGTCTTTTCACAACATAAACAATCATGGCTCTCCATTTCTTTAAATATCTTTAAAGCATGCATTGTCAGGTTTGTTCATAGGAAAGATAGAGTAATTTCCTGTCGTTTTCTCCATGGTTTGAGGATTTCCTTCTCCTAAAGGTTAACCAAGGCTAGTGATTCCAATCTGCCCTGCTAGTTAACACATGGTTAGAGAGTAAAAATTGAAAATTACCTTAGAACAAAAAAATGAGTTGTTTATAAAAATACACTTAGAAAGTTTCAATGTTCCCATCTGACAATGGCAATATCTTTGGTTCAAACTAAGAAAATAATATCATTAAACTAACTTTGAAATTTAGTTTGTGAATTTGTAAACTAAGATTGCAAATGTGTGTAATTGCATATGAATGCTTACCAATTTGCTTTAGTGAGCTTCTATTATTGAGTAATTTTCTGCATACAAGTCAAACAAGTCATTGCTAGTGAGTTCATCTGCCATGACATACTCCATAAATATAAGTAATCACTAAAGTTGGCTTAATCCAACAAATACCTACTGTTATTTATTTTGAAAATGTTTCTATAAAGTATCTTTGCTATTAACATTTCATTATTTTACTTCAATCTATTACAGTTTGTTTTGTTACAACACACTAGGTAGATAAACACTTTGATTGCTACAAGAAACAGTAGGAAGTTAGGAAATAAAAGGCAACATTATTGAAAGTTACTTCTTTATTTAACAGTGTTATGCTTTTGCTTCATTTGTCAAACAGTATATTGAATCAGACATTTTAACACAGCACACTGGGTAGATATAGACTATATAAAAAAAGCAACATCATTGAAAGTTTCCAATTTTATGCTTTTTCTTTCATTTGTCAAACAGTATATTGAATCAGACTTTTGTCATAAAAAGCAAAGGTAATAAAATGGAATAAAACTAGTAATCCATACATAAAATGCACAGATACTACACTCTAATTCTAGGTAGAAGTGCCAATCCTTGAATAAATAGTCCTGTAATTGTTAACATATACTATCCTAGTAAAATAATAGAGAAATATCTAATGGCATGTTTTTATTTCAATGTTTTTCCCAAGAGATACATTTAAATGAGATGTTCCGGTATAGCTTGTCAGTTCTAGTGAAATTTGTTCCTGAAATGCAACAAAATAATTGAAATCTTTGTTAGTATTTTGAACTGTTTGGTTTGATTGAAGTAACTTAATAAAGCAAATGCCTATCCTACAGCACTTTTATGAAACAAACAATATTACAGCAGTGATTTTAATTATACTTTTAATACTGAAGAAAACTAAACTGTCAGGCATTAGATTAAACAAATAGACTACTATGCCAAAAATCATAGGAGAGCACTATGCAAAAGTAATGATAGGTAATGTCACCATACCTTGACATCATGGAAAGTGCTAGATCTTTATCAGTTGATATCTCATGTGTTGATTAGCCTGGCAGCATGAATTGTTGAAGTTTGAATTAGGTATGATAGATAAAACATTCCATTTCTGAAATGATGGGATATTTGATATCCCTAGATCTACAGTGTCACATGTGTATCAGGAATGCTTGGTAGAATGCATTACCATCATCTATGGACTATACAGTGGTCAAAGACATCTACCTATAATTGTCTGTGATAATGTAACAGCATATAACATGGGCTCATGACATGGTTAACTGAATGCTGGAGGACTGGCAACACATGACATGGTCAGATAACATCATACATCTGTGATAATAGACAAGTAACACTGAATAAAATCATATTAACCATCAATGCAGGAGGTACCAGATGCATATGCAGCAGGCCAGTCTAGTGTTCTTTAACTTTCATTGGATATGAGAGCAAAATATTTATCAGGATGTCCCTGTTAATACAACAGGAGGTACAGCACACCACCTGGGCTCAGGACATGGCTAACTGAACCCTGGAGGACTGGCAACGTAGCATTGATGTTGTAGTTCCAGGTGCTTTTGGCTGATGGTAGGGTTAGAATGTGACACAAACACCAGGAGGTTATGGACTGCAGTTGTCAATAAGGCACCATGCTAGGTGGATGGTACCATAATGGTATGGGATGTGATCAAAAGGTATGGGTTGTTTTTGCTGGTCCATCTAAACATGTCATTGACCAGTGACTGCTGCACTGCACTGCTTCGAGACCATTTCTACCCATTCATGTATTCTATCTACACTAACAATGACAGGTTATTTCATGAGGATAATGTACCATATAATCAAACCTATGTTACTCAGAATTGGTTTGTGGGATATTTTGATAATTTATGACCACTGTATTTGCCTAACATGAACCCAATTTGGGACATGTTGGAGAGATCTGTTTGTATGCGAGATCCTATACCTATATACATCAGGGGGCTGTAGACTGTTATCAAGACAGTATAGCTCATTTGAGTTTCTGTATTTCACCAGGCTAGAGAATGTACTAAATGGTACTAGGTACATGTCACATGACTTAGCAGATCAATGTATATTAGAATAAATCCTTGTTTATTCTCAAGACAATCAAAATGTCTAAGCTGTCTGTTGATTGCAGAGAACCAATAAAGTTAAAAGACTCCAATAAAAACAAGTGTATCAGGAAGAGCCATGAGGTGACAAAAGTGCATTAGGATATATATGCAGAATTATTACATAAAAAGCAAGCATAAAACAACTACAGTAAAGAGTCTCTTTTATATTTTTATTGTGCATCTGAAAGAGATCATGGTCAGGTATTGTATGAATAAAAACAAGCTGAAGCAAAGCACAAAATCTACTAAAGGATATAATCACTTCAGATAATAGGCTGAACTACTGTTGCAGCTTTGCAACAAGAAATGGAAGAATGGAAGTACTTTATCTAAGATGAAAAGAAACCTTTTTGGATTATCAGATATGGAATTAGTGTTAAGAGCTGCTTGTTAACAAAAATTCCTTTTGTATATTCACTGAGGGAAGGAAGAAACTGGACTCAGGGAAATCTTATAATTAGTTTTTGTCATGACAATATTTCTCTCTGATGTGGATTCTATCATTTACCAATCGAACAAAATGATAATGACTTTTCAATTCTCATGATTTTGTTCTATGGGGTTGCTTTGGAAACTTTAATCACAATTCAAGGTTTAGAGAATCAGCAAAGTGAAAGAGATGAAGAAAACAATTTTAGAGGTCTTTCAGCAAAGTATAACGAATACTGTTCAAATCAATGGAAAGCATAAATGGATCTCTGTGTAGAAGAGGAAGGAAAAGATTTGGAATGATTTTTATTATTTTTCAAAATTATTTTCTCGATAAAATAGTTTCAGAGAATTTTTTATTACCATGACAATGCTTATAAGATATAGGAAAGACACGGGTTGAATCTTTTTATTCATTCAATAAATGTTCAAATGATGTCCTTCTAATGTGACTCTTAAAATATACTTTCCTTAAAACTGATTAATCAAAATATTATACAATCATTATTAAGAAAACAGAGTCTATATTATAAAGACGGTGCCTTGGGAATGGTTTCAAAGACCCTCACAAAAATCTAGTTGGTATCTGTGTGAGAATAGAAAGCAACAAACCTTTGTTGAGTATTGGAGAAATGAGTAAGCTTGCTGTCACTTGGCCCTATTGATGACCACCAAATAAATTTGGTGAGAACATATACATAATATTTAAATAAACAATAAAAATTGTAGATAAAAGGTCAGTGAAAACTAACATATTCATTGGCTTTCAAAATAATGCATGAAGCCAAGTTTGAGTATTTCTGGAAATAAATAAATTCTTGTAGTTTAGGAAATGTTCAAAAGAAATTAGCTACTTTCAGTAACCTATGTCCTCAAGTGATCAACTTGTACAACAAGATATTAATGGCATAAATAATGATTTAGAATATTGAAGAAGATTTTCTTAATGTAACTAAAAATGTGGGAGTTGTTAATGCAAAAAAAAAAAAAGGAAAAAATGACACAAATATTTTATACCTAATTTTAGTTTGATAGAAAAATAATTTCCTTATAGCCATAAAAGTCTTTTTAGAGCCAGTTTGTCTTTATCATTTTATAATTATTCAACATTAGCTTTGTGAAGGATATATACATATTTACCTGCACATAATTAGGAATCTAACGTTATAGGATATTTTTAAAAATCCCTGTTGTAATATATCTGTATCTTGAAAACTTTAAAAAACCTGTAAGAATTAAGCAAGTTCAGATAGAAACTCATTATGCGAATCCAATATCAGATATATCATTTTTTTATTACTATATCTATCTGATAAATCATTATAGCAATTTTCCAAGCTTAGCTTAGATGTGGCACAAAGCTGAAAGTAGTGGGCATAAGAGATAATGATTGTATTTATAATATAATAATCAAGATTTTTTAATGATTGATGGAGTTTGTAAAAAGTGCTGGTTAAGAAGACGCAGAGTGACCAAAAGATCTGAAAGATTTTAAGTAGCAATATGTGATTCATAAAAATTTTGGCCAATGGGAAAAAGAATTTTGTAAACAAAATATTCTGTGTTATAATTTTAATGAGGCCAGCTTAGCCACGCCCGCACGCCATTGGTCGAGTGGTAGCAATGGTGATAGGCGGAGGTAATTTGATGAGAAGGACGGGGAAGTTATCAACGCCCACTGAAAGGATTGGTACAAGGTATCAATTTGAGAAAGGGGGAGTTTAGGGGGATAGCTCTCCTCCAACCGCTCCTCAGGGATGAAAGGATCCCCTCAAAATGGAAGGTGATTAATTTTCCAAAATGGTAAGTAATCAATTTTCCTGGCCTGACAACAAAGAGGTTTCTTGTCAAAAATCGGGATTCACTGAAAACCCCAGACTGCATCTAACCCCGCACTGGTTTTTGGTCGGTATCAATATAAATGAACGTCCTCAGGCCGTTCAGGGTAGTTCGCCAGTTAGAGCCTTTGAAGTTGAGAGAACCAGTGTTGCCTTGCAGAAGCTGGCCAAGAGATTCCACAACCTCTGACATCGCCTATCCTACCATTAGCAAATTATACTGACGAACAAAGCTAAGCTAGCACTTAAAAACTAAACCAGTTGACTTAGAGGACCAGAACTTGCCCAAGAAGTGTAAAAGTGTCACACTCCGTAGAAAATGGGTTGGGAGAAAAACACACTCCTGTATATAACAGATGGATAAAAGTAAATTTGTTACTTTTAACATAATTGAACCTCTTGGGTTTTTATTTGCTTCTTTTCTTTACGCTTATGCGATATCGCCTCTAGTCTAACTCATCTTACACTACGGCCTGATGCCTGATTGATCTCGTCAACCTAGGATCAAAATCACAATGTGGGTAGGTTAGACTTGAGATCGAAGCAGTTACTTCAGTAACCAGATGTTGGAAGTGAACTGGGAATGATGGAGCTGGTGTCAAACTGGTTGCAGCTGGTGTGAAGCAGTTATCATCAACCAACCATCCCACTTTGTACCCTGACCAAAGGATTCCGCCGAGTAGTGATGACCACCAATCAACCAGGACACAGGCTGGTGGCAGTGACTACAAGTCAACCCCAAAACACTGGATGGAGAAATATTACAGCTTTGTGCTGTGACTGGGAGTTGATAGCTCAGTGTCACAACAGATTATGAGATAAAAAGAGAATTTTCAACCAATTGTTTCTGGTTTCAGTAGATTCAAAATCCTTTGTGTTTTTATCCACTAAAAACATAAATTCAAAACTTTGCAACAGATTATAGTCTGTCAACAAAAATTAACAGTTTGTCTATACAAACCTATGGTAAGCAACTTCTTCCCTCAATGAAATAAGTGAAGTGTGTGAAAAAAGACTCACTAATAAATGAAACTACATGCCAGCTTCAATATACTTATATTTCCTTTTATCATGTAAACTGTGAGTAATGATATTTTCTAAAAGAAGTATGAACTTTGTCTGCAGCAAGCACATGTCCATTCCTGTGAAATATTAAGATTTCTTACTATGAAAAAAAGCATCTGCAAAAAAACAACTCCCACATTCATATAAAAAACTTTTTTCTAAATTAATTATGGTTGTAAATTTTACCATAATTATAGTCACTTATTTACTAAATTAATTGTGACTATAATTAATCATCAATGCCACTATATAACTTATTTCTATCAGCATTAAACAAATATGCAAATTTTTTTTTCTTTGCAGATAGACAACCATCTTTAGCTAGGAAAGTTTTTCATTCTTTAAAAATTTATGATAGAAAAGAAAAAATATGCAAAGATTATTTTTTTGTCAAATCCAAAACTTTCTAAAGAAATGAATCTTATTTTTTTTTAGTTTTGAATTCCATAGCCTATGCCAGCTTCGCCTACATATAAACATATAATGGTAGATAAAGGTGTATAAAAGCAGTAGGCAAATTCAGTGATAAATGTTTCTATGTACACAGATAAAAAATATTAAACTTCTCTGCAATAATACAAATACACAATTTTTTAATACAAAAGATCATTTGAACAAAATTCATTTGGTGCATAAAAATGTCATATTATAACACACAATTATATATGAAAGACGAATAGATTATGATCTTTCGATATTAATGGAGAAACCTTTGTTCATCTTGGTCAATTATAATTATTGCTTCAATAATTATTGAAACAAGGAACAAAAATTAAAATCAAACAAAAATGCTTCTATCATACTCCTCAACAATCTTTTGAACAAGAGTAGAGGTTTATCTTTGTTCCTTGTTTAGGAAAAAAAATTCTTCAAGATTCATCCTCAAGCTTATTCAATCCAATGTAATAATGAAAAAAATATTTGAAGCATAGAAAAAGATTTTTTTTTCTTTTAAGGTTAGAATGATAAGAAGCATAGAGTGTATATAATTAAAGATAACAAGAGACAGTAAGTATAGGAAATTATGCAATTTCCCCATCAAGGAAGAAAAGTTGAATCAACTTTGGTGCAAATCTTAATATATAAAATAAAATGCCTACGAATGTTTTCTTTAAAAATAAAAAATAAATAAAACACTCAACCACAATTTTTGACGATCAGGTGGACAAAAAACATGTGGTCATTTTCTAAGAAATTTCTGGAGCTAACACTTGTGTGCATGAGCCCATAAGAACACTATACAAACGAGAATATTTTCAAACTACCTTAGAACAGTTCACTTGCTTGGCAAGATGAATACAACTGTGTCTCACAGCAGCCCATTCTTTTGACCACAGAATGAACAGTATCAAATTACGATTCTCAACTTGGTGATAATGCTTTTTAATACCAAGTAGCTGCTGATAATTCACTACAGCTCACAGAGACTTAAAAAAGACACAAATGATTCAATTTTTGTTTTCAAATTTTTCCACAAGTTCTTGTGTTGTAAAAAGAAAAGGAAATAAAAACTTCTTTATTTTGTAGCACTCATGTTAATCATTTCATTCTATTAACATTAGTACCCTACAGTAAGTATGGCCATATTGTTTACCATTGTCCATAAACACAATTCTCAGTTAAAGAGTTCCAGCTTATTATGAAGTTGTAGATAACTCTGGTGAGTACCATCTAACCATCATTAACAACTGAACCAGACATTTGGCTTTTATAATTTAATAGTAGTTTAGTAGTTTTTAAACATAAAGCCCCCACTTGGCAATGGTTCATGAATACAAAATAATATCTGCTAATACAGTGTAACCCGGATATAAGAGAGTTGTCGGGACTGGAGAAGAAGTATCTTATACCCGGGTTTCTCTTATATCCTGGTTTCTCTTATATCCAGGTTGGGTCTATTTTGTTTAGGTAAGTATGGCTCTAATTTGGGACCAGAGAAAATCTCTCTTATATCCGGGTTTCTCTTATATCCTGGTTACACTGTACAACCTGATTACCTCTTCTGTCTTATGATTTGTATAAGTCATGCTCTCTTAGCCAAAATGGCAAGACTCTTCTGTTATGTTCAATATTGAGCCTAATTATGGACAAATACCTTTAACCAGAACATCTTGACTTGGACTCTGCACACCCATCTTCTACTGATGCCTGGTAATATTGGAAATAATTATTCAAAGGATTCTTGCTTGCACTGAAAAACAGTTCATCCACTCCTATTACTGATGCAGATATACTTAACCTGCTAATAAACCATGTTTCTATATCTGTATATATTAATATTTCTCACTGCAAAAATTACCAGAATGCCATAGACGTTTTGAATAGAATTTTTGGGAAGAGATGAAACATAACAATGTATTAGCAACTAATCACCAATCTCCTGAAGAGGGGTTAGAACATTATTTTCAGCACTTAAAAATCTTAAGGTGAGACAGTGACTTTCAAATAAAAACAGAAGACATCAAGCAAGGGACAAATTTAACAGAAACTCCTTTACAAATGGATTAGAATCAAACTATATTCATCAAAATTTGCTGGAAAATAAATAACTAGATTTAGCTACTGCTCACAAGCAGGCACTTACCTTGGAGATAGCAATGTTACAGAGGCTGCACTAAGTACTCACACTCCTACTTTACCATTTCAAATGACTGGAAAAAAAAAGTAGGTCTCCTATAACAGACTTCCTCATTTCTGTCCCTCTCTGCTAGTTCACAAATCTTCTCTCTCTGGAAGACACTGCTAGTACTGCAGCCAGACGAAAATGTTATTTTTGTGGTCTCAAACTACACCCCAGGTTGAGTTGCCCAGCGAAGGAAACTAAATGCCACAAATGCGGGAAGAAGGGACATTTCCCAAAGGTTTATCGACCAAACTTTTTTCACCTGGTTTGAATGCTCCCATTGCGACTACTTTACAACTGCAAACCCTAAATGTCTTTCAAAGGCTATATTAATGGTAAAAATAAACAGAGTAGAAATGAATGCTCTACTCGACACAGGAAGCTGAGTGAGTTTTATTAGTGTTGATATTGCAAAAAGAAACAGTACATTATCTACATTATTCGAACTATTGTCCTCATCTTTTTCACCATATTTATTACAATGTTTCGGCCATTGTATGCTCCGGCCTTCTTCAGGTGGTTGGAATCTCAAACTGAACCCTTTATTTCGCTCACTGGGGTAGACTGTTCTAGTTCCACATGCTATGTTTAATGGATGCAGTTATCAACTGTTAATTTCCCTCTGGAAGTTCTCCACTGCCTTAACCGGGTATTGAACTCACACTCTTTGGGTCCTGTAACTGGATCTAACTAATGCCTTTATTCACTGTGCCATGTGTCCTTGAGGACATCTGTGTATGTATTTCTGGGTATTATAAACCTAATGTCTTCAGCAATCATTTTTTACCGGTGCACATATTGCAATTTTTGCTGTTATCATTGCATGTTATTACCAGAGCTCATATTGCAATTTTTGTTGTTATTAATGCTTTTCTCTGGCATTCCTTATAACTGGTTCCATATTGTATCCATTTCTATGTTTGGTTGGCTCAGGAGATTTTTGTGGCCTAGCATATGTGCTGATTCCTTAAGTTTATGAATTTTCCAATGGTGTTCTTTGTCTATGATCTCAACCTGATCCCACAGAGGGTGGTGATCTCCCTTCTCTCTCCATATGTGGTCAGCCACGCCTGACTTTAACACTTCCCCTCATGTTAAAGCTTTCTGGTGTTCTTGAAGCCTTACCTTAAGGGGGTAGCCTGTCTCCTTTTTATATTTCTTTCCGCAGCTGCATAGGATAGTGTACACACAGTCTTTAGTTGTGTTCTTCTCTATGGGGTGGGGGTCTTACTCAGGAGAGAAATCTGCAAAGTGTCCTCAAGCTTTTGAAGGTTGTCCTGATGTTATATGGACCGCATATCCTTTGTATTTTCTCTGATAACCCCTTCACATAAGGCAGGCAGACCGTTTTCTGAGTGTTGTTGTCCTTCTCTTGTATCTGCCTATCCCAGTTTTTTTTGGCTGCTGCCATGTACCCAGGGTAGTTGTTACATTTTAGGTAACTACTAATTCTTTATCTGTGTTCGTTTCTAATTTTAATATGTTATTTTACTCTATTTTTATTTATCTGTTTTTTGTTTTCTTTTTTTTCAAACCTGTTAGTTTAATGGTAGTTTCAATCACACAGTGTTTTAATAGTGGTTAAACCAACTTTACAAAGTTAAAACTTAATCATTTTATTCTCTTCCCCCACCTTACCAATCTTCTGCCTCCTTACTAACTCTGTGTGTGTGTTTCTGTGGGGGGTCTCCAGCCTCCCCACTGCTGTGCATATATGTATTCATATCTGCTTGTGGAACACACATGAACACATACACACATGTGTGTATATATATATATATATATATATATATATATATATATATATATATATATTGGGTAAGTATTCCACAGTCAAAATGTCAGCAACTAAACCGGCTACCCCACTCCATATTCTTGTGAGTGAGGCAGCTTTTTAGCAAGCCAGTAGGATGAAAAATAAGACCTAACAAAGGGCAAAAGAACTCTTGATGAGTCAACAGCCAGCTAACTAGAGGTGGGGTCTCTATAAACCACCATGGAGAAGAAGGTAACAGGAAACCATTCCATTATTAATCCCAAATATCATGGCAAATAACACAAACATTATGAAACCTAACAGTATGAAGGGGGTTAAGTCAATGGGAATTAACTCCTCACCTGACTGTCATCCAGCGACTGCTAGCATAAACAATGTAAAGGGGATAAAATTCCTCGGAATCTATCCCTTGCCTGGAAAGATACCAACATGAGTGAAAAGTGTCACCAGACCATCAGCCAGTGACTGCTTGCATCAAACAAATATAACTCTTGGGACATGGAATGTTAGGATGTTGAACAACTGTGGCTAGTTGGAAAATGTAAAACAGAAGGAGTAGGCTAAATATCAACATCTTAGGCATATGTGAGACTAGTCACATAATAAAACTCATCATCCATATTCTGATGAATAGAGCGCACAGCAGAATCAGACTAGAGATAATACAAGGACAGAATGTTATTAGAAAGAGCAATAAAAATGTAGAAGAAGGTGCACCTGTGTTTCATAGACTACGTAAAGGTGTTTGATAAAGTACACCACAAAGATCTGTTAGAGCTGCTCAGCAACCTTGACATATACGGGAAGGGCATTAAGATAATCAAAAATATCTATTGGCAGAAAACTGCCTGCATAAAAATAAAAAACAAGTTCAGCAGATAAACAAAAATAGAAAGTGGCATAAGGCAAGGAAGTGTTTTCTCGCCAGACTTATTCAATCTATACAACAAGGTAATCCTGAGAGAACTGGAAATCCTACCATAATTCATCATTAGTGGGCAACAATTTTAAAAAACAAATGATATACAGATGACACAGTGCTGATAGCAGACATGAAAAGGAAACCACAAAACCTTGCACAGAAGGTAGTGAAGTGAAGGGGAGCGAGAAGAAGGAACTAAGCATAAACAAGACAGAATGCATGGTCATCAGCAAAAAGATGAGTCTGACATGCAATTTACAAGTAGGGGACATTATAATCAAATGGGTACAGAAATTTAAATATCTAGGAAGTGTTTTGACAGAGGACAGAAAATGTAATGCTGAGATCTGAAGATGTATTAGGATGGCCAAAGACGCATTCCAAAAAGTGGCAGTTTATTACAAGACAGGAGGGTTTCATTGGTAACAAAGAACAGTGTACTGAACTGCTATGTGATATCTGTCTTCCTTTACAGCAGCAAATGTTGGATGGTATCCTCAAAGATGAAGAAGAGACTAGAGGCAACAGAGGTGTGTTTCTACAAAAGGATACTAAGGATACCATGGACCAAACATGTGGGCAATGATGAAATTTTGAAGAGGATGCAATCAAAGAGAAAACTTATAGAGAAAACATCAGGAAGAGGCAGCTGAAATTTCTGGGACACATAATGAGAAAGGAGGGCTTGGAAAATCTGATACTCACAGGGAAAGTGGGACAAGGGAAAGCAATGTGTGACATACTTAACAGTAGTTAAATGGAGGGCCAAAGAAGAAAATATAACATTCTAAGAAATCCAGTACAAACCTTGGCACATTCACTTTTCATTTGGATATTTTAACACTTACATAATGCTGCCTATGTTTTTGATGGGGCCAAAAGGAATTGCTAAGGTTACTCATATTTTATTTTGGTAAATAAAACAAAATTTATTGAAATATTGTATTATTATTTTTTTTTTCTCAGTAGTACCATACAGTTGGCTGTTAACACTGACAACTTTCTGGCAAGTCCTGCTGCAGTCAAACTGTCCCTAAATATAATGCCCTGTATTCCTTTAGATCTTGTAAGTATGGCTGAAAGAGGGAGATCATGTAGTCTGGGCAGCATATGGCCTCCATAAACCATCACCCAGGCCTGCACCCTGAAAGTCACTCCAATTTCCCCCACGAAAGGACTTATTTTTGACCAGATAAGGTGCTGCCTTTATCTCATAAGATAAACAGGTGCCTACTACCATGTAATGCATTTGTCATGAATAAATATATATATAACAAGCAATAAAAAACATACTGTAAGATGATCATGTGCATTGTATGGCAGTAACTGTCCTAACTTAATGATTTTTAACACTTATATGTAAAGTATGCATATATTAGTATCAATTTTGCAAAACTGTTAAATCAGAACTTAATTTTGTCCTTTGACGTTTTTTTTTTTTAATTTTTATGAATGCAATGTTTACCTACAAAATGAACTAGTAACAAGTTTAGAAATGTTGTCAACACTTCTAATTAATTCTAAAAACAAAAAGAAGCAAAGTCTTATGGGATTGGTACACAGTTGACACAACAGACATCTAGGTGGAAGCAGAGATCTTTACTGGCTCTAATAAGCTTGGTAAAAAATGACCAATGCAGTGAAAGATTTGAATGAATTCTTTCTTTGATAAGACTAAGTAAATTAAGTCTTTCAAGGATTAAATGCATTTCACCTGAAATTCTAAATTTCCCTCTGAACTTAATTGGTATATACATTAATTCTATGCCATCTATTTTGCTCACCATGAGGAACATCACATAGTCTGGGGTGAATAATAATGTAATCTAAATATGAAAAAAAAACAGGTTAGTCAGTCATTTTAAAAACAAACATTTAATTTAAAACAAAAGATTAGATTCCCTAGAACAATGTAATTTAAAAATGAACAAAAACTTACATAAAATTGTTTAGCATCTTTCATTTTCTTTGTAATTTCAGAAAGCTGCTCTTCTATATATTTACTAAAATGACACAAAACCAGCATGAATTAGAACTGTTTATGTTCATTTAAAATATCTTATGACAGAATATATTGTAAAATATTGACTTGTTTGCATCATGCACTGACTCCAAAATAACAAAATATGGATATCTATGAAACAGTGATTATATTAAAGCAAATAGCAAGAGAATAACTTACTTTAGGTTTAAAGCAATAATTTAGTTTTCTTTAGATTTAAATCTAAGAAACAAAACCCATCAGCCAAGAACATTGTTGGAAAAAGATTAATTCATAAATATTGGCCTATTTTCAAGATGTCTATTATTTGTCTATATCTCTGAGATGAGGTATTATGATTATTTACATTATTTATATTATTCAGACTCTTATCCTTATTTTCATTGCCAGACAGAGAACATCACTGAAAAATATGAAATCTTTAGGAATCAGCATATATGCTAGGCCACAGAATCTCCTGAACAAACCAAGCATAGAAATGAATACAATATAGGAACCAGTAATAAGGAGTGCTAGAGTACAGCAATGAATAACAATACAAAAATTGCAATATAAGCTCTGGTAAAAAACATGCAATAATAATGATGAAAAATTGCAATATGAGCACTGTTAAAAAAATGATGCTAAGACATCAGGTTTATAAGTCCCAGAAATTCATACACAGATGTCCTCAAGGTCACATGGCCCAGTGTGTTGGTTAGATCCAGTGACTAGACCCAAAGAGTTATGAATTTAATACCACGCTACAACAGTGTTGAACCAAAAAACAAAAAAAACTTGGAAAGTTGAGTTAAAGGAAATAACTGACACATCCGGAAGGGGCATGGCATGTGGAACTAGAACAATCTGCCCGGTGGACAAAATAAAGGGTTTGGCTTGAAATTCCAATCACCTGAAGAAGGCCAGAGTATTCAAGGGCTGAGACGTTGTGAATATGGCAATGAAGATGAGGATAACAGTCCAAATAATGTAAATGCTTATTATCGTCTTAAAATTATTCTCTTGTTATACTGTTTATCTTTCTTTTAAATCCCACACATTAAAAATCAGTTACAAAATATAAAACCAGTTGAAAATTATCTTGTAAATAACTCCCAAGAGATAAAAAAGATTAATCAAGACACAAGTCTTGATAATGTCTTGAGTGTAATGCTGAAAATAGACTAAGTTTCAAAACAGCAGATATTTTAAATCATGCTATAAATTAAAACAAAATAAATGGTCCTTTTTGAGTTGCATTAGGGAGATTTTTTTTTTTGCATTGCATCAGGGAGATTATTTTTTTCTGTTTTCCATCGGTCCCTTCTGTTCATACATATGTCTATATGTAATTTTAAAACTCTGCATCTCCTCTTTTTGGGTGTTGTTTGATGTCTTTGATTGCTTTAATATATTTCTTTTCTTTTTAAAAAGTGAAAGATGAATAAAGACAATTTTCATGTCATTATATTCCATGAGTTTTAATTTAGCCATTGCACTGTCAAAACCACCCAGAACATTATAAGTACTGATATAGAAGAGACTATACATCATTAATTTCAAAAAGTTTGGTTTGCTTCTGGATCACCATAATGGACTTGATTGTAGTATCAAGTTGTTACTCATCTATGAAGAATAGGAGGCATGAAACAGAAGCTATCCGGCACAATTCTTTAAAGTGGAGTAAATGCAGAAATAGGTGCCACCTGTTTTGTGCAGTTTGCGTTTTTCATGGTCCTTTTCTTGATCATGTGCATAGTATTGGTGAAAAATGGTTCTTGCATGAGTATTAACTCATGCCAGCCTTCCCCAAATCAAATCTTCACCCCAAAATATTCTTTGATTTAGTGCTATTGCAATAGAGTAATCCATTACATATTTCCTTGTCACATCAGCAATCCTGTTGTGATGATTTACTAGATCCTAGGACAACATTGAGCCAATTCTAATGGAGCTTACATTGAGTTGTATTAAAGTTGAGTGATGATGCTGTAGCTGAGTTATCACAATTCACCTGTCACACCTGCAGTGCCCCTTCAAGTAACTCCCATGTGTTAACAAATGTTAGCTTTTATAGCATCCATTGAGGTTACTACACAGATTTTCAGTCATGTGAGACATCATCCAGTCTGCACGGATTCAATGTCCCATACTGGAGAGACAATCACCCGGAAACTTATGTCGCTTACACTAAGGTGGAGGGGTGGTTGAAGTGGGTCAGGCTGTGTTCACTACTCCCTCCCTGACCTCACTATCACACAGGTAGCAACTGCAGGTGGCAGCCTTTTAAATCAGCTGCTTGTTCGAAGAAGCAGACTCACTTGCTTTTTAAGGTGGCCCTGTCACAATCTGATGACCTTCATTGTCGTCACCATTGGTTTGATTCAACATCAGTTGACTGCTTGTTTCCATCTTTCCTTATAGGTATGGACCTCTCATCGTCACTCAATGCAACAGTTTTGTCTTCCACAGAATTGCTCACCATTTGAGGAAAAGAATAAGTCTTTCACATGACGTGGCATTCTATCCACATAAACTGCTTGGGGACTCACAAATCCAGTCACTGTTCTCGTCCTCCATTTACTCATGTCTCTGTTCGGCAGACTCCTTACTAGTATGACATCCCCTTTCTTGTATATACCTGGGCCAGACTCAGGCTTCAGCAGAGGGATTTTGGTGACACCTTTCACTCAGACTTCATACTGGTACAAAGCATTAGCCAGAGCAGTTGCACCATGGATGCCATTCTTTGGCATAACGTTGTACCAGTAAACTACTTACTGAATAGAGCATTGCTTCCTGGCAGCAATTTGCTTTGTGGGTCTGTATGATCATTCAACAATGCTGTTCCCAGATGGAGCATATGGACATTGGAAATGCAGGCAGACACCCCAATTCTCAGCAAATATTCTAAAGCTCCCGCTGTTAAACATTGTATCGTTATGTGTCAAGATCTCTTTAGATGGGCACCTCTCTAAAAAGAGAGTGGATCACAGTAGCCAAATATTCTTGTTGCAGAGGTCACCAAATGAAAAAACAGGTAGGCCCACAGTTTATCAAGGTCAGATAGTGAGCACCCCTGTAATGGGAGATATCCATCCCTAGTCTCTGTCATATACCTGCTGTCTCCACTTTCTCTTTTCAGCATCAGATCAGTGCAGGATCGATTGACAGACATTCTAGGCAGGATTTAACAGCAGATTGCAAAGCCACTTTTGTCATAGATGGCACAATTTTCCTGACAAAATACAGTTCATTTTACACTGGGGTATCTGTTGTGTGAATGTATTTGCTTTATCTAACTTGGTTCCATATCACTGTCAGTCACAGTACATACCTGTAGTACAGGTTCTGCCTCATTCTTCATTGCTTCCAGCCACCTATGCAGGACTCTGATGTTTCTGTCCACTTTGTTCTGATTCGATTTGCCGAGTGTAACACTGGGAGGTGTCCAACAAGCTTGTTACAAAAAGAGAATACCTTCCTCCTAGTAACTGCCACTGGAACTTCAGGAAATGCATTCCTGTGCTTCCAAAGCAGAATACGACTTCCCACCAGACAGTTAAGCTAAATATGAGCTCCATTTCTTGGTTGTTCCAGAATTTTACTTGTCTGTCCAAAACATGACAACTGTTCAGCGACACTATTTGCAGAAGCAATATCAAACTTTCACTCTGACATAGTTAGCAATACAGCTGAAATAGCTTAGCTTATAGCTGAGCTATCACAATTCATCCCTGTTGGACTGGCAGCATTCCTTCAATGTACTTCCTGGTGTTAACAAATGCTGGCTTTTATGGTATCAGTCACACATCACCCAGTTCACATAGATTGAATCTCCCATGCACAGCACAAGCAATCTTATGTTGCTTATGCTGTGGCGGGGACAGGCTCTGTACATTGCCGATGCTTTAAAATTTATGGTTCAAAATAGTAGTGGCCATTTATTTTGTTCCAACCTGATAAATTAATCATTTAAAGAATATTTGATTTTTTTTACCAGGTAATTTTATTTTTTGGTAATTACATAAATATATATACAGGAATATTTTATTTAAATGAGAAATCACTTGATTTTAAGAATACAATATTTTTTTAATCCTTTCATCAAATAATTGTTTTGTGAGGCATTGTAAAGAGTTATTTTTTTAGGAACAATGTCAAAATAATCCTTGATGTCATAAACTCAATTTTGTATCTTGCAATCACTTAGCTAAAAATACTTACACATGGTTCAGTTGTGAAGTTTTTTGATCTTCATATTTTTTTGTTATATCTTTTATTTCATCTCGTTTCTTTTGAATATGATTTTCCAAACTAAAATATACAATGATTAATGTTAGTTTTTTAATATAATTTATTAAAAATATAACAATAAGAACAATTCCAAAGGAATAACATCAACAAAATATCAATCTCTTTCAAAAGCTTTGTCTTGATTTACCTAAAATTTTCACAAAGTTTAAATTATATAGACAAATAAATATCTTTTATAGATCTGAATGTGTCTGCTTAGCCCTATTGATCTTTGAACCAATTATAGCATATCAGAGTAGCTGTTATCATGGTAGTTTCTATATTTATAAGAGTGACTGAAACAGAATTTGAATAATAAAATCTCTTTCACACACACATATATACATTAGTAACAAAAATTAATCCAAACAAGTATTGTTAAATTAAAACAAAAGCATCTGTTTGTTTATTATTTTATTGTATTTTTCCAATATTTTAATAAGATCCTGTACATTGAGATCAAAATTGTGAACAAACTGTTCATGTTTTCTTTTGTGTTGTCTACCACACAGACAGCATTCAGTTCTTGATAATGACTCAGATATTCGAAAATACTTGAACAAAAACAAAACAAACAATTTTGATATCAGTATTTAACATTAAAAAATATTAAAATAATTCAAACAAACAGACATTGGTTGAATTTAACAAAATTTGTTTGAATATAATGTATATTTTCTTACGTTAATATTGTTTTGGTTGTTTGTGATATGTTGATCAATATGTATGCAAATTGCCATAAATTTTGACAAATCAGCCTGCTATGTCTGTAAAAATGTCAAATGTAAATGTTGAAAAGAAGCAATTGAAGCATGTCTTTAAGTAACTTACAATGACTTGTGCCATCTTGTTTGTAAATCTTTCATTTTTTAGATTTTGTTTCTGATGGTTTTTATTTCTCCTACCTTCTTTATCCTTTACTTTATTTTCTCCATTGCTATTAATTTTTAAATGTTTTACTTCAGCACCTCCTCAAATACTTTAAATTAGAATGTGCCTGGCTACTGTTATTTATCAATGCTGAAAATTTGACAAGTGGGAATTAAGTTTTATCATCCCAATTTTTTCCTTGGTAGTAGATATCAGTACTTATATAAAGTCTTAAGAAGAATGTTTTTGTATTTTATGTGCTTTTTTTTACATGTTAGTAAGAGTAGATAGGCTCACCTATCATCTGGCTTGCACTCTTTCCATGTCCATTGAACAGGAGTAGAAGTTCATCCCTTGTTCCCTGTTCAGGATGTGATTTACTGATTCTCTGTTTCTTTCTATAATGATTTAACTGTCTTAACCTTTTGGTGATCAGACTAACCAGTGACTGTGACTTTCTATTGTGAGGATACAGGGTTGACAGTTTGCTGGCTGCTGCTTCCAAGTGGTTGCTAGGAGCCTAAACTCTTTGGTATCTCTAAGAGAGGCTACTCTGATCAATGGTTGCATAATATCTGGGTATTTGTAGTGCCGTGTCATGCATGGGTAAATGGCCTTGCACATATTTCCAGTGGGCAAACCTGAGGACACATTATGCTTTGTTCTCAGCCACGCCATTGACAACAGATACTGATAATTATGATGGTCTTTTCTCTTTCTGCTCAAAATCAATCTCATAGAAAACACACACAAAAAAAAAACAGTAAACAAAAATGCATCTACCCACCTCAATCTTACTTTCTCTAATATTTGTGGTATCCGTTCCAACTTCTGCAGCATAGATATCTTTGCCCTTTGTGAAATCAATTTAAATTCTTCCATTGTTACCAATGAATTCTTGGTCCCAGGCTATCTTTTCCTTTGCTGAAAGATTCCAGCATTCACATGCATAGCCTTGGTGTTTACATCCAGTATAATCTTCTGATGGCCAGGGAATTGTCTTTCAAGGCTCCAGACAACTCTTTCATGTGCTTCCATCATTTGTAACTAAACTCTGTTAGCTATCCCTTTTTCCTTTATTGTTTTGCCTCTTCCCAGGACTGCAGTAAATTAGACATAATATCTAACAGTAAAGAAAAGGCACTCTCTCTCCATCCATCTGCAAACTTCTTTTCTTTGGTGACTTTAATGGTCACCATGATGTGACTTAAACATTCTAAAAGGTACAGATGTTGCTGGTATTCAGACATTAAATTTTTCCACTGACAATCCCTTATTCAAATTGTGGACTTCCCTACTTGTTTACCTAGCAAAATGAGCAACAGGACTCTCTACTTGATTTATTTCTTACCTCTTCTTCTCACTTATCTATTAAAAAGAAACCCTCTATTCATAAAACCTCTTTCAGCTACCAGCATGTTGATTGGGATTCATTCTGTGATTTTCTTCGTGAGGCCTCTCTTTAATCTCCCAAATGAGAATTACACCTCTGAGGTTTCTTTTTGCATCAAAGCTGGCAAAGACAATTACATCCCTTCTCGGAAATACCGGTGAAACCTCAATCATCTCGATGATTCACACTGGCATGCACACAGAAATTACCATTTTCATCTACACCAACATGACAGCTATCATGACAACATGCAGTGGAAGTCATCATCTGTTGTTCCAGTTTTAAAGAACTCCGGTTATCCATTCAACCCTTCTGACTATCATCCTTCTACTACCTTTTGGGAAACCCCTAGAGGCCCTAATCAATGCCAAATTGGTTCATCTCTCATTGAAGGGTTTATTTTACTGACAAGCAATTTAGCTTTCATTTCTCCAGGTCAACTGCTGATATACTGAGGATAATTGTTGAAAGAGTCTATCATGTTCTAGATAAAAACTGTGCTGTAGAACTGGACATCTCAAAAAGCTTTGACAGGGTTTGGCATACAGGTCTTCTCCACATCCTGAAAAATTACAGTGTCTTCGGACAGATTTTTGAACTGATCCAGTCTTTCCTGACAAATTGTGAAATTAAAGTTATCCTGAATGGCCACTTGTCTAGATCCTTTCCTACTAACATAGGTGTCCCCCAGGACTCCATCCTTGGTCCTACTTTGTTTTTAATTTTCATTAATGATCTTTCCGATGACATCATCTCTCAACTTGGTATCTATGTTGTTGACATGACTATTTACCTCTGCCTCAATAGTAAGGCTAATCAGTCCGACAAAGTACAAAACAACCTCAAATATGTTGTTAACTGGGGCAAAAGATGGCTTATTAATTTTAATACCTCCAAAACTAAACTTCTCTCCATTAAACATCTGAGAGACCCCACCCTGTTTTATATCATTGACTCATTTTGCCTTCTTGGACTACTGTTCTCAGCTGACATGAAGTTGAAAGACTATATTGAATCCATTGTTAGGTTAGCTGCTAAGAAAGTTGGTTCACTGTGTTGTGCGAGGCAATTTTTCTCTCCAGAATCTATCTTACCTATCTATAAATCTACCATTCATCCATGATTTGAATATTGCTGCCATAAATGGTCAGTGTCTCTTCTATTTACCTTGAGCTCCTTGATAAAATCCAAAGAAGAATCAACATTGCTATTGGTCCTGATATGGTGGCTTGGCCTCAGTCACTTTTCCACCACCATAAGGTTGCCACTCTGTGCCTTTTCTATAAATACTTTCATGGTAATTGTTCAGCTGAGCTCTTCGCAATGGTATCTAGACTTTTTAAATTTATATGCAGCACTAAACTAGCATCAAGATCTCCTCAGTTTACAGTTGAGTTGGCTAAATATAGCTGTAAGTTCTACACTAACAGTTTCTTTTCTCATACTTCTTACTTGTGAAGCTCCCTTCTGGCTCAATGTTTTCCAGCCAACTTTAATCTGTAAAAATTTAAATGCAATTTTAATTGCTGTCTACTGTCCTTCCTGATTACTCATTTCTCTTCCTGCTCATTATTAATGTTTCTGTTCCTAACTCTTCTACACCCTGTAACCCCTTATGTCTTAGTGGCTTTACTGCCTTGCATGGGTTGATAAAAAAATGACAAATCAACTTACAAGAGAGTGTGGTACATGTGTGATGAAAGAACTTTAAATACTTACATGCACCACACTCTCTTGTACACTGACTTGTCAAAATTTAGTGTAATTTGCACACACACACACACACATATATATATATTTCTTACTACTTCAAAAGATATTTTGTGATTACCCATGTTTGAGGAGATGCCCCTATTTTTTATTTTTTTGAAACAATGTGAACTATATCTACCAGTCTGCTCTTTTGAGAGATATAACAAAAAAATGTGCTTTCTGCCAAGGTTCAAACTTGCATTCCCTTTGAAGGAGAAACTACCATCTGATCCATCATGCTTTAAACCATTCAACCACAGAGGACATCACATCCCAGCAAAATTCGATTACCCTTTTGAAAAATGTATAGCCACGCATGCAGGTCTTCTTGAAAGTCCAAATCTGCACTTTTTTTTTGTATCCAAAATCTAAACAAATAATTTCTAAGGAATCAATGAATTTTTATCCAACACTATTTCGTACTACTTCAAACATTATTTTGTGTACTAGTAGGAAATGAAAAAAAATGATTCTTTATATATATATATATGCATACACACACCATGGGTGACTTTCATGTGTCTAACAATCATCAGGTGAAAATATAGATAAATTTCTACCTGATAATTGCTAGTTGCATGAAATTCGGCGAAACTGAAGAGTGGTATGTAGAAACACAAATTATTTCATTATTTGCTAGTATATGTAAGCTTTATCTTTTTCCATTGACCACATGGACTTTTACTATTGAAAGCATTGTATGTTTTAGTTTATCTTATCATATATATATATATATATATATATATATATATATATATATATATATATATAATGCAGGTACTCACAATACATGGACATATATTATTAGAGTTCATGTATACTTCTACGTGCCATGTCCCTTCAGGATTGGCCGATCATGGCTCTCCACAATTTACTGTTCTTTGTAGTGCTTAATAAATTTTGTCTTTTTGTTATTTCTCCTAAACCCTGTCCTGCCATCCATTTACTCAAGTTTGCTAGGTAGGCTATGTGCTGATGTTCTTTCCTGTGAGTATCAAATTTTTCAAGCTCCCTTTTCTCAATTTGTGCCCTAGAAACTTCAGTTATTCTTTTCTGATGTTAAGTATATAGTGATATATATATTTGTTTTCATTTTCCTTAAGTCTTCTTGGTTATTCATATGTTCGGTCTATAGTATTTCTTCTGTAGAAGCACATTTTTGTTGCTTCAAGTTTCTTTATCATCTGTAAGAAAATTGTCCAGCTTTCACTGCCATATAAGAGGACAGATATCACATAACATTTCAGTAGTTTTTTCTTTGTTTCTAACAAAATTTTCCTGTTTCTCAATATTTACTGCATGAATAAACATTTTCAAAAATGCAACACATCTAAAATTCAGAATTTTTAAATGCATAAACAAAAACCTGCTTGTACAGAAAAGAATTGATGCTCAAGATAATAATGATTGGCAGTTTAAATTAGGAATTGAAAAATTATAAAATGTAAGTACTTTTTACTAATGTCTATCAACAAAAGACAATTATATCATAATTTTAAAATAAAAAATATTGCATCATACTTTTACCCAACAGTACTAATAATGATGTTCATATAGTAAAATTTCAGGAAAAAGCAATTGATAAAAAAATACACAATATTTAATAGAAACTCAACAAAAAGATCATTTACCTTTCAGCTTGACTTTGCATTTGGGCAACTTTATGATAACCAACTTGTAGTGTTTCTGTAATACAATAAAAAGTGTGTAATCTGACAACTATCAACATGCTAATGATGCAAACAGGGTCTAAATTTCAGAATATGTATACTGACAAGATCTGTTTATCAATATCTTATTAATGTTTTCAGATTTCTAATTAGTTTTTTATGTTAACCGTAAATTTGCTAAAGTTCATATTTATTTATCTTTTTTTTTCAGAATACTTATGAATGTTTCAATATTTTTTTTCAAGGGTTGTTCAGTATATACATATCCAACTATTTTTTAATTCTGGTGTTCCCACATTTGATGGAACTAATTTCAAGTCACACAAGGTGATGTCATTTGAAAGGTCAAAGTGAAATTTTTATGTGGATTATTTTTTTTGTAAAACTAATGTAACAATATTCAGAAGTACTAAAAATTAGTAGACAGAACTTGTCAGTATTATTTGCCCAAACATGGTTGAAAGAATTACTGCTGAGAAAATACAACTTGACTGAAGATATTGATTATATTATATATGTACCTAGAGTTACAGGAAATTTTATTTTCCAAAAACTCTCAGTACATTGTGGCTGGGTATATAGTTGACATTATTGAGTGTTGTTTTTTATATTTTATTAATAATGCTTCCATTATTTTTGGATTTTGTACATATGGATGATGCTCTTATACTTGTAGTATCAACAGCACCTATCCAGTTTTTTCAATGAAATTTGCATAAAAAATGAATTACTGGCCAAATACACAACATATATACACATATATAGGTATATTTATGTGTGTAAGGATGTATATATATATATATATATATATATATATATATATATATATATGCAAATTTTAAAGATTAGGAGATCAGTCAATTTTTAACATTTTTTTAAATAATATTTTTTAAATTTAAAAGCTCTACAAGTTAAATTTTTATTCTATTTTTCAAAGGTGTATTGAGCACTTTTTAATACTACTGTTTCCTGGTCTAATCCAACTCTGACCATAAACGTTTTCAGATTATATATATATATATATATATATATATATATATATATATATATATATATATATATATATATATATATATATATACACATGTATGTGTATATGTATATATATATATATATATACACACATACACAAAAACACATACATATGTCTATCCACACACATATATATATATATATATATGTATATGCATACACACACGTGTAAATATATATATATATGTATATATACATGTATATGTGTATGCATATATATATATATGTGTATATATGTATGCATATACATATGTATATATAAATTTTGTCTCTTTTGGACTAAAGAGGCATCACTTGAATCTATACAATAACTACAATATCTTTAATATGCAACTTTACAATTTATTTGAATTCTTGATAAAGTCATTTATCCTAAAATGACCAAACTTAAACAGCTCTATATCTTTCAGATGTCTGTTCTGTCAGCTGACTATTGCTAATCATAATTAGGCTACACCCTTACTACAATGCTTACCAAAAAGTTCCAATTTGGGCTACCTGAGCAATCCCAGTTGAGGGAAAGAGAAAGAGCAGAAGAAACTGAAAATCAGCTGAGAAAGAGAAGGAGAGAAGATGCAAAAAGTTATGCATCTTCACAAGCACCACAAAGTTAAGAACAAGTAAATCTAAGATGAAGAATAGATGCTCAACGATCTGCAGCAGTAAAACAGTCTGAAATTCAAAAAAAAGCTCACAGAAGACATACATTAAATGCTCAACAGACTGCAGAAGCTAGACAATCTAAAACTCAAGAAGAAACTAAAATGAGATGTAGCATGGATACTCAGTGGACTGCAGCTGCTAGACAATCTGAAACTCCAAAAGTAAGGGAGGGAAGACTCAGAGTGAATACTTGATAGAATGCAACAACTAGCCAACTGGATATATTATACTGAACATAAACATTACTATAATGGTATGTTGTTTTATTATATATGTTTGTTGTATTACTTAAATAAATATTGTAACATCCATATGTTCATAGTTTTCCTCAATCTTTTATTTAGTTATCTATATAATGATTGCTTCATTTATAGAGCAGAATATAGAGATCACATACCAGAAGGAAGAACCTCTTTGTTCTACATGAAAACATGCAATCCTTTCTATTGGGTTACCTGGATGGATATAGCTGTATCACCTACATGAACGTTAACAGGCATTTATTATTAGACTAGCAGCATGGCCCGTCATTGCCCGTGCTTGATTAAAAAATCGTATGACTCATACCGCAATCACTATCACTTGACTTAAAATATTTTTGCCCTTCCTTGCCTTTAAAGGAGTGCCCTTTGCCATGCTGATGTTGCTACATGCCTTACTTCTTGCCTATCTCACACTGCAAATTTTTTCCAAGCTCTATACTAAACATTAAATCTGTTACGAAAAAAGAACTAAACAAAATGAACACAAAACGATCAGCTTTAAAAAAGGATTCATAACTGGAAAAACCGAATGAAAAAAGAATGTTAACAACAAATACTTTTTCACAGCCAACACAGTTCTGCGGAATCAGAATCAATGTTGAGTTTAAGCATGCAAATGAGCCAATTGGATTAAAGTGCCATGCAGATTTAAATTTTTCCCACTTGTGACAAATGCAGCTATCAATTTTTTTCTGCATGCTAGCATGCTAGTTAACATTCATGTCAGTCAGCTGTTGGCTCTCACACTGGCCAATAGAATCTTCCTGCCTATTTGTGGCAGCCAACTATAGGCTCTCACTCTAGTAGAAAATGGCCGCAAACTATGTGAAAACTGCTGTAGAAGCATAAAAAAATCAATTATTTCCACTATCGATGGGAGTTGGGAAATGCAAAGTTGGTTTTGGGCTTCCTGCTAACTTGGAGCATGTGCATGTAGATTTTGGTGCAAATCCATCAAAAATTGCGGCCATGCATTCTTTACACACACACACACACACACATCCTGCCTTTTATTGATAGAGATTATATGTTCAATATCTCTAATAAATATATTTCAAAAACATAGTACAATTTTGGTAGCTACTTTCAAACCTTGTCAACAATGGGTATTTCTGCTAACATGTGTGTGTGTGTATATATATATATATATATATATATATATATATGTATATATGCATATACATATGTGTGTAATATATATATATATATACAACTATATATCATATATATATATATATATATATATATATATATATATATATATATATATATATATACACACCTATATATCATATATATATATATATATATATATATATATATATATATATATACACACCTATATATCATATATATATATATATATATATATATATATATATATATACACACCTATATATCATATATATATATATATATATATTTCTGCTAACGTGTGTGTGTGTGTATATATATATATATGTATATATGCATATACATATGTGTGTAATATATATATATATACACCTATATATCATATATATATATATATATATGCGTGTGTGTGTATATACATATTTGTGTATTTAGGCATCAAATTCTCTTTTAGGCATGTCTGATTAAATAAATTACAAACACTATGTCTGCTTATTGTTAGTATAATCCTTTCATATTCACAGGTATTTTTCCATCTATTACAATCAGTTGAGTGTACAAGAGATTTTTTTGGTTGGTTTTTATACAAATTTAACAAAGATAACAAAATCCCTTTCATTGACATTTTAATAGACACAAATAACACATTTACTACCTCCTCAGCTAAAACTTTTGCATTCTCAACTGATTGTAATATATGGAAAAATATCTATAAATATGAAGGGATTATGCTAAAAACAAGTATACATAATGTTTGCAATTTATTTAATCAGATGTGCCTAAATAAAGGGTGATTTAATAAATTGGGCCAAATTTAAATGTGAATTAAGTTTAAGTGTCAAATGATTTTTTTTTCTTTTGCTTTCAGATTTAACAACTTAAGTCTTAGACAGTTTTAACCATGGAAAGATTAACAATCAAACAACATGTTAAAGTTTCAAGAGTGCAGTTGGAAAAAATTGTTTGTAAATTCAAACAAATGTGAAAACACCACTGTGTGCTCGTTTAAACCATTCAGCTGAAAACATTGCTGCAATGCACGAGAATGTGGCTGAAAATCCAGAAACCTCTATTCGTCATTGCACGCAGAAACTGAACCTCTCCACAACAATGTTACATTTTTCCAATTGCACTCTCGGTTGGTCGGTTATGTTGACCAAAAAAATCGCAAAGTGCACAAAATGCATTTCTATTTGAATGTTCATTTTCATAATAGGCTTTGATAACAAGGCTATAGAACCCAGTCTGACCTGTTAATTACCCACAGCTGGAGGGAGAAAAAGAGGATTCATACCTTTTCCATGAAGAGGATTCATACCTTTGCCAAGAGTCTTAGCACGTAAGTGAATGTTATAGTTTCAACTGGAATTTGAACTCAGCCCTCAGTCCAAACTGCTAAACACAACTCCACCACGCGTCCCATATATATATATATATATATATATATATATATATATATATATATATATATATATGTATATGTATGTATATATATATATATATATATATATATATGTATATATATATATATGTATATATATGTATATACACACACACATACACACAGCCATATATATATGTCTGTGTGTATGTGTATATATTTGTGTGTGTATATATATATATATATATATATATATATATATATATATGTATATTTGATGTGGATATATACATATATGTGTATATATGATAAAATATAGTTTTTAAGGTATACTGTATTTATGGATGTTCAATATAAAAGTCAACATGCAGAGAACATAGTTTGTGTCTGTATGTGTGTGTGTGTATATATGTGTGAGTGTGTGTATGTATGTATGTATGTATGTATATATATTTATAAAAACATGAATATTTTATTATAGTCTTTTTACACATATTTTATTTATATTTGAATTTTTACACTGATATACACACACACAATTATATTCATGTACATTCATTTACACTCTTGTACACAAAACGTGTATGTATAAACATTAATAAGTATTTGCAAGTTAAAGTCACATGTATTGCTCTTCAGGGGAAATATATATAAAGCAATAATGTCTCAAAAGTAGTTTCCTTAATGCTAATAAGAGAGACTAAAAATGAACTAATATAAAAAAATACATTTCTTGAAGACAGAAAATATAGGGGTTAATATGAAATTATCGGAAATTAGATGTCTGATTTTAGAAAATTGAGATATTTTCTACCATAGTTAGAGCAACATGAAATTTCTTTTTTTTATTCCTTACTTCAAATAAAAACAGGTGAAGGTATATTGTTCTACAAAAAGGCTATATAGCTACAGTCTACTGGTCACAAGAGTAACTGAAGAGAAACAAAAGCAAGCCAGCAAAATATCAAACAACTGAACATCTATACAGCAAGACCCCTCCATCCTGCTCCCACCAAAAATATCTATATGTATTTTATTAGCTTATGACTAATTTTGTTTTATTTACTTTTGCTTTTCTTTGTAAAGGTGAAAATTAGTCTTAAAATTGGGTAAAAATACACTTAGGTTTGAATAACAGAAATAGAACTTGATTTCAGCAAAAAATCAATGAATTCAAGTAATAGTGATTGTAAATCTAAGTATACATGAGTTTTTAATGTCAAAAGACATTACTTTTGCTTATTCTCATTTCTGAGGGTCAGGGATCATGAATAAGTGCTATGGTTTTGAATTCAGTGTTGTACTTCTCCTAACCATGGTGAGAGAGCCCAGTCAGTCCTATTACTTACCTGGGATGTGGGAAGAAGAAATGCATTCATACCTTTCCCAAGTGTATTTACAAAATCTGATTTCCCATTCAAAGCCACTACCCATTACACCACCCACACATCCTATGTCCACGATTCTCATCAGAAAAAAATGATGTTGGTGGGTCCCAAATCCTCTTTCAACCATTACTCAGAACCTACCGAGCTGTAGCTCATTCTCCCTCATGACAAAGATGAAGCCATTGGCTGCTTGAAGGGGTGTTATCAAGGTGACTAAAGTATCTCATCTGACCAGTTTTGAAAACAAAGATCCTTCTCCTAGACAGACTGCTAATCAAGGCTAACAGCTCTGGCTTACCCATAATCTCATGGACATTCAATTCTCTAGGATATTTGATATACCCACATACTCCAAAAGATATTAATGTGGTTATATAACATCAGCACAAACTTAAAAAATGCTATGACACTTCACAGACACTGCTTCTAATTAACACTCCCTATAGAGGGAAACATGACTAAGGAGTGTGTCTATGCCGTCCTGTGCAGCTGTGGTAAGAAATATAAAGGAGAAACAGGCCGCCCCCTTAAGATATGATTGCAAGAACATCATAAAGCCATAACACAAGGGGAAATAGAAAAATAATGCATAGCTGACCACATATGAAGGGAAAAGAGAGATCACTGCCCCCTTTGGGATGAGGTTGAAATAATAGAGAAAATCACTTGAAAACATGTAAAATTAAGGAATCAGTGCATATGCTAGGCCACAAAAATCTCCTAAATCAGCCAAATATAGAAATGAATACAGAAACTAGTAATATGAAGTGCTAGAGAAAAGCAATACTAACAACAAAAATTGAGCTCTGGTAAAAAATGATACTGAGACATTAAGTTTATAATTCCCAAAAATTCATGATGTCCTCAATGACACATGGCCCAGTGGATAAAAGTTAGATAAAGTTAGACTTGACCTAAAGAGTTGTGAGTTCAATACCTGGCTACTGTAGTGGTGAACAAAAACTTGGTGAATTGAGTTAAAGGGAGCATACAATGGCTGAAATGCTGTGAATATGGCAATAAAGATAAGGACAACAGTGTGAACAATGTATCATCTCAGAAATATTTTTGGAAAATTCTGGAAATAACAATTTAAATATCTGGGAAGTGTTTTAACAGAGGAACACTGAAATCTGATAGCACTGGGATAATCAAAGATGCCTTCCAAAAGCTAAATAAAGTATTGAGAAAAAGAAAATGTTGTTAGAGACATAGAAAAGTACTGAAATGTTATGTAATATCAGCCTTCATATATGGCAGTGAATGCTGGACAATCTCCTCATAGATAAAGAAGTGACTTGAAGCAACAAAAATGTGCTTCTATAGAAGAATGTTGAGAATACCATGGGCTGAACATGTGAGCAACAAGAAAGTTTTAGAGAAATGAAAACAAAAAGGATACTTATAAATAACACCAGGAAGAGATAGTTGAAATTTCTTGGGTACATAATGAGGAAAGAAGGTTTGGAAAATTTGACACTAACAGGACAGATTGAAGACAAGAGGGACAGAGTAAAACAACACATAACCTATCTAGTGGGTTTTGAGTAAACGGATGGTGGAACAAAGTTTAGGAGAGTTAATAAAAAGACAAAATTTATTAAGAGCTACAAAAGGCAGGAAATTGTGGAGACCCATGATTACTAATGTCCTGAAGGGTCAAAGTATAAAGAAAAAGTAAGCTAACTTGTGTAAAAGCAATTATCCATAATTAACTAACCAAATAAGTAAAGAGGATATATTAGTTATTAAAGGAAGCATAAAGTTTCAAGATCCATTTAATACTTTTAAATCTTTTCAGTAAGATAAATAAAATGCTCAAGGAATAATTTAATATGTTCAAGTTTAGTTATGTGTACACTACATATTTGTGTGTATTAACTGAAATGTAAATTTTGGATATTATAAGTATGAAGTTTAGCACTCTATATACATGGGTGTAACAGTGAAATTTATTTACTGTATTTTTAATCTGTAAGATTTAAAATCTGAAAGTAGTTCATACAGGTTAAAATTCCAAACATCCGTTTAAGCCAAGTGCCATAGAGAAATAAAGATCTGATGATTACATTTAAAAAACTAAGTTGTGAAACTGCAATATAAAAATGTAGGGGGGAAAAATATACAAAGGGAAAAAATCTGAAAAGATAAAATCTGATTGCCATAGGAAGATGAAATTTACTTTGAATGTAAAAAAAAGAACACAAATATGCGAGTAGAGATTTTTATCATTGTGAGTTTCTCACTAGCAAAGGTTATTTGCTGTTTGTTATATGCTATGGAATCTCCAGGGATGAGATTTTTGTATAAGTTCATCAATCATTTAAGAAATGGTAGTAGGTGATGAAATACTAAAATAGGATAAAGGAAATTGAAATCAAATATAAAAGAAAGATCAAGGACTATGCTGCTTTTTTATTCAAAGGTTTTCTAGATTTTTACTTGATTTTTTTTCATGACAAGAAAATCCATTTTTCCATTTCTTTTTTTTTATTAGTTATTTCTCATAAAAAGTGAAAGTGTTCAATAAAGGGTTTCTCAAGTAAAAGAATTTTCAATTAGATGCAGTTTTAAGGGAAATTGATAACATTACTCTTCAGTAGGAACAATGTTTTTGCATTAGAAAATTCAGCTGCCCAAACAGCTGCCAGTCTTTGGAGATTCTAAAACGAGACAATTTAGATTAGAAAACTGATATCCAGTTTCAGGGCATGATTGAAATGGACTTGTCTACAGCAAGATTAATCAATAGCACTTTACCATAATCTCAACATCAATGGTGCAACAAAAAAAAATCAAGTGTAAATTTTAATTAACCCTTTTCAACAATAATACACACTTTCAAGTTTAATTATGCTTTTATCAAATTTACACCGTCTCTGCATTGCTAGTTTGTTTGAGATAAATGTAATTTTATATGAAAGATCCAAGTAAATTTTTGCATAAAACTAATGTTGGCATAAGGTTACATTTCTGGAGCACTTGCTGAGAATTTCACTGACTCTTATAAACACATAACCCTGTCTCTTGTACCAATATAGATATTCCTATTTGTATATTTACATCTATGGTTATATGTACAGAGATCTATTGACTAATTATATGATTTTATAAGATTAGCACAAGACAAATAACACTTAAAAGCTAAAACTACAAACATCTCTTGTGCACAAACTCAGTTAAAAGCTGTTGTATTCAATAACACCATCACTGTATGTTGATTTAATAGTAGAGTAAAAAATAATAAAAAAACAGCGATTTCAGAGTCTTTGGGCTAAACATTGCAGTTATTATATTCCATCTTAATTAATTAAACACTTACGAGTTTCAGGTGTGGTTTGTGTTGCTGATGAAACTATGTGAACCACACCTGAACCAAATTGAGAGAAAATAACTTGTTACTTCTTGATTGTGATTTGTCTGCTTCTTATGTGTTATGAAAAACCTATGGTTTTTTTTACTATAGCTACATTGATATTTTTTCATTTCATTAATTTACAGAGCAGGTGGCATTGCTTTTTCTTCTAAAAATACTTTATTTGCTTGAAAAGCCAACCACATTAGCTTAGCTGTCTAAATTTGGGGCAAATCTTCTATATTTTTGTATATTATTCTAAACTCTGTCTATATTTCTGAGATAAGGTATTGTAATTATTTACACTATTTACATTGTTCAGACTTTTGTCCTCTTCTTTATTGCCATATTCATGATGTTTTGGCTGTTGTATGCTTGGCCTTCTTCAGGTGATTGGAATTTTGAACTGAACTTTTTATTTTGTCCACTGGAGTAGATTGTTCTAGTTCCACATATCATGCCTCTTCCAAATGTCTAGGTTATCTCCCTTTAACTCAACTCTCCAAGTTTTTGTTCACCACCGCAGTCACTGGATCCAACCAATGCTTTTATCCACTGGAATATGGCCAAGTGGATAAAAGGGTTGATCAAATCCAATGACTTGACTGAAAGAGTTGTAAGTTCAATACCTGGCTACTGTAGTGGTAAACAAAAACTTAGAGAGTTGAGTTAAAGGGAGATAACTGAGACATCTGGAAGTGGCATGATACATGGAACTAGAACAATCTACCCTGGTGAATGAAATAAAGGGTTCAGTTTGAAATTTCTATCACCTGAAGAAGGCTGGAGAATACAATGGCCGAAACATTGTGAATATGGCAACCAAGATGAGGACAAGAGTCTGAACAATGTAAATAGTGTAAATTATTCTGAACTCATAAATTTGAAACCATACCATCAATGTAATTATATACAGTTAAAAGCTTCTGAAGAGAAAAATGTTAGTCTTTGATCAATGTATCTATAAAATTTGTTTAAATATTTCAGTTTCACAAGCATGTTTGATGTGCAAGTTAGAAAAAAAAAATTAATTTGTAACTGCTACTATATGCATTTAATGATAATTCCCACTTTGTGCAAACATTTATAATTAATAAGAGCTTTTTTATAAAATATCATACACAGAAATTTACAATAATTCTAAGTCAACCTTTGGCAAAGTAAAACATCAACTAGCTGAGTTATGTAACATTAGAAAATTATATAATGTCAAAGTAAGCAACCACTACAAGTTTATTGCAATCATTTCCAGTAAGAGTTAGACAACACTTTGAGATTTTTTCATTGATAAACCTATCATCTTTTCTCAGATATCAAGAAAACTGAATACAAATTAAATTATAAACTATGGAAAGAATACAAACACGTGTGATGAAGGCTAAACAATTGTTTTGAGATATAACTTTCAGGAGAGTGACATATTATGCCTTCTTGTTAGTAACATTTTCAATTTAAATGAAATGGTAAGATTATATTGAATCAATTTTTATGTCTTCTGCCAGGAAAATTGGTTCATTGTGTCATGCTAGACAATTTTTCTTGCCAGAATCTATCTTATATATTTATAAGTCTACCATTCATCAATTAAATATTGCTGCCACATCTGGACTTGTGCTCCTGCTATATATTTAAAGATTCTTGATAAAATCCAAAGAAGAATGTGCAATGTTATTGATTCTGACCTGGCATCTTGGCTTCAGTCACTTTTCCACCACCATAACATAGCTTCCCTGTACCTTTTCTATAAATACTTGCAAGATAATTGTTTTGATGAACTTTCCTCTATGGTATCTAAACTTTATGAATTTAAATACAGTACTAGATTGGCAACAAGGACTCATCATTTTACCATTGAAATGGATAGATGTAACCATAAGTTCCATGCTAGCAGTTTCTTCTCTTGCACTTCTTGCTACTGGAATTCTGGTTTCTTGCTTCCCAGTCAACTTTAATCTTCAAAGATTTAAATTGAATGTTAATTGTTATCTTTTGTCTTCTTAATTCCTGTTCTTTTATTGTTCTCTTTCCTTAATACTATTTTTTCTCATATTCTATCCCACTCAGTAACCCTTTGCATCATAGTGGCTTTATTTGCTTGCTTGGGGTGAAATGATTAAAAAATACTTGTAAAACAATAACAATATACATTTTGAATATATTGGAGATGAAGCTTAAAACATCAGTTGATTTCATCAACATCCTTATTTTTTAATGTTTTTTCTCCTGTTTAAGCAGACATTACCCAAGGCATGAGCCAAAAAAGATATTTTGATAATGTATTTATAATGTTATATCCTTTAACTGATGCAAATACTTCAAGGTTTAAAAATCAATTAAGTTTGTATAAAGAAACCAAAACACCATCTCAGACCTGACAGAAGTTTATTGAGTTACACATAGCCTCAAGAACATTTTTCCACCATTTATAGCAAAGTTTTGTATAGCATTTAATAGATCACTGACTGTAAAAAACACTAGTTTGTGAAAATAAACTTAGACAATTTCAGAGCTGAGAGATGCTTATTAACATTACATCTTGCCTCAAGTGTATCTTTTAGACATATGAACTTCAGCTGCAAATAATATTTAACAGCCGTATAAAATTCCCCAAACTAAGAATGCAATAGCAGTAAACTAAATTCACAATCATATTCTTATAACAGTTCCTAGGTACACTGGTCTTTGATATACTTCATGTTTTATTCAGATCAATGTATCCCATTGCTGGTGGCAATGTTTTTATCATACAGACGTGCTGATGGTCATTGTGCAAATATCCTGTGGTATTCTCAGGTTGATTTATCAACATCAATTATCTCATATTCACAACAATATCCCTCATGTAATTATATTGCAATAACAGACTGGCAATGCTGACTGTAGGAATCTTTGACCTCATACAGTTTTCATCGTATCTTCACAATCACATCAGCAAATAAAATATTAACAGAGATTTATGAACAAAAGTATTTTTCCTCAATCTGTCATTGTCTAACATGTAATCTCTTTAACTAAGTGTGGCATCATTCCCATGCGGATAATATGATGACTGCTATAATTCATTATATATAGCTGTTTTTTTTAGTTCTATGATTACATCTAGATATCAGTCAATAGTTAGCTTAAAACTTTACTATTTAGTAACAAACACTTTTATAAAAATCACTTTGGTAATTCTTTGTTCAATGAGGAGGTTCTGAAAAGTCAGAAGGGAAATTTTGATATTTGATCAGATTTTGAGAAGTATATAAAGCCAAGAATTTCTGAGCAATGTCTGATATATTTCTGTCAAAATATATTCAGAACACTAAAAGAAATTTATGTAAAATGGTCATGCCAAGTCACATAACCATTACATGTTAAAAAAAAGTTACAAGTTTTTGCCTTGTTTATTATTAGTTGTCTTACTCTTATTTATTTTTTGTTTTACTATTAAAAACACTTTTTATGTTTTATTTGTAACTTTACATATAGCTACAATTGCATGTTCCTGCATAGAATAGAATACTCGGTCATTTTCAGAGAATACTGTACCAAAATAACATGACAAAATTATACATTTTCTCTAATATACTTAGTATCCTTGGGGAATGGAAACAGTTTTATGTATGTCAAATACTGAAACAAAAAAATGGTTATCATTCCAATAAGAAAAATGAAGAACCAGAAAACAAAATTAATATATTTATTAGAATATAAATAATGTTCTTGAAGCCAATCCCCTCACTTGTTATGAAAACATAGTTTAAGCAGAGATTCAAACTTGCATGCATAAGATATTGGTTCAAATTTAGGACTCTGTAAAAATGTAATACTATATTTAGAGAAAGAGCTGGAAGTAGTTTTTCTTTAAAAGGCATTTTATATGTTCTGATAATGTCAAGTTTAGATAATCAATGCCATGGTCTATTGTTAAGAAAAAAATTACAATATATATTAGCCTATTTAGAGAAGGTTTGGAAGTGAAACAGAAATTACACTGAATGAAACAAGAGAAAAATTTTATGAAAGCACCATAAAGATAGAGCAGTGTTTCTGAACGTTAGTTTTTTTTCTGTTACTCCAAGTCACACTTGGAGCATAAGTAAACCCCTGGGTCACTTTATATTTCGATAAGGAAAAATTAGTCATAATATTTGAAAATAGGAAAATAAAAAAGTCTCCTGAAATAAGCATTTATTTTTAAGACATTACATTGTATATTTAAGTATGCTTGTATGATACCTGAGTTTGTTTTTAATATGGTGTAGGGGAGTTTGAATAAATAATTATAACCACCCCCATAATATTTATATATACAAAAATACTCATAAACATGAGAAAGAGCAAGACAGAGAAACAACAAAACAAGTATTATTTATTATCTAGTTGTTATGTGGTGTTGGAGAAATGAGAGACAGTAATACTGAGTAAAATTGTGAGTCTGTAGATCAAATATGGATCAGAATCTGACAGACAATAACATAAAGAATAATCAAAGTGTATGCAGTCTTTCTCAAATGTTTTTTTGTAGATGTGTGTAATGAGTGTCCAGATAATCTAGTTCAGAAAATACAAGAAATATCTAGCATTTTCTTAGCTATTATTAATATTTGTTGAGTGCTAAAAGATAAATGTTACTATAATTGTCCGAAAAAAGAAAAAGACATGAAATTTTCATTGATGCATGTGTTACTGACCTGTCCGTGTCAACTTCTTGTTCAATAGTGAGAATGTTATATGTTTGTGTGTGTAGAGGAGAAAAGTAGGGTCATTTCTCATTAGTTTAGAATGAGTGAAATAATGATAATTATAATTGTTATAATTATTTTATTATAATTATTTTTTATGGACACAACACTAGAAATAATTCATAAATTACTTTTCTGTTAACTTGGGGCACACCTGGCTACCTTTCAGAGTACATTAAGGCATCCAAGCAACTGGTCAAGAAACACTGATATAGAGTGAAGATGTTTTATTCATTTAAAAATAAAGTTTATGCTTTTCCATGATACCTTTCTTAAATGTTAATTTGGAAATTTTTACCAACTGATCCACTCACTAAAATATTTTCTTATTTCTGACATTGTTAGATCACTTCTTATGTAATTCTACAGATTGTCATCTTAGACATATGAATAGACTTCTGATGATGCATTATATTTTGGAAATATGATTAGAAAATGAATCATTTTTAGAAGCAGCTTTTCATAACAAGTAGCAAGTTGACCAAAAGAAAAATTTTAACTCGCCATCTTTTGACCAAAAGTTAAGAATTCAAACATTGCAGTCAAACAACAAGGACTAAATATTTATAAATAAATAACAAAACTTAAATATTTCTGATCATAAATATATCAGTTTTGCATACTGAAATGTTTATAGACTTACTAGATTTTAGATGCTTGTTGATTAAAAACATAATGAATAATTTTTTGTAAAACTCAGGACATTTGTTACATGTTTGAAATGTCAGAAAATAATTTCTCACAAGTATAAAGATTGTGAGAATATAAAAAATATAAGGCTTGTAAGTATATAAAAAGTGTTTTGGCAAAGTAATTAGTCTTTGTTAGAAATTAGAAAAGAGAGAAAATGTTCAGCATAAAAGAAAGCTGATTAATTATGTAGCCAAATAGAATTTGACTCTCATTACAAGGCTTTATAAAAATGAAATAAATGCATAAATAAATAAGGAAAAATAATAATGAAAATGAGGCTGATAATAGTTACAATAATGAAGGAAAGAAAAAGTGGAAAGATATATTCAGTGAGTAGACCTAGATATTAATTAACACAAAAAATGTCCTCATGATGGAAGCTGTTGTTCAGACTTTTACAAATAGTACTGAGTTAATTTTGAAAGAAGCCACAAAAAGAGTCTGTCATATACAAAAATGAAAAAAGCCTAAAGTGAAAGACAGCAGAAATACAGGAATTGGAGTAGCGAGTGAGAAGAAAATGATCAATTTTTGGTTCCCAAAAAGGGGATGCCATTAAAGTGATGTTGCCTTTCCTTCAATGTTTGCCATTATCTTTGAGCCATTATCTTTCTAGGCAAAGGTTTAAGGAAAATGAAAGCTCTGTTTTCTGCCTGATTCAATTGTTACTGTCAAATGATCTTAAGAGAAATTAGTACCAGCAAATTTGTCAGAAAATTGAAAAAAAAATAACACAAAGATTTTAGATTGATAACACAAGATAACATTTCATAATTAATCATATTACAGTTGTAAATTAGTAAATATGACATCATCTCCTATGGAACTGTTACTATTTAATAAATTATCATTAGTAAATATGACATTATATATGATATAATTCCACCAGATAAAGACTCCCAAGACCAAAAGAGTGTGAGATTACCAATGCAACAATTTTCCCACAATAAATTCTTCTTGCACTTGTTTGTTCTGAAAATTCATCCAGATTCCCTGATGAATTGCAAGACAAAGTTGTCTTCAGACCCTAAGGGCAACCATGACATACATTTTAATGTAGTATAACTCTAGGACAAAATTTATCATTCAAATCTCATATTTAATTGTAAATATAACACTCTCTAAGGAAGGTAAATGTCATATTTAATATTTTTTTAAATTTTCTAATATTCTTAATTTATATTAATTAAGAAAATTATCATTAGTTAGAAGTTAATTAAACCCATTCATATTTTAAAAATAGATGTTTATAGATCTACAGCATAAAGGTAAAATATTTTTATTATGGTTTATGAAGAGAATAAACACAATAGTATTTTTTTTATTTATTATCAAGCAATTAGTCATGATGACATGTATATAATTTATCCATGATTCACTATTTTATCCATGCTGTCAAATATAATGACATTTTAAATATATTTTCTCCAATTATTATTATTATTATTATTATTATTATTATTATTATTATTATTGTGGTGTTCTGCTCTTTCACAGCTTTTAGTGTTTTCAACTCTCAGTTTAATAAAAAATCTTGGAATGGTTAAACAGTCAAAACTGACTGTTCCCACGAAAGAAGAAAACTGTCACCAATTTAAAAGAGATAATAACAATCTTACAGACATTACTTGGTGTATTATACAATCAGATAAATCCAAGAAGATATTTTCTTATTATTATATTTCATTTACTAGCCAAATATCCATCCTACTAATGGATAAAGATAATTTGTCATAAAAGTTCTCTTAAATCTCTAAAGTTTTTGTATAAACAATTTCAATAAGACATCTAGTTTGTGAAGTCTTTGTTATTATACTATATTCACTTGAATATTCTATTCTACAAGATGTCCCTAAAGTCTGGACACATAGACAAAAATGCATATTTCCAAGAAATGAAATTTTCAACATTTTATTGAATTAAAATATTAACAAATAATATCTTCAGTATGATTTCCATCATTGGTGATGCAAAGATCGATGTGCTTTGCAAGATTTGCATGAACTCAATGCAATAACTTCACATTGCCATTAATTTTAGCAGATTCGCTCTTTATGCATTCATTCAAATGTGTTGCATCTGTGACTTTCATTGAGTACATTTTCTTCTTTAGCATACCCCAGAAAAAGAAGTCAATTCTTTCTCCTTTTGACAAAACCATGTTTAATCTGTGAAGGTACAAAAAATATCATTAATGAGATTTCCTCTGTGTCCAGACATTAGGGACACTCTGTAGACCTAGCTAAATGGATCTAACCATGAGAGAAACATTCGAATAATTTTCTAATGTTTTTATTAATAATAATAATTAATTCAACAAATTTGCTATTTTTTCACTTGTTTAAATAATTTTGTACAGTTTAAAAAGAATATAATTAAACAGACCATTTTGACTTATTCATATAATTTCAAAAAGTTTTTTCAGCTCTGTCTGACTAAATTATAATAACAGGAAATATCAGATGACAACAATGATTATTACAAACACTGTAGGATTTTTAACTTTTATTTTTATTTTTTAAGCTGTATTACCCTATGCAAGGCAGTAAAGTCACTAAGACACAAGGGATTACAGGGTTTGGAGGAATTAGGAACAGAAGCATTAATAATGATTGGGAAGAAGAAAGAATAATGAGAAGGACTGTAGATAGCAATTATCATTGCATTTAAATTTTTGAAGATTACAGATGACTAGAAAACATGGAGTAGGAAGGGAGTTCCACAAGCGAGATGTGCAAGAAAAAAAACTGTTAGCATAGAATTTACGGCTACATCTAGCCAGCTCAACTGTAAATTGATGAGATCTCGACACCAGTCTAGTACTGCACTTAAATTCAAAAAGTATAGATACCATAGCAAAGAGTGCATCTAAACAATTACTATGAATGTATTTATAGAAAAGGCTCAGAGAAACAACCTTACAGTGGTGGAAAACTGACTGAAGCCAAGCTGCCAGATCAAGACCAATAATATTGCTGATTTTTCATTGGATTTTATCAAGGAGCTCAAAGTAAGTAGAAGGGCCACTGGACCATATGTGGCAGCAACATTCTAAGCATGGATAGGTAGGTAAGATAGATTCTGGAGAGAAAAATTGTCTTGCACGACACAGGGAACCAAATTTCTTAGCAGCTGACACAGCAATGAATTTAATATAGTCTTTCCACTTCATATCAGCTGAGAATGTTAGCCTAAGAAGGTGCAACAAATCTCTTTCCAGTAGGTTAGCATCAGCCATGCTGATGGAAGGCAGAGAGGGGTCTCACAGAGGATTAATGGAGAGAAGTTTAGTTTTGAAGGCATTTTGCTCCAGTCAATGACAGACTTGGGATCATTTTGGACATTGGCTGCCATTTTGACCTTGTTGGACTGATCAGCCTTACTATCAAAGCAGGAGTAAATGGTAGTGTCATCAGCATAGATAACAATTTGAGAGCTGATGTCATTGGAAAAATCATTAATGAAAATTAAAAACAAAGTAGGACCAAGGATGGAATCCTGGGGGACACCCATGTTAGTAGGAAAGGATCTAGACAAGTGGCTGTTCAGGATAACTTTCATTTCACAATTTGATAGGAAAGACAGGATCAGTTCAAAAATGTATCCAAAGACACTGTAACTTGTGGAGAAGACCTGTATGCCAAACCCTGTCAAAGCCTTTTGAAATGTCGAATGTTACAGCCCAGTCATCTAAAGCATGAAAGTCACTTTCTGCAATTAGCGTCAGTATATCAGCAGTTGACCTGGAGAAATGAAAGTCTGAAAAAAGGCCCTGTGATGAGAGATGATGGAACATATTCTACATTGATTAGGGCCTCTAGGAGTTTGCCAAAAAGAAGTAAAAGACTAATAGGCTGATAGCTGGAATGGTCGGATGGTTCACCAGAGTTCTTAAAAACTAGAACAACAAATGATGACTTCTAGCAGGCAGGAAAGCAAGTGACAACAAGGCATTTATTATATAGTTTAGAGAGAACTTTTCTTAATGACTATTACAAGGATGCCATCAGGTCCACATGCTTTTTGAGGATCTAGGTTAGAGAGGATAGTAGAAAACATATAAGGGGTTATAAGCAAATCACTCAACAGAGACTCAGTTCTAAGTGGGAAGTTAGACAGGGATACTTCAGGTGAGTCAAGAGTAGAGTTTAATATCTCAAATTGATTGAGGAGTGGAGGAATAGAGACTGTACACTTATTTAATACTCCTCTTCAAGGGATCATTTACATTTATTACACACAGCAACAAATAGGGGTTTGTGATGGTAGCTATCAGCTGAAAATTGCTGGTGTGAATCAGGGACAGGATTAGGTTTTACCTGGTATTTCCAAGAAGGGATGAAAGTACCCATGCTGATTTTAACTCAAGGAGAAACCTCATTTGGGAGATTAAAGATGTCAGACCAAGGGGCATCACAAATAAAATCTCGCAGTGAGTCCCAATCAGCATGCTAATAACAGAAAGAGGACTTATGAACAGAGGGTTCCTGTTTAATAGATGATTGAAATAAAATATAAATAGATGCCACAAAGTGGTCAGAGTTACCAAGAGGGCAGTGTTGTGAAGCTTACCAAGAGTAAAGAGAAGAAGTAAGAAATAAATCAAGTAGAAAAGCCTGTTGCTCAGGTAATGAGTAGGAAAGTTCACAATTTGAGTAAGGGATTGGCCAATGGCAAAATTTAATGTCTGAATACCCAGCACCATCAGTACCTTTAGAATGTTTAAGCCATGTGTCATGGTGAGCATTAAAGTCACCAAAGAAAAGGATGTTTGCAGATGGATGGAGAGAGAGTTCCTTTTTTATACTGTCAGAAATTATGTCTAATAGACTGCAGTCATAGGAAGAGGTGTAATAAAGGAAAAAAGAGATAGCTAACAGTTTATTAAAAAAAAGCCAGAAGCACAAGAAAGAGTTTTCTAGGCCCCCTGTCCATTGGAAGATTATCCCGGATGTTAATTCCAAGGTCATGCATATGAATGTTGGAATCTTTTCAGTAAAGGGGAAGCTAGCCTGGAACCAAAAATTCATTGGTAGAAATGGATGAATTCAAATTGGTTTCACAAAGGGCAAAGATATCTGGTGACTATTCCAAGAGACAAGATTCTATGCTGCAGAATTTGGAATGGATACCATGAATATTAGAGAAAGAAAGGTTTGGGGGCTTTGGGGTAGTTTTTTTTTTTTTGCAAAGATAGATACAAATTTTTTCTATACAAACATGATGAATTAAAAAATAAACTTTGACAGAAACATTGCTTATATATGGTAATTTTTTTCTTAATCATTTCATTACAAGCAAGATGATTGTTACTTTGGGTATATCTCTCTGTAGTAGCAGTCTTAGCACAGTTTCCTGCATTATGTTTAGCAAATGGGTCCCACTGAATAATGCTCTCCTGTTCACCAGTTGGTTTCCTTTTATGCTTTTATGCTTGTCCTCTCTCATTTGCATATGATACTACACCTCCCTGAATCGAAGAGATCAGATACTCTTGTTTTTTCTTCTACTACTTCTGATTATTCTCATACTGTGCTCTTGTCTTTCTTGTCTTCCTTTTAATGGTGATCATGGTCTTCATTTTCTTCTTCAATCTCATCCATTTTTTCACTTTCTTTCCATTTCAATAGTGAAAGTTTTTGATCAACAAAAAGAAGTAACGTTAACCACAGACACGAGTGAAGAGGCGATTGCTGCTATTATATTGCAAGAACACCTAATCATGTACATATCGAGAAGGCTAATGTCAGCCGAGATTAACTACTCGAATATTGAAAAAGAAGCACTAGCAGTTGTATGGAGCATGGAAAGGGTACAAAAGTTTTTTGATAGGAAAATCTTCTTATTAAAATCAGACCACAAACCATTGGAATTCATATTTAACCCGAGATAAGAATTGCCAAAAGTAACATCATCAAGGGTTTTAAGATGGGTGATAAAAACCATGACATTCAATTTTAACATAGTATATGTAAAAGGGAACACTATCCCTCACATAGATGCTTTATCAAGTTTACTGTTCAATAATGAAAGAAGAAAAACAGGAAAATGCTGAAGACAAAATAATACACTGGGTAGAAACAGTAGACTCAACGTAGGAACAAAGCAAGACCCATTATTAAGCAGAATAATAGAGAGAATAAAAAATAATGTATGGAGCAATTGTTCGATGGCTGAGTGACCCTTTCAAGAAATGAAGCACAAACTGATCATAGAAAGTGGCATAATTAAGGATATGAATTGGAACTCTTTTTGATTCGATATATTTTGGGTTTTTTCTTTTAGTCGAATACTTGCTTCATAGTCTTTCAATAATCCAATTTCATTTTCTTGTGCCTTCATGGAATTGATTAACCTTGCTGTATCTACTTTTAATATATCCATTCCTAGTAATGCATGATCTTTTTCTATTAGGTTGGTGCAAAAATAATGTCGTTTTCTCACGTAGTAACATATGTGAGAAAACGACATTATTTTTGCACCAACCTAATACAACTCTAATGGGAATTACTTTAAAACGCTTATCAGTTTCAAAATTGCCTTGAAATGTACCCATTATTTTTATAGTCATTCCATCAAATTGCTTTTTTTTAATTTAGGTCATCCCAATTTGGTCCAGAAATTTTTTGGTATCAATGTGACTTTACTGCCTTATCAACTTGCATGTTAAATATCTGACCATTTATCCTTATTTTTACTCTCCTTTTTTTTTACATATTCACTGTAAATATTTCAGCCTCTTCTTCAGAGGGGGTTTGTACTTTTTGTAATCTTTCTATTTTCTTTTCATATTTGCATATGTTCTGAAAATTAACTCTTTTTTCGCAATTTGAGCATATTTTTCCTGAAGCAGGACATTTGAACTTGTCTCTCATGATTTTTTCCACAGTATCTGCATTTAATTATGGACTTGGTTTCACTTGTCCTATATGCCTCAAATTCCTCTTTTGGTTGATTAAATTCTCTAATCAACTGAAACTGTTGTAAAAACTCAACACTAGCTTCTAAACTCATGCTACTACTTTGTAACCCATCCAGTATTTTTCGTTTGTGGTTTTGGCCTTGCAAACCTTCAATTATTCTGAGAAAAATTAACTTGTCTTTTATAGTAATTTCCCAAGTTCCCAACTTTTCAAATTCACAATACTTGGCACGTTCTTTTAATCTATGTAAGTACTGCATTATGGACTCATTGGGTGCTTGTCTTGTTTCTAAAAACTTGGTTTTTTCAGCAATGACAATCTTTTCTTTGGTCTTATGTTCTTTTTTGTAATTTTGGCAATTTCTTCAAATGTTCTTTCTTATAATTCACTTGGGTAAAACATTGTCAAAACATTCTTTACTGCTTTGCACCCAGCAAGATATAAATCTGCTATCTCATTCTCTCCTCCTCTGATGTTGGTGTCTCATAATTTTTTACTCTTGCAAATGCTGCAAAAGTTCTTATCCACATTTCCACATGTTCTGGGTGTCCCAGCACATTTAAGGATCCTATTGATAATGTCATTGCTATGTTGGGTATATTTCTCTGTAGTAGCAGTCTTAGCACAGTTCTCTGCATTATGTTAAGCAAACGGGTTCACTGAGTAATGCTGTCCTGTTCACCAGTTGCTTTCCTTTTATGCTTGTCCTATTTCATTTGCATATGATACTACAGTGATAATGTCACTAAGATGCCAGGGGTTACTGAGAGTGAAAGAAGACTTTAATGAGGAAAAAAAGGACAATAAAAAACAGGATTGAGGAAGACAGAAGATGATGATTATTGCATTTTAATTTTTGAAGATTGTTGGTGGCATGAAAACAAGAAATCAGAAGAGAGTTCCACAGGCAAGAAGTACAAGAAAAACTATTAGAATAGAACTTATGATTACATCTAGCTATTTCAATAGTAAAATGATGAGACCTAGCTGCCAATTTAGTAGTACACTTAAATTAATGCAGTCAAGGTACCAAAGAAGAGAGCACAGTAGAACATCTGCCATAATATTTTTAGAAATGACAGAGGGAAGCCATGTCATGGTGGTGGGAAAGTGACTGAAGTTGAGATGCTAGGTCAGGACTGATAATATTGTAGACCCTTCTTTGGATTTTGTCAAGAATCTCAAGATATATAGCAGGAGCACTAAACAAGATATGGCAGCAATATTCAAGACATAGAAGAATGTTAAATTTATAAATGTGCAAGATGGATTTTGATGAGAAAAATTGTCTGACATTTTTGTCCTGCACTCATATGTATACATATGGGCAACCACATTAAAAAAGACTATGAGTCATATCCCGTCACTATTGAAGTGGTGGGAGGGAGTTAATAATATCCAGTTGATTTGTTCTGATGCAAGTTGGGGACACACAGACAAAATTTAGCTTTATACAGATTTCTAAAAGGTTATTAGAGAATAAATAAAAATGACAACATAAGGTATATGTGTGTCTACAAGTACAATTGTAGAAAGACTTTGATCTATTCTGAAAGATATAATTCAGTAATGTTGTGATCATTTTAGTTTACTAAATAAGGAACAAGAGATATTTACTGATAAACATTAGCACATTTTGCAATGAGACAACATGAATTTATCCTGCAACACTAAAACCTTGTCCATCAAACAATATGCTAAGTATAGCAATCTTATATATAATGCAATAGATTCCAACATGCCTTTGGGAGATAGGATGTGAACATTTCAATATTTAATGAATCCTTGACTTCACTTAGAAATTGATATTGTTCTGGATATGAGATTCCAATAGAATATTATCTACTTGATAGATCAATAGCTGCATTACAGGGACAAATAGAGATTACTGTGCAACAGAAAAGTAATCACCCTGGCAATGAGTTATCAATAAGGCTATACATTCATGTCACATTTCTCTATCCGTTGTTTGTCAAGACAGAAGAGAACATGGACTTGTTATTCTATAATAAAGAAGAGTTTGAAATGAATAGCAAACAGCACCAGATTTGCAAGAAATTCCTGCTCTTATTCTGATTTAAGAAGCATATTAATGTTCACGTATTAACACAGTAAATTACGCATGATGTTACACAAGGGAATTGTTATCTTGGCCATTTATTCTTGTACGTGACATAATCTGGTTTGTGACAATGAAAGTTGTAAACTGACTGCAATCAAATCATCTGCACAGATGATTGACTAACTGCAGCTTGTTTAGTATTGTTAAATGTTATTTCTTTGCTCCTTTTTCCATGATTTGGGGATATAATAGTCATATCAAGGTATGCATTGAGTTGCGCTGAAAAGAAGATGTGTTTTTGTGTGCACATCTATATCAAAGATAAATGGTTCAATGACATGAACAAAATAAAACCTATAGATTGGAAAAAAAACTAAAATAACTAAAAGTATGTAGACGTAGCATAAAGTATAAGTATGTATAAAGTGGAATACTATCTATATTGTGTTGGCAAAATGATAATTCTATATTATCAGCATTAGGAGTACTCCACCCCCCAAAACTGCAATGTTATCAGTCCTGGCCTTGACATTTCAGCTTAAGTCATTTTCCAACAATCATAACATAGCTTCTCTGTGTCTTTTCTATAAATATTTCCATGGTAATTGTTCTGATGAGCTTTCCTCATTGGTACTTTGATTTCATTAATTTAAGTGTAGTACTAGATTGGCAGCTAGATCTCGTAATTTAACTTTTAAAATTGCTAGTTTTTACCTTAAGTTCTATGTTAATAGGTTCTTCTCCTGCATTTCTCATTTGTGAATCTCTTCTGCCCTCCTGCTTTCGCATCAACTATGATCTTCAAAAATGAAATATCAATTGTCATCTTTTGTTTCCTTGAATCTTTTTCTTTTATTGTCTTTTCTCCTCAGTAATGTTTTTTAAGCTCCTTCTGAAAAACCAAATGCCTGCATCTTAGTTGCTTTTACTGCTTTGTTTGGGGTAAAAAGAAAAACCAACTTAGCCTTCACTAATTTGACTAAAACAATACCACTTTTGGTTATACTATGACAATTGTTATATCAGTATGCGCTTCTAAATTAAATTTAGAAAATAAAGAAACTTTTGATATATTACAAAAATTCAAAATAGAAATGAAATACTAAAGAGATTTGCAGAGTTTATAGAGAGAGTACTCTGAAAATCTGAACATGCCAAATTTGTTGCTGAACAATCGTTCATGGTCAATTAAACCTTCTGATGTTCATAACAATTAAATCAAGACATTATAGGAAAAATAATCAATGTTATATGAGACAGGAAATAGTAAAAATAATTAAAATATTTAAATAAAGCAGTGAAAATAATGTGTACCAGCTTGGTTATTGTACTGAAGGCAACCTCTCAAACTACTCAATTATAAAAGAATCCTCACTTACAAGCAGTATTTAAATTGCATTAAATAAAGCTTCAATGTTCATCTGTTTATCTTTACAGTTATATTAATCATTTTCAAATGTAACATCTGTTAGGTTCAACAAAAAATTATTGGCTCATATTTAAATATTCTATTCTTAAATAAATCATGACAGTGGAAACTTTACAACATTCAAGAGATTATAAGAGAAGCAAAATCCCCACAAAGTGTACCAAAGGAAAATGCTGTGTATATAGTGGGATTGTAGTCTTCCACTTTGAGCTCCTTCTGAAAAAGCAACTAATTCAGACAAATATTGCTATGAGTTAAACTGACTGAAGTCTATAATCAATGAAAAGCATCCAGAATTCATTAAGAGAAAGGGTATATTATTCCTGCAGGATGATGCAAGGTTGCATATTTTTTGTTACAGCATAGCTGAGAAATTTTCATTCATCTACTTTATTCACCAGATGTTTTATATCTAAAGATATTAAAAAAAAGATATTCAAGATTGCAAAATGTTACCTAGAGCAATTCTTTGCTGAAAAGATAAAAACTTCTGGGAAGAAGGAATTGTGAAATATCATAAAAGAAGGCATTGGAACAAGACAGTAAATATTTTATTTAATAAAGCTCATGTCAAATATGAAAAAATATATTATTTTTACTTAATCAAATGAATTTTCACTTACCTAATACATATAAGCCAAAAGTTTAAAATAACCTCACAAAAATCAAAATTTCTTTACAATTGCAGGATATTACATCATCCACTTTTAATTAATGTAAACAAATTGCATGAGCCTCAAGTCTGAAACATTGTAACAGAGTTTTAGTTAGTTTGAATTGTTTTAAAGAACAGATTTCAGTAAGTTTTTATATATTAAAAATGGGCAAAAGACATTCAAAGAGAATTACAAAGAGAGTACCTGAGAGCATGAAATCAATGTCCAAATGGGTTGGAGAAAGACAGTATTTCACAATGTTATCATGAAGTAGCAAACTGATTCTGAATGAAAGAAAAATGAACACTCCAGTAAAACAACTTCTAGTGAGTGATTGTCAAATCCATTATTTCACAATCTCAAACAAGTTCATGCATAAAATATTCAAGGTAAACTGTTTCTCAGAGGTACTAATGTGGGTCGTAGAACCGTTTCTTGAAGACTAGTCAATGAATTTCAGATAACATTCATAAAACCTACCTGAAGATCAAGATTGATTGTGGAAATGAAAAAGCTCTTGGTAATTGCCAAAAAGCATGAACATTTGAAAAAAAACAATGGGAAAACATTCTCTGTTGAATCCACACCGTAACAGTTTGTTGTGCATCAGTATTACATCAGAAAGACTTTGGGAAAGAGAGATGATGGAAAATATATGAAAGAGAACTTATGAAAGCCTCTCCTAACCAGATGAGTTTGAAACAGCTCGTTTATATTTTTTGGACCCTCAAACAACCGTGGATGGCCAAAAGTATCTATAAATGTTAGAGGATAAACTAGAGATTCACATGTACATACATGGTTGCAGCACATTTATGCATGATGATGCACCATGCCACAAAGCAAAGAATATCTTAAAAATATCACAGCTACCATATTGGAATGACCTGGCAACAGCTCTGACTTTAACCCCAGAGAAAATTTGTGGAATTATGTGAAGAATAAGGTTGCAGTAAAGGCTATTGTGGATGCTATTAAAGAAGTCTGGATCACTTGGATGTCAGCAGAAAATTGTCAGTTTCATACTCAGCATACATAATTGTATTGACGTGGTTATCAAAGTGAAAGTTGGCCAAACAAAATACTAATTTATACTGAAATTAATAGAAAATAAACTACTTTTAATAAATTTGGTACATTGAAGTGAGTACTACCTTTTATTTTTATGCTATTGAAACTGTTGTTGGCTACAACTGTATACATTCTGTATGAGTATATATTAATAGGGACATATCCAAATATACATTAATATTCTTATTATTTATATACACCCACAAGCATATATATTCTGGACTATGATAGAACATTTGATATGAGGAATTATTATATGCTTTGCAAACCAGCATGCTTATCTTGGATGTTATACTCTGGCCTTCTCCATGGATTTGCCTTTGTATTTGGTAATCTTATTGGATTTTCAAACTGAAACCTTTATCTAATTGACAGGGATTGATTGTTCTCATTCTGCTTCCAATACTCCATATCTGTTAATACTTACTAGTTATATTCATCATTATGTCATTGTTCATTTCTACCACTGAATCAGAGTATGTGACTTTTCAGTACCCAGAGATTGAACTCACAATCACTAAGGAACACAATATGTTTTAACCAACAGACTATGTATCTCTTGAAAAATATAATGCTGAAATTCTGGTGTGGAACTGTCAGTGTCCTAACTCCAGTGCTGGAACTTTTTTAAAGTTCTTTCTTTTTTAATCCCAAATAGTATTCATCTATGCTAAGTCTTCTAAAGAAATTTTTAGATCCTAAAATGTGCAATGATTCTTTCAGTTGTCTTATCCCATAGTCTATTATTTTGACTTCATCCTCCAGGGGTTGATGATCACCCTTTCCCAATATATGTGATCAGTCAAACCTGCTTTCAAAATATTTCTCTGAACAACAGCATTTGATGTTCCTCCCTCCTTATTTACTAGACGCTCTTTTGTATTTCTTGCCATCACTAAATGGCAGGAAAAGCAAACAGTTCTTAGTAATGGATTTTTTTGAGTGGAAACTTACTTTTGGAGATATATCAGCAAAGTGTTCAACTGCTTTTAAATACCATCTGATGTTGTATAGATTGCAGAGGTTACTGAATATGACGGTAGATACCTGAATAAGGCCAGAGGTACAATGGCTAAAACATTGTGAGTATAAAAACCAAGATTATCATGCTGGTTTGAATAGTAAAGCATATAATGATAATTCTTCATAAAATAAATTAATCTTAAAATTAAATATTATTTCTTAATTATCCTATACAAGATTAACTTAAAAATTCATATATGAAAAATAATGAAAGATATTTTAAAAATAAGGTATATTTCATGAATTGATCATCCCCAATTCAAGTTTCCTTCAAAAGAAAAGCACATTATAAATATGTTTATGCAAAATTTCATCAGTTAGTTTACATGAAGTACACATTTGTAATGACAAAAGCAATTGTCATAGTTATTTGAATGCATGGTGGAATTTTCTTTACTCATATGGATTATACTGGTAGAGATAGTCATTCATCACTAATTCCAAAAATTTAATATAAGATGAAAAAATGCTCAAAATAATTATCAAGATTTCCTTTACTACAAACTTTAGTGAAATCCAACAAAAAAATTCCTGCATGCAGCATAGATAGAATCAGTCACAAAATGATTAATGACAGCAAAAGTTTGTTCTCAATATTTTATTAAAAGTTAGTTGGTATTAATGGTCTTTGAAAATGTTCAAAGGATATCAGAATGCTATTAGGATCACAAGAAAGAAAAGATTTTTGCTCTGTTCTGAAGTCATAATGTCCCTTCTTTTAATAATTGAGTTGTAACAAGCCTCACCAATCTATCTACCATGTAATTCTGCTAGCCAATAACAGCACAAAAATCTGTATAAATTTATAAAGTCTATGAGTGGTGTCATGTTGGAAATGGCATTTTTATCAGTAATATATTCAATTGTACTGTTGCTAAGGTGGCTGCTGCTTTCTTGAGAGTTTGCAATGGACCTTCAACACAGACTTTGTTAGAAGAATAATTGGCTGCCATAGAAATTATGAAATGGAAATATCCAACTATTTATGTCTCTCTGTCTAGCAAATCGACATCCATGTGCAAAAACATCAATCACTTCACTGCAGGTCCTATTTTGTGTTTCTCCCCTTTTAATTATTCATTTATTCTTCTCACACAACTCCTTTGCTGCATTTTAATGATTTCTTTTAACTTTGATCTATTTTTCCCCATTTCAGCCTGGTTGTGACATAGTATTTTCTTTTTTCAGTACACATTCCTTCTGACATCCTTGATGGATAAATGTATGGCAAAGGTAAAAGCTACTTGACAAACTACTTACTTCTCTTATCCATAGAGAATATAGTTTTGTATTGATAAATTCTGTGACAGCCAAATAGTAAGAGAAAACAGACACAGAATTGATTGATTTGTTTTTTACAGCTTATCAACCTTTTAATCTTACATTTAATTTAAATCTAATATTGTTGATTTTTCTCTCTGAATTTCTTTGATGAGGAGTTATGATTGTTTACATTATTTAGAAGCAGATGATTGTCCTCAGCTTTGTTGTTATTATCACAATGCCTTAACTGTCATGTCCTCATCAGCTGCTTGTTGATCTGGATAATGATCTTCAGTGTAGAACTTGGAGACTTAAACCTAGTCTGCCCAAATGCCTGAAGGAGGCCAGAATGCACAATGCTGAAATGTGATAATAACAATGCAGATGAGAATATTAGTTCGAATATAAATAATATGAACAATGCATTTTTATTACTGTTGTTTTTTATTATTAACTGATTGATCCATTCTCTAAGCTAACACACTGTCCAGTAAATAGTTTAAAATGTTCCTATTAAAACCACCTATAACCTGGTCTAGTGCTTCTAGTTATGACTAATTGCTGTAGTGTTCTTTGTTAGTTGCATTTGTTTGATACTTTATTTTGTATAGCACACACTTCTGTGAGAAGGCAGGAAACTAGCAGCAGACCAAAGATTAGCATGTTAGTTAATTCTATAAAATTTTGCCCATGAGTTTGATTTTAATTCTATTATGGTCTTATGTCAAACTAGAATAAGCTTAGTATATATTTACTTAAGTACTGGGTTTGCTTCAGACTCCTTACCAATAAAAAATGTGTCAACTCCATCAGCTGTATATTTTTCTTTGTCTTTCCTAACCTTTGTAACTTTGTTTCTAAGATGATGATGATGATGATGATGATAATTTTACTTGCATGTTTGAGACATGTTCATTTCATTGGCCTCTTCACCAGATACCACATGTCACACGAGAAAGAAAATGAAACAGATGAAACATTATGAAACAACAACAAAGATAGAGATAATAAAAATATTCTTATGTTTTTTTTTCTATTTTGTTTATGTTTTGCATGAAAATTCTTTTGTGCCATTGGAACATTTTCCATTAGGCAAATACTGGGTTTCTCTATCCTGTAAATAAAAGAGTTCTATTGAAATATTTTAAACAATATATTTCTTCATGGATTAACAAGATAATTTCAAGTGATCATATTGTTTATTATCAAAAGAAATCTGATAGACACAATATAACAAACATTTCCTATATAAATATTATTACAAGTGTTGATTTTATTGTTAAAAAGGTCAGTTTATTCAGAAGGCCATCTGTAGCAGATATTCACAGCAGTCAAATGTCAATAGCTCATCTTTGTACAAATATGCACACACAGATTTCCATTTCAATCAAATCCAATTATCTTATGACCTAGTAAATCATTGAGGCAATATGTCAATTCCAATCTTCACTTCAAATAACATATGACAGTGTGTAATGGGTTTTGTATTATCTGTAGTTTAGAATAATTACTGATCTGACTTATTGAAAGAGGTGGATTCATGCCTTTCCCAAGGGCCTAACTGTGAACACAAACTAATTTAACAGGAATTTGAACTCAGTACCTCCAAATAAATTTAAGACAATACTACTGGCAGCAGTGCATGTTAAAACTGACACATAAAAACTGTAATAAACCATTTCATTTTGAAGAAATGTTAATCTAGGTTAAATAAAATGTTGAAATAATTTTACAAATCTTTTTTAAATCTGTTTAATACTATTTTTCATCCCTACTTCAAATTACTGATATGGATATATGAATAAATATTTAGATATGTGCAAAAGTTCCCTTCACTGTTTTTTTTTTGAAAACTAGAGACTGGATACAAAAATAGAAAACTAATAGAAATAGTGGAAGTTTTTAGGCACATCTAATAAATTTAGATAAAAATAAATATTAAATAATAAATGATATTGATATTAAAATATGACATCAGCAACATTGTATATCAACTTAGTGAAATACTGAATATGGATAACTGTTATAGTGGAACACACCTATTCTATAGTTAATAGGCTTTCCCACCTATAATAAGTAGGAGTAGTAAGAGTATCATGTCAGTCGCGCAGTCACTCAATGGTTCGGTCAGTCAGTCAATGCCGGATGACTGTTAGTCGGATACTAAAGTATCAGTGACCACAACTAGATTTTCTGTGTCATAACTATTATATGAAGTTCCTAACGTTTTGTACGTTGAACCTTTTTTAGAACCGACTCAGTACAAATACAAGCCTCCCCTGTGAAATCACTCCATAACAATAACATTTCCTTCTGATAATTTTATCACATATGAAGAGCTATCCTCTCTGTCCCTTAATTTATCTATCTATGCATATTTATACCCATTATTATATCTTTTTCACGCACACACACACACATATATATATATATATATATTATTTTATTTTTTTAAGTATTGCATCCCGAGCAAGGCATGAAGCCACTAGGATGCAGGGGGGTTGCAGAAGATTTGGAGGAAGAGCAGATAGGAGTGATAGAAGAAAGGATGAAGGGAGGGATAGTGTGTAGATCAAGGTAACTGGAGATGTCGATTGACATTACATTTGAATAGTTGGAGATCATAGCTATCAGGAAAACAGTAATTGGGAAGGGTGTTCCACAGGCGAGAGGTGCGAGGTATGAAGCTATTGGAGTAGAAGAGACGGCTACATTTAAAAGTTTCTACAGTGTAAGGGTGAGAGCGGGATGCCAGCCTCATAGGACGCTTGAATTCATGGAGACTGGAAACCAGTGAAAGCAGCTCATCGGACCAATTACCATGAAAGTATTTGTAGAGGAGACAGAGAGAGGCGATGGCGCGTCTGTGAGATAGTGGCTGCAGGCGAGATGCCAGATCAGGGCCAATCACATTACATATCCGTCTCTGGATCTTGTCAAGAACTCCGAGGTAAACAGAAAGTGCCCCAGACCATACATGGCAGCAATACTCCATGCAAGGGCGAATGGTCGTTTTGTATATTTGAAGTATCGATTCAGGAGAGAAAAATTTCCTGGCGCGGCACAGAGAGCCAACTTTCCTCGCGGTGGACGATGCAATTGACTCAATGTATTTGTTCCATCTCAGGTCAGCAGTCAACGTGAGACCGAGCAGACGCAGGGAGTTGCTCTCAAGAAGTTGATTATCAGACATTCTAATGGGGGGCAGGTAAGGATCTCTATGGTGGTTAATGGAGAGTAGTTTAGTTTTTGAGGCGTTAAATTTGACCATCCAATTGTTGCCCCAGTTAACAACTGATTGGAGGTCTATTTCAAGACGCACAGCCAGGTTAGTTTTGACAGCGACACTAGATTTGTTTTTGAGGCAGGAGTAAATTGTAGTGTCGTCTGCGTAGATGCCAACTTGGGAACCAATGGCGTCAGGATGATGAAAATAAGAAAAAATGTGGGGCCAAGGATGGAGCCTTGGGGAACACCTGTGTTCATAGGATAGGAACTGGAGGAGAATCCATTGAGAACGACCTTCAATTCTCGGTTTGACAGGAATGATTGTATTAGATCAAACAGTCGACCAGTAATACCATAACCCTGGAGCTTACGAAGAAGGCCGGCATGCCAAACCCTATCAAACGCTTTGGAGATGTCTAGGGCCATGGCACAAGCCTCACCATTATTTTGAAGTGCTTGGTAGACGTCAAGCACGTCAGCTGTAGAATGGGCGTAGCGGAAACCATATTGCTTGTCTGAGAGAAGGTCGTGTGCAGTAAGGTGGTTAACCACTTCTGCGTTGATTAGGGCTTTGAAGACTTTGCCGAAGAGGGTAGAAGATTAATAGGATAGTAATTAGAGGGGTCAGAGGGGTGTCCAGAGTTCTTAAAGACAGGAACAATGGATGAGGACTTCCACCAGTCAGGAAAGCAGGATTCCTTGAGGCAGTAATTATACAGTTTAGAGAGGGCGGGTGCTAGCTCAGGCGCGCATTTCTTCAAGACAATGGCTGGTAAGCGATCTCCACCACTAGCCTTGTGGGGGTCTAATTTGAAGATAATACCCAGTACTGATGTCGGGGTTATGCGTAAGCTACTCAATAGGGCCTCAGTTGTTAAAGGGAAGTCTGGTATGGGTACACCGATGGAGTCAAGCGTCGAATTATATGAGAACTTCCGAGCAAGGCATTCAGCGTCGTTGGTTGAGGAGGTCAAGACCTCGAACTGGTTGAATAAAAGAGGTATGGAGGGTTTTCTATTGTTCAGGACACTCTTGCAGAGCCACCAATAATCTTTGGAGCCAAATTTGCGAGATGCAATATGCTCCCTCATCCAAACAGCAAATATTGTCTTAGCTTCGTTGAGGACATGCTTACACTCACTACGGGCGGAGGCAAAGAGACGTCTATTGCAGTCCAACATGTCGCTACGAAATATGTGAAAGAAGTGTTTCCTATGGGCAATGGCGGCTGAGCAAGCAGTGGAGAACCAAGGGGAGGAGTGCGACTTGACCTTAAATTTCCTTGAGGGGATGAAAGCGTCGATTCCAGCTTTAATCCAAGATGAGACCTCAGAAGCACATTCTTGGACAGGGAGTGTAAAGACAACATCCCAGGGGACATCGCGGATGAAGTCACGGAACGAGTCCCAATCAGATCGTTGGTAGTAGAACGAGGTTCTAGTAATGGGAGGTTCTTTGCGGGGTGTGGAGTTGAAGGAAATGTTAACAGATACCACAGCATGATCGGAGTTACCAAGAGGGCAGAGCTGTGTGCCGTTACAGGATTCGGGGATGGAGGTAAAACACAGATCGAGAAGGGAGGCCTTATCTGCCAGGTTGGGGCAAAATGCGTGGGGAAGTTGACTATCTGCGTGAGGGATTGAGAAATTGAGAAGTTAAGTGTTTGAATGCCAGCCCAGTCAGTAGTAGCATTCTCGAGCCACTTGGTATGATGGGCGTTAAAGTCACCAAACACAAATATGTGAGCAAACGGGTGGAGAGCGAGGGCCTTGTCTATGCTGTCAGATATGCTATCGAGTATACCGCAGTCTTGAGAGGATGGAGAGCGATAGAGGAAGAAGAGATAGCTTATGGCATTGAGGAGAGATAGTCGAAGACACATGTATGAATGGTCTGGTGATTCGAGAGACAACTCTCTGGCCAGGGGAAGATGATCCTTGACATAGACACCAAGGCCGTGCATGTGGGTTAGAGAGTCTTTCATGAGGATAGGAAGGTAGCCGGGGATCGAGAAATCAGAGGAGGGAATAGACGGGACAAGGTTTGTCTTGCACAGAGCCATTATATCCGAGCTGTTTGCAGTGAGGAAAGATTCCATACTGCAGAAATTTGTTCTAATGCCACGGATGTTGCTGAACGAAATGTTGAGGGGTTTAGGTGATTTTTGAGGGGCTAGTTTAGGTTTACATTTTTGGTTCATTTGAGTCTTCATGTGGAGTAATTGTTGGAAGATGAGAAGGCCTGAAGTACTTCAGGCCTTATATATATATGTGTGTGTGTGTGTTTGTGTGGATGTGTGGATGTGCGTATATATATGTGTGTGTGTGTGTGTGATAAAATATAATTTTAAGGTAGGTTATATCTATGGATTAAAGTGTTCAATATCAAGGATACAGCAGCATATGTAAATAAAAAACTGGGCATTGAAATCAACACCTAAAGGTGACATTCTTTTATATGCTAAATGCAATCAATGGCCTGACAGTTGCATTTAACCTGAAACAGACTGTCATTTCTGAGTGTTGCTTTCAAATATCACTTTAGATATACATACATACATACACACACACACACACATATATATATATATATATATATATATATATATAATATATAAAGAAATAATCATTCATAGAATCAATCAGCAATATGATTATTTCTTTATATATAAAATATATGCTGCCTAATTTAATATGTATGTATATATATATATATATATATATATATATATATATATATATATATATATATATATATATATAAAGAAGTTTTAAGGTGTGGTATATTTATGGGATAAAGTGCACAATATCAGAGATAGAGCCTATGTAAATATAAATATAAAAGTGAACATTGAAGTCAACCCTCAGAGGAAACAGGCTGTTTCATGGTGGATGTAATCATCAGGCTGCTGACTGTGTCCAGCATGAATCAACCTGTCGCCTCTGAGTATTGGCTTCAATGTTCACTTTTATATATATATATATATATATATATATATATATATATATATAAAGCACAAGTAGTTAAATTAAGATTTAAACTAAAGATATTGGTTTTGACATTACTATTAATCTTGTTTGCTTACAAAATGAGATTTTTTGCAAATGTGTTTTACTTTACTTTATGAATAAACATAAATACTCCAGTTACATAAATGCCTGCAATGTTTTTATACAACTGAAGGTAAAGTATTATGATAAAGAGAATATGGAACATCATGAAGAGTTCTTGATAGATCCGAAGCATTGTCAGTGTGAAAAAAAACAGAAACTTGAATCTATTATGGCTGTTAATGATGTCAGACTCTGCTAGGGGGCATGAAAGTAGCAGCAGACAGTAAAGATAATACATAAAGCAATGAAAAAACAAGATTAACAACTCTGAATTATTAAGAGAGTGCCACCTGCTGCAATTGACTATGATCAGAGAATGCTGATAGCATCTAAACACATGAGTGATTTTTGCAATTTCTTCCTTATTTTCTTATTCCTTGGTGTTTTTTAAATATAAAGTAATATTTAGATTATATCATTGCTTCATTGGACTCAATTTCATCCTTGTTATTGTTTAATTCCACTATAGATATTTTCTACAATGACATCTGCAGAGTCTTAGAAAAACAGATACCAATTTTTATAGTAAAAATATAAAGAACTTCTAAAAAGAGTAAGTGACTGTCTGAGAGAATGAAAGAGTGAAATCATTTTGTATCTCTTCATGTTGAAAATAAAACAGTAAGACATATAAGTGCAATGAATGAGAATAGATAAATTATAAAACAAAATAATTTTATTTTATATATCATTTACATCCAATTCTTTAGCAGCATATATGTTCGCATACAATATATATGCACAAACACAAATCAACAAACATGTACAAAACACAATTATATAGAAAAATATACATATAAAAATACATGTATTAACATACTGACTTCCAACCTCATGCTTGGTATTTTTATATACATTTTCATCTGTGAGCTACCAACAACGATTTTATTCACAGTGATACTATTTGTGTGAAAATATGTGAAATCTTCAATTGAAGCTATAAATCAACTCATAAAAATTTTTTATTGCCTTAGTTGACTCTTATAAAGTTGGTGTTTGAAGTCGGATTTCATATTGGTCTCTGATAGTCAATGTGGTAATGAACACAGTTCAACAATAAATCCTTAGCATGAAAACTTCAAGGCTAGAAGCTTCATCCATGAGAATATGCCATGGAAAAACTTCGTCAAAAACACAATTCTGATATGTATTAAACATGACATATATTCTCATATCTCTTCAGCCATCAAAATTTCTGCTCATCCTGAGTTTTCAAGTGATTAATTTGAATGGGAATATGACAAGGTAAATTTGTTGTCAACATTATTTATAAAATATCAATTGATAAACATTTAAAAAAATAACTTTCCTGGTCACTAAGAATAAATTAGTCTAAAAGTGCACCTGCATTCCACTAAATTAGTATTAATTGTTTTTATGATGAATTCATGACTGAATATAATCTAAACTCTGCTTTAGTAAAAAATAATGCTGAAAAGATCCCAATTTTTTTCTAAAGGTACTTATTCATAATGTATTTTACATCTCCACTATGCCATGTACACAAGGAGAAACCATTATCATTCCCTTTGTATTCCAATGGTAAGAAGGTAGCTCTATTAGGACAGTTTCTCCCCAAGGGCTGCTTTGGAACAAACTCCCAAAAGGATGCTTCCATGACAACTACAATCTTTACTTCATATCCTCATAATCTACAATTCTTATGAAAAATGACCCCAATTAATAGCACTCTATTTTGAGTGGCTCTTGGGTGAACAATAAAATAAAAAAAATCTTCTCTAGGATAACAGAAATATATGGCATCAATACAAAATCTCCAACATTTTAACAACTCATACTTAGATCATTACACTATATATATTAACAGATAAACAATATTTTTTGAGAGGTTTTGAAATGTTTTTTTGTTTCAGACTGCTTTAAACTGACTGCCAAACATGGAAGAGAACTGCAGCAAAAAAAAAAAAAGACATAACAGACAAAAAAATGAGATCAAATGTAAACAAACACAGAACATTCTCTTCAGTTACAAGAAAAAAAAGGCAAAACTTAGAACTTCAATATATTGTTGGCTTTCTCTATTTTTTAATAAATTAAAACCACCTATAATAGAAATGACTACATGACAAGTTATTAAATTGTTATCAATTGAAAATTATCCCTGTCCTCTTTGATAAAATAAGTGCTAACACACAACCTATACTTCATCAATTTGTTTGTATACTATGTTAGATTTAAGTAAAATCCATGTGAATTTCAGTTTATAATATCTGTCTTTATTACAAATACCAATAACTTGTTCAGGAAAGTCAAGTTTATTACACAGTTTAATATAAATTTACTTCAAGACATCATGCCTCTCCACAATTTCATAGATCCCTTGTAGGTTTACAGCCATATCATGTTAAAACACTCGTTTATATATGAACATAAGCAATGGTGAGCCTAGTCATTACCTAGATGGGCAATCACTTGGAAATACCAAATGCTGTAAGTTTGGATGTGCAGATGGTGTAAAGGATAATAGCTCAGATTTGTTAATTTGAAAGCTGAGCTCCTGTTCTAGTTGAGTTTGTTATATTCACTTACATGCTAACACCCTTGGGAAAGGTATGAATCCACCTCTTCTTCCCACAGCTATGGGTTAATTAGCAATACTTTTATTACTAAATTATTATTATTATTATCTCAAAAAAATTCTTACAATCTAAAAATAATTTCTGGCTTTAAACAATCAGCAAAGAGTATAAAATTGAATCAATCAATCAAAGCTATCCCTTGTAGCTCTTAGCACTGTTTATCCTTTTACTATCTCTTCCACCCCCTGTTCTGCCATCCATTTATACTTCTTTTTCTTCAGTGTGTCCAGTGAGTGTCAAATTCTGCAAGCCTTTTTTTCTCATTATGTGCTCTACAAATTTCAACTCACTCTTTTTGATTCTAATAATAAGCATCCTTTTTGTTTCCACTTTCATTAAAACCTCCTCTTTGCTTACATTCTCAATTCATGGTATTCTCAGTATCCTTTTATAGAACAACACATTTGTTATCTCAAGTCTCGTTTTCAACTGCAAAGAAATTGTACAATATTTACTGTCATATAGGAGAATTAATATTACATAGCAGCCCAGCACTCTTTCCTTTGTTTCTAATGAAGCCTTTTGTCTCACTTAATACTTTCTATCATTGTTGAAAGGTATCTTTCACTATACCAATGTGCCTTCAAATTTCAGTGTTACATTTTCCATTATTTATTCAGATATCAAACTTCTGTACTTTTGACATTTCCAATTTTTAGATTAAATTCTTGGCTGTTTCTCTGGATTACAACATTAGATTTTGTTTTCTTACAATTAATGATTAGACTACCTTGTCTTGGAGTTCCTGAAGTTTTCTTCCTATTTCTGCCATCAACATGCTGTCATCTGTATATCTTCAGATATCTTAATAAAATTTCTTTCTTTCATTCCTTCAAATAATTTGCTATAATTTTTTCTATGTTTTCATTGCAAGAACAAAGTTTTTTTTGCATGAAATTTGCTAAAAAATATGTAATTTAGGAAACTCTGTTTTATTATTTGAAAATCAAAATTGTTTTCATTATCTCACTAATCAAATCAAATTTATCAGTTTTATTATTATGAATATTGCTTTTAATATAAGTAGGCTAACAAGTTAAGCTTATTTTGCTTATGTATTCATAGAGATCATGTGACAAAAAAATCTTCAAATATCCAATACTTTTAGCAGTCCAGATTCAATACTGCTGTAGTGAGGACAGCCTCACCTTTAGCACTGTTCCCAGTGTACCAATTATTATGGACCAAATTATCACTTGTGATAAAACTCATATATCTTTCTGTTTTATTATATTTCTACTATTCAGTCTTCTCTCTCAAATTTTTGATTTCTCTGCTATATTTTAGAATTATCTCACTGGTCAAGTCAATCTTTTTCAAGACTATGTTAAGGTCATTGAAATTAAGACTATTTCTTTTCTTGCACTTCTTAATTGTGGAACTCCCTTTTGGCTTCCTTCTTTCTGATCAACTATGTTCAAAAATGTAAATGTAACATCAATCGCTATCTTGTGTCTTTTTTATCTCTGTTCTTTTAGTGTCCTTTCTATTCATTAACATTTTCTCATTTCCTTCTACTGTCAGTAACACCTTGAAATGATAAAAAGAAAATGAGAGAGATGACAAAATCTATACAAATTATGAAGTCTTCTTTTCATAGATCAACTGGTATTGTCAACAACTTCAGCCATGCAGAGGTTTTAAAGGAAGCCATATAAGAAATCTGATTTATTTAGTTTTGATCCTGGACATGAGAAACTAAAATGAGGATAAAATATTTTTTTCATCATATGCTGTCTATATGCATTAACACAATAAATTAAATTAAATCATAGCATTACTAATAATATAATATAATAACAAGAATATTTCATCTAATATCCAACATCTTTGAAAATGTAAAAACGTCTGAAATCCACCCACACATTTAAAAATATATCATGATGGCTTTTTAAGAATTTGAGAAAATAGCTGATCACTAATATCAAGAATTATCAGTAAGGTTGCCAATAATCCTTTGAAAGAGATAAAACAGCTTGGATTAAGTACATCTATGTTAATTTTTGGAAATAACTAAATGTCTTGAGTATAATTTTGCTTTTTATATGAATGAAATAAAAGTGACAAGTTTGGAATTTTCAAAATATTATCACTTTTTATTTTTTACAAATAATTCATTTTTCCTTGTGTTATGCTTTTGTTATATTTATCAAAGTTGTTCTGTTTTTAAATACTGTTGAAATTTAGAATCTAAATTCATGCAAAGTGTTTTTTCTTTATGTTTTCCTTTTTATGGCAGTCCTTTCACAGTTTAAAATTATCCATATTCACATCTATCAAAATACTTATTTTTAAGTAGAGTTATTTTAATAACAAGAAAGAATATTTCAAGAATGTTTTTCAACATGCATGGATTTTTTTTCTTTTGAAGCTCATTATTTCTGTATAAGCCTCAAGAGAATTTTTTTTTAAACTTTCTTATATTTTTCTCAGAAGAGTTTTACAATTTTCACGCCCTGTCATTTACTCAAATGCAAGTTTAAGTGTTCAATATACATGTGTTTATTTTAAAGTAGAAAAAAATATGTATCTGAATAATATATTTTAGTCCCAGCAAACAATTTAAAAATAAAATAGGGAAAAAAGAGAACTGAAAATAAAAAAGAGAAATGAAAACATTACATACATAAAACTTGACATATTTGTGCATTATCTTTGACAATGATCAAGTACTTTACTGAGCTTTATATTTTGTCCTTCTCACTGTCAAATATCACTATCTTCAAGTGAGAGGAATGTTGCTATTTACAGTGATTCTACAATTACATTGTTATTCATGATATATTCTGTCATACACTTAATGCGCAGTTACTCCAAATAGTTATGAAAATGTATATAAATCAAAATGCATTTCAATGAAGCATCTAGTAAAGAGAAACAAGTATTAACGTCAGTTTTAGTCTATAAAAAGGCAAAGATTTTTAAGTAAATTTTTCTTTAAATCAGATGTGAGGTTGGTGTAATGGTTAGAAGCTCAAAATGAAAAATTAGCAAGCAAAGTTCAAATTCCAGTCATGTTCAATACATTCAATTTTGCACAAATAACCTTGGGAATACATCACTTCTCATAACTATGGATTAAATAGCAGGGTACACTGGGTATTTCAACATTGGTTGGCAATCAGTCTAAAAGTTCAGTTTGGTTTGGTTTGTTTTACGGCATATCAACCTCAATGGGTTATTTAATGCCAACAAAATTTTCATTGTTGGTAATATTTTTTTCTGAAAATCTATTTCTGGTGAGAATTTTCCTTTGCTGGTAATATTTGTTTTTATAAAAAATGTATTGCTGGTAATATTTTTTTTTACAAAGTATTTCTGGTATTAAACGCTATTTTTACACTTTCATAGTGTTTTGACCCGAGTTTGGGTGTTAACTATTTGCCCATAGCTGAGACCCTAACAGGTGCTACCTGGAAACATCAGCAATTATTAGGTGGTTCTATGCTCCTCAAACCCTCCTGATCAGAGGCTTTGCTGTTGGGCATAGTTTATCATCTTACCCAGGACGCAGATGTAGTTTATCATCATACCCAGGACAGCAGTCTAAAAGAAGGAAAATTCTGAATACTCAAACTCAGGTAGATGGAACTTGTTAGCATGGGAACATGTTTTCTAAGTGAAGGAATATCTCAACAGAAAACAAAGCTTTCTCAGAGTACAAAAGTTGGGCATAGTGCAAATCGCCCCACCCCATTGAACAATTCAGTTAGAGAAACCTCACCAAAGGTCCTCATGTACAACAAGGTGCCAGGAAGATAATGAATTTCTGTAAATAATTTTATGCAGAAAGAAATGACATCATGTAGATGCCCTACATTTTTTTACAGGATAAAAGGTAGTATTGTTCAGTGACATAAACAATGCAGGAATAGCTCACCTTCACATAGCTGAATTTAAATGTCATGTGCATGATATTAGTTCATAGCTGTAATTAAATTTACTGGAAAATTTACAAATCCAATGAAGCTGGTTTATAACCAATGTTTTTGCTGTACTGACTTTAAATTATTTCTAAAAATAATTATGTTTTCCTTCTCTGCTTCTTGCTTTTGCTATATTTATCTAAGTTGGTATATTTTATATGCTTTTGAAATTTAGGCTTTGAAGTAAGGCACTGTTTCCTTTTTAAATAGCAGTCTTTTCACAGTTAGTCAAAAGCTATCCATATTCACATATTTTAAAACATTTATTTATAAGTGGAGGTATTTTAATAACTAGAAAGAACATTTCAAGAATGTTTTTAAACACGTGAGAAATGTTTTCTTTTGAAACTGATTATCTGTTCATAAAATTTATTTGTTTGGAGGTTTTCTTCTAATGATTAAGGAGTAAGAAACTTTACTAACCTACCATTAAAGAATTAATCTAGGACATTGAAAGATGACAAAATCACCACAAATAATATAATTATACATGTAATAGTTTTATTCTGTCAGTCACACTTGTCTTAATTCCTGATACTCCATTTATTTTACTGATTTCCAATGCACAACATACAGATAGGGCATCAAAACTTGCAAGAGCAAAGATTAGGAAAACAATTATAAAATATTGTACTTAATCATCAATTACTATTAGAAATACAAGGTGTCTGAAAAGTAATGTGACTGTGTGTGCTGTATGATCTATGGGCAAAAGAGAGATATGCGGATTGTGCTATCATCTAACATGATATCTTGGGAGTATATAACTGTAATTTTAGCTTTCTGCAACCATTGCATTTTTTACACATGCAAGAGTTATGGCAGAATAAATTATGGCTGCTTCACCACAACAATGCATCTGCTTAAAACACCCTGAACATCCAGAAGTTTCTGGCTGAGAAGAACATTCCTGTACTGAAACAATCTCCCTATTCACCTGATCTTACTCTGTGTGACTTTCTTCTTTTCCCCAAGATCAAAAGGATCATCAAGGGGACCCATTTAGGAGGCATGGAGGAGACCATCAAGGGAGCTTTAATGACAGAACTGAGAGACATCCAAGAAGAATCCTTCCAGCAGTGTATAGAAGCATAACAGAGAAAAATGAAAAAGCTCATTAGCCTTGAGTGGAAACCAAGTAGTTTGTTGTTTGGCATTAAAATGAATTGTTTGTGACATCAGAACTGTTACTTTTCAGACAGACCTTGTATTTAGTCTTTTGATGGAAAAATAACTAAAGCAAAACTAAAATGTGGTGATGTAGTGGTAATATTAGTGGGTAGTGAGAAGAAAACAAAAGTCTTGCCTATAGACACCAGATTCAAATAAAGTTGGAACTACATACATTAGTTATCATTTCATTTTTTTCTTTTTAGAACTGCTGTATATATGCACTATATACATATTCATAAGAATGAATGAGAGATTTTATGTATTTGTTTAATAAATTCTATAGTTAAAAATGGTTTTGAGCAAATAAAGGACCATTCTTCTTTAAACCTTGTGAACTGATGCTACAGAATTACAAAAAAAGATCTGTACCAAAATAACAGAAACCACATCATTTGTGGACTTTCAACAACAGCAGCAACTAAAATGGATAGCACATGTAATTCAAGGAGAAAATAATGACATAATCAAGATGTTGCAGTTCCACACTACTCCAAACAAAATGCTTGAAAGGAGATCCCCATTAATAACGGAAGGAGTGATAATAGTTAATGAATTTGATTGATTGATTAATTGGTTATTTCACTGGCATGTCAACAATTATTGGTCATTAATGCTGAAATGTTATTAGTATCTTGTGATATTTTGTTTGGGTGACTTTGTTTATATATTTGTGTATTCTGGTAAGTAATGAGAAACGTATTTTCCTGAAAATTGTTTTAATAAAAGGACTTTATAAATTTCAACTGGAAGTAGTACTGACTGCTTGGTCCATCAATGCTGAATGTTTCCTTATAAGGAAACAGTTAATATAATCATTACCTATGGTATCACAGGTTATATAAATAACTATATCTCAAATGTAATGCTTTGTATTCCTTTGGATCTAGTTGGTATGACCGAGGGGGTCATATAGTCTGGAGAGCACACATCCTTCATATACCATTGTCTGGAGCTGCACCCTGGTAAGGTCACTCTAGTTTCACCACCAAAAGACTGAATTTTGACAAAACAGGTTGCTACCATTAACTTGTGAGATAAATAAATGTCTACATATAAATGACTCGTGCGTAATAAGGCATCAAAGCAAATAAATCTCATAAAATTTCAAATCTTATTGATAAAACAAGTAGATTTTATTTACTTGACCTCCCCACAAAGATGTGACACAAGTTCTTTTATATGTAGAAACCTATACATATGGGGCAAAGATAAAAATTGCACTGTCCCCATCACCACTGTCATGAGGGTATCGATATTACACCAATCCCACCACTCTTAGTGCAATGAGGAATGTGCTACCATAGGGTTTGAATCCCCAGGATCAGGCATCATTTTACATGTAAAATGAAAACAGACACTTCACTTTGATCCCAGCCCGAAGGCTGAGAAGCAAGTAGATTGTTTAAGTAACCTGCTTATCATCTTGTGTATTTCTGTTTTCTTTTCAAGGCAAAAACCTATACAGTGTAACCCGGATATAAGAGAGTTGTCGGGACCAGAGAAGAAGTATCTTATATCCGGGTTTCTCTTATATCGGGTTTCTCTTATATCGGGTTTCTCTTATATCCGGGTTTGGTCTATTTTGTTTAGGTAAGTATGGCTCTAATTTGGGACCAGAGAAAATCTCTCTTATATCTGGGTCTCTTATATCCGGGTCTCTTATATCCGGGTCTCTTATATCCGGGTTACACTGTACATAAAAATACAATTATCATACCAGGGTCACAACAAATATCTTTATTCAACACTACCTTTAATTTAAAAGTCAAAAGGCTTGTGTAGGTCATCAATCACAACAGAAAATTTGTAGTGAAGCTGAATAATTGATAATTACATGAATATTAATCAGAAAAAGTGATAAGGGTTGAGATTAAAAATCAATTTAAGGTCAGTATAAAGTTGTAGGTTCACAGAATATATTGAAATTAATTTCACTATACAATAACAAAAAAAAAAATCAAATAGTTTAACCATATGATATTTTAGCATATATCAATAAAATATTTCAGGAATCAACCTATTTAAAGAAATACTGTTTACAAGAAATTTATGGCCATCTAAAATTAAATTCATATTTGCTGTCATGTATCACTGATGGCAAATTCATATTGCCAATCAAAATCTGTTCAACTTTGTTATCTAAAAAATTCAGTAATTATATTATTATTATTATTATTATTATTATTATTATTATTATTATTATCTCAATAATTGTAACAGTAAAGGCTAAAAATAAGGAACACAATTACTTTTAATATACATAACTTGATGCATACACTAGAAAAACAGCTCATGGTTAAAACAGTAGTGGATTTTCCACCAATTTTGAAGGTTGATGTTCAAGCACAGGTGAGAAAAAATAGAATTTTGAATGCTTATTTTCTAGGCAAACAGACCCTCTCCATTTGGAAGATGAGCATAATATAATCTTCCTACCTTCATTTCACTTCATGTTATACTAAACTTAGTAAATACTGTAAAACAACCTTGAGGGATGTGTAATAAATCAACTATTTTTCTTTTGTAATTTAAAATCTACAATCTTAATCTCTAAGTCCAGGTTTAACTGATATCTATCCAACTTGTCCTTGTAAAACTTTTACTTCCCTTTTCTCCTCTCTTACAATCTTCCTGAGTAACACTCTACCTTGAGTGGCCCCTTGAGCCTTTTATTAGGTGTACTATCAGTAAATAAAATAAAAAAGAAATAAGCAATCACTTTTCTTTCTCTTTGACTGACAAAGAAAAAGTTATTTTTGAACAAAATAATATTTGATAATGAAGTGTGGATTTATGAAAATTCATGATGAAAACTGTGGCTAGATGCAAAACTGTCTTCACCATTTCTGCCTAAACAGAATCTACTGGGAAAAAAAGTTATTTGTTGTGTTTAGCTGGATTCAAAGAGAATACTTTATTACAATTTACTGAAACAAGGAAAGCATTATAGTGCAATGATGTAATAAGAAATTGGCTTCTTTAAATGATGCATTGGAATGAAAAAAAAAGACAAACTTTATTTCTAGTTAAAGAAGGTGATTTGTGATTTTGCAATGTGGCAATATTCATACATTTGTTGCAAATACAACCCAGTAAACAATCATGGAGCTGGAATGAGATATTCTTTCCCATAGTGCATATTTCCTAGAGCTGTTATCTCCAGTCTAAAACTTGTTTATCTCTATACAACAATCCTCATCTGGTCAGGAGTTCCAAAAAGTTTATGATAACAAAAGATTCTTGAAAAGAATCCTTTGAATTAAAATTATGATGGTCATTTTACGATAGGATAAACAATTTAACTAAAGTTGGCATAATGTCAGAAAAAGCCTGGGAAAGTTTTTTTTTAATCTTTTCACTTCAAGTAAGCTACTAAGATTCAATCGGTTATTGAGTGTAAGAGAACATGTGAGAAAAAATATTATTAAAGTGAGAGAGATGAACAGGAATTAAGAAAACAAAGGATAACGATTGACAGTGCATTTAAATTTTTGAAGCTCAAAATTGGCTTGAAAGCCAGAAGAGAGTGCCACAAGCAAGAAGTGCAAGAGAAGAAACTGTTAGCATAGAACTGATGATTACATTTAGCAATTTAAACTGTAAAATTCATCTGATTTTTAAGTTTTACATGTTACTGTAAAAAGAACTTTGATGACTGAATAATAATGCTATGAATTTATATGAATAAAATATTTTGTCAAAAAGTATTAGAGACATTTGTATAAATCTATGAAATAAACGAATAAGTCACTTCTGCATCATTAAATTTACACATGCATAAATACACAATGACATGCACATACAAAATAAAGAATAAGTTCTTTATATAATATGAATAGTCCAAAAGATAAATGGAAGTTATTTTTGATTTACATGTTAAAAATGTTCATAAAAATATACAATGAAGACAGTAAATTTGTAGCACTAAATGATCTGGTAAGAGTCACTGAAATAGAATATAAATGAGAGAAAGCAAAATTTCTAGTTTTATATGAGCATATATTTTGTCAAAATGAAGATGGAAATCTGTTAAAACATTATTTTCCCTGAGAAAATAGGTGAACAATCGTAAAATAAGGTGATGTATTATTCTCACATATAATACTTAGAGAACAAAACATTATATAAAATTTCATTGACATGTTTAGGCATTTTTACCAAATTATTTCTTTTCAGGTGAACTTAAATAATTGTTTGCAGAAACAGCAAAGTCAAAAAGAAGAAAATAATCTCAAGAAAACATGTAAAAATACTTTAAAGGTTTTCAAATCACAAAAGTTTTTTTTTTGTTTCAGGGAAAATTTATCTTATCTGAGATTGTCTTCACTTTTAATTGATTCTTTCATCTGATTAATTAAGCAACACCATTTTGTAAGTTTGTTTCATAATCACACTAACATTGTACCAAAGACAAACACAAAGTGAAGAAACTTTTTTCAAGAGACATAATCAGTACCTGATTATAACCACAATGGGAATTTTGTAAACACCAATCAATGATGGAATTTCATTCAGCTCGACTGTTACACCCATCTTCTATTTTCAGAACATAAGATTACTATGTGTTTACCACCACCTTTAAGTTATATGTCCTAGCCATATGTTTCTACATATCTATTCACATGTTTGGTTGTGTGTGTAAATAGATGAAGATATACAAAACTGATCAAAAAGTATTGGGACTGATGCTATGATAATGGAGCTAAAGTACACAGAGAGAAGCTGCTCATTGGACATAGTTTGTACAGCAGTTTTTGGCCAAGCAAAATATTTGCCAGATCTGACAATCACCATATTCCCCAGATCTTACTCCTTGTAAGTTTTTCATCTTCAAAAATCAAATCCCATGTAAAAGGAATAAAATTTCAAGACATTAAGAAAATCTAAAAGAATGTGATGAGGCACCTGCTTGCTATCTCAAAAAGGGAGTTTTGGGAATGCTTCCATCAATGAAGATTACTTCAGGAGATGAAATGTCAAATTGATATTTGTTGTAGTTTTCTTTTTATAGCATCTATCCTGATACTTTTTTATCAAACCTCATATGTTATCATTTACATCATTTGGATTGTTGTCCTCATCTTTATTGCCATATTCAGAATGAGTATATACTCCATCATTCTTCATGTGATATACAGTGGAATTTTGAACCAAACTCTTTATCTAGTCCATAGGTGTAGATTGTTCTAATTTCACATGACATGCCTCCTTTCTGTTAATTTCCTTGTGTAACTCAACTCTCCAAGTTTTTGTTCTCTCTGCTATGGACAGGTAATGAACTCACAACTCTTTGGGTCAAATCACTATTTGGATTGCTCAACTAATGCTTTTATACATTGGGTCATATTTCCTTGGGGTGAGTGAATATTTGGGACTTATAAACCTAATGTCTCAGTAATTATTTTTTTTATCAGAGCTCATATTACAATTTTTGTTACTGTCGTTTTTCTCTAGGACTCAACTTCATTGCACTCTCGAAGGTTGTTATATGTTTATTCTTTTGTATCTTTTCCAATAAGTCCTTTACATAGGGTAGGCAGATTGAGGCTGTTTTCTGAATATTGTTATCATTTTGTACCCTTCTATCCCAGTTTGTGGGAGCTGTTATCATATAACCATTTGATAAAAGCATTAACAGAGTAATCCAAAAAGTGAGCTGACCCAAAGTGTTGTTAGTTCAATACATGGCCACAGCAGAGAGAACAAAAACTTGGAGAGATGAGTTACTCAAGGGAATTAACTGAAACTGAGATATCCAAAGAAGGCATGGTACGTGGAATTAGTACAATCTACTCCTGTGGACTAAATAATGGATTTGGTCTGAAATTCCACTGTATATCACCTGAAGAAAGTTGGTGCGTACAACAACTGAAACTTTGTGAATATGGCGATAAAGATAAGGTTAACAGTCTGAAAGATGTAAATAGTGTAAATAGTTACAATAACTCATCTCAAAAACTTAGACATTGTTAAATATCTATAGAAAGATATAGATACATATATGTTGCATTTCAAATTAGCTACTGCATATTTTATCAATATATATTGGATTTAAATGATTTTTTTTTTGAAAGATGGCAACATGTGGGTAGTTAAAATGAAATCTGGTTTGTACTGTGCAGTTGTAAACAAACAGCAGCCAATTGTATGAAATGAATTTCAAAGTTTTGAAATAATAGCAATGTTGTGACAACTCTAATGGAGATATTATAAAATATTGATCTCTGTCAAGACAGCTTTTTATGTTGTGGCAGCAAGGAAGTGTTGAAAAGTAGAATTCATGTCCTGAATCAAGTTGCAAAACATGCGAGACTCATCATTAGGCCTTATTTAAAAGACCTCCACAAATAAAATAGACAACAGTATAAATGAAGACTGGTTTTTCAACAGTTCTTTTTCCCAAACAAATGCTTTATGACTATCAATAGCCTAAACAGACAGACTAAGTCTGGCTGGCTACTGACAGAAACCAACCTCACATTTTCAGTAGTGCAATGTTTTGGAGTGAAATTATAGATGATGGGCTGTAACTCAAGAAGTCAAATTTTTGCAGAAAGATTTTTTATGCACAACAATGCTTCATCATTTTGGTGAAGTAAACTATATTGAAATAAAATACATTTCAAAGACACTGATTTTATAGAGTGGCTGACTTGTATAACTGATATTAATCTGACTTAAAACTTGTGGGGCATTTGGAGAGGAAGGCTTGGTGGATGTAAATTTATGAGCAAAGATGATATTTGGTATGTTATTCTGTACAAACGTTTTCATACAACTCACCAAATCAATGAATAAACAACTTCTAAAAGAAGTATCAGAATATAGACCATACATCTCTCATGAATGTTTTCATTATAATTTTATTGTCATTACAATAACACAGGTTTTGATATTGTGTTCAAAGTATTTATCTTTTAATTTGTGTATATGTTACATAATTATAATTTTTAAATAAATCATAGTGTTCCTTAATGTTTCAGTAATATAGCAGATAATGTGAAACTTGGAAAATGTAGAATACATAAAACAGTTGTAAGAGTAATTTATATATATTATGTGAAATATCTTGTATATTAATGGTGTAAATATTACTGTAAAACTATTCATTAGTTTATTAGATATTATGAGAAATCAAAAATGTGAAACAATTATGTATTTATATTATAGATAGATAGATAGATAGATAGATAGATAGATAGATATGTATGTGTGGAAAAGTTGCGAAGACTTGGCAACCTCACTGCCAGAGTAAGTAGTGACCACATGGCCTAGATGTTTGGTATGACATGGAGTCGGTAAATTGAATGACAATGGCCAACAACTGCTCGAGCTCTGTATGTTTCACAAGCTATGCATCACCAACACATACTTCCAGGCCAAAGCCCAGTACAAAGTCTCTTGGCCACACCCCAGCTCTAAACACTGGAATCAGCTAGATTTGATCTCATGAGATGCAGATACCTGAAAAACATGCACATGATGTGGTCCTTTTAATGCTCCAACTGTAATATGGATCATGCTTTGATTTGCTGCAAATTCAGTCTTCAAGCAAAGATGATGCATTATGCCAAGCCTCCAGGCAAACAGTATATCAATGCCACCACAATTCAGAACTCAACCAAATTGGTCATATTTATCAAGTCTCTAAGGGATGCCCTCCTCACAAACTAGCCTAGAGGAATTGTCCACCAGAGATGGGATACTCTCAGGGACCCCATCCATATAACTCCAAAGTCTCTTGGCCACACCCCAGCTCTAAACACTGGAATCAGCTAGATTTGATCTCATGAGATGCAGATACCTGAAAAACATGCACATGATGTGGTCCTTTTAATGCTCCAACTGTAATATGGATCATGCTTTGATTTGCTGCAAATTCAGTCTTCAAGCAAAGATGATGCATTATGCCAAGCCTCCAGGCAAACAGTATATCAATGCCACCACAATTCAGAACTCAACCAAATTGGTCATATTTATCAAGTCTCTAAGGGATGCCCTCCTCACAAACTAGCCTAGAGGAATTGTCCACCAGAGATGGGATACTCTCAGGGACCCCATCCATATAACTCCACTAGACACTTTCTAGAGGAATAGGAACAAGACAATGAACTGGTTCAAATCAAGTGCAAATGAGCTCAATGTGGCCATCAAGAAGAATCACATTGAACTATTGGAGTTCAAACACCAACCTACTCAGGCACTGTTGCATTATTTGAGGACAGCCAGAAACAATGCACAGAAGATCTCTAGATGCTGGGCAGATGACTACAAATGATACTGACAAACATTGAAGAGGTGAGTGGAGCACTCCTCAGATCTGTACTAGTGTACTACTTGGATGATGCACTAAGAACAGTAACTCATCTATTGGTCATGGAGAGACTGGATGTGCTGTTGACTGGTGGGTAACTGAGCAGAGCCATTGACAAGTTACCTATGGGAAAGGCACCAGGACTGGATGGCATTCCATCAGAGGCCATCAAGTACACAAGGGATGTTTTATTTGACTTACATGGGGAGTCTACTTTGTCAATGCTGGAAAGAGGGAATAGTGCCAAAGAATATGAGAGACATTGTCACTCTATATAAGAATAAGGCATATCAAAGTGATTGAAACAGTTACAGAGGAATCTCCCTGCTGAACATTTTTGGGAAGCCCTTTGACCTTGTGGTCTTTGGTAGGCTACAGAAGTTCACCAAAAAGGTACATTTTAAATCCCAGTGTGGTTTCAGGTCAAATCATTCCACAACTAACATGATCTTCTCCATTCAACAACTACAGGAGAAATGCTGAGAACAGGGACAATCACTATACATTGCCTTCATCAACTTCACAAAAGCATTCCATCTTGTGAGCAGGGATGGCATGTTCAAGTTACTCAACAAGATTGGTTGCCATCCAAGACTCCACAAGATTGTCCATTCTTTCCATGCGGATATGAAGGTTGCTATGCAATTTGGCATCTGTTATTCAGAGGCTTTCAATATCCATAATGGCATGAAGTGGGGTTGTATGCTTGCATCTACCTTATTTGAATCTTTTTCATGGCCATGCTAAAATGTACTTCAGAGCGTCAACCAAAACTGATGATGTTGACCTGAACACAAAAACAGATGGAAGACTGTTCAGTTTGTCTTGGCTGAGAGCAAAATTTAAAGTTTGTTTGCTGGTCATTAGAGACATGCTGTTTGCAGATGATGCAATGCTGGCAGCATACTCTGACAAGCAACTGCAGTGACTAATGGACAATTTTTAAAAAGCCTGCCAAGAGTTCACTCCAACCATAAGTTTGAAGAAAACAATGTGATGGGCTAAAGTGTTGAACAATCTCCTACCATCAAAATCAATAACACTGACCTGGAGGTGGTTCATAAATTTGCATACCTTAGCTACACCATTTCAGACACCCTCTTGTTAGACAGTGAGGTCAACAAACAGATTGAATGAGATGCTACCATGTTTGTCTGGGAGAATAGAAAGCTTAGTATAAACACCAAAATTGAAGTTTATAGGGCTGTCATCGGCATGCTGCTCTACAGCAGCAATACTTGCAGCCTCTAATCCAGACAGGAGACCTGCCTCAGCGCCTTTCAGCTTCACTGTTGGCACCTCAATTGGTTCGACTGGGTCACCAATGCCATAGTTCTCACCTCTGCCTAGTTACCCAACATATAGGCTCTTCTCTAACAGTGCCTTGTCCACTGGTTTGGACATGTACATCATATACCATATGGGAGGATTCAGAAGGACCTTCTGTATGGAAAACTGGTCACAGAGACATGAGAGCCATAGACATGGACATTGAGAGGTGTGAAGATGTCACCAATGATTGCTCACATTGAAGAAACAATTTACATTGAGGATTGGAGCAAGGAGAGGAGAAATAAAGGCTTGCAACTGGGAAGAAGTATGCTGAATGAAAAGAAAACAACATGATGACATCAGCAGAGACTGTTTTCATTTGCATTCATTGCAATCAATACTGTCACTCCCATGTGGGCCTGTACAGTCATAACAGATGCTGTGCTGCCATCAGCATCTTAGATATAACTCTTTGGGTGCAGATCCAAGGTCTCTCAAGACCAACAGATACCACACACACACACACACATGTATATATATATATATATATATATATATATATATATATATATATATATATACAAAGAGAGGGAGACAGAGAAATTAAGCAAATTACACCATAAAAGCAAGACTTGAAGTCATTTTTGTTACACTGCATCCACATCCACCATCATTTTCACGTGACATATTCTCTTCCTTATCTTGCATATTTATGCTCTAATACTATAATTATGAAGTGCTAAATTGTAGAAATGCTCACAAATTTGATAGCTAAAAGCAGTTGATAAAAGAATCATTTTTAAGCAATTCCTACATTATAAAATGTTTGAAATATTACACAAATAATGTATAAGATCAATAAATTCCAATAAAAAATTTTGTATAACAAATGTTTCATCCTTGTCATAAAAGAGCAAGTTTTGAATAGTAAAATTAATTTAACGAACAGTTCTTTCATGCAGAAGAGAAATTGATAGACAATTAATCAAGAATCAATACAGCAACCTATTTCAAAAGGTTTTATTCTTCATATCATTCTGTTTATTGCAAAGCACATGAAATGAATATTTTATAAGAATGTTGATTAAGTTTTTTGTCATTTGTTTCAAAGCATTTCAAATCCTCATTGATTAGAAAAATGTAATGCACTAAACAAAGAAAAACACGACAAGCAAGCAATTCATTACAACAAAATATTCTTTTACTTTGTCATATTATTAATACTACTTTTTTAGGATAGAGTATTAGTCTTATTATAGCCTTAAGGCCTAAAATTATAACAGATGGAAAGAATATTGCTAATTCCTTTTGTTTAAAATGACTGACATGTGCTAGTCTGTATGTTAATATCCAGATATGTAAAGAATGTATTTTTGTAACAGATATTTGTACTCCATTTCAAGTATAAACTGTCCATTTGCTTTGCATTTGAAATGTTTATGCATTAGCGATTTTTGTGTAATCCTTCAAATTTTGTACTACTCAGTCACTGCTATTATGACTAAGAAATACAAATTCAGCAAGTAATAAAACTTCTGCTCACATATAATTCTTAGCAACAATAGTGTTGACTGCATGAATATATATGCTCCACAAAAATGGATTGATTTTTCCCATTTTTTGTAAGCATTTTCCTTGAATATCATGATGACTGAGTGAATGATTGATTCGTTTTCTATAGCTTTATCAACCCTTTTCAGATTATTTAAATCCAGAAAATTGTAAGATTTCTTTTTGAGATAATAATAGTTTAGTGATACAACTCTTACTAATTAATTCATAAGTTGGGGAGAAAAAGTGGATACATACCTTTCCCAAGGTTTATTTGTGTGTAAGTGAATATAACAATCCCAATGGGAATTGAAACTCATCATTCTGATTAACAATTTCAAACTATAATCCATTACACCACCCACACCTCCAAGCTTACAGCACCTGGTATTTCTAAGCGGTCATCCATCTAGATACTGACCAGGCTTGACCATGGTCATAAGCTTATCATGACAAGAATCTTAGTTTCATTCAAACTAATACTGCTAATCTAATGTATAACATCTTAGATTCATGAAATAAGTCCAGAGTTACTTGTCTAATTAATACTTATATTTTAAAAATGTAGAAAATTTTATATATGAATGTAAAATTTATAATAATAATAATAATAATAGGACATGAAAAGCTATCATCAGACTGTAGTAGTTTTTTTGACTGTATATGGATACAGATATATAAAACAAATTGTTTCACATGAACAATGGACACCTATTTTACTTTCATTTTTGTTAAAAAAAATGGGGCAGTAATCCAACAAATACTCACTCCAGATTGAAGAAGATTCTCTTATGAAATCTGATTTATAATATATGTTTCTAAATGTTGTGGCCAATGTACAGTGTGACCACTGTTGCTGTTGCTGTTAGAGGTATTGAAATTTTAAGTGATGGCATATGATCTATTGGTTTACTTTGATTTGTGTTAGATGTTTTGGGGAATTTTTTTCAATGTAAGCAGGTGATGATCAATGATCAATTGATACAATGTCTTTTAAATTGTAAAATATTTTTCATGTCATTCCAATACTTTATGTAGACCTGAATAATTTGGGAATAATGGTTTCTTAACTATGTCATTTCTGAGAAAAAAATACTTGCAGTTATGTAGATCTGCAGATATAAAAGATTACTTAGTCACACATCTAGTGAGTGTAAAAGATAACATATTTATCTTATCTTTTAAAGTCTGTTGACAAAGTCTGTAGAGGGGGCTGATATTTTGTCTACCTCAAAGTATTGACCAGGTAATGTCAGTGAGGTTCCAAAAAGGAGTCAGGTGGTATGCATTGTAAGTCTTCTTTTAGAGTATTTTGAATTGATAGGAGGGTAACAGGGAGATTATCTACCCAATTATCAGGGTCAATCTTTGTCTAGTGAAGTTTTTAGTTGTCTGTGGAATCTTTCCACAATCCCATTGGCACAAGAATGGTATGCAGTAGTCTGGATATGTTTGACTCCAAGTAGGTTGACAAATTCCTTAAAAAGTATAGATTGAAACTGTGATCCTCTGTCAGTAGTAATCACAGATAGCACTCCAAATGTACTGATCCAGTTGTCCTGTATAACTTTTGCGATAGTCTTGATGAAAGTATTTGTAATAAGAAAAGCAGCAGGATATCGACTAAATCAGTGCATTATGGTGAATATATAAGCAAACCATGTGCATTTGGGATAAAGCCAACAATGTCTATATAAAATGGGTGATTTTGTATATTTTCCAATTTTGTGTTTTTGACACTAATGCATTGCTGCATCAAAGTTTTTTTTTTCAGTGGACATATTTGGCCATATAAATTGACCTGTGATCAATTAACATGCTAAGATGTGATAAAGCATTAAGGTGGTTGAAAATTTTCTGACATAATTTCAATGGGGGTATATAAGGTTGAGTAATGTTTTTCATGTCACATAAGAAGTTCAGATGTCCAAAAGGGACAGGCAAACATTCAAGCTGCAGTAAATATTTTCCTTGACTTGTAAAAAGTGTAGAGTCTTTTTTTTTGGTTCCTCAGTGATATTCTTGCAGATTAAACTTTCCATAATTAATACAGGAGTGTACATCTGCAACAGTATTTTCCTTATCTTTTATATATTGTTTGTCTGAAGTAAATTGTGAAATGTACTTCAGGTCAGATGTCTTCTTTCACGTGGTGAATATTTGTCGGGTTTGCTGTAGAGGGCATAATTGATTGGCTTATGGTCTATAAATACAGTCAGTTCACATCCCTCTAAAATATAACAGAAATGTTAGATAAATAAATAGTAAGACATTCTCTTGAAAATGTGCTGTATTTCATCTGTGAGGAATTCAGCTTGAGAGAGAAAAAGGATATAGGTTTCTTTTCTCTGTTCATATTTTACTGTAAAATGGCACCAAAAGCATTCGATGAGGTATCTGTTGTTAAAGTTAGTACTGCGTTCTTATCATCACTGAAGTAACTTAGTTTTATAATGTTCATGTAGTGATGTCCTCCCTCTAAAGAGTCTATGTTAGACTCTTCTGCCTACTATAAGATTAGTAGGACAGAAGGTTTCAAGGAACAGTGAATAGTTCATTTGAGTGCTAGTTCATTTGATACACTCTCACTAGTCATGTAATACTCTTCTGGTGTACTTACTGTTCAATATACGATATATCTGCAAACCTGGTTTTTCTTATTACTTAACCATTTACTTGGTCACAACATTTTGGTGGCGAAGGGTTCAAAGAAACAGACTTCACATTAAATCATAAAAATTTTTTTTGCCAGTGTCTACAACAGTGGTGAAGAAAGGAATTCTAATCTAACTCTATATAAAAGGGTATCCAGTGTTAATTACAACACTGACAGTGAAAAGAAGAAACTCTTCAAAACAAGAGGATTTCTACAAGTTCAATTCAGTAGTTGGGAAGAAGGTTGGTGAACCTTGTTATTTTTTTCCATTCCAACAATCAGTGAAAGAATTTGTTGTTTTTGCTGATAGGGTAAAATAGGAATTTACCCCTCTCCCACTTTTAAATTTTTCAGTAAAAGAATCATACAAGTCAAATAGACTTATTTAAGAGGGTAAAGAGAAAAAAATTCCCCTTCTTATTGCTTAATTTTATGCAGTAAAATGGACAAATTTAAAAGTGTAATGCTAGAGTTGAAACACTAACAGGAACAAAAACTTTTGTTGGAACAGAAATATCAAGAAAGGCAGAAACACGAACAGGAACAACATTTGCTGTTGGAGCAGAAATTCCAGTGAGAACAAGAAAAACACCAACAGAAACAACATTTGCTGTTGGAGCAGAAATTCCAATGAGAACAAGAAAAACACCAACAGGAACAACATTTGCTGTTGGAGCAGAAATTCCAATGAGAACAAGAAAAACACCAACAGGAACAACATTTGCTGTTGGAGCAGAAATTCCAATGAGAACAAGAAAAACACCAACAAGAACAACATTTGCTGTTGGAGCAGAAATACCAAGAAAGATAAGAGAAATTCCAATGAAAACAAGCAGAATACCAGAAGAAATTTGAGGAATTGCACCTAGAAATTTAGGTTAGGCAACAGAAACAGGAAAAAATGCTCCTTTAAACACAGAATGAGCAAAGGCACTTGTATATGTCCATAAAAAAACAAAATGAGGTCACAATAATGCATTCTCAAAATGCTATATGGGGTCCTATTGAAAACTTCACGTTTGCACCTGAAGAAGAAATTACATTTGCTTCATACTTTAAATGTTACGAGGACTTATACAATATAGATTGTGCAAGTTGGGCTGACCATAAAACGGTTCGCCTACTCCTCAGGAAATTAGGCACAGCAGAATATACTAAGTTTGTTAACTATATTTTGCCTAAGAAAACCAGCAACTTGAAATTAAAAGAGGCGTTAGAAATGCATGAATCTCACCCGCAAACAAGACAAAGATTATACTACTTTCGCGAGTGTAGTCAATAAACACTGCGATGATTTCAAATTGATAGAGTTAAGTGCCAATAATTTTAAATGCTTGATTTTCATCCAGGGTTTGATTTCAGCGAAAAATGGTAAAATACGTTGTTGGGTACTCAACAAGCTTGAAAACAAGCCCAATGTTACTTCACAGCAAATTGCTGAAGATTGTCAACGTTTTGTGAGCATCAAAGAGTATTCAAGAAACATTGAACAGAGTTGTGTGGCTCACATTCAAGAAATATGCCAAAGAAAAATTTAAAAAATACACCAACCAAAGAATAAAGTTACTTTGCCTTCAAGACCATGTTTCAGGTGTTGTCAATTACAATGGTAGAGAGATTGTCCTTTTAAATAAAAAAATGTTTTAATTGCGATAAATTAGAACATAAAAGTTCCCACTGCAGTATTAAGAACAAGACAAAAAAGTGTTGTAAAAATTGCCAAGTCTGATGAACCAGAAAGTCGTGACATCAGGAAATATATTGAAATGCAAATATTTAACAAAAATATAAGGCTACAGCTTGATTCAGGTTCAGACTTATCCATAATTAATTATCAAACATGGAAAAAACTGGGTAAGCTGACTTTGTTAAGAGTGAACTGAATAGCTAAACATGTAACTGGCGACCCTATTCAGTTTATGGGTGAACTTATAATGAATGTGTCATTCAAAGGTAAAACTTTAAAGGCATATATTATGAAGAATACGGGTAATTTGTTTGGGACTGATTAGTTAGAACAGTTTCAACTTTGGGATATGCCAATTAACTCATTATGTCAAAAAGTTGAAAATTTGACTGATGAAACAGAAAAGTTGAAAGGTGAACTTAAAAAAATTTTCCCGACATTTTCAGTGGAGGAGTAGGAAAATGCACAAAAATGTCTGCTAAGTTTGAGTTAAAGCCAGATATAAACCCAGTTTTTAAGGAAAAACGTAACGTTCCATTTGCCTCGTTAAATCAAATTGATGAACAATTGAATCAATTTGAGGAAATGGGAGTTCTGACAAAGGTTGAATATAGTGAATGGGATCTCCCACAGTTTATATTTAAAAAAAAGAGCAAAGAAATTCACTGATTTCTCTACGGGGCTGAACAGCGCCCTAAAAGATCACCATTATCCCCTTCCATGTCCAGAGGAGATATTCGCTAAGCTCAGTGGAGAAAAATATTTTTCTAAGATTGACTTAAGCATATCTACTAATACCTGTGAATGAGGAATACTCAAAGCTCTTTTGCATAAACACCCACAAGGGTTTATACAAATTTTTAAGACTTCCGTTTGGCTTTAAGGTCGCCTCTTCCATTTTTCAACAGGTCATGGACACGATGTTAAACGGTCTGGATTTTGCGATGGTCTATCTTGATGACGTCCTAATGAAAAGCGAGAGCATCAAAGATCACAAATCACATGTTTGGCAGGTGTTGAGGAGAATCCAGGATTATGGATTCAAATTAAAAGACGGGATGTGTGAATTTTTCTTAGAGAGGATTAAGTACTTGGGGCAAATAATTGACAAAGATGGAAAACGTCCTGACCCAGATAGGGCAATGGCAATAAAGAATATACCAGCACCAGAAAATTTGTTGGCTCTTCAAACTTTTTGTAGGTCTTGCCAATTATTACAACGTTTTTGTCCCATGAATGCACAGTTCGAGAGCTCCACTTAATGAATTATTGAGAAAAGATAAAGAGTGGGAATAGACAACCAAATGTCAGGAAGTATTTGAGAAAATAAAGGGGGTCTTTACATCAGATCTGTTCCTACTCATTACAATCAAACTTTGACATTATTCACTATTTATTAGGTTGGTGCAAAAATAATGTCGGTTTTTGACGTTAAAAAATACGTCAAAAACCGACATTATTTTTGCACCAACCTAATACATTACATAATACTAGGTACCTCCACGAAATCGCTAAAAAAAAGAGCATAGTCTGATGAAAAAGACGCCAAACTTTATGAAAACAAAATGTTATCGTCTAAATGCTTGTTTTTATGAAGAGAAAAGACCAAAGTTTTTTTTAATTATTTTAAAAATTTTTGCTTCTTTTTAGAACATTCTAAATTTTGATTAAAAAAACCTTGTTTCTCTTTGTACCAACATGGGCTAGTAAATAACATAGATAATTTTTAGCACGTTTTTTTGGTATTACACACATTAATTTGGAAAATCTTGCAAAAATAAAAATAATTGTCAGATGTTAATGAAACTTTCAGAAACTATTCACAGAATATCGAAATTATTATAAATATGTTTTTTTTTTTATTAAAGTCATGGCAGAAATATTTTTTTTATATATTTATTAACACCCCCATAACTAATTTTATGAAAAACTCTAGAAATTCGAGTGCATCAACCTTAGTGATTACAATAGTTAAAAGCACAAGGCTTTGAAGAATGCAAAATCATGTTTTTTTTTTTTAATTGGAGCCAACGTACCTGAAAATCAGCTCTGAATTGTAACATACAAAACTCAATAAAACAAATATATTATTTAATTTCAAATGCTTTTATTTGTTTTTAGTTGTTTTTATGAATATGGACAATATTTTCTGAAAGCAAAAAATTTTTTCAATGAAAATTGAAATTTTAATACAATTATTTGTTATTTCTTTAATTATAATAGATTTTTACATTAAGTTTTTAAAAATATTATAAGATTAGTTAAAAGCAGCATCAACCTTTCAAAGTGTCCAAATGAGATCGTCATTGTCTAGCGCTTTGAAAATTGTATCGTTTGGACCAATCAGAAGAGCCATGGTAATTAAAAAATGTAATTTTTGTGCTTATAATCAGGCAGTAATTATAAAGTATGGAAGACTAACCAGAATACAATTTAGTTGCATTATTTGAGTTGAGCATTGTTCTCCGCTGTTAAGGCCTTTACTTTTGCAAAACACGCATGGAGAAGTTAATTTGATTTTTCAATTTCAACTGAGAAGGGTACCTATAAGTATCAGTATCATCTTATGAAATTTAACTACTGCTAAACTTTAATTTATATGATCTTATTTTTATATTAATCTCAGTTATGACATTTTTCCATAAATGAAATATCAAAATTAATAATAAAATGAATGGAAATACAAATAACACAGTAAAATGTAATAAATGTACATAAAATTATAGTATTTTATGTACACTTCTGATAAAATTTCATAAGAAAGGTACCTATAAATTAATTAGATACTTTTTTCTTATGAAATTTAATCTCACTCTTAACAGTCTTATTTTTTAATTTCTTTATATTTTCCATCAAGCATCGTAAACGTAAAGATGAAAGCTAAGTACAAAAAAAAAAAAAATGAAAAATTGGAGCACTGAAAGTTTTCCTTAAAAGTAACGAGGTAAATAATTTGTTCATTTAAATCTAAATAATTTCAATTTCTTCCATCCGTAGAAAGAATTATCCTCACGTAGGTTATCTAAACGTCATGAATGTGTCTTTCATCACTTGTCAATCGACGCAAAAGGTTATGACCTGCTTTGTTTTATTTTCAAATTACATTTTTTCAGCGCAGAAGCTGAGTTAAGCTTGGTTCAAAATATTTTAAATAAACATTATAATTTTTGATTTTATTAAAATCAGTTTTGAAAAAATGATAATTGATTTTTAAAAGAATATCAAAGTCAGATTTTCATCTTTTTTATCAAATGATTGAAAATGATTGAAAATGATTAGCTGTCCTTTTTTTTTGACAAAAAAAAACAAGATTTTTAACAAAAATTTTGGACGTGCTAGGAATGATTAAAAAATGTAAAAAAATACCCCAAAAATACTTTGATCTTTCCTCTTTAATAATAATATGAACATTAGACGATAAAAACTTGTTTTCATCAAGTTCGTCGTCTTTTTCATCATGCTATCTCTGTTTGTTTACATTTTCGTGGAGGTACCTACATAATACCTTATCTCAGAAATATAGACAGATACTTGACATCATTGTAGCAAGCAATGCTAGCTCCTACAGCATCAGGGTGTGCATTTTACACAAGTTAAAGGATGGATCACTAAAGCCAATTGCCCATACATCTAGGATGCTATTACTAGCTGAAAGGGGTTACTCACAAATAGAAGAGGAAGCCTTAGGAATCATTGTTGCAGTGATTAAATTCCATAGATTTATTCATGGAAGGTACTTTTTCTTGCACACAGATCATCATCCACTCCTTACTATCTTTGGATCATAAAGGGTCTGCCAACACATACTGCTAATAGACTGCAAAGATGGGGAACCATTCTCCTCAATTATAGCTACAAAATGGAGTTTCTCCCATCCACTAAAATGTATCATGCAGACAGGTTGTCTAGATTGATACCTAAGTATGTTGAACTCCTAGAAGACACAGTCATTGCTGCTATAAGAACAGAGGTTGAAATAAAAAAGTACCTTGTGCAATACTGTCAGGGAGTTTCCTATAACAATGGATGAGAAAATAGACAAAGAGTCCAATGATGAGTTCATAAAGGAAGTAAAGACCAGAATATCTCAGAATTTTACTGACTCTGTAATGACATATTAATGTACGAAGACAGAGTAGTAATCCCATCTACACTACAGAAAAGAACTTTAAAGGAATTTCATGTTGGCCATCCAGGAACTTTATGAATGGAGAGCCTGATGAGGAGTTACGTCTACTGGACCAACAGGGACAAGGATATTGAAAACACTGTAAGATCATGCAAAGAATATGCTTTGGATGCTAAATCATCCTCAATAAAATTCAAATCCTGGCCTAAAATTGAGCATCCATGGTTACAGATACACATTGATCTTGCTGGCCCACTTGATAGTTTTTACTACCTTGTAGTAGTTGACAGTTATTCCAAGGGGCCAGAAATATTGAAATCTAAGAAGCCGACATCTGATATGACAGTAAAGTTTTTGCACAAGTTATTTTCCCATTTTGGAGTTGTTGACTGTAACAGACAATGGCACACAGTTCACATCCTGTGAATTTAAGGATTTTTGTCAGTCATTCCTGACCGAACATATTACCACAGCACCATATCACTCAAGAAGTAATGGACAGGCAGAGTGTTTTGTCGACACTTTCAAGAGAGCACTGAGGAAGGTGAGAGGTACTCCCACGAATATGGCTATACAGAAATTTTTGCAAGTCTATCGTGTAACTCCTAATAGCAGTAATCCATCTGCCAAGACACCAGCAGAGGTTAGGTTTGCCAAGAAAATAAAGTCGGCATTTGACAAATTCCTTCTGAGTGAAAGGAAAGCTGGAAATAGGAATAAAGTGATGAAAAAGTACTTTAAGAATGGTGAAAAGGTTTATTTTCATGTATTTGGGAATAATAAATCTCACTGAGAGATAGGAATAATAAACAAACAAATTGGTAACATAATTTACATGCTTCAGGGACCAAAGTTTATACACAAACATCATGTAAACCAAATTAGAAAATGTTATGAAAGCGTAATCGACAGGGATCCCATAGAAGATGACACTATGGACGTCGTCTTTGACACGTTTGACATTCCAATAGGCCCAAAAGAAAAATTAAATTTACAGAACCTGTAAAAGAAAAGATATTGAACATCTTTCATTTCATATCATGTCTACAGAAAAAGAAAATGAAGGAGTAAAAAACCAATCTCTTCACTTATGAACTTTGAATTACCAGAAAAGTACAATACACATTGGATTATTGGAAATTATTATCATTTAAAAAAAAATTGTAAATGTAATTCCTGTATATAGCTTTTTCAAAGTGGCTGTTTCTGATTTTTTTTTTTTTTTTTTTTGTGGACAAGGATTGAATAAAAAGTATTCTGTGGTAATTATAAAAAAAAGACTCTATACAGAGTCAAGCTGAAAAGGTGGGTGTTGTGGTGTTCTTCCACTCTTTAGATGGAGGACAACACAACACCCCCCTTGTCTATGTTAGACTCGTCTGCCTACTATAAGATTAATAGGACAGAAGGCTTCAGGGAACAGTGAATAGACTGAGTGCTAGTTCATTTGATACACTCTCACTAGTCATGTAATACTCTTCTGGTGTACTTACTGTTTAATATATGATATATTAGCAAACCTGGTTTTTCTTATTACTTAACCATTTACTTGGTCACAACAGTTCACCAAGGCTTTCTTTGCTTCAAGAAAAGTGTCTAAAGCATTTAGAGCTTTTTAATATGTTTGTCAAGGGAGCTTTGATGAACCACGTGGCAAAAAACTTCAATAGTAATTTATTATGCCAATAAACCTTTTAAGTTGACATGCTGATTCTGATTGTGAGAAATTTTTTATAGCAGCAATCATCTCAGGTAGAGGTAATATTCCTGTTTCATCTATTTTATGTCCTAAAAATGCAAGTTTTTTTTACACCAAATGTGCATTTATTGATGTTAATTTTTTATACAAAATACTGCAGGTATCCAAAAACAAATTGAAGATGTTCCAGGTGTTCATCCATATTTTTGCTTGCTACTAATACATCATCAATGTATGCAAATATGATTGATAAACCTTTGAACATTTCATGTATCAACCTTTGAAAAAATTGGGCTGTGTTTCTTAAACCAAACAGAATTCTGGTGAATTTGAATAAGCTAAAAAGGATGTTGATAGCTCTTTGGTATATCACTTTCTTTGACAGGGATTTAGTAGTATGTCTTGATTAAATCAAGTCTGCTGAAAATATATATACCATGTAATCTCATCGTGAAATCATGTATATGTGAAATAGGATAAGAATCTTGGACTGTTGATGTGTTTAATCGCCAGAAATCACCACACTGACAGCAAGCAGAAGAATCTGCTTTCTGTACCATATGCAGTAATAATGACCATTGATTCTTGCAAGATCGAATTATTCCTAACTGCATTATGTACTGAAATTCTTCCTTTGCCATTTTGTATTTTGACAGGCTGAATCACTGTAGGGCAGAATGGTTTGGTTGAACTGTTGTTTGAATGTGGTGTTTAGTGGTGTGTAGTAATGTGTCTCTATGTTTGAATGGGGTTGTAATTCCTGTAAATTTAAAAAGAATTTTGCAAAAAATCTTGTTGTCTGGTAGTACTGAGCTGATGCTTGTTGAAAGATATCAGCAAGGTGTTCTATGGATTTTTAGTTGGGGTTAGTGTTTTGGTAGCCATATTCACTGATAGGGTGAAATGTGTGATGAAGTCTGCTCCTAGTATTGAATGATTTTTTATTATATGTGTCAACTTTTGTACCATTTGCTGCTTGGAGTTTATAGAGCACTGGTGTTAAGAATTCATATGTGTAACACAAGTCATGAATGTAAAATAGACAACATTTTTTAAATATCCAGATGCATTTGTCATCATCACTTGTTGGAATATACATTTCCCTAGTTCAGTGTTAAAAATACAAAGGATTTTTTGCAATTTTTAGCATTAGCACCAAATTTATGATGATACCAACATATTCCGATGTTGCATATGCAGGATTTTGTGTTGGCTTCTATGTCTATTTTGACTGTAATGTCACCTGTGATAATGCAAGATATGTCACATTCTCATTGACATATCTTCCACTCACTCAGTAAGATTAGCTATGGCTGACTGTAGTTGCTGGATTTGATCTATTTGTGCATGAATCAGAATCTGGATGACGTTGAAGTTGTGTGTCTGTGTTTTGCAAATCTTGTCAGCAATTCCTGCCAGTTTATCCAGATTGGTATCTTCTAACCCCTTGGTTCATTTTTGGGTCTCATAGTTCAGTAGCTTGTTCAGCCATAGTCACCGCAACATATTCTTGAGGAAGGTGTAAGGTTCAAGAAGACTCTTTATGTGTCTCAGGATTTTAGAAAGTATACTATTTTCAATGGAGACATTATTACAAAGACTTGATAATTTCTTTTCTTTTGACTTACCAGTCTGGTGTAAAACTGTTTCTCAGTATGCCATATGGATTCACCCCAGACACTGTTTAACAAGTCCAGAATTTTGTGGGCAATCTCCACTGGAAGTTTTTCAACAACATGGGCAAATTTTGTCTTTTGCAAAGTTATTCTTGCCATGAAAATTGGCTGTAGTTGAGCAAACCCTGTCTGTTCTATCCACTGGATTGAATGGGGGGGGTAACTGTAATGATAATGTAGCTTCAGTCAATTTTTCATTGTCACCCGAAAGTTGGAGTCTCACTCTAGAAAATATTGTGTGGCTGTAATAAAATCTTCCTGCATGTGCAGTAGTAGGTTTACTTTATAGATTAGGAAATAAATAGCAATTAACAGTTCCTTCACAAATTTTATATTTTAGTCTGATTTTCTTTTAAATTAATAGAACTTGTATTTTGAATTTTTTTTTTACTTGCAGCACAAGTACAAAATATTCAGACACATAATTAGATCATATTAAAATGATAAAAACTGCATATCATAAAAGACAAAAACTAAATTCAAGGACAGGCTCTGTGCATAAAGAGCAGCTATTTTGCTTAAGCAGATAAGACACATTCATTATTTGCTTCTTACAGAAAAATATAGATTTAAATTTGAGAGTTATATTCTTTCATATTTCCATTCATTTTTGATCTTTAAAATATCTTCAAACCAGAATGACATTTGCACAAAAAACAACTACTGGCTCATCTCTGCAATTATTAAAAGTAAATTATCTGTTCTAATTTTGAGATATCCTTTCTTTAAAAGAAAACATTCAAGATAGCTGTCTTTCAAGGTTATAGAGAAAGAAATGTGACACAGACATTGTGATCCATTTTCTATAAAAGTCTTTGTGATATTAGAGAGCAGTAGACATTGTTACTTCAAATAATTTTCTGAAGTGCTTTCTTTTTATGAAATTTTATAAATTATGGAAAATTGACAATTCATTTTCATTTATGAAGACATTACAGTTTAATGTGTTAGAAAAATGTTTTAAAAGAAAATAAAGTAGAAATGTATTTTGGGTGTACTTCAAGGTTTTAATTAATTTTTACTTGTAGAACAAACATATCTGGGATACAAAAGTATTTCTGTCAAAGGCAAATGCAACAATTAAAAGCAACATTAAAGTTGATATCAACAGAATTAATCATATATCTTGATTAGTCAAAACTATTAATTATAATGTTATTTAATGGTTTTGTGCCACGAGTAAACATTTACTTTGTCATGCATGTTAATTTAGTATTTTGACACTGCAAATTTGTCAATTACAACCTATTTTAGTTGATTAGTTCTAATTTACAAATCAATCATAAAGAAAATGTTTCATAATTTCAACTTCATGCATATATGTTATTTTTACTTTTATGTTAAATAAGGTAAGCAAAAGTAAAATGTAAATAAAATCTCATACAGATTCTTTGATGGCAACACAGTCAAGAGCTTCTAAGAGTGTGTAGATTAACACACATAATTTGACTCAGAAGACATCAGTATTTCTTAGCATCAGGGACATTCAAACTTCAAGAATGCACCTCAATTTTGTCTTTTAAAATTTTCAAAAAAATTAAGAAAAAAGCTTAAATTAAGGTAAAAACCAAGGAGGAGTGTGAACTAGTCTTTTGAATATAAAATGCTAGTACTGTTGACTGGTTCACATTCCTCCTTGGTCTTTTGAACAGGAGTAGAGGTTTATCCCTTGTTTCCTGTTTAAGATTAGATTTTTGGTTCCTTATAAAGCCTTCATATTCCCTTTCAGTAGCCCCTTGTGTCTTAGTAGCATTATCACCTTTCTTAGTGTGAATTGATAAAAAAAAAACACTTGGCCACTGGGTAGCATTATCACCTTTCTTGGTGTGAATTGATAAAAAAAAAAACACTTGGCCACTGGGTAAATATTTGAGTCTTATTTCAGGGGAAAAAAACAATCTTTGACAATGTGAAATATGGTATTTACTGGATATATTTGTCAAGGAAAAGGAATGAAATACTGATATGCATGCATGTATATATATATATATATATATATATATATATATATATATATATATATATATATATATATATATATGTATATATGATGACATACAGAATGAATAAATCAAGCTTCCAGTTAACATTTGCAATGGCATTTTAGTTTGCAAGATTACTATTTAATGCAGGCGAAGAAGAAGAAAACATGAACTGAGGCTGACATTTATTCACATTGGAAAAAAGTCTTCATAAATATCTTTGAGATTTTTGAAAGGTGAACTGTTCATGTGCTACAATGGCACATTTGTATTATCTTAACCACCTTTACCTTTCAAGAATCTGACAAAAAAATACCAGCATCATTCCTGATAAAAAAAGATCTAGGAGGCATTTTCCAGCAACAAGTGAAAATTTGGTTAACTATTTTCCAGCCAATCAAATAGATTTATGAAAACTAATTCTTAAACCATTCTCTGAAGCATAGCTTAAAATCTCTATTTAAACAAATATGCTGGTAGTTAATCAATACTGTCTCTGAAGTTGACAAGATGTCCCTCTGTCACTCACCATTTCAACTATTTACCACTCTATTCTATACACAGCAAAACAATAGCCTTTCATAGAAATACAAAGCTACTCACATATGAACAATTCAACATTTTAACACTACATCATAACAATATAATCAGTAATCCCTCCAGCTTTTATATAAGTTCATATGAAGTTTGTGAAGAATGTTATTCAACAAATATTCTTTGTTATCCAACAATTACAAAGAACTTGATTTTCTAATAACTCAACAACCAAGAACTTACAAGAGCATTTTACAATGACTAATCACTGTACAGCAAAATTATTCCAATATTTATTGTAAAGTATATCTATTTGAACTAGTGTCCTAATCTTGTGCCTGTTGTACTTGATAATTGTCAAGTGGATATTTCATTAAATATAAGTAGTGTACCAGGTGGCTGTGAATTCAATCTTTGTGTCACATAGTAGGAATCAGTGGAACAAGTGGTATTACAAGTACTAATTAACTCTCTCTTAGCATGGAAATGTGGAATGAGAATAATCTATCCTCATGGATTGAATAAAAAGGCTCAATTTGAAACTACCAGAATATTACCAAATATAACATGCACCTGAAGAAGGCTTTAACAGGCAAAATGTTGTTATCATCATAAATAAAACGAGGATACTATACTGAATAATGTATTTATGTGTGTGATGATAATTCCTCGTCTTTAAAATTTAAATACATATTCTAATTTTATGGAGCTGATATAAACCGTTTATTGTAATTTACCTTACTAGCATCTTTGTATGATCATTTCTCATTCTTCTATACTATTTGGGAAAAAAAAAATTTGCATATTCCCTTAGCCTTACCTCTCCTACAGCAAATATAGCTTCAACAGATTAAGTGCAACAGGGGAGTGTAAGAAGCACTTCCATAGATGTTCATTTCATGAAAATCTTAATTATTGAGCATACACTCAATTTTTACTATTCTGTATTTCTTATGTACTGTACCTATGAACACTAATGGATATGTCCCAATCTGCATAAATACATTGGACGCTATTGTAAGTGGGGAGTAATATACTGTCTACTGGTACGAGCAAAGGTCGACACAGCCGGTCAGACTTGGTGTTGTCGGAGGTTGTCCATGAAGGGCAGGACGGAGACGTATACCACATATGTTTTCCCAATTGTCCTTTATTGATTGTCCATACTTCCTCTATGTAAAGATCATAAGAAGCCACTTGAGCACTCACTATCCTCTGTTTTAGGGAAGGGACAAAAGCATCAGGTCAACAGAGAAGTCTGTGTACAACGTCTGTGTCATGGGGGGCTGGGAATGCCACACTTGGCAAGCTACAAACTCACCTTGAGGTTGGCTTTCCTACGCCGCTCTTTAACAGGAGATTTGATTATGGCGAGGACTGTTCAGGATGCGTTCCCTTTCCTTACTATCAGTCGCCCCCATCTTGCAAGTTGAGCACTGTTGTAAACCCTGGGATCAATCGGATTTCCTTCACGAGTGTCGGTATGCTTTGACAATCATTCCTTGGTCCTGTGACCTTTCACAGCCTAGGAAGGTCTTCTATCATTATTTAGTGGAGGGGGTCACAAAGGATCCTCTACGTGAGTTGCTCAACTTGTCAGAGGAGGAGTTTCGCTCTTTCTGGTCTTGGGTGCCAGCGGCGGATTATCTCAGTAACCCTAAGTTTTGCTTACCTGGCAATTGGCTTGGAATCTGCTGCCCCTCAATGACAAGGCCTTCATATGGGGCTTAGCGGATTTGCCAGACTGTGAATGGTGCTACCTTGGTTTAGAAGAAACGGCATTCAACCATTGTCCCTGGGTCCGCCCCTTATGGGACCATGTGAGTTATGTTTAATTTACTTTGTGTTCATGTTTAGTTTATTTTGGGGTTCATTCCCTCCGCTCTCATTTTAGTCATCCATAAATTTTTAAGTATAAATTTTATAATGATTAGATTTTTATGGCATGGGGTGCGTTTGTAGGACCCCCGTGAGAGGATGCAGTATTATGGTGCATGGATGATTGATTGGTGACAGTCAAGTTTTTATGGTGAATGTGGAAATTGTAATCAGTGAATGGGTCATGAGTAAGATTAACTAGGTATAAGATAGTTAGTGTTAACCAGCCTCAACCTCTCCCCTTTTTTGGCCTTGTGTTCTAATTATGTATATATTATATGTAATAAATATCAATATACTGTATACTAAGACCTTTTACTGACTGGTTTTTGCCATGTCAATATTTGTGCTACTATTACCCAGATTATTTTGTGAACTCCATTTTGTTTCTGTTAAGTATGTTTTTTTTTATTTTTACTTTTTCTTCAATTTTGTACTGACTGATTTTTTAAAAGTTTTTTGATTTTTTCTTTTCCATTTTCTTACCCTCCCCATTTTTCTTTTTTTCTTTTTTTTCTGCTCTCATTCTTTTATTATTACTTTTTTGATTTTTTGATTTTAAATTAAGATTTTATATTTTCTGTTTCCTGTTAATTTTCTGTAATCCCCAACTAGAGATTATCTGCTTTATTTACATCAGACTTTATTTTTCTTTGTTTACATTATTACACGTTATTTCGTTCTTTGTTGTTCTTTGTTTTTCCTTTTTAAATATCCATTAAGTCTTCTGTGTTGCACTTGTTAAATCTTTTCTGTACATATTTGTTTTAATTTTCTTGTATTTCTAATTTTTGTCTAATCTGTCCGTTTTTTACGTTTTGTTTTTCTTCATTAATGGACTGACTTGGTATTTACAGTGGCCATATTTGATTTAGTGATTTGTTAGTTTTGTATTAGTTCCGTATTTCCTTTGTTTTTCTAGTCTTATTGATGTATTATTTTATCATTGTTTGAATTTCTTTGTGTATTTTTATTCCTTTTCGTAGGTGTAACTTCTTTTTTTTGTATAAACCGTTTTAAAGGAAATTAGTGATTGTTTTGTATATTTAGTTTTTGTCTGCCTTTTTAAAGTTAAATGTTTATTCTTGTCTGCATTTTGTGTAAGGATTTGTCTTTTGCATGTCTGTCTTATTGTATTTGTTTTTGTGATTTATTTATCCTTTTATTTCTTTAATACTTTATTTTTGTAAAATAGGAAAAAAAAGACTGAGCCACCTGATAAATCTGATGAAAATAAAAATACGGAAATTAATAATGAATCGGCTCCAAGTATAGTAATAATGGCCAAAATGTACAGGAAAAGATTTTAACAGAAAAAGCAAAAATTCTCACATTTCGGCTGAAATTATGGAGGCTGAATCAGGCCAAAGTACCCAAAATAAGGAAAACAATATGGAAGCTGAATCAAGCAAAGACTATACTACAAGTAAAGTCCTTACAACAGACAATACCAAAAAAGATGATAAAGTAGCGGTTGGGGAGACGCCCTCTTGCTGATCATTCCCACCTAAATGCAGTATCAACATCACAGAGTTCCTTGAGAAATCTAAAAGCAACACCCATCTTTTTACAAAAGATGGGCTCTTGACAAATCTTGAGGAATTACAGAAAATTGAGAAAAGAATTGTGTTGGTCTTTGTGGTGCACAAGTGTTCACACAAAATTTGTCGCGCCACAAAAGACACCATCATAAAATTGTTGACATCCCTGAGGGTTAAACCATATACTGAGGACTGAATATCAAGGCAGGCGTAGGACCAACGTTTCACTATACAAAGTCCCTCCTCATTTTGCCGGGGAACACTGGCCACTTATCTGTGCCAATTTGGCCAGATATTCAGTGCTTCCTCTCACTGGGAAATGGAGTTTTGAATTAATGGTGGATCGAAAGACCTTTGTCTTCATCTCTGACTGCCTGGATGTTGAGGGCTAGAAAATGCCCATCATAGTAACACGTCGAAGACTCGCTTGCTGGAAGTGTGGACAGACTGATCACCTGTCCTCTTCCTTCTTGGGCTGAGTCTGTTGTTTTCATCTCACCTGTAATGGGCATTCCAACAGCCGGGACCGCTGTGGTTAAACTCCCAGTTGTGTCTGTCTCACAGCCTCTATTTCCCCGAAAAGCCTTTGCCTGCCCCTAGTGTGGTTGTGAAGGAGGAAAAGGAGGAATGGCAGGTTGTTAGTAAAGCTAGAGGGAAGCTCCAGGCAGCGGGTCCTCATTCTAATGAAGCCCAAACAGGAAAAGACACAAACAGTCCCACTCCCTCAAGCAGTTCTAAGGGTGTCTCCCTGACCAGCTACTAAGAAAAACTATGACAAGAAAAGCAAAAGTTCGAAAAGCGTAAAAATTGCGGCAACTGAAAGATTCACTCAAGCAGAATAATCATGGGAAAAAATCTGGCTCTAACTCCTTGGCACCGTCTTCCCCGTCAGCCAAACAACACATTATGACCCCTCCTTCAGTCTTAAGATCCTCATCTCCCTCTTCCACAAAAATGACAACATAAAAAAAGGCCCCCATCACAGTTTCACCTGCAAAAGACCTCCCTTCAACTATTGCAATTAGCCCCAAACCATCCCTTGTCAAAACTCCTGCAGTTACACCAAAAAAGACTGACAATGCAAAACAGCAAAGAAGCCCATCACCAGAAAAATATAGATCCTACATCTCATAAAAAAACCAAAACCCATATTTAACACAGGGAAAGATGTGTGCTGAGTTTTTAAACAGCTAGAAGACAAGGCCCTACAATATTAAAAAAAATGTGGAACATTAAATTCCTGGTTAATTTCCAGAAAATTAACAACTTAGATATCAAAGACCCAAGAAATTTCCCCAGTGCTAAAAGGTTCTTAACTGTTGTTATGGGGGCAAAGCCGGTCAACAAAATTGGGCCATGGTTGCGGAGGCAAATGAAGTATTTGGGATGTTTCCACCCATGGCCTGTTTCAATAATGATATGGTGAAAAAATTGCAACAATTTTGTTCAGTGAGGTTCCTGCTTTTTGTTCACCCCTCCCTGTATAGAGTGTTAAAATTAACTTTCCCTCTGGACATTGGCAGCCTGTCTCCCAACAGTACCATCAAAACTGAGATGGGAACAGGTTTGATGGGAGAGATTGTCAGTGTCCTTTCCCCATCCATGTTTAATGCAGGAGAGCAACACTAATTGGTTTCATTATGTCTCTCTGGTTAGCTAGTCTGAATGTCCAAAGCCTGAGGGTGAGACTCTCTCGTGACCTGCAGTGTCTTGGAGTGAATGTTTGTTGCGTACAAGAGACTCGTTTTTCTACTCATGACTATGAGGACATTCTCTCTAGGTTCTCCCTCTATTCAGCATGTTTTGATGGTTGTTTGAGAGGTGTCTCTTAGCTGGTGAACAAGTCTTTGAAGGCTGTGTGTACTCTTGTCTTCTCAGATCCAGTGGTCAGGCTTTGCATGCTGGATGTTACCATAAAGGATAAGACTCTTCGTCTCATTGGGCTTTATGTGCCCAATGTCCATTCTGAGCAGCCTGCTTTGTTTTGGCAGATCGAGCCGTTTTTGATGACATCTCGTCAGGTAGTTTTAGCGGGGAATTGAAATGCCATGTTTGATCCTGATATAGATCATATAAGGCCAAATTCGGATACTTACAACCGAGATGTGAAACCATTTCAGGACTTTATTGACAGGTTTGATCTTATTGATAAGTACCAGAATGAGCACCCTCGGGAGATAGTTTGGACTTGGACAAATAGTGCAGCTCGGATGCTGGGGCTGTTTCTAGCTACCTCGACCAAGTCTTAGTTAGGAGATTCGATGTAGGGCTCTTAGGGTGTCCAAGTTTTCATTAGATAGTTTATTTGGACCATAGGCTTGTCTGGGTCCATGTAAACTTAGATACGCCTAAGGTTAGGTTGGCTGGATACTGGAAATTAAACTGCTCACTATTTGGTGAGCAGGATTTCTGGGACCAGCTGCTACTAATGATACAGAGGGAATTGATGGGGGCGGTTGTTGGGAATGCCTGGGTGGACAATTTAAAATAAAAAATTAGAACGTTTGCTGCTGATTTTAGACATTGACTCAATCTACATAGATTAGTGGTGCAAACGGCTTGTGAGCAAAAAGTAGATCGGGCAGTGATAGTGAGGAAATAGCCTTAGCTAAAGCAGAGTTGTCCTCCTTGCTTATCAAGAAGTATCAAGCTCTGTTAGTTAGGGCTAGGTTAAAAAGAATGTCCTCTGAGGCGATGAATATTGCTGCTGAGTTGCGCACAGAGGAATCTTGGAATGCATCTCAGCAGCATATCTCATGCATCACATTGCCAGATAAGCAGACTGTGACTTCAAATGCAGACATATCTGTGGCTTTTCATGATCACTTTCAGGAACTTTTCACCAGGGAGCCCGGTCTGCAAAGAGATCAGTGGTTATAAGATGGTGACAGGGGCCAAAATCAACCGCGATAAGTCTGTTGGCTTACAGTTGGGTGCTTGGAAGGGAGTTTTTCTTCCTGGACCTTTCCTCTGGATTGCTGGGCCAGTTAAGATGGTCGGTGTCTGGTTCGGTCCTGATATCCAGTTGGAAATGAATTAGTCAGAGGTACAATGGAAGGCCGAAATCACAATTAATTTGTGATCTCAAAAGAATCTTTCCTTGAAGGGGAGGGCGGAAGTATGTGTTTCACTCACCTGCCTAATTCTCCTTTACTGACTCTCTGTACTTCCACTTTCGTATGCTACACTAATGTCATGAGTAAGGCTCTTGTTCTCTTTCTTGTGGAGAGACAAAGTTCCAAGGTATCTCAGGAGATCTGTTGCCTTCATCCATCTGAAAGTGGTCTGGGTATGCCTAGCATTGAGATTCGTCAATATATGCTTTGCACCGGGTTCCTAGATTGAATGTATCATGAATCGGATGAGGAGTGTGCCTTCTGGAAAGAAGATGCCCATAAGACTTTCCCATCCCTGAGAAGTGTGTAGTCGAGTGAGGAAGCGGCCCACCATTTGTCCAAGCTAAATGCTCCTTCTACTGCAAATGCTGTTGTGCCCTGAAATGCCTCTTATGGGCGTCGGATGGCCTCTCCAACATCCAGGTGTTGTCTCGTAGGGCATTATATGAAGTGTTATTCAGGGGTTGATGTGTGATAAGCTGAGTGATGAGCTTGGTCTTATTAAGCAGGAGGCTCACTCAATATGGCCTTGGGCACCTGGGTTGAGATTCCTCAATAATGATGAGGCATCACTCACCTAACTGATAATTCGTGGGGCCCTCTGGATCGCCAAAAGACTTTGTTCAGCGGGCTTGAAGAAATCTTCAAACTGCTGATGCTGTAGTGGGGAAGTCAAGACCATTGGTCATGTCTTCTTTCGTTGCAGGTTTGTTGAAGGCCTCATGGTCTGCATGCTGCAAGGAAAGTTCATTGTCCTTGAAGCCAGTTCTGTTTGTAGCAATATGGTGCCACAGATGACAAAGACTAAACAACACGTGTTCTTTTGCTTACTAGGGGTCATGAGAGAATTCTATGATGGTGAGAGGTTCACTTTTTCCCAACTGATCTTGTTCTTTAAGCACCAGCTTAAAGTCAAAATTAGGATGAAAAGGTGGCGTCTCACCTCATCAGAGTTTGGCAAAAGATGGGTGAATCTTGCACGTTTGTGCCGAGTAAAAGGGGCTAACCTAGAGTGGCATTTTGATGCTGGTTAGGCTTCAAGACATTGTTCTTCCTGGGTTGAATTTGGGCAAGCCATCCCTGAAATTAGGCTAGTATGGGTTTTGTTTTTTGATTCTTTTGTTTTTTGTTTTTTTTTCAAGTAAATTTAGCTAGGGTGTGTTTGGTCATTGGCCCCTTTCATTTCTGTCCCTATTTTTTCTTTAGTTTAATTCCCCATCCCCACCCCTCATTAGGTGGTCAGTGATGTCAGTTCTCTGGTGGATGTGGGGTGCTTTTCGTTTGTTTGCCCATGTGTTTTTCGTTTTTGTTGTCTGGATGAGTGCATGTCGGTGTGAGTGCTAGGGATGAATGAATATGTTTTTTATATTTTTTACAATCCTGCATTGATTTTGTCCAGTTAACTGATGTTTCTACCACATTTAAGGATTGTGGGGCAGGGGGGGGGTATTACTAATATTATTTTGCTCAGTTTATTGTAAATAGATTATATTCATATTGTACATACTCATTGGGGATTTTTGAACTTGTTGTTTTTATTCCCTCCCCCCCCCCCAGTCAAAGAATTTTACATTTGGGGACTATTTATTTTTTTTCATAGAGACAATGAGGTATCATGGTGGATGTGTTAAGAAAGGTTAGTAAGAATGTGTTGTTTTAGTGTTAGGAATATTGTTTGTATGTTTGGGTCAGTGCTTGTGGCTAACTAAGTTTAAAATTAATTCAGATAAAGATAGTCCTTCTCCCCATCCTCTTTTTTAGGTCTTGTGCCAAATTTTCTGTATTTTTCACAGAAATAAATATCGTAATATGCTGTCTAAGTAGTCCATCAATAGCAGTGGTTTACCTACTTCATGCCACTGGTGAGTATTGTATTTTGTTGATGTCATAAAGATTACCATTTTCATTTCCAACCTCCGTTTTGGTTATTCCTCATTCAGTAACATTTTCTAGTTTACAACAGTATTACAAATCAAGTAGAGGAACTTTCCTCCAGTTTATAAACAATTTACTAAATACATATATTTTATGCAGGTTCCTCTACATATATTGCTTATATTTGTTATCAAGGAACATTTTAAAAAATTGCAATTATTATAGCCAGAAACAGTTATAATGATAGAGATATTTTTGTGAAAGGAAAAGAATAATTATTTAGGTTCACTTTTAAAGAAAAAGACTTAAAGGATTTAGATTTCATCCCAGAAAATGGCCTGGTTTGGAAGAAACAAATTTTGTAAAGTACAGTATAGAGAGCCTTTTTGTCCTGGGGTAAATTTAATGATTTGTAAAGCCTGTGATATTTTTTATTGTACAGGGTGGTCCAAAAGTCTTGTCACCTCTACATAATATAATTTCCTATTTCAGATGACTGCCATAAAAATGATGGTGTTCATACAGTACTTCTTTATGTCTGACAGCATCAATGAAAATGAATAAACTGAACCCAGTACATGTGCTTTATATTACTGCATTACATGTTCTTCTATTGTTCTCATTACTTTTTGGCAGCAAGTGACAAGACTTTCAGACCAGCCTGTATAATCATTAATCATGAATACAGATGTTAAACTATGTATGTTCATTTTGCAACCACAACAGTATACATAGTATGCTAACATATCACACTGCTAAATAGCAGAGATTGGATTAACAAAACAGAGGCTAAAGAGCTTATGATAAAGAATTTCAGAGAAAACAATATATCAATTACAGAAATATTATAAATACTTGGTTTAAAAATAGATACATTAATTTTTTTATTAACAAAATAGTATATGAATATATACCAGACATGCATTTATCATTTTATATATATATATATATATATAATTACTGTTTTATGTTCAGTAAAAACAAATATTTACAGGCAAAATGTAATTCTAGTGAAATTAAAAGAACAAAAAGCACTAAGCAATTTATTTAGTGAATAATGGAAAAGTATTGGCCATTTTTTTAAGAATCTGATGAATGGATAAATTTATATAAATTAATGTAAACTAGACTTTTTAAATTTACAAAGAACTGATATTTTAACTTCAATTTTATATTTTACTGTCTGTTCATTATTAGATCAATTATGAAAGCATTTTCAGAAACAAAATGACAAAGCTTTTTTTCCCAATCATTTCACCCCAAGCAAACCAATAAAGCCACTAACACACAAGGGGGTTACCAAGAGTAAAAGAACTGAGAAGTCATTTATTCAAGAGAGATGATATTAAAAAACAAGGTTTCAAGGATACAGGAGATGATGATTGATGTTGCATTTAAATATGTAAAGATCATAGTTGACAGGAAAGCAAGAAGCCAGAAGAGATTTTTCAATTATTAGTATAAAATATCGATTTATATTTACTAGAAGATGAACTGATGAATAAAATGGCTACTTAAGGGCAAATATATCAATAAAACATTCCAAGAAAACTAACTTGTAATTTGATAATTAGCTGATGATGCATTTTACCATTACTTATATAAACTCAGTGAAAATTTGCTAGAATAAAGGTATTTACCAAAAAAATAGTTTAAGAAAATTTCTGTGCCTCAAAGCTTCATGAGTTAATGTTTTTCTCTGTTAAATATTGTTTATTGTAACCGGTATAACATGATATCTCCCCCTCCTTGACTTAATGGACCGTTCCTATTAGCAGTAGCAGCAGCAGGAACATAGACTTGTGTCCACCTCTGCCCAGAGTGGATTAGGTCATTAGATACTATTTAAACTGCTGTGATTTCTCTTATGGCACTTTAACTTAATATTTTAGTGCCACTGACATCAAAATGTTTCAATACATGCAGAGTGTAGTGAGGGATACAAAAGTAGGGAGAAAGCAAGTCACTGAAATTCAGTGCTACCTTAATGTTTGTTGCATGATGTTCATTATTGTGTAGTTGCAAAGTGATGACGCAAGAAAGTCTTTTTTGAATTTGGCACTGCTTATATTGTGATATATCACATGACTACTCTTAGGTGCCCTGTTATTAATTGCACACATTTTGACTGTTTAAAGGATTCTCTGATTCACACTTTTTATTAATTTCCTGTGTTTTCATAATATTGGACATTAAGAAAAAAAATCTTCCTCCCACCGCAGTTATAAAGCTCCACCATATAAGGTACATGAAAATACTATACTATCATGTGACTATATATCTAAGGAGAAATATCCCTACTACACACTTTTGCCACTATTATTTTTTATTTATTTTATCCATGAGGGTACATAAATATCAAAGCATAAAATGAGTACTACAGATTACTTATAACCAGATCAATTTTCACCATAGAATACAGTCAAATTTTACATATATTCCAAATATTAAACAAATGAACTGAAAGTAAATACAATGAAAATTATTGAAATCCAATCTTTTATAATTAAAAAAAAAAATTGAAAATTTACAAGCATACATGTAATGGGTAGAATATATGGTATCAGTCCTAATTCTTTAATTTCATGATTATTTTTCCAACAAAACCACTGACAGAAACAGTAAAGATAATGGAAAAATATTTAGAATATAAAGTACTCATTTAGTACTTAACAACAGGCAGATTTGTTTTAAGACTCCAAGTTTTCCACTCAGGATTGTTCTGAGTAGATTATCGCATTGGTTCATGAATTTAGTGAATTCAATCTCTTAGCCAGGCAGTGGGTACTTGGACTCTGTGGAAACAGGGTGAACAATAACTGAACTAATAATAAATAAGAACTAGATGAGATATCCCTAGACATGGTCAATAGAATGAGAACAATCTACTCCCATAGATTAAATAAAGAGTTTTGTTCAAACTCCCTTGAAGGTTAAGTAATGAAGGTTGGAGGACACAATGGCCAAAACAGTGTGATAATAACAACAAACATGAGGACAATAGTCTGCATGTAAGTAATGTAAATAAGATTAGCTTACCTGGTACAACCCAGGGCCGGCATATACAAGCCCAAACCCCCTGACCACATGGTGGGGAGGAGGTTAGCTAATCTGATTGGGGAACCATAGGCAGTGCTTTGTGACCTTTTGCTTTTTTCTACCTACTTTTATATATGTTACAAATTAAACTAAGCACAGCTATGAAAGGATAAAAATTTTTGGCAGATTTTGATATCATCCTGGGGTCTTTTTTGTCCAAATTTGCAAAAGGTTTTGCTCATGTTAAGTCTAAAAACACCATATAAAATTCACTATTTTTCATTCATAATGTTGAATGTGTTATACTATTCTACTTTTTAGCAAGAAAATCTCAAGTTGATGTTAAAAATTGCTGCAAAACATTGATTTATTTAAATTAAATGATATATTATGACATGTCTCTAATTTGTATTTAGATACATTGTATTTATTTTCAATTTTTCTATTTGAATTTTTCACCTATATTTTGTATGATCCCTTATTGTTAATTTGGTTAATTTTTTAGGTCAACCTCTATGAGTGTGCAGAAAACATTGTCTTTCTTCATCTAATTCTTTAAAAATGCTAGAGTGGCAGTTAGCATTTAATTGTGAGGAGGAATCAGGGATTGATCTCCTCTGGTTGGGTCGACTTGGTGATGGGGTGAATGATGTTGAAAGACCCAAAACTCCCTGATGAACCAAGTCAAATTACATCACTGACAACCCCCTCTGGCACTTATTTAAGAGCATATTTTTTAATTATTCTTTCTACTGTTCAAACAGTGACATCTGGGAAAAGACTGGATGACGATCCAGGAATAGACTGGTTGACAAATTGGAAAGCTAATTGACAGTGAGGAGAGACCACAAAAGTGTATTTCTGGGCTAGCAACCCAACTTATGCAATTCAGTAAATGCTACAGAAAAACATGTGAATAAATACCCCCAGGGGATCCCGAGAGGTGGTGGGGGAGAATGAGGTCCCCATTAGGATGGTTGAAATGGAAATGAACCAAGATACGGATTTATGGACAATGAGACTGACATGCCTATGTGGAAAGATGTGCAAAAATATGTGCAGCCTAAAAATCCATGAGACAAAGGTGAAGTGTCAGGTGCAGTCAAACCAACAGCAGGGCGCAGGAGTTTCTCCTGGTGAGATGCAGGAGGTGCAGGGCTGGGAAGATCCCCACAGTGCCCAGTCCCTCCCAAGTGAAGGTTTGAGTGGAGCCTGATACTTCATTTCAAAGAAAGATTAAATGGCCCCCAGTCAGTGACAAACACGCCTGGCACAAACTTGACGTGGTCATCGGTGAGATCCTTGAAACAACATCGAGAGGTTCAGTGGATAAACTACTAATGACAATGTCCAAAATCATCACTACTTATGCATCAGGGAAATTTGGTTATGAGGAGCGGAAGGAAAAGAAGGGTATTAGCAAAGAAAATAGGAGGGAATTAAAAATGAAACAATTTAGGTCGAAGCTAAAATCCCTTCGGAAACAATATAAAATTGCAAAACCTGAAGAAAGACAACCCTTACGAGAGCTCAGAGACCTAATTCGTTTAAATTCTTTACGTAGAGCAGGATGGCATAGACGAAGGAGGAAAGAAAGGGTGAAAAAATGGATGGCATTTCTCTCAAATCCGTTCAATTTTACAAAAACGCTGTTAGGGGAAAATCGATGCGGTCACTTGGAGAGTACCCCTAGTGAAATAAATGTATTTCTACAAGAAACTCTGAATGATCCAAATAGGTAACTAGAACTTGTAGAAAACATGTCCCTGATAAGACCTAATGTACCATCAATGCCTTTTGACTTGAGAGAACCAACTTGGATGGAAATTAACGCAGACATTAAAGCAGCCAGAATGGCCTCCACACCAGGTCCAAACGGAGTGCCTTACATAGTTTACAAATGCCGTCCAAAACTTCTTCGGATGTTATGGAAGTTATTGAAAGTTATTTGGAGAGGGAAAATAACAGGACAATGGAGACACTCTGAAGGTATTTAGATCTCTAAAGAGGAAGGAGCCAGAAGGATAGACGAATTCATATGCATCTCCCTGTTGAATAGATTTGGTTAAAGAGAGTTGATAAGTCTGGCTTGCCTGGCTGATTTAAAGCATGGATTTATCAGCATGCCATTCTTCCCAAAATCTTATGGCTATTGTCTATCTATGAATTCACAAGATCTCACATAGTACAATTAGAAAAAAGAATCAACATACTACTACGAAGCGCAGCTCTATATAACAATACCAATGCTCTGCAACTTCCTTTCAGAAGTGTAGTAGAGGAATTCAGTCACCAAATCAGAACAATAATGCAGTACAAGTTATCCAAAGATCCAAAGGTGGCTGGAGCAGGCATTGAAGTCTACTCAAGAAGGAAATGGTGAGCAGAGAACGAATTACATGTAGCTAAAGAAAGGCTCTATGAAAAGGCCATATTAGGGGCCATGGCTATTGGACATGCAGGCTTAGGGTATTTTTCCTACCATTTTTTACTTACGAGTGTATTTTTGAATTATTTAATGCCAAAATCTAAATATTTTTTTTGTAATTTTATGCTTTCAACTACAGATATTTTGTACATAATTTTATTTTCAGAGTAAAGGAATATTTTTTAGGTATATATTTTGTATATCCTAAAATGTATTGTTGATAATTTTACTATAAAAATGAATTTTTATATTTTAGTGTTGCATTTCCCTAGCAGTCACTTAGAAGCTGAGGTTTTTATCAGAAAAAGAAATTCTCCTTGGTTAGCCCATCAGATGCTTCTAAGGGATTAAATAAAATATAAAGCATTCATATAAGGTCAGCAATATCTTAACATGGCAATTTAAGGATGGATTTAGTCACATCTATTGAACTTCAAACCCCTCAACCAAATATTTTTCATAAAGTATAAACAACAAAAATCATACAGTAATTTATTTAATAAATATATTGTATTTTATGTTATTTCTTTTCCTTAATTCAGCATTAAAATTTTAGTAAAAGAATAAACAGGTAATTTACAGTACCTCTGATATAAATGTTTTGCATCGGCAATGAACACTATCACCTCAAGACTACAAAAATTGTAAAAAAGATCAAAAATTGGTTTTACGAAATAGATAGGATCAAAATAGCAAAAATATTCCTCTCAGCAAAATTAGAAATAAAATCTCATGGAAGAAAGTAATATTTTTAACGGATGGTCATAAGGAAACAAAATAATCATTTTTGGAGCCCATTCTGTATCATGTTAATGTTGTGCCATGCTGGACAAGTGTAAGTAGCAGTGAATGACAAGACAAAATATACTGTGTGCTTATCTATAACAACTAATGTCATGACTAACTATGATTGCTAGTAGCCATAGACACTACAATTTATTGAATATAATTGGGTCATCACCATTGATGTGGTGTTGATTGGGCTCAATAATTAGAAGGGAATTAAGTGTATTTATTAATACATCACAGAGCCTCTAAAAAGTAAAAAACAAAGAATTATGAAGTCAGTTGGCATTTGAAAGTCAAGATGACTATGCTACATACAAAAACATCTTTTCTTATACAAACAGAATATTTTATTCATTAACAGTTTGCTCCTTTTTATCAGCAATACTTTTTCTCTTTTCTATGTTAAACTCACATTTTCTATACATGTATAAGCATATATATAACCACAAAGTCTCATGTATTTTTATCATACAAATTCTAATGGCAAATCTCTATTTATACATATAAATTTAGTTGACACACTGGGAAAGAGTGTTAGAAAAGATTTATACAATGTAATGATCAATTGAAAGATGCTTGTAGTCATTTATCATTTGTTGCTTATTACACTTTCTTCTATCTGCTACTATGAGAAAAGGAAAGCTGAAAAGAACAATTCTAACATCTTTCACATTGTTTTGGCTATAGTTATACTATTGTTGATTCAGGCTAATTGTACTCCTTTACAAATAGTGATCTTAACTTCAGAATATTAAATTATAATTTATTCTACTTAGCAATTTCTTACAATCAGATGTTTTATTGATTAGAACCTAGAGAGAATCCAGTACAAGTGGTCTAGTGTTTACGACTTTTCAAATAGTGTAAATTTGAATCATCATCAAGTTTTATTATAAACCAGTTTCACACTCCAAACATGAAAATGTAAGTAGGCTTATAAAGAGACAAGGCAGCTGTTGTCGAGGAAGAAAATGAATGTATCAGAGCGAGTAATTTCTTTTCAATATTCACAATCCAATTTTATGATCTTTATTCCCATATCTACACCATTCCTTTGCAGCATTTACATCACGCTATAATTTTAATTAAAATTGTTCCTCATTTATTTTGCTACCTTATCAAATTTATTCAAGTTAGAATTTAAAATTATAATTTTATCTATTTCTTTGTCACAGTATGTGTATGGACTTCAGTTTAAAAATGAAAAATCTATTTTTAATAAATAGAAACTATAAAATTAAAAAAAACATTTATGTAATGCTGTATTTATAAATGTAGAAATTGAATGAAACAAAATATATGCTTGGTTTTAATCTATTAGGTTGGTGCAAAAATAATGACGTAATAATGTCGTTTTTTGACGTTAAAAAAATACGTCAAAAAACGACATTATTACGTCATTATTTTTGCACCAACCTAATAAAATATACATATTCCTCACTTTCTTGAAAGTGAAATTGTGTCTTTTATATAAATGTTTAAACATATAAATAAATAATTTGTAAGAAAGCTCACTCTTTGAAATAATTTATCTGAAAGTCAAACCCGGGATATTTTTTTTTTTTTTTAATAAGGGTAGATAGACTCTCCTGTTGCCCAGTCCATACTCCTCACTCTTCTCTTGAACAGGAGTAGAGGCTCATCATTTGTTTCTTGTTTAGGAAGGGTTTCCTGGTTCCTTTTCTTATCACAGGTCTTAATGGTGGTGATGTCATGAATTTCTTGTGATGTGTATGGATGGTGGCAATGTCTCTTCATACTGAGGGTACCGGATTAGCAGTTTTCTGTTTGCTGTTCCCAACTGGTAGTGTCTTGAGAGGTTGCTCTGGTCAACAGTTGCATAATATTGAGGTTCTTGCAGTATTATGTCGTGCATGGAAGGGTGTTCTTGCAAGCACCTAAAACCAAAAACATAAACCTAAACCAGCTCAACAAAAAACACCTAAACCTCTTAACCTTTCCTTCTCCAACATTCGTGGTATTCATACCAACTTTTGCAGTTTGGAATCATTCCACTTTGAAAAGTCTCCAGACATCCTAGCTCTCTATGAAAATAACCTCTTCAATCCCTTCCTCTGATTTCTCAATTTCTGGCTACCTTTCTCTCCTTAGAAAGAACATCCACATGCATAGCCTAGGAGTTTATGTCCACAAACATCTCTCACAGACTAGGGAACTCTTTCTTGAATTTCTAGACAATCCATACATGTGTCGTTGTCTCTCCCTACTTAGTCAGCTATCTCTTCTTTCTCTACCATTGCCCTTCTTCTCAAGGCTGCTGTGTGTTAGATAATATTTCCGATAAGACAGGAAAGGCCATCTCCCTACACCCACTTGTATTCATGTTCAGTGACATTAATGCCCACTGTACCAAATGGCTTAAACACTCTGTCACTGACCTTGGTGTTATCCAAACCCTTAACTTTTCAATCACTCACAAAAGTGGGTGACTTCCCTATGCATTTCCTGAGTAACCCTGATGGACATGCTTCTCTTCTCAATCTATTTTTTACCTCTATCTCTGACTGTTGTCATACTACACAGCTCTGCCCTCCTGGCAACACTGATCATGCAGTAGTGTCTGTAAACATCTTCCATTTCCACCATCCAAGAATCTCCTACTAACAGAATATCCTTCTATTATCAATGAGCAGATTGGGACTTGTTCTGTGATTTTCTTCGTGATGTCCCATGGAAAGAAGTTTTTAATCATCCTGTTCAAAAATGTGTGTCTGAGGTCTTCTCCTGGGTGAAAGCCAGCTTTGACGCTTTAATTCCAGCAAGGAAATAGCAAGTCAAACTGTGTCCATCTCCTTGGTTCTCACCTGCATGTGTGGTCACTATAGCTCACAGGAATCACTTCTTCTGGCTGTACCAGTGTGGTACATCTGATTGCAATAAACATCTCTCTGTCTCTGCTCATAACAAGTGCAAGTGTCTCTTCAATGAAGCAAAGTTACAGTTTGCTGATAGAATAGAACAACATATAGCATCTCACAAGTTTGGTTCCAGAGATTATTGGTCGCTCTGCAAGAGTATACTGAACAACAGCAAATCCTCAATCTCTCCCCTATTCAATCAATTCAAAGTTTTGATGTCTACAGAAGAGAAGGTTGAAAGCTTTGCTCAGAAATTCTTTTCCAACTCAACACTCAACTCATCTGGACATACTTCCTCACTAGAACTGAGGCTATATTGAGCAATATGTGCATAACCCTATCACTGGTCTCAGATATCATTTCTAAAATAGACTCCCATAAGGAAAGTGGAGGTAACAATATACCAGCTATTGTCCTAAAGAAATATGCTCCTGAACTGGCTCATGTCTCTCCAAACACTACAACTATTGCTGCTTCCTGCTTTCCAGCTTGTTGGAAGTCCTCCTCTGTAGTATCTGTTTTTAGGAACTCTGTTGATCCTTTTGACCCTGCTAACTATTGCCCTATTAGTCTCCTACCACTTTTTGGCGAAGTATTTGAGGCTTTAATCATCTTACCTTTCATAACCTACTCTCTGACAAACAATATAGATTTCGTTTTGCTCAGTCTGTTGCTGATGGGCTTACAGCCATAACTGAATATGTATATAAAGTTCTTGATAATAATGGTGAAGCTCATGCTGTGGCTCTAGATATCTGAAAGGTAGGGTTTGACATGCTGGCCTTCTACATAAGCTTCAGGGCTACATTATTACAGAATGGTTGTTTCATTTAATCCAGTCATTCCTATCAAATCATGAAATGAAGGTTGTCTTGAATGGGCACACTTCCAGATCCTTTCACATCCAAGGCTTTATACTGGGTCCTATATTGTTTCTGATATTCATAAATGATCTTCCTGGTGTCATCAGTTCCTAAGTAGGCATTTATGCAGATGACACTACCATTTATTCCTGTCTCAATAGCAAATCCATCAGAGCTGACAAAGTTAACCTGTCTGCTGCTCTTGAGAATGACCTCCAATCAGTGTTAACTTGGGCAGGAAATAGCTTGTACATTTTAATGCCTCCAAAACTAAATTGCTCTCATTTAACCACTATAGATAAACTTCCTTGTCCATCATCAGCATGGCTGATACTTGACTTCAGGAGAGTGTCTCACTGTACCTTCTTGGCCTCATGTTTTCAAATGACTTGAAGTGGAACAACTTCATTGAATCAATAGCTGTCTCTACTGAAAGGAAAGTTGGTTCATTGTGTTGTGTCAGAAGGTTTTTCTCATCAGAGTCCATCTTACACATTTACAAATCTACCATTTGTCCATGCATTGAATACCGTTGACATATATGGCTTGGTGCCCCCACTATTTATCTTGAGGTTCTTAACAAACCCAAAGAATGATCTGCGATGTAATCAATCCTGACTTGTGTACCTCCAATAAAATATCACATGTACTATGGCTTGGCTTCACAAAGATTTTGGAGGATTTCACATTTGTCACAGGCTCTCAGGTGGTTAGTGGAGTCCTGTGTGGGAGAATCCGAGAATGCCTTCCAACATCTATTGCAGGAAAGGGTCTGGCAGCTAGCAGAAGTTTTAGCCTTGTGAAACCACTTTTTTCTTCTGCTCTTTATCTTTAGCAGGTTGATATGTTAAAGGTAGTTCCTTCATATTTCCCATGCCTGCATATCACACTCTCAGTTGCCTTAATTCCTCACTGATGGAGGTTGAATCCACAAGGCAACTTTTTAAAGATATTTGTTTCTTTTTAGTTGGGTTCTTCCTCTCCAACAACCAAAGACTAGTTATCTGAGAAGTGGTAGTTTTGGAAGACAACAGTCCTCCAGCATCATAACTATATAGCCAGTTCATGACAGTTTATTCTTCTGTAGTATTCAAAATTTGCAGCTCTGGCCCATTGGTCTTTTTTAATCCAGCCTACCAAAGATTGACAGAATTATGACTGCATTCATTTGACCTTGTCCTGTAATGCTTGGCATCCCACTAGGTGACACATTTGCCTTATTTGCATGTGCCATGGAGCAGCTGCACCTTGGTCACCAGAGCTAATTGCTGACACTAATGTCACATCTCAGCAGCATCCCAGCAGCATCTCCCTGTGCTGCAGTTAGGTAAGTTATTTACTGGCATTCAAATTAGAAATGACCAGCAAGCCTTTCTCTGAAGGGGAGTTTCTCAAAGAGTGTATGGTAGAAAGAGCAGATACCTTGTGTCCTGAAAACAAGAATAAATTTGAAAAAAATAGCTTATCATGCAGGACAGTGACTTGTTATGTTGAACTAATTGATGAAGAATTAGCTAGCAAGCTAAACAAAAATACTGAGTCATTTAAATTATATTCCTTAGCATGTGATGAAAGTAATGGCATAAAGGATACCCCTCAGCTTTTAATTTTTATCAGAGAGATTAATGACAATTTTGAGATAACAGAGGAGTTTTTGGCAATGGAATCCCTAAAGGGGACAATACAAGGAGAGGACTTGTATAGCAGTGTGTTGGGGGTTATCAAGAGGCACAAGCTACTTTGAAGTACACTCGTCAACATTTCCAGGGATGGATTGCCAAATCTGACTGGAAAAACATTGAGCTGCTCAAAAGAATCCAGGACAGGGTGAAAGAAGACAACCCTGAACAGGAGGTAATTTTCCTACACTGCCTAATCCACCAAGAATCCCTGTGTAAATTTGTATTGCAGCTTGACCATGTAGTGAAAGCCTTTGTAAAACCCATTAATTTTATTCGAGCGAAAAGGACTTCAGCATCGTCAGTTTATTAAGTTTCTTAAAGAAATTGACTCTGATCACCAGGACTTGTTTTACCACGCCAATGTCCGCTGGTTAAGTTTGGGGAAAGTATGTCAATGAGTGTAGGAGCTCAAACAAGATGATAATCTCATTTTTGGAACTACTTGAGAAAGCTGGTGATTTTCCTGAGCTGAGTGACACAGACTGGCTTTGTGATTTATCTTTTGCTGTGGACATACTGACACACATGAATGAATTGAATGTGAAGCTACAAGGGAAAGAACAGCTTGTGCATGAAATGTACACAAATGGCAGAGCCTTCAAAAGGAAGCTTGTTTTATTCTGAAAGCAAATATCAAACAAGTCATTTGCTCATTTTCCCACACTGGCTATGTTGAAAAAGGCTCCTTGACATGTAAAAAAAATACAGGAAATGACTGGATGACCTGCATAAAGAATTCTGCCGTCGGTTCTCTGATTTTGACAAAATTGACAAGTCACTTCAGCTGGTGTCATGTCCCTTCACACAAGACCCTGAAACGGCATCACAGGAGTTGCAGTTGGAACTGATTGATCTCCAGTGTGACACCATCTTAAACTGGATGAGTTTTATGCTTCATTAAGTGCAGACACATTTCCAAACATCCAGAAGATGGCACAGAGGATGCTGGTGTTGTTTGGCTCTACTTATGTGTGTGAACAGACTTTTATTTGGTGAATATCAACAAATCACCCCACTGATCCCAGTTGAGTGATGAATACCTCAGATCTGTTCTGAGATTTACCACAATAAAACTAACACCACACTTTGATGCACTGACAAAGAATAGTGATCAACAACACTGTTCCCACTAAAAGTGAATGTAAGTATTAACACGATAATGTTTTTTTCTATTTATGTTTGATGTGTACACATCAGGTGTTGGCCCGGCCCATCTGTCAATTTTTAAAAGTCAATATTCCTCCTGAGCCAAAAGGTTTGGCCACCCCTACTGTAGCTGGATCTAAAATCTCAGTGTTAGTGATGCATCTAGACCAAAGTGTCAGTGATGAAATTGCACTTTTATAATACAAGTTTTTAGTGTATAGCTCTAACATAATTCTAACATAAATATCCAAAGACACTGCTGTGTCTAAAAGTTTCATGCAATGAGTGATATACAGACAGCTCAGAGTCCAGTGTGGATGCATGACTGTATAAACATAAAGCATAAAATGACAACCCTTTATTTAAGCAATAAATTCCTATTACTAAAATTTTCTTAGATTCATTTCAAAGTATATTGAAATATTATATAAAATCAGGTATATGCTGTTATTTTAGAATTATTCTATAGTGTCAAAGTGTTTGGCGCTCTTACTAGCTGAGGTACAATTATTTGGAAATATTGATAAGCCTCTTAAAATAATCACTGCAATTATCTTCATAGAACATCTAATGTACAGTATAACATGATCTGTATTAATACTCCGCTATTTTCTAAATAATTAGCATTTGTTTATATAGGACCCAATCTCATTTGGCATTGCTAGATAAGAAGGCATATTTGGTATTCATTTCAAAAATTGAATCTGATGAATCTAATTTTGTTTTTATGGAGATACGCTAAATAATTCTTCCTAAATGCTATATTACAGAAACAGGAATATTTCCCAAAATGTATGATAAAATTCAGACTTATTCATAAGTCTCTACAAAATTTCATACTATTTTTTATACAGAAGGATCATTTATGTACATATAAAAATATAGGCCAGTAGATATTGGCAAAGACAATCCTTCTTCAAATATTGTGGACTGGCATTACAGAATCATGAAGGGACTGTACCAAATGGCAGCGACCACATCACTTGAGAAGTAACAAAAGCTAAAATGGATAGCACATGTAGCTCAAAAAGAGAATAATGATATAATCAAGATGTTAACATTCCATACTACTTCACATAAAATGTTAGGAAAGAAACCCCCATCAATACTAGAAAGAGCAATTACAGCTATTGGAGTTGAGAAACCCATTTTCCTGAAAAAATTGATTCAAGAGATAAAGCTTATAAATTTCAACCAACAGCTGTTTGGTTAATGAATGGAAAATGTTTCCTTTAGGGGAAACAGCTAATATTACCATTAGTCTGTATTAATAAGTTTTGTGAAAAAAGAGGACCCTTGGCAAATGTGCTTAAAAATAGAAAGTAAACTTCAATTCAAGGTCATAAAAAATACAAATCACATGATTTCAGATACAGACATTGTAAAGAACACAGATGTTTAAAAAGAAACTTTTTAGTTAATAAAAAGCAAGATAAAGATCCCTCTGAAACAACTGGCAGTCTTTACTCATCCTGGTCACATGTTCAGCACACAATAGACTTTGTACCATTGATGACCAAGATACAACCAGAAGAACTTTTTACAGTATTAATTCAAAAGTTACTGTAATTTCATTGCCTATAAATTAAAATGAAGCATTCTCATTCCATTTTCAGAAAAGACATATAACATTTTCCAAAACCGGATTTGTAAAAATATAAATAAATTAGTTTCATGTTTATTGCACATCAATATTTCTTCCCTATCATTCTAATTTTATTGATGCTTTTATTTGCCCGCTCATTAATTGCTGTATGACTTTTTCTAGTAGTTTTGTTTTATGTTAAACTTTTCTCAATATCTACCAAAATCATTTTAAAGTTGGTGTTAGGTGGCTGCTTTATATTACTTATACAAGGACATGTGTTAACTCTTCCACTGTCACCACATATACATATACAGAATATATCAAAAATATTTTTACAAAATTTGGGGGTGGATTCCTTACACCAAAGCAAGGACAAAAATCCATACAAAAATATATCTACAAATCCTTCATTTTTGAGTTATTAAGTTTAAAGAAAATTTATGGTAGCTGGCACTGTGTTGCCATAAGGACTAGGTTACATTAGTCATTTGTGTACATTTGTAGTTAGTTTGTCTTCAACATTTAATGCATGTAGCAGTGAGTTAAATGAGAAGTGTTCTGTTTAACAATGATAGGATATTCATATTGTGAGCAGGCAGATATGATTTTTACATACAGCTGTATCAGACTGCATTTCCAGATGGAAAGCAGCCGAGTCATCCAACATTTGCAGCTGTTTATCACTGCATTGCTGAGACAGAATCTGTGACACCACAAACTACAGATCAAGAAAAACCAAGATCCACTTATATGTCTGATCATGAAGAACACATTCTACAGGCTATCAGAGATGATCCAAGTATCTGCACACATCAAGTGGCCGTAGCATCTCATACATTTCATAGTGCTGCATGAAGGGTATTTCAAGAGCAGTTCCAGTATCCATATCATTTGCAAAAAGTGCAGGGCCTTACACTCTCTGATCACTCACCACAGGAGAACTTTTGCCAAAGGTTTATTGCACAAACTGCCAATCTGTTGTCTGTCTCTTCAGATGAGGTAAATTTGAAAGAGATGGAATAACAAATTTACACAACACACATTTGTGAGCAGATTGGAATCCCCCTGGTACAATACAGGCTAGACACCAGCATCAGTTTATGATTAATGTGTGGTCTGGAATTGTAGGCGACTGTCTGATAGGTCCATATGTTCTCCCAGCCTATCTTATAGAAGCTGTCTACTGGGGCTTTGTATTGAACACACTTCTAGACCTGCTGGAGGACATATCCCTGCTAATAAGAAAATGCATGTGGTTCATGCATGATGGGCTTTGAGCACATTCTAGTCTGTTGCAGAACCCCTGGAGTGGGGCAATATAATATAGGATATGGCCTGTGTGCACAAGATGAATCCTAGGAGACCCGCAAAGATTTTAAAATAAATAATGTAAATCTGACAGGTCAACAAACCAACAAACTTAATACAAAATTTATTTACATAATATACAAAAGTAGTGTTTCAGTTAAATAACAAACAATGAACCAAATAAATGAAGGAAGAATTAAGTAAATTGGTGGGGGTACTGATGGGATAGAATATCAAAGATAATATAACTGTGACTAAATGTTAAAAGTAGAGTCCAGGTAGGTTAGGATTGTCAGAAAAAGTCAAAGGAGAAGAAAGTTCACTTTAAATGTCCAGTGCTGGCATTGAGTAGCTGCTGGTTAAGACAAATGATGGGCCTTCTGTTGTATTTAACCCAGGTGTACGGAATAGGTTGTTTGAAGTCTAAACAGAAAATACAGAAATGTCCTAAATGAGGTGAATTAGGTTGACAGGAAACACCGGTGATATGTAAAGTCCAGTAATGCATTGAGTGAACTAAGTTGAAAAGAAATGCCAGAAATTGATAAATATGTAGTGGACACCTATGTACACCACGCCCACAAATTACTCAACAGTAATTGGATGGAAAATAAACAATATATTTTGTACAGACAATTTACGCATCGCAAAAGCCACGTAAAAATTTTTCGTGTTTTTGCTTCACCAAACTAGCTATAGAAAAAAATCAACGATTGGTCGATTTTTGGCCAATCACATTAAATGACACTTTCTTCAATATCCTTCCCGCGCTCGTTCCTGGAGCCACCTTATATCTATATAAAGTAGAAATTAAAAAAACAAACTTCAGTAGATTATAAATTTTCACAACCTAAACCATGTACGTGTATATTCAATTTTCTACTCACAAACACACACAGATATAAACTACACTCACACAACACAGTGTACTGTCTGTTTTCAAGCCAAGTGAACTGTTCAAACTATATCATTCTTCCACACAAATATTTCAACTTTCACACTCAAACATCAAACATTCTTAAACTACCAACAAATTTAAACAAAGGACATTATTACAACATACATTTGTTCTTCACACAATACAAGGGAAACCACTTCGTGTGACTTAATCTTTATTGTTATGGACAGAATTATATGTATATGCTTGTTTTAAATACATGTTTACTTGTTGATTTTCATTGATCTCTCGTCATTCATTTTGTGTTTTCTTTACATATTTAAAATGGAGTGTTAATGTAAAAACGCAACCTTGATCAAAAACCCTTCTGATTCTTTTCTAACCAACACCATTAACTACCCCACAAGTAAAGAACTGATAGTGCAATTGCAATGGGCAGTTGAAGATAGGCTGAAGTAACTGCACTGTCCAGTGAAGGCATTTTAATGAACCAATTAGATTGAAATAGGAACACAAAAAATGATCTCCCCATGTGTAGCCGGAAGTAAAGAGCTGTGGTGGCCATTAAATATGTAATTTGAGAAAAGCTTGCAGTAAGGGGCTGTTGCAGCCATTGTATAAGTAGGTCCAGGAATGCCAGAAGCAAAAGGGACTGTTAGCTGTTGCAAGTGCTGGTTAGTACAGGATTGAAAGCTGGAAGTCAAAAGTTGATGTGACTGGTGTATGTGTACATCAGAAACATCAGAAGTAAAGTAAGAATGCTGGAAATTAAGGGGTTGGGGTAGTAAAAGTAATAAAGGCCAGGTATGCCAGAAGTAAGAGTAAACAGGAAAGTTTCCAACTTACATCCAGTTGGCAGACAAAAATAAATGGGCTGTAACTTAATACAGAACCCGTTAAGTGCCCTGGTCACAGGGACCAGGTGCCCGTGTTTCTCCTCCTCTCTCCTCCTTTTAGGTCACGGGTTTATATAATAGGTGTGTAGTCATGTCGCTGAGCTTGGTATGTACTTAATATCTAAACATTAAATATTGAGTTGCTATAATGCATTAAAAATGTTATGAAATGTTCAAGAGGACTATTTAGATTGTACTAATAAATATCACTCAACATAGAGAAATGGGGTTGATTATAAAATCAAAATAAGCTTGCCATGTTGCGTAGAAGAAAGATGAGTGATGCAACAAAGAAAAGGCAAAAGTCCCAAAGTAATAACTTGTCTGCCATGAATATGAACAGGAGTTGTGGGGGCACTACAATAAGTCACATTGTTTGTGATGCATTAGCTGATGCTTACGATGAATGATGGATAGGTGGGGAGAACTAGTTCCATGGTCTGCATATTCCCCCAAACTCAGTCCTTTGGATTTTTATCTGTGGGACCATCTAAAACAATTGGTTTTTGCAGCAAACATTAATAATGAAGAAACACTTCATCAACATGTCATGGAGACCTGCAAAACCATATGTGAGAATCTGAAAGTGTACGCCAGTCAAGGATCGGACGGGTGTATGCATGTATAGACTCAAGCAGAGGACATTTTGAACATTTGTCATGAGTTGCTGTGTTTAGGCACAATGATGGCCTTTTGGTCATATGTTTATATGGATATTTTACCTTGTTTTGGTGTCAGGAACCTGTCTCCAAAGTTTGTAAAAGTATTTTTGAAGTATTTTTTGATACACCCTGTATATATGTATCCATTGTATGTGAATTTTTCTTTAATATTAATGTGTAAGTATACAGTATTTCCTATATGAGAGAGGGATAATGATTGCTTGAATATGTGTGTGTGTGTGAGAGAGAAAGAGAGAGAATAGGCATGAGATACGTAGATTTTAAATGTATGGCTGTCAACAAATAATCTGGTATATCATGCCTTGAATTTAAAAAAAATTACTCAAGGTTTTTTGTTTTTTGTTTTTAAATTTGTAGAGCGTAAATAAGTTTCAGACAACAAAGAAAGATGTCAGTGAAGAATCCTCAGAAATGTGTCTTGGATTAATCTCTGAGTAAAGTCAAAGTTTCCAGAAATTAGATGAAAGGTTTTTGTTTCATCTTTACTTTTTGCTTTCAATCTTTGAGATTCAACATATATTTACTTTTTAATTTATTTTTTACAAGCTTTAATGTTTCTGTTTTTGTAGAAGTTTTATGTCTTACCTTGAGGGAAGACACTATGTGGATTTATTTCACATTCAGCTTCTCCAACTGAACGCATCTCTCAAACTTTCAAGGCTGCCATTATCTTTCTCCAATTCTTTTCTCTGCACTAATGCACAAGATTCAAAAATGCACACTCACTCCATCTGGCAAGTCTAAATTCAATCCTGCCATCTTGCTAATGAGATTTCTTTACCAATTTTCTTATGTCTCTTATTCTGGCTTTACATCATTTGATAGCGCTTCAATACAATTAGATGAACTCTAATGGAAAACATTATGCTAACAATTGCCAAATATGCATATACATAAAAAAAATGAGACCATTGTAAATGTAAAGTATGTCAATGGAAATAGGAATAAAATTTATTATACAAGAATAAGGCAACAAGGTTAAAACAAAATACTATGAAAAAGCTGCAAGTAAACATTGAATCAAGTTAAATTGTGTGCAAGGTCATAATTCTTGCATACACAGTTCAAATTAAATTCACTTACAATAGTTCTTATGCTAACCTCTGCTCACTTGTAGGAGTTTCAGCAAATTATATATGTAAATATTTTTTAAGTTGTTACACAGTGAATGATGAGTGATGAGACATCAACATATTTAATCATATTGATTAATACAGCTTATTTACTCAAAATAGGTGGGGGAAGTACAAGTGACAGCTAGTGAAATACATTGAAACATTTCTCTCTCTTCAATAATATAAATCCCCAGGTAAAAATTTTCTATGCCAAGTAATTTAGACATTTACTTCCTTTTCTCTTGTGATTCAGTTTTAAAATAATTTTCAATAAATTGTCTCGATAAATTTTGGAATGGTGAGGCAGATAGAAAAAAATTTATCTGCTGAAATAAATTTATTACAAAGTTCTTGTGTGAAGTTTTTTCCTTCTTGAGGTATAATCATATTGCTCTGTACATAAATACATTGAGCTCTCTTCATGATTCTATCTTTTTAATATTTTATATTAAAAAGACCTACTTGGATTATCCTTACCACTTATAGATTTGATATTATTATTATCTTTCTCCTCTCTCTCTCACAGCTGTTTGAGGTTTCCTATAGCCTCACTAACTAAAGTCAATTCAGGTTTGCTATGGTAAAAATTTTCTATCCCAAGTAAAAATCATCACAAAAATGGCTAAAGTCATTTTGTCACAGCTTATTTTCTCTCAAAAAAATGGATTTTCATACATTTATAGGGGTAAAATATTGAAAAATGACTGTTTTATCATCACCTAAACAAATATCAAGGAAACTTTTGATCTGAACCCCATGAAACTAGCTATTTTCTGAAAGCAAAGGATATATTCTTTCATTTAAAAGTAAAATTGGCTGGTGTAAATGACTCAAAATTTTTTCAGTGAGTAAAAATGCTAAAGAATAGTGAAAATTTTGCATTTTTACTAGTTCTAAACAAAAGTTTTCCCCATTAATGGGAAATTAACTATTTTTTTTTTTGCAGAATCAGAAAGCCTAAATCATAATCAAACTATTTCAGGCATAAAATATAGAGTTTTGAAGAAAATCAACATTCGTAGGGGGTCAAAATGCGACAAAGTCCATTGGTAATTTTCAATTATATGACTGCCAGGAGTTTTAAAAAATTGACAATTGGCCACGGAAATCTTTAGTAAAAGGCAAAAGATTTATCTGGAATTCCTGACCACCAGAAACCAAAAGTTTTTTTTTCCAAAAAATAGCAGTGATAAGGAAAATTAAAACAAATTGACTCTGACATCTCTGGGTCAAAGGTCAACCAGCCAGCAATAACCATTTAGAACAAGTTGTTATAAAACCCACCACTCCTTGATAAGAGCAAAGAGTGAAAAAAAAAGGTCAACATTAGTAGGGCATGATATAACCTTTGTTTGAACAATGGCTTGATGTGTTTTGTTTTGTTTTGTTTTTAACCACCCGTGACCCAGGTGATGACAACAACAGTTAGCAGACAACATTGTTTTTTTCGCTGCATATCTTTTGTATTTCCCATTGCTGGGCCATTTAGCCATTCATTTTATTCAATGATGTTCACACCAAATTAAGGAGAAATGGATGAAGTTTGTATGATATTATTTTGAAGTGAAAATGAATATTTTTTCATAAAAAAACAGTGATTTTTTTCTCAGAAATTGGGCATAATTTCTTAATGCTAACCACCAAGTGACATTTTTCACAGCCAAATCAAAGATTAATTACCAGTGAATAATTCCATGTGTAAACAATAGCCGTCTGGATTCTATAACATTGCCTGAAAAGGTCCAGAAGTTTACTGATTGATTGAAAACATGTTGCACATAATTGTGTTTTTCACTGTCAGTTTCCATTATTTCATCGTGATGTTATCATTTTTGGACAGCATCAAAGATTCAGGAAAACGGTTTGGCATAGGTTTGCTTTAAGAACTTTACATTCTATGAGGTGTTTAAAATGTTACTGACGAATGAGATTTTTCGCTGAATATTTTTTTTTATGCGCCATGTAGGATTTTCCTATATGACAAAAACAAGACTTTTAAGCAGCCGTGCTCTCTCTCTCTCTCTCTCTCTATATATATATATATATAAATAACAAATAGCTACACAACATTATTTCTGTAGCTGCTTAAATATAGAATACATGAATATTAACCCTTTCAACTCTAACCCACTTATGAGTAGACTAGCCACCGTGTTAAAGTGCATATATCATACTTATCAGGGGCTCATGGTTCAAAGAATTAAGAATATATAAATGTTAATATATATGTTAATAAAAGTTACAATGGTTCAGCTGATGAGTTTAGAGATGTGATAGATAACATCAGTCACCTGTATTCAAGGACATAAAAATGGGTATTTTACAAAGTTCTCAACATAACCATGAAATGAGGGATTTCTCAAAAAACGCTTGTTTGGCAATTTGGGTCATTGGTTTAGTTTGTTTTACAGTATATCAATCTCACTGGGTTATTTGATGCCAACAAGATTTTTATTGCTGGTAATATTATTTTTATTTCAGAAATTTATTACTGGTAATATTTTTTATTTTCAAAAATTTATTGCAGGTAATTTTTTTTTTCAAAAAATGTATTGCTGGTAACAATTTCTTTTCAAAACATCTATTGCTGGTAATAATTATTTTTTTCAAATATGTATTGCTAGTAATATTTTTTTCCCAATAT
>OZ010579.1:25378600-25543600 GCA_963932145.1 Acanthosepion lycidas | reverse complement strand
TTTTAGCTTCTTAAGGATGGAGTCACAGTTTCTGTAGGTTTCTCTTGTGGTTCTATTTATTCAGCCTCTAGCTTTACTTCTGTTGATCTTGTGCTTCTTAACGTTTTCTGTGGTGACTTCAGTTGACTTAAATCATTTAATAATACTGCATGTCCTTGGCTGCGGGTAACTCGCTCCCCAGTTTTTCCCAGTGTTGGCTTCATCTTTACTTTCTGGAGATTTTTTTTTCATGTATATCATCGGTGTTATCCATTCAACTTTTTAAAATACACCGGTTTTCTCTAATCTGTCCAATTCTTTATCTATCTGTTCAATTGAAGCCAACAGCACATTCCTTTTCTTTTTGAATACCACCTGAGTGTTTTCTTTTGGCTGTAATTTTGCCTCCCTCCTGGTACACATTCCCAAACCTGGAGAAAAAACAGTAGGAAATGTTACCTTAAGTTTCTTCACTAATTTTTGGGTTTCGTAGTTTAAAAAATCTACCTTGTAACAGAAAGAATTTATTGGTAGATCCCATAATTGAAATTCTGTTATCCAATTCATACCAAGTAAGTTTGTGGTATTTTCTATGACAAATAGTTTAGCTTTTCGCGTTTTTTTATTTAACGTGACATTTGTAACAAATTCTCCAATAAATTGTATTTTTTCTCCTGTCACTGACCTCGCGATTTTATTTGTCTTCATTAAAGTTGGTTTCCCCAACTTTTTCCACGTATGCAAATTTATGATAGATAGGTTGGAACCAGTGTCGAGTTGCATTTTTATTTTTTTATTACTTATTTCGGCGGTAACAAATTTTCTGGTTATTCCATCATTCACCTCGTCGGACTTTAATTTTCTTATTTTATTGTTTTTATTCTTTGACCTGCTGAGTGAGCTTTCATGACCCACTCTTTTACAGTTGAAACATTTTTTATTCCTAAAATTGCAATATCTTTACCAGTGAAGTTCACCGCAAGCAAAACATGGCTTTGGGAGTTTTTGTTTATTTTTCTCTGGTATTTCACTTTTTGTTTGATAATCTGCAATTTTAGAATTCTTTTTGGTAGATTGACTTTCTTTTTTGTAACGTATTTTCCTTACATGCGAAATGCCAGACTGTTCTATCTTTTTCGAATCTTTCTTTACGCTAACATATCTTGTGCAGTCTTCTGCCAACTTCTGTATCGAAATCCTTGGTTCATTTTCTAATTTTGACAGCACTAATTTTCTCAACTCTGTATCTCTTTCCGATACCAGCCCTTGAACAAACACTAAGCACTTAAAATTGTCAGCACTTAACTCTGCTAGCTTAAATGCTTCACAATGCTTATTCACATTGGCTGCATGCATTATATAGTCTTGTTCGTCATCTTTCATCAGATTCAAACATTTCCACCTCTTGTGAAACAAAGATGTCTTTTTACTAAATAATTCACTTAATATATTTACCACCTTGGTAAATGTCAACTCACTAGTTTTTTTCGGTAAAATGTAGTTTACCAATTTGTTATGCTCAGCAGTTCGTAACTTGCTTAAAAGAAGCCTAACCTTCTTTCCTTCAGACTACAAGTGGCAGTCCTCGTTATACACGTCCGTATATTTTTTATAATACTCCTCAAAAGTTATCTCTTCATCTGGACTGTGTGTGAATATTTCAATTGAATTCCATATTGTATTCTCTGGGAAAGAATCATTTTGTAGATTTTTTTCTTTCCTCTTATTATTTCCAGAATTTTGTTTTGAAAATCCTGATGCATCTGTTCCATTTCTCGTTGAAACTGCATTTGTCTATTAAAAGTTTCCTCCTGTAGTTGCATCTGGAATGTCTTCTGCTGCTCTAATATTGCCATCTGTTGTTCCGTCTGGAACTTAAAAAATTCCTGGAATATATTTTTGCATTCCTCCATCCTCGTAAAAGTTTACACAATGCTTAAATATTGTAGAGGGGGTCCTACAAATTTGCAATTCGTGACCTGTTTGTGCAAACTGTCTTATTGAGAAAAAAAAAATTCTTTTCTCAGTTGAGAATACGACTGATTTTTTTCGTCACTAAGTTGACGTCTTGTCTTTTGAAAAACTTTGCAAAGTTTTTTTTTTTTTTTAAAGTGAATCCAAGATTTTGTCGCCGAAATAATTGTGACAAGCAAATTTTTTCTTTTTCCTCCATATGAGTACGAATTTTGTCACTAAATGTTGTGGCGAGTGAACTTTTTTGCTACCACTGTATGAATTTGAATCCCTTCGCCAAATAATACTGTGGCGAATGCAATTTTTTTTTTTTCCACTGTATGAATCTGAATCCTTGTGGCTAAATAATTGTTGTTGAGTGTGAATTTTTTTTTTCTCTTCCACCGTATGAATCCGAATACCTCGTCACCAAGTGTGTTATGGCAGGTGAATTTTTTTTTTTCTTCCACCGAATGAATTCAAATCCCTCGTCGCCAAGAGTGTTATGGAGTGGCTTCACAGTGGAGGCTTGTATTTGTACTAAGTCGGTCCTAAAATAGGTTTGACGTACAAAACGTTAGGAACTTGATATAATAGGTAATGACGCAGAGAAATCTAGTTGTGGTCGCTGATACTTTAGTATCCGACTAACGGTCGTCCAGCATCGACTGACTGCCTGACCCAACTGAACGACTCCCTCGTTAATCTTACTACTCCTACTTATTAACTATAGAATAGGTGTGTTCCATTATAACAACTAGCAAAAAAAGACCTTATACAATTGAATTTATTAAAAACAGGGATCAAAACATTCATCTAGAGGTTTGTAGGTTAATGTAATTTTAATAAATTTGTTTGCGAAGATGTATTCTCGCCATTTATATCATTAACTTCACTAATCTGTTTTTTGTATGAATGATTCATGTAATATAAATTGAAATGCACCATATATTTGATTTAAAAAGAACTGATCCGATGTGCATCTTTCAGGATAATAGCTGCAACATTGCTCTATTTATTGAACAATTTAGTTCATGCCACATCAACTGAAAAAAAAACAATACAACAAATAATTCTCCAATTATCATATTAGTAAAAAAGCGCACTCTCTTTTAAATTAAAAAAAAAAAAAAATTCAACCTTAGTGTTGCAACTGCATGCTCCAAAATTTCTTACAGTTAACAATAGCACATTTTTAAAAACATATTTCGATTCACATTTAATCATTAATCTAGAGGTTCGTGGGTTAATGTGATTTTAATAAATTTGTTTGTGAAGATGTATTCTCGCCATTTATATCATTAACTTCACTAATCTGTTTTTTGTATGAATGATTCATGTAATATATATATATATATATATATATATATATTAGGTTGGTGCAAAAATAATGTCGTTTTCTCACATAGTAACATATATAAGAAAACGACATTATTTTTGCACCAACCTAATATATGTATACACACATACATATAATTTTTAGTTACATTTTTTTTAATTAAAGTATTATAATCTTTAGGATTAAATTCATAAAAATTAGCAGTTTTATCAGAATTAACAAAGATTTTGTTAGATCAATTAATGTCTATAACAATACAATCTAAATGGCCGTGAAAATGATAACTATTTTTATCAAAACAGATGTTGTTATTAATGCTTAGCAGATCATTTTCCAAACTGTGTGAGCACACAATGACAGGTGAAGTTTTCAAACTTTCGAAACCATATATATATATATATATATATATATATATATATATTTAATACATTTTTTATTACCCAACATTATTTGTGATCACTATAAATTTATTATGTAAATATGGATATATATGATTGAGTAAACATGTCTGTTTTTTAAACAGTAGACATCAATTACACTTTTTAAAAAACAGAGACAGATACTCAAACTTGTGTATCCACTCATGATAATGTTTATAGTAATCTGATATATCTATATATATGTATTATCAATCATTTTCTGTGTCCACTTCAGAATTTTGGAAATATTCCTTAGTATTTGGCCGTACTTTGCTATGCTGGTCCATGATATGCTATGTTTATTATGGGTGGGTGTAATTTCATGTTTCCTTCTCTTAGATTGGTTGCCTAACAAAAGATAAAGAAACCAATCTGCCCCACTATTTTATCTATATCTAATGGAAAAAAGGTACAAATTCATGCTTTTCCAAAATGAATTAACATTAAGTGAATGAAACAACCTTGGCTAAATTTGAACTCTACCTGTCAATTTCCTTCTAAATGCTGATAACTGTGGCACTATTTGCATACATGTATACACACACATACACACTGTGTTCCCCTTTGCAGGATAAACTGTCATTAGATTTAATGTGCTTTAAACTGACTCAGCTATAAAGGGCACTGCACATTGAGCAAGGCTGAATAGTGCCTTTAAGCACAAATCTTATCATCCCAATTTCTCAAAAGTTCATATCTGTCTGCAGTTTCACATTCAAGCATAAACAAACCAATTTCTAAAGAAGGTTTAAATCCTGTCGAAGGGTGCATATTTTTTTTTTAATAAGATTTCACAAATATACTGACCAGTAGATGAAAATAAATATAATGTTTAATAAATAAAAAATGGAGTGTCTACTCAAATATGGGTATCAGCTAAAAATAATTTTTAAAGTGATAAGAATCTGTCGAATTAATAAATAAAAAATCCATTAAGTTTTTAGAAATTACACACACATATATACAGGCTGTGGCATAAATACTGTTACAAAAGAAAAATCTCATAACTTCTGAAAATATATTACATCAGCATACAATTTTAACATGTAAGTACTAATTTGATAAATAATACCATAATAATAATAATATTTATATATACAATTATAATAATAATATTTGATAAATATCATTCAATATGGTTCCTTTTAGCCTTCACCGCACATTGAAGTCATTTGAGAAAGTCATTGATGGTGGCAGGCACAGTTTCATGAGCATTTTGTTCCATACTCTCTTTAACATTGTGGTGAGGAGTAGAACAGACCTCACTTTCAAGAACTGCCCACAAGCAATACGAAAGAGTGTTGATATCTGATGATGAGGGAGGCTATTTGTCCTTGGTGATGAAGCCAGGACAATTGTCACTGCCCCACTGCTGTTAAATGATCAGTATAGCTTGTGCTTCCATCTTGTTAAAGTGCCCAATGTACATCATCATAAGTGGCATTGCACTATGGCTTGAGTGCACCTTCCAAGATATCCTTGATGTACACTTTCTTGAGGCACAAAAACAAGAGGAGACTTTCTGAAATGGCTGTCAAAATCATAACTGATGCTGGTTTCTGAGTTGTGGGACATTTTCTTGAAGTGGTAGGAACTGGCTGACAATTTTTTGAAAGAACATGATCATTTTGATTCATTAAAAGTCTGTTCAACAGTGAACAGTTTCTCATCAGTGAAGATGTTTTGCAGCATGCCATCATGAATCTATTTTTCAGCAACTGCTTACTTCTTTGAAGCCTCTTTTTCATTGTGACTGCTGAAAGAAGCTGTCTCTTAGTTATCTTAGAGACCAATATCCCTAGATCATTTTGACATAGACTCCACATGCTTCTCACTGATGTTCCAGTATCCTTGACCAATTTCCTTATTGACCCTCTAGGTTTATGCCTGATTTTTTTCATGCACATGTTTAAAGAGTTTTGACATTCCAGGGATGCAAGTATGACCTAGTCTTAGTCTGTATTTGATGGAGGAAGTCTCATTGCATCGATTGATTGTCCTTTTCATAGACATTCTATTGATTCCAAGTTGTTTTTCAGCTTTAAAAATCTCAGGTCCATTTTCCTGTTGCTCAATTATATACTTTCTTTTAATTTCTATAGGCATTGTTGCCAATAAATACTAAAATACTTTGAAAAAGACAAATATTTGTTGGGTGAACAACTTTTGCATCAGTGAAGATGTTTTACAGCATGTCATCATGAATCTGTTTCAACAACTGCTTACTTCTTTAAAGCCTCTTATGATTAAACAATATAATTATCAAAAATTTAAAAGTAGAATTCATTTCAAATTTTGCAACAGCATTTATGCCATAACCTGTATATACACTGTTTTCACACACACACACACTATATATATATATATATATATATATATATATATATATATATATACCCAAGTATATGATTGCTGTATACAGAATAATTTCCCAAAACCAACAATTACTATTCTTAAAAGAGTGCTCAATACAGAGTAGAGCGAATATAATTATTTATTTAAAAATTATAACTAAATATGTTATAAAATCACTACAAAAATAGCCATTTTGTTTCAACACCTCTGATGTCTTATCAAGTGATGATGTTGGATGCTGATTGTAGACTACAATCTACATCCAACATCATCACTTGATAAGACACCAGAGGTCTTGAAACAAAATTCCTATTTTTGTAGTGATTTTATAACATATTTATGTTATAATTTTTAAATAAATAATCATATATATATATATATATATATATATATATATATATATATATATATATATATATGCATGTGTGTGTGTGTGTGTGTGGCATCTGCTGGTCTTGAAAGATCATGGATCTGCACCCAAGAAGATATGCTTCAGGTGGTGATGTCACAGAATTTTTATGGCTGTACAGGCCTACACAGGTGTGACAGTCTTAATTACAACCAATGCATATGAAGACACTCTTCCCTGTTGTCACTGTGTTGTTTTCTTTCCTTTAAGCATGCTTCACCCCAGTCACAAACCTCTCTGTAAATTGTGTTTCTAGCATGAGTGATCATTGACAATGTCTTCCCACCTCTCAATGTCTGTGTCCATCAACCTAATGTCACTTTTGCAGATGTCTTTGAAGTGAAGATGATGTAGCCCTCATACTCTGTTACTGATGGCCAGTTCAGCATACAGAAGGACCTTGAGAATCTTCCTATCAGTAGACTGTGTGAAGTGATGCTGGAGTGTCCTTTCCAGAGCACAGTCCTTGGGAGGGCTTTATGAGAGATCTGCAGTGGTCCATGCAGCATGTCTCACCTCTCCATGTCACTGATGTTGTCCAAGGGTAAGATAGAGTCCAATACAACATGGCACTGGCATTATCACAGGAGTTGTCAGAATGAAGTTGAGCATAACATCAGATTGTCTTAGGAACTCTGTCTCCAGATTTGTCCTCAGGGTCTATTATTGAAGCTTTCCCATGATTGGTTATTGCCACAAGGCAGTGGAAGTTTAAATTCAGAGTTTTCATTCTCTTTACACACACACACACACATATTTACATGCATACACACTATTGAGGAAATTGTAGGATAAAATGGAAAAAAGTTTATAATTTTGTCTTACAATTTCCTCAATACTGTTCATGATATAAATTGCTATCTCATATACACTATGCTTTTACGCACACCCCATACAGAAGGACTTTAAGAATATATATATATATATATATATATATATATATATATATATATATATATATATATTACAATAAGAACTTTTAATCAATATTTGATTCTGATTTATATTATTCTTTTTATTTTTGTTTATATATTTTTTTTTATTGGGACTCAGTAAAAGTTGATAGCTTAGTTAAAATATATTCACTATATTCTCAGTTATTCTTATAAATTTGTTATATTGACAAAATGAGGAAGTTAATATTCATAATCTTCATTTATCATCTATTAAATTCAAAAGCTTTTTTCAGTCTTTATATCAGTGACACTAATATCTAAATATATTTAATATCTTTTTGACCAATGTAAAGAATTTAAGTGTAATTCAAATGATTTGAAAAAGAACCATTTAAAAATAGGGTATCATCTGAAACGTAAACAGTAATTCGATATATTTATTTCTTTCGAGCTTTTACCAATTAATTCTGACAATATCACTTTGAGGAGCAATAATAGTTCTCTTCATTGCTATCAAAATATTTTCCATAAATATTTGCTATTTGTTATTTGAACATAACAATTAGTATCAAAATACCAAAATCTTTGAAAGAAATAAAGAATGGTCAATAACAAATGACTGAATATTTTTTTACATTATTGAATCAAAGCTGATTTTAAATTTTATCTCTTGATATAAAATAAGTTGATGGAGAAGTGCAAAAATATCATTTTCTATTGTGAGCCATTATATACGTGCCAACTAAAATCAAATATTGATTACTCTCTAGATCAAATATTGAATGATTAATAAATTGTAAAATCTTTCAATTCAAATATTCACATTTTTAACAATTTTGCAATGAAAACAGTCTGGAAACATCAATAATGACCATATACAGAAACATACTGCAAACAGTGTAAGTTCCAAGAAGACAGTTTAAACTATAATACTAACTTAGAACTCTTGTTCAACAGCATCTGAGTAAATGAATAACAGATTTACAGTAAAGACTAAATATGTATATCTAAAATGCAACTAAGTTAATGGCTGATTTATAAAGATTGCACTCTATCTGACAAGGCTAACAATAGATATAACAGCCAAGTTAATTCAGAAAGATTAGATTACTTCTGTACTCAGTCATCTACTATTGTGACCATGGTCAACTGAACAGAAGACAGGAAGAATTGGATTTATACCTTTACTGAAGGAATTGAAACAAAATCTGAATTAGGTTCAATGATTCTGTTTTATTCATTGACAACTCTGATGCAATCTTGCACTTCCAGGTGCACATTACATATTAAAACAATATATTTTATGAATTAACATAAAGTCATATTGAACCAGGGTGTTAAATATACTGCTTACTTTTATGGAAACCATTATTACTGTCACTAAACTTTTCTAAATAATTTTTTTGATCACTAGGAAAAAACAGTATGGTGATATTGCAGATTAAACCAACTGAAAAATATCACATTTGTCCTGCATGCCATTGTAGTAAGTTTATTCTTTACTGGGGATTTCATAAACATACATTGATGAAAAAGATAGCTTATAAATATAAATAATTATTATATTTCATATTAATTTGTTCAGAAAATAAGTGATAACTTTATTACACTATATTATAGTTATATGGGTTAAAATATATATTCTTGGTATTTTTTCATTTGTATATATTGCTTAAAAGTTAGCTGATGTCTTTTTTCAGTTGATAGTCTGTAAATAACTGTAACTATATAGTCAATAAACAAATTAAACTATACTTAGAAAAATACAAATAAAAATAATGCAAAAAATAGTATTAAACTATTACCCAAGAATCAACAATACACTAGCCACAAACAAGGAACTTCCATTGGTATTTAAAAAATTTTTATATATTTCTAAAGAATTAATGAATTTATTTTTAATCCAACATTTTATTTCCACCATAAAGCTTGAAGTTACATATATATATATATATATATATATATATATATATATATATATATATATAAGTGGACATTGAAGTCAATACTCAGAGGCAACAGGCTGTTTCATGCTGGACGTAATCGTGAGATGGCCTCACAATTGTGTCCAGCATGAAACAGCCTGTCACCTCTGAGTGTTGACTTCAATGTTCACTTTTATATTTATATTTACATATGCTCTATCTTTGATATTAAGCACTTCATCCCATAAATATAGCACACCTTAAAGCTATATTTTTTCACATATATATATATATATATATATATATATACACACACACGAGACTATGGCATATATAATTCTATATATTTTTCATCCACTGAGATTCCTTCTGGAAGACTAAACACATTACACAGAATTTTTCCACTTTGTCATTCATTTACCTTATATATATATATATATATAATTTTCTGTCTGATATACATAAATAAAAAAACTTCATATAGAGTCTCTAAAAAAGTATGCATATTATGGAGACAAATGGGGAAGGTTTTAACATAAAAAATTTATAAAAAAATTTACAAGATTTATCTCTTTTCTGATAAGCAGAAATACTTAGCAACAGATACCATGAGTAACTACTTAGTATAAGTCTATAATTTATCTTCTGATTAATGTTTCTATACTTTTAGAAATGCAATTTCACTGAACAGTTTTTCCAAAATACATTTTCTACTTTTCATAGTATTCTTTTAATTAGAAATATACCAAGATCAAATGAAATCTATTTTTTTTCATTCCAACCAGTAATTTTGAAATTTCTGGATATAATTAATGTCATTGATAATTAATATTAATAAACATGAATAATGAAATAACTAACTTTTATTTGACAATAAAGATTGCAAAATATTTCTTAGTTAAACCTTTCATTCCTTTCACCTTGGTATAAGAAGTTATAGCATAAAATTGTGCATTATTTATACTGATAAATTAATTAGTTTTGTATAACTTGACTTTGATGGAATAAAACACCATCATCTGTACAAAGAAATTAGTTTATTGTCCTTACAATCAGTTCCAACAATATAAGTGTTATGTTGTCTATTTCTCTCTGAGTAGTATCAATTGTAGCACAGTTCTCCACATTACATTCAGCAAACGGGTTCACTGATGATCACGCTTTGTTCATCCTCTACTCTCTATTTATAATGTCATTCTCATTTGCATATGATACTACACCTCCCTGAATCGAAAAGGCCAGACACCCTTGTTTCTTCTACTACTATTTCTGATTACTCTTGGACTGTGCTCTCCTTCCTCTTTTCTTTCTTTTCTTTTTCTTAATGGTGATCTTGGACTTTCTTCATTTTCTTCTTTACTCACATCCATCTTTTCACTCTCACTTTCTTTCATTTTCTGCTCTGTTCCATTTTTGTGACTTTCTGTCTCTTTTTGCTCTTGATCTTCCATTTCCACATAATCCAATTCGTTTCTGCTTCCGAACTGATCTGCATGTGCCAGTATATGTTGTCCTTTTTTCTCGAGTATAGCCGTGTTGAGGCCTTTTTGAACCAGGAAATTTGCTTCTTCTGGATCAGCCTCTTTATTCTTTTTATACCATACCTTTTCTTTTATTGGAAAGGACATACTTATGGGGGCTCTGATTTGTCTGCCCATTAATACCGAAAGGATCAGCTTTCTTCCTGCATGTGGAATGGATCTATAACTGAGAAGCATTTTTGGTAAATACACTTCTAGTCTTTCACTAAGTGGTGAGAATGCTTTTAACCCCATTTTCACAGTTTGTACCATTCTTTCCACAATGCCATTAGATTGTGGATGATACGTTGGTGTCTTGTATGGGATACATTCTACCTGTTTCAACCACACACATAAATTCTAATCGCAAAATTCAGGTGCATTGTTAGTGACTAGTGTCTGTGGTAATCCATTCCTTGAGAATATCATTCTTAGTACTTGCTTTATTGTGGTGGATTTTCTGTTGTTTATTCTGACAACCTCTGGCCACCCTGAATATAAATCCACTAATACTAAGAACAATCCCCTATATTTGATATGTGCATGATCCATGTGGACCCTAACCCATGGCTCTGCTTCCTTGGTCCATGAGTAAATTATTTTTTTGCTTGAAATTTTTTATTTCTGCATATTTTGGGCATCTCTTAATATATGCCTCTACATCTTTTGAATACCCTGGTCACCAAGCTTGTAACTTTAGTCTTTTTTGTGTTGCTACTATGCCACAATGCATGTCATCATGCACTCCTTTTAATATGTCCCTTCTCAGCATTTGTGGAGCTACAATTATATCTCCATTGCATATTATGCCATTTTCTACTGTCAGTTTGTGCTTCATTTTTTTAAAGGGCCACGCTGTCATCGAACAATTGCTTCATGCATTATTTCTTATTCTCTCCACTATTCTGCTTAATACTGGGTCTTGCTCTGTCTCTATTTTGAGTTTACTTAGAGGAAGAAAGTCCGTTTCAACACAGTGTATTATGTTGTCTTCTGTCTTTTCCTGTTTTTCTTCAGCTTTATTCTTGAAATGCAATGTTGATAATGCATTTTTATGAGGGATAGTTTTCCCTTTAACATATATTATGTCAAAATCGAATGCCATGATCTTTATCATCTCAAAATCTTTTCTTGAGTTAAATATGAATTCCAATGGTTTGTGGTCGGATTTTAATAAGAATTTCTTTCCTACCAAAAAATTTTGTGCCTTTCCATGCTCCATATAATTGCCAATGCTTCTTTTTCAATATTCAAGTAGTTAATCTCAGCTGGCGTTAACCTTCTTGGTATGTACATGATTGGGTGTTTTTCTTGCGATACGATAGCAGCAATCACTTTTTCACTCACATCTGTTACTTCTTTCTGTGGATCAAAAACTTTTATTATTTGTTTGCTCCTCAGTATTTTCTTTACTGTTTCAAAAGTGATAGTTTGCTCTTGTGTCCAGTTAAATTCATTATTTTTTTTGCATAATTTTGCAAATGGCTCTATTTCATCACTGTATCTTGGAATGTATTTACTATAAAAATTTATCAGCCCCCAAAAGGATTCTAACTCCTTTTTATTTGTTAGAGGAGCTATTTCTGTTATTTTCTTTGTTAATCTCTCGTCAAGTGATATGACTTCTTTCAATATTTGATATCCTAAATATGATATCTTCTTGCAGTCAAAACTACATTTGTCTTTGTTTATAGTCAATGCCTGCCTTGTTCAACCTCATGAAAATTTGCTTTATTTTATATTTCACTTCTTCTCTGGTTCTTGCCCCTACACATATATCATCCTGGTAAATTATCATATTTTTCATTTTTCCTAATACAACACTTTCAATCACTTTCTGAAAAATATGATGATGTCTTTCCCCCAAATGGTAGATGATTTCCCCTTACTAAGCCTAGAGGAGTGTTTATCATAGTTACTTCCTTGAATTTTTCATCAATTTCCATTTGGTTGTATGCTGCCTTGAGATCAATTTTCGTGAAGTGTACCATTTTCGCTAACTCATGGCTTGCAGTTTCGATATTTGGCAATGGAAAAAATCTGAACATATCTGATCATTTTCCCCTATTTTGTAATCACCACAAATCCTTAAATTTCTGTCAGGTTTCTTTATTGCTACTATTTGTGACACCCAATTGCTACCACCATGAGTCACTCTTTCAAGTATGCCTTGTGGTATCATTTTGTTTAACTTGGCCATCAACAGTGGCAGGATATGAATTGGGACTTTTCTCGACACTATATATTTTGGGTGATAATTCTCTTTTAGTCTAATACTTGCTTTATAGCCTTTTAATACTCCAATTTCATTTTGTGCTTCCATGGAATTGATTAATTTTGCCGCATCCACGTTTAACACATCAATTCCTAGTAATCTGTGATCTTTTTCGCATTCTACTACAGTAGTGGGATTTATTGTTGAAGGTGCAAAAGCAAGTTTTGTGAGGAATGTGCAGAAGTATGGTTGGGGATTGTGCAGACATATGCTTGGATGATTGTTAGGACACAAGTATGGTTGGGGATTGTGCAAACATATGCTTGGAGGATTGTGAGGACATATGAATGGCGAATATGCAGAAGTATGGCTGAGGAATGGTTATAAGTATAGTTGGTGATGGCTTAGTAGTATAGTTGGTGAATGTGTGAACTATGTTTATTGAATGCGCGGAAGCATGGTTGATGATTATATAGAAATATTGTTGGGTATTGTGTAGAAGTATGGTTGGAGATTGTGCTGAAGTATGGCTGGTGATTGTGTGAAAGTATCTTCATTGAGTGTATGGGAGTATGTTTGTTGAAGATGTGGGCATAAGGTTGGGGGTTGTGCAGATATATGTTGGCAGTGTGATTGGTGATTGAGCAGAAGTATAGCTAGGGATTGTTTAGAAATATGGTTGGAGACTATACAGAAGTATGGTTGATGATTGTGTTGAATATAGTTGTTGATAGTGTGAAATATGGTTGGTGAATGTATGCAAGTATGGTTGGGGAGTGTGTTGAAGCTTATGTTTGGGGATTGTGCAGGAGTATTTTTGTTGAATGTGTGAAAGTTTGGTGGTTGAATGTGTAGATGTATAGTTGAAGATTGTGTGTAAGTATTATTGAGTATTGTACAAAAGTATGGTTGGTGAATGTGCAGAAATATCACAGGTGATTGTGTGGACATATGGTTGGTAAATATATAAAGTATGTTTTATGAATGTGCAAGGAATGTATGGTTGGGGATTGTGTGGAAGTTTGGTTGTTGAATGAGTAAAAGTATGGTCATTGATTCTATAGAAGTATAGTTGGGGATTGTGCAGAAGTATCTTTGTTGTATGTGTCAAAGAATGTTTGTTGAAGGTGTGGGCATAAGGTTGGGGATTGTGCAGATGTATGGTAAAAGTGCAGAAGCATGGTTGGTGACTGAGTGCAAGTATGTTTAGGAATTGTGCAGAAGTTTGTCTGCTGAATGTTCGTAAATATGGGTGTGGATTGTGCAGATGTATGTGTGGGGATTGTACAAATGTATGGCTGTGGATTGTGTAGAAGTATGTTAAATATGTGGAAGCGTGGTTGGTGATTGTGTGTAAGTATAGTTGGTGACTGTGTAGAAGTAAGTTTGTTTTAAGTGTGGAAGCATAGTTGGTAATTTGCAGAAGTATGGTTGAGTATTGTTCAGAAGTTTTGTTGGGAATTGTGCAGAACTTTGGTTGGAGATTGTGTGTAAGTATGGTTGGTGATTATATGGAAGTATGGTTGGTAAATGTGCAGGAATATAGCTGTTGAATTTGCAGAAATATATTTGTTGAATGTGAATAAGTATGGCTGGTGATTGTGCAGAAGTAAATTTGCAAAAGTATGGTTGTTGAATGCGCAGAAGTATGGTTGGTGAATATGGCATATGTGAAGGGGAGAGACAAGAGAAAGTGGAATGACAACATAAAAGGAAACTGACATAAAACAGTAAGAACTCAAAATATCTGGTAAGGACTTTTGTTGTTGTTGTTTTTTTGGTGTCCCCAACTTATTTTCTGATTCTCTTGGTCACAAAAAATGAATGACATTTTTATTCCATCAAAATGTAAGAAGCTTTTAGAAATTCTTTTTTCTTTTATCTTTTGCATGCACTTGCCGAAAGAATATACAAAATATCTGTTTTTATTTTCTTATTTCATGAAACTGATATGACAAACTGGATACAAGATGATGAAAGAACAAATTAAAGGAAATTATAGTTTTGAAAATATGTTCTGTTTCCTTCTGATTCTTCAATCTGTTTTTTTATATTTTATATATTTATAATTGAAAAAGTATTTCATGTGATATTCATAGGTGTTGCCAGACTTTGCAAGGAATTTAAATATAGTTAATCCAGGTTTATTTGTGAACCGAGTGACTACACTTAAAAATAGATGTGATAAAAACAGAATAAAATATCAAAGAAGGAATAAATATATTACAGCTCAATTTCCTTACCATATTTAGAAGAAAGAAATGATTCTGATAGAACAAAATATTTCTAAGCTGACAACATATTATTCTGTTTAAATTGAGAACCAATTGTTCTTTAGCACGACAATGATAATTGCATTAAAAACAAAATTGTGTTTTTAAAAATATGTCACGTATTTTGTAAAGGATACTGAAGAGTACTACAAATTTTTCTCACTTTAATTTGTTTCATTTATGCCTTCCAAAACTGTCTGGAATAGAAATAATATTAACACAGCAAGGCATGTCCCATCTGAAAATTAAGTGAAGACCATTAAAAGACAAACAGTGATTTCTACTGATATTTTTACAAAGCAGACATTACCTGCCCTTGGCACTTTGGCATACAAAGTAGTATTGAATTTTTTTTTAAGTTTTAAATTTTTTTCCCTTCCATTAAGAGAAATGTTTATTCAGTTTGATATGCTTTGTGACGTTTTTAATGCTTAGTGGAACTGAAATGACCTCCCTATACTAAACAAATTCTGGGTCACTTGAATGTTTTGTAAACAATCTAAATAATTCTTCCTGAAAAAGCAAAATCTTAAAAGGAAGTAATTGAAAGGAGTAATAAAGACATTTCTAAATATACATTGAGTTGTAAAACAAGATAGTAGCAACTGTAGTTTAGTTTTTTAAAAAAATGAGAGAAACAAAAGCTTTCTTTCTAAATTGATCGATTTACCTCCGGCTAATAAGATTCTTACTGGTTACAACTTCATTGTTGGTTTCACTGTTAAATCATTTGAGTTTCTTGCTGCTTTGTAATCATTTGAGCACTCTAAAATATCAGCTCCTAAATATGAGTTATTTTTTTTCCAAATGATAAGTGCTCTATTGCACTGCTTGTATAGATTTGCTTTTATCGCAACCCAGAACCCATTGCTTTCATACAGTTTGAAGCACATAGATTTTTTTACTGCTTGTCTAATATATCATTTTACAAAGCTATACACTGCTTCCAAACATATTTTATGTTCTTGTTACTTTGCAAAAAGATGGCAGCCATTCATCAAAACCAGTATGGAATATCTAATCCCATTTGGTTTAGTTACTACCAACTTAATGTCTTTATAGCCCATGATTACTTTTGGATACTAGTATTGCAGTCCATTACTCGGAACAATATTCAAATCTAGTAATTGGCCAAGAAGTTTAAGAAGAGACTTTTAAGAAATGGTATAGTGATAAAAGTTTCAATCTTTTATACAATGATTGATAGCAGTTTCTCTGTTTTATGCAGCAAAATGTAATTCTATGAAACAAGAAATACTGAAATAAATGCATTCTCTCAAGCTATTTTATAAATTCTAGAAACCATTTCTACAATCATATTTGCATTATTTATAATATATTTTATTTATAGTAGCATAAAGGCTTAATATATAATTTCTACATAGCTAACATTAACTTTAATATGAGTTGACAGATTTTTAAATGAGTAGATAGAGGTAAGCACCTAAAATTTTGATCTATAGGTGAAAAGCTTAAACAACAATAAACAATTATAACACTTTAAACAGGTAAATTTATGGCCACTGCCAAGCAGGAATATAAAATCCTTTAAGAAATGTGAATGTAATTTGTTGGATTACCACCCCTTGACAATAATCACAGGTGGTGCAAAATTTAAAATACTTTTCCTCTTTCCCTTTTGATTTTGGCAGAAACAAAATGACTCTATAAGAATATTACCTTAGAGACATATATTGAAGGTTGCATTGAACTTTTCACAACTTTAAGTTCATTTTTCTTTTTGTAAAATGTTCATTTAATATATTTATTAATACCTGTTCAATGTTATATATTTCTTATTTTTGCCCGGATTCACATGAGTCCACCAATATGTACCAGGAACCCATAAATATTTACTAAAAAATGTCGCCACCTCAAAACAAAAGTGGTGAGTCCCACAACAAAGTCAAATAAAACAAGCTATGGGAACTCCTTAAAAGTAAAACTAATGTTATTATTGTAGTTGCATGTGTGAAGATACTTAATTACCAACTCTTATATTTTTTTCATAAGAATTTTACTTTATAAGAATTTTAGTTTTATTCTGCATGTTGCTTTAAAATTGCTAAGGGAAGCTAAATTACCTTCTCCTCTAAAGGATGATAATTCAAAATACAATCGGTCATGATTTTGCATTATATTTGCTTATGACTACAAAACATGAAGTACCAGAAAACTCAGTAATTGCTGCATTATCTCTAGTGCCAGAAGTCACTTCAGTGTTTATATCCACTGTAAGAGCATTACCAGTCATTTCTACAATGCTTCTGATCCAGTTTTAAAAAAGTGATATGCTTTCATTGTACAAAATTGCCAGAAGTATTCATTGACAAAAGAATTCAGTTATTTTTTTCAGCATCGATCTTCACTGTCAGAAGTCATCAGATGTTTTCTTCTTGCAGAACGCATGATTGTCCGATCTTCATTACATGAAAGTGTGATCAAGCAATTCCATTATGGTCATCAAGATATTAGTCATACCAAATTCCTATAACTCAGCTATGTTTATTAGCCAACCATAGACAAGGAGCTGGAAGAATTGTTACGCACATGCTCCAGTTGCCAATTAGAAGAAAAATCACCTAGAAAAACTACACTGAGTCTTTCATCTATTCCTAAATCCCCTTGATCAAGCCTTCACGTTGATTTCACTAAGAGGAAGAATTATTTTATCCTCATTGATGCATACAGCAAATAACCAGAAACTTTTCAGATCAATCACATCATGTCAGATGAAACAATTCTTCTTAAACACACAAACCTTCACTTGATTTGAAAATTCACCAGCAAAAGCACTGACGAACAATAAAGTTTGTTTGCACATAGATGTCATCCATCCAACTACAAGCCATTCTCTGAGAAGGAAAATGGTGATGTAAGAAGAATGAATCCAAGGATGCATTATACGTCGCTCTGGAAATGTTACATATGATGTGGATATACAGTCTTCTGTCTGAGTTTGAGGTGTCAACCAATTATGACAAACAAACCTTCCAGGGACTAAGTCACACTCTACTGTACTATCGAAAATTCTATTGGACACCTTTGAACTGCCCCAACAAAATTCCCAAGAAATGCCAAGTGACAAACCTAGAACTCCAGCAAAATGTGCACATACAAACACAAAACTAAAAAGTGGAGGTGTTAGAGGAAGCTAAATTTTCTTCCCTATAAAGGACAATAACTCAAAATACAATTGAGTTACTTCCCTTGTCTGTAAGGTGAGTGCAGAACTTCTGAATGAAATATGGTGACAAGCTTAAATGCATGGGAAATTCATGGTTTCAATCCAAACAAATCTTTGCTATTCTCAGACAGTAAATGAATAAAAGTTGTTTTATTATCTGTTAAAATACACTATTTTCATGCATTTTTGTTCATCCCAACAATGTATAATATAACAAAAAGATAAGAGGTTAGTATAATAAAATGTAATGAAAATAAAGAAATAAATGGAAATTTGGTTATCCCAAAAGAAAAAAAAAGTGTAGTTATTCTCAGTGTAATAGTGACAAGAAGTATTGATCGAGTGATTATATTTTTGTTTTTTTTATGGTTTCTCAACCGTTTGTGTGTTATTTAAAGCCAAAACATTTTTTGGATTGTAAGAATTCTTTTTCCCAGTGAATATTGTATTAACAATTTTTTGAGAATGATAAAGATTTTTCAGATACAAGTCCTACTATTTAAACATAGCTGGTGGGAGGAGATAGATTCATACCTTTGCACATAAGTAAATATAATGAACCTGGTGACAGGTAAATGCAAGATAAGTTAAGTCAGAGACTGTTCTATAAAGACAAACAAGAAAGGCAAAAATTAGTGAATGAACAGAGAAATGTCAAAAAAACAATACCCAATATTTATCTCTATAGACTTTTTCACATATGTTCATACCTCTCTCTTGATATGCACACACACACACACACATATATATTAAATTAGATAACAGAGAAATCTAAAATTACCTCATGAGTATAGACTATTTCAACTAACATTAATGCGTTAACTTTGTTCAGCTCAAATGGTGAACTGTATTTAGTGTCAGAACTAGAGATTTAAAATTTAATATTAAAAAACAGCAGTTGAAAAACTGATACAAAACCAACCCATAACATGGGAGACAACAGAGCAGTTTCTTGGCCCATACTGATGCTTTAAAATATTTGCTTTATCGAGAGGAGTTTGCTCAGGAGATTTCTTGACAGATTCCAATTTGCAAAGTATTCTGCACTTTTTGTCTTTCTTGACCCTCTCAATTCCAGCCTGTTCAAAGATCTGAGCACTGGTCAAAAGTGATTATTTCACTATATCTCACTTTAGTTTACATTCTTTTCAAGGATACAAGATTTTAAAGCCTTTTCCTTTGCTTCTAGTTCTCAACATAGTTATGCTTTCAACACTCTTCTTTATCATTTGATGATCTCTACAAAGTTCCTTTGATGTCTCCAAAGTGGATATTCCCTCACGCAATAACTTTGTTATTTTATGTTTTCCAGTATTTGTTAAATCCTTTCCGTCACCCATGTTTCAAAATACATTTTGGAAAAAAAATGAAAAAAAAATAGTTTTATTAGATTTTAGAGGCCTTAAACTAATATTAGTTCAATCTGCATATCTTCAGACTGCCATTTTTATAATAAATCCAATAATCTTTTAAAATTCAACAAACATTTTTTAAAGCAAATTCAAGATACTGAGGTTTATGTGATTTGCATAACTTCAGATGAAGGTTTTAGCATATAATTTTTTTGTTCCTCCTGGGAAAAGAGAGGCACTACAATTTTTGTGCTATACAGAAATACCTTTCATAGTAACAATTACTGCTTGTAGCCATTAAGTGGAAGACTATCATTTCTACTTTATTATCAATATGCAGGTAAGTAAATTATTGTGTCCTTTGTAAAAACAACTTCACTGAAAAATTTTTAACTTTTTTCTCTTAAACAATGTCATTGCTCACATCATGGTATTGAAAACATAATTATTCAAAATATTTAAAATGCCATTTCCCAGATGAAAGAATATCTTATTTAATGTAGTTATTTTTTTATAAGTGTTTATTATTATAATTTAGGGTCTCTGTTTGCATTTGATGTATAAGATATGAGTATTATTGACGATTATGTACCTTTATTAATGGAAATATTATATTTGTTAAAACATGGCCAAATTGATGTGATAAAGTGTTGTCAAGATAAAACCTGCACAAACAATTTTTCTTTGAGTTACAATCTCCTACTTGATATAAGAATTCATACATTATATTGATTTTTTACAGTGGGTTTGTTTTTAGGATTAGTGCTATTAATGATAACAAGGTTTGATGGTTTTAATTAATTATATTAAGTAATTGTATATACTTCTTAAGGTCAATAGAATATATATTCCTAAGTATGATGTTCTTAATGACTATCTCATCCCACCTATAATTAAGGTGTATCTAGTTATGATAAAATAAGTCTAGTGTATTACTATTTACTATAAATTATGTGGATTATTATGATTCAGTTTATTTGAAGTATGTTTTTATTTGTTTATCAACTCTATTGTTAGGAAATCTGTTGTTAATAAGAGCTTGTTTGATGTCATAATTATTATAGTAATTTTGTGTCTGTAGGGACATTCAGTATTGTAATTAAAGAAGCAAGAAGATGAGGTTGAATATCTTTTTTCTTTTTGTATAGAATTAGTGAAGGTGTGAAAATTCACATGAAAATATTCAGGAAAGTAATTCTATTGTTTATGTTAAGTTCATAAATAAAATGAAGAAAAGTGTTACTTTTAAAAGTTTCTTTGAGATGTTTTTTTTTTCATATAATATCGTCTGATATATAAAGTGGGGTTGCCTTTAATTTTTGTTTTTTATTTTCAGTGTGTGACATAATAATTGAAGACAGATAAGATCAAGAGTGATTCCCCATTGCAATGTTGTCACTCCATGTGTAGATGTTACTAAGTTGGTCAGAAATGGAAATTTGTGTGGCACAAGCTAAAAGAAGTTTATAAAGGGTAGTAGATTTAATTTTAGGGGATAATAGTGAAGTATATTATTAGCATATAATATTATATATTACATAGTGTAATATTGTTTCCTTGACAGAAAAAAGGATTTTCATATCTAATGAGGCTAAAACAGACTAATTAAGTTTGGTGGAGTGTTAAATTTGGAGAAATTAATGGTTTGAATTAACAGTGTATTTACTGAGAGATATGCGAGCTATGATAAAAGAATATTAATAAGGGACTTGGAAATATACTAAGCCTGGGTTGGAATTTGTGATATATTTAGTAGTGGGGAAGGGCAGATTTTATGAGTCTTTATGCCATCAGAACTTATGGTAATTTTCTAAGTGTAGCTTAGATGTGGCACAAGGCCAAAAGTATGGGGCACCCAATGAAGATCGAACTCACTATTTAGTCATAATTAATCTAGCAAAACACTAGAGTGTGTTAGAGTTTATGGGTCTTTATATTTATGAAGTGTAGAAGTATCCAAAAAATTGTTTTTAAAAAATTTGTGATTCTTATTTTAGCATTAAAATTCAACAAACATTTTTTAAAGCAAATTCAAGATAACTGAGGTTTATGTGATTTTATAAACTTATTTTGATGGTAGTATTTTTCTGATGTTTTTTTTTTCAATTTGTCACTAAGAAGGTTTTGAAGTTTTGCATTAATGATAATGATTTAATATGATGTAAATATTAGTTTTATCAAATTTTCTAATGATTACATCTTTATCTGCAAACAGTTAAGTAGCAGCAGTTTTTAATGTTTAAGCTATGTCGTGTTTACTAAACTAGTACCTATTTTAAAATCCTTTAGATTTGAGATCAAGTAAATTGGAGTATGATTTGATATGGTTTTAGTCAGTTGCAAAATATTTTGGTATAGTATTTCACTCCCACTTTTTTTTTATTGAAATCAAATGTTGTATGTAGGTAACAATGAGGGCCAATGTGCAATTAGCTGAAAACTATGTTTCTTAACAAGAAATTAATTAATTAATGAATATGAATTGATTAATGTAGAATTAATTCTATCATATTATTTATAAAATCTTAACAATCAATTCTGCTAATTTTAAAATTCATTTTCTTTTAAGATATAAAGAATTTCTCATCAATCTGTGTGGTTATGTAACAATTCAATATTTCAAGAAATAATATTTAAGATTCAGATATTTGTATTGAATTTTTTGTAAAATAAAAAAAAATATGAACTCCCACATTTTTTGCATTTAGACAGAATAAGCAGCAGATGTTTAAATGAAATCCAACTACATCTAAATCTAGTTGCATTTCCTAACATGTAATATAGAAACTCTCTGTATTTAGAGCTTTTAAATTTTCCTTTTAATTCACGAGACATGATTATATAATATATAAAATCTTACCAGACAACTTCCTGTGAACCTCAGATAACTGGCTATGTTTTTTATGAACTGAAAATATATAGAAAATAAAAATAAGAAATTAATTCATTTATCACAATTTTTATTCTTAACAATATCTTAAATTCATATACAGTCCCCTCCAAAATTATTGGAACAGCAAGGCCAATTATTTTGTTTTTGTTGTTCACTGAAGACAGTGGGGATTAAATATCAAAAGATGAATATGAGACAAGAGTAAAGAATCTCAGATTTTATTTCTTGGTCGTTACCGTTAGATGTGTTAAACAACTTAGAACATACCACCTTTTGTTTGAACCCATCCATTTTTCAAGTGAGCAAATCTAATGGAATACATGGCTGACAGGTGTTTCTTGTTCTGTAGGTATTGCCTTTTATATTGATTGTTTAAACATTAAATAGCTCTGAATGACTACTCTTGTTTTTACCCTTGGTTTCACCTGTAAAGACTGTATTTCATGTTACAAAGGATAAATCAAAATGAAAACAAGAGAGCTCTCTATGGGAGAAAAACAAGCCAATTTGAAGCTAAGAAAAGAAGGAAAATCAATCAAAACCATTTGACAAACATCAGGCATAGCCAACACAACAATTTGGAATGTCCTGAAAAAGAAAGAAATTATTGGTTTACTGAGCAAAAGACATAGAACAGGTCAGTCAAGAAAAACAACAGCAATTGATGACAGAAAAATAATAAGAGCTGTGAGGAGAAACCCTGAAACAATAGTGACATCACCGAGACCCTTCACAGTGCAAAGGTGAAGGTTTTACAATCCACTATTCGAAGAAGACTTTACAAGCAGAAATATAGAGGCTATACCATAAGATACAAACCACTCATCAACAGTAATGTTCAAAAGTCCAGACTGGAATTTGCAAAGAAGTACAAATATAAATGACAAAAGTTCTGGAAGAAAGTTTTATGGACTGATGAGACTAGATTAATCTCTACCAAAGTGAATCAAAGGCCAAAGTGTGGAGAAAGAAAGGATCTGCTTATGATGCAAAGCATACAAGCTCATCTGTGAAGTATGGTGAGGGCATTACCTTAGCTTAGGCTTGCATGGCTGCTTCTGGAACAGGCTTATTCAAATTTATTGATGATGTAACTCATGATGGTAGCAACAGAATGAATTCAGATGTCTACAAAAATATTTTGTCTGGAAATTTACAGAGAAATGCATCAAAACCAATCGGGAGAAAGTTTAGCATGCAGCAGGACAATGACCCAAAACATACTGCCAACACAACATAGGACTTTTTTCAGGGAAAAAAATGGACAGTTTTAAACCTTAACTCACTAGAGTATGCATTTCATCTTCTGAAGAGGAGACTGAAGGAAGAAACCCCCCAAAACAAATAAGAAGTGAAAGAGGCTACATTAAAAGTCTGGAAAAGAATCATAAATGCAACAGTTTGATAATGTCAAAGGATCACAGGCTTGATGCAGCTATTGCAAACAAGGGTTATGCAACCAAATATTAAATGTTATTTACTTTAAGACTATCTGTTCCTTTACGTTTGCTCACCTAAAAATGGTGAGCAAAATGTGATACAAAAGGTGGTATTTCCTAAGCTGTTTAATGCATCTAATTACCATTCTAATACTTTTGGAGGAAACTGTATATACATAGATTCATTGTGTGTGTGCGCACGTGTGTGTGTGTGTACTTGTACTCGATGGAAACAGGGTGAGCAATAACTGAGCTGTACCAAAATAAAACTTGATGAGGTATCCCTAGACATGGCAAATAGAATGAGAATCTACCCCCATAGATTAAATAAAGGGTTTAGTTTGAAATTCCCTGTCTTTTAGCTGGATCAAAATACACCTGATGAAGGGCGGAGGGTACAACAGCCATAATATTGTGATAACAACAACAAAAATGAGGACAATAAATGAAGTAATTATTTTTTTTTATCTGTTTATATTTCTGAGATGGAGTATTGTAATTATTTACATTGTTTGGACTGTTGTCCTCATCTTTATTGCCATATTCATGACGTATGCTCCGGCCTTCTCCAGGTATTAGGTTGGTGCAAAAATAATGACGTAATAATGTCGTTTTTTGACGTATTTTTTAACGTTAAAAAACGACATTATTACGTCATTATTTTTGCACCAACCTAATAACTGGAATTTTAAACAGGACCCTTTATTTTGTCCACCAGGTGAGATTGTTCTAGTTCCACATGCCATGCTTCTTTTGGATGTTAATTATCTCAGTTATCTCCCTTTAACTGAACTCTTCTAGTTTTTTTTCACCACTACAATAGCCAGGTATTGAACTCACAAGTCTTTGAGTCAAGTCACAGGATCCAACCAACACTTTTATCCACTAGTTCATGTGTTTATCACATGATAAAGGCCTAAACATACAATGGCCAAAACATTGTGAATATAGCAATAAAGATGAGGTCAACAGTCCGAACAGTGTAAATAATTTGTTTTTTTAGTTGTTATGAATTGTTATATTTTGTTATTTTCTTTTCACCTCTGTTGAATTCTTTAAATGACTGATTTACCCAATCATCACATACTGCACAGAAGGGTTTGTTTTAAGTATTTACAGGGTTTTGGGATAGAAAATGTAGTTTTTAAAATAAAATTATGTTTTCAAATTTAAAAATTCTTACCAAGCCTAAGGGTTGACTTATATGGCAGGCATAAAATGCAAACCTTTACCACTGAGTTGTAAACAAGTGGGGCAGCACTCCTAACAATTACTGTATACCACTTACTGTACTTCTAGGAGGCTGACACAAATATATCCCATTAAAACACAGAAATTAATATAAAATAATACCACAAATTCAGTATTCTATTAACACTACAATACACATTGTTTGTTTCTTTACATCACTGATGCAAATAACAGATGAGTGATACTGTGTTTTACAATGACATATGATATATAGCAGTACAATCAGAAAACTGCCTGGTATGATGTGTAATCAATGGTATTAAAATTTTATAGAACTTGATGTTGACTTTAAGGTGTTCATCAGTAGATCTAATAAATTTTGAATGTTCTCTAAGTTATACTGATACAATATATGGTACCTACCCCAGTTTGTTTTGTATGCTGTTTGCTATACAATGCATATAGAAAGATATGGTTAGTGTCTCAGTATACAGGTAAGTGGCATGACCTTATGTAGTTTTGGCACAGGTTATTGTATACCTTAGTTAGTCTAATTTTATTTGCTGGGAGGCCTAACATTTGGTTCACTGGTAGCCTGCAGTATGTTTGGGGGATGACCTATATGGTAGATATAGGTCAAACTCAGAATTTTGAGCTAAAATTCTTGAGGATGACTTGTACACCATGTTGACTTGTACACCAAAATTTACAGTATCTAAAATAAGGCCAAACTTTGGATATACATCTGGAGGTAGTTATAACCAAAAGCTTATATTTGTTGTTTAAAGAAGGAAATGGATCAATTTTTTAGATTCAGCTAGCTTTTTTAACTTTGGAGAATTGCTTATAATACATATAAGACATAAATGCAGGACCATTAATTGTTTTATTTCTTTGATTTCTAATTACATTAATTGTGTGTTATTATTACAAAATGTAGAAGTCAGCCTAAGAAATTAAATTACCAATGAGAAGACTTGTGGCCATGGAATTCTGACAGTGATGGATGACATTTGTTTAAGTTTTAGATATGTGACCAAAATGGCACAAAGTCATCAGAGTGGTACAAAAATTTTGAAGAGTCAACATATTTTCTGCACCTAGATTCATCAGAGGCTAGCCCGCACATGGCAGAATGCTAAGACAATGAGTGGGTATGAATTCCTCTGAAGATCTTCCTTTCACTACATCCTAGAATGAATGCTACCACATCTGACCCTCTTGTATAATAAAACAGAAAAGAAAAATAAACCATCTTTTGTTGATACAGTCTATGAAGTGGCATTGGGGTTTGAAAGATTGAAGCCAGAAGCAACACCAGATGCAACACTATTTCTATTTCAAATTTGACAAAGTTTGCAATAAACAATTACAATAACAAGAAAAGAACAGGGAAAAAGATAATATAAAGCAAGCAAACAATATATGCAAGGCAAATTAACAGTAGTAAGGCAAAACAACAGTAATATGGCAAAACGTTCACAAAGAATTGGGGTTGACACATCAGAGTAAATTTGGATAATCAAACGAATCATTCTGACTTCAAGGCAAGACAGACCAGGACAAAGTCAGATGACACTAAGAACTGGCCTATTTTATTGGCTAGGAAGAAATCCCAGTCTGCATTTGTGTGATTCTGCCAATGAATTGGGAATGGGATACTGTACTTTAATAGTAGTTACAATATTATTATAACAAAATGTGTATTTGTCCAAGAAAATTTCCTTGAGAAAGAAATGATACAAAAAGGTATAATAAAAATGTATAACACCATCTATAAAAACAATTATAGAATCAGAAATTGCAAACCTAATGCTAAGAGAATGCATTAATATACAGTAGAGAAATAGTTTGGTTTGTTTAACAGTATATCAACTCCTTATGGGTCATTTAATGCCAACATTTTATTTTTTTGTGGAATTTGATAATTTTTTTCCCAAAAATTTATTGCTTGTAATTCTTTAATTTTTTTTTTTTACTATTAAAATGTATTGCTGGTAATTTTTTCTAATGTATTTTTATATTTTCATGTTTTAACCCAAATTTGGAGGTTCACTATTGGTGCATAGCTGGGACCCTAACAAGTGCTACCACCCCAGGTCAGTGTGGTCCTCGGTACAACAGCAATTAAGAGGGGATTCCATGCTTCTTAAAATCTCCTGATCAGAGGCCTTGTTACTCGATGTAGTGTATAATCACAACCAGAACAACAGTAAGAGAAATAAGAGATGAGTACACAATATACTAGTATTATATATAAGTACTTATATTTAAATATTTTTTAACAACATTCAAAATCTTCTGCAAAAGATTATAGATAATAAAAATATGTGTTCACATTTGGAGATACTTTGCTGCATACCTGAAATCATTTTTGTCAAATGTAAATGTCAAGTTTCAGATGAATAACTAGCAATGCCAAGTCACATTGTCAGTGATTCAAATTTATATAAAAGATCTCTTAACTGTCTATATGTAATTATAATTTATAAATATTATTTAATGCACCCATACATGATAGTATATAACTAAAAGTCTATTTTCATACTTTCATATATACAAATATATTACATAAGTATCAATATCAGCATTGGTATAACTCAAATCAATACATAAGCCAATGACTAAACAAACATCTACCAACTTCCTCTTTACATGTTATATTTTGTATTTCTACTTCTTTTTTTTCTTCCATTTATTATACACTAAAACAACAAAATGTAAAAAAATAAAACAAAAACCAGTATATGTTTGCAGGTTAAAAACTTCTCATTCACCTTTATATTGGCATGATTTTTTCCTTTAGGCTTGTATATATCTATCTCCCTATCTTCAATCTAGAAAAAAAAAACTTAAACCTTTAGAAAGATTTTTATTTTCCTTTAGAAATAACTGTGTATGGATAAAACTTTAATCAATTTCTTTACTTCTAAGCACACATGACTTCAAGCTATTTCCTTTGTTTCTTGAAATATTGATTCATTTTCTCAAATAATATGGACTCTTCTCTTCTAAAAGTATTCTCAACAATAGGATGTTCCTTAAAAATAAAACAAAAATTTTTAAATCACGGAGATTGACAAAAATATTACAAATCCAAATAAAAGATAAATATTCCAATAAATAAATGTCAAATTAAAAATGCCAGAGGCTGCCAAAATATGATTTACAGATCCCACTTGAATAGCATTAAGTACTTTAGAGTTATTTATTATAAACAAGAATATCTGTTGGACTATAGAGAAAAGGAATTATGCAATTCACACACAGGAATTGGTGAAAGATAAAATAAATTTAAACACTGATGAAAACAAATTCTTGAAAGTATCTAAGAAGACAGAAGAAATAATATTTCAAGAAACAATATTTCAATAACCATGAGTAGAATTCAATAGATCTGCTGAAGGCAAAGGATGATACAATCCAAAATGACTTCTTTTGTATATGAAGTAAAGTTAATTGTTATATACAGTAGGGAAATGAATTATAGCAATACAAAATTTTTCTTCAAGTGGTCAATCTTGTAGACAGAAAATCCTCAGCTTTTAATTTATCACTATAGTATTTTAATCTATTTTTTTCTTTCTTTATGATCTACTTACTGTAACAAGATGCAATCATAATGGAAGAGTCATTTTTTATTCCAAGCTAGGAATTCAGGAGAGAAGCAACTTTAAATTCTTAACAAATTGTAGGCATCCATCTGACATTTGCTTTACATTTGAGACAAAATATAGTGACAAATATAATATTCTGAAAATGAATCCACAGTGTGACAGCTAACATCACAAGACACATAGTGAACTGAAATTTTAATATTTCACTCAGACAGATTTCAAAATAATTAAAAAAAAAAGAAAAAGAAAAAAATTCAAGATTGCAATAAAAAGTCATTATATTAATACCTAAGATAATCCATTAAATGTAGGAAACAGAACCTGAAATAAAGAGGTTTTATGAAATATAGCAGGATGGATTTTGGAAATCAATTGAAATCCCACACATTAATGAAACAACTTTTCAACCAGATACAATAATGTTCTCAAATGCCACAGGAAACTGATAATATATGAACTAAATCTATCATGGGAGGGGAATATACTATTATATGTGAGAAAAATCAAAATCTGACAAACCTAATGCCAACCCATAGAAGTCATGTGCAAAGGATTTGTAGGTAAATCTTTAAGCAGAGTAATAAGCAGTATTGGACTGAAAGGAGCAACAAAGAAGAAAATAATAAAATCTTATAAGAATGTATGGAAAGCAAATTATGGTGCATATGATTAAACAGTTTAGTTGAGTGGTAGATAAATGACATGGAAACACCAATCGGAACATGTGTCACAAAACAATTAACAAGCATTTTTTTAAAAAAAACAAATTTCAGCAGATTATTTCTAGCAGCATAAACATCTTGCAAAGTAATTACAAGGGTGTTCTGTAAAGTCCATAGGCTGACTATGAAGGGGTGATCCTAAAGCTGGGCATGTATTAATTTTATTAAGTGAATTATTTCTAAGTAAACTAACATCTGACTGTTCAAAGAAGAGCAGCCACTTCTCTTGAAAATGGACAAAATTTGGCATTGTGGTGTTATCAAATACCTGCAGAAAAAGGGTTTAGCCCCCAAAGGCATTCATGCTGACATGGTTGCTACATTACTATAACTTATCACCAAAGCAAAATGGGCATCTTAATTTAGGAGGGAAATGGAGTGTCTGGAAGATGACCTGAGGACAGGATGTCCTGCAACTGCAACTACTGAGGAAATTTGTTCACCACATGGTGATAGATGACAGGCAATTGGCTATAAATCAAATAGCCAATGCATATCCTGTGAGAGAGTTGAGAATATTTGCACAATGAACTTAGCATGACAAATGTTTCTGCTCAATGGGTTTCACATCTTCAGACACCTGATTAAATGTACATAAAATTAATTATCTCATGGAAAATCTTTCATTGTTTGAGGCAGATCCAGCTGGTTTCCTTGAATGTTTCATAACTCAGGATGAGTGTTGGATTCCTCACTTTGAACCAGAGACAAAGGGACAACCCCCACTTGCTTCAAAGAAGTTGTTTTCTCTTCAGGGAGATGATGGCCTCAGCCAATAATCACAAAATTGCAAAAGACTATCTTCAAAAGGGTCACACCATCAATGAAGAGTACAATGTCAACTTGCCAAGGCAGTTATGAAAGGCTATCATGACCAAATGCCCAGAAAATGCTGATGGAAGGAGTCTTGTTTCATCTAGGTAATGTTCCAGCACACAAGTCCTTGGTTTCAATGGTTACTCTGCATAACTGTGGTTTTGAACTGGTTGATTACCCTCCTTATTTTTCTGATTTGGTCCAAACTGATTATTATTTGTTTCCTAGCATGAAAAAACACACGTCTGGGAACCAGTATCACAGTAATGATGATATCTTATTTGCTTCTAACATTTTTGACCAACAGGATGAAGAATCTTCTTTGAACAGTCAGATGTCAGTTTACCAAGAAAGAAAAAATAATAAGAAACAACTAATAAGAAGAATTGAAATTAATGCAGTATCAGTAATCTTCTTTAATGTGCTATGTTCCTTCAAGACGGAGGCGATCATGGCTCTCCTTTGTGTCCCTTGTAGCTCTTAATATGTTTTGTCGTTTTGTTATTTCTCCCAAACTCTATTCTGATATCCATTTGCTCAAACCCATCAAGTATTTTACACACGGCTTTCCTCTGTCCCTGTGAGGATTAAATTTTCCAAGCCCTGCTTCCTCATTATGTGCCATAGAAATTTCAACTGCCTCTTATTAATGTTAAGTTTCCTTTTCATTTCCATTTACTCTGTCGTTGCTCATATGTTCGCTCCATGGTATCCTCAGCATCTTTCTGTAGAACTACATTTCTGTTGCTTCAAGTCTCTTCTTCATTTTTGTGGAGATTGTCCAGCATTCCATACAGAAGGACAGATACCATGTAACAATTCATTACTCTTTTCTTTGTTTCTAATGAAATCTTTCTGTCTCTTAATATTCTGCTTAGCTTTTGAAATGCATCTTTGTGCCTCCCAATACATCTTTGAATCTCAGTGTCCCACTTTCTGTTCTCTGTTTGAACACTTACCAGATATTTAAATTTCTCTACCTGCTTGATTTTACTATCCCTGACCTGTAATTTGCATTTTGGGCTCATCCTTTTGCTGATAACCATGCATTCTGTCTTCTAGTTTATGCTTAGTCCTTTCTTCTCGATTTCCTTCACTACCTTCAATATGAGGTTTTGTAGTTTCCTTTCTGTGTCTTCTATCAGCATTGTGTCATCTGTATATCTTATATTGTTAAGATAGTTGCTGCCAATAATGAATGCCTCGTTGTATAGGTTGAATAAATCACATCCATGTCTTACATGCCTTTCTATTTTTGTATATCTGCTGAACTCATTTTCTGTCCATATGCAGGTAGTTTCCTGCCAGTATACATTCTTGATTAATCTAATGTCTTTCCCAAATATCTCAAGGTTGCTGAGCAGCTCTAAAAGTTCTTTGTGGTGTACTTTGTTGAATGGCTTTGTGTAGTCTATAAAACATAGGTAAATGTCCTTCTGCATTGCTCTTTCTAATAACATTCTGAGCATAAATACCATGTTCCTTGTTCTGGTGTCTTTGATGAACTTACATTGTTCTTGTCCTATCTCTGGCCTGATTCTGTTGTGTGCGTTATTCATCAGAATTTGGATGATGACTTTTTGTTATGTGGCTCATTAAGCTGATTGTCTGGTGTAGTTCACATTTGTTTATGCCTGGTTTCTTAGGCACTGCTATGAAAATAGATCTGTTTAGGTTTTCCAGTATATCCCAACTGTTATAGATTTAATTTATTATTTCTGTGATCTGGTCTATGCCGAAGTTGTCTAAGGCAGCCAGCATCTCTACTACAATTCCATATGGCCCTGCCACTTCGTTTCTGTTCAATTTGGCCAATGCAGCTTCCACTTCAGTTTTTAATATTTCTAGTCCATCGGTATTTCTGTTTATTACCAGTTGTTTCCTTTCATCATGGAAGAGTTCTCCTATATATTTGTTTCATCTCTGAAGTATTTTCTCTTTCTCTAATATCAGCATTCTGTTCTTGGATTTTATGCAGCCTGTTGATGAGCACGTCTTTTGTCCTGTTAGTTCTCTTACTTTCTATGCATATCATCTTTATCTGTGATACTTATTCTCTCTATTTCTGCACATTTTTCATTGAGTCATTCTTCTTTAGCCTATCTGCATTTTTTCCTTATTTCTGTTTAGTTTTTTGTATTCTGTTCCATGTCTTGGCATTGTTTTCTGTCTCATTTGCATCATGTCAAGAATCTTATTTGTTATCCATTCATTTTTTTCTTCTTTGTCCATTTTTTTGGGATGATCTTGTTTGCTGATGTCTGTAAAACTTCTCTTAGTGTGTCCCACTTCCAATTTCTATTTCCATTTTGTCCCTCATTTCTTTTCACATTGTCCATATATATTTCCTTCAGGTCTTGGTCATTCAGGAATCTGTTGCATTGAAATATAGGTGCTGCATTAGGTTTCTTCAGTTTCTGTAGTTTCATTTTTAGTTTACATATAACAGGGAGGTTATCACCTATGCTATTACCTGGTCACTGGCCATGCACCATCAAATCCATTTTTCTCCACGTTCGTTGCGGGTTCCTAGTCCAAATTTGCCAGTTATTTCCCCATCCCTCTCCTTGCCTATATCATTTGACGTCATTATGAAGGGTTTAAACTTTTTACCGGCCAGCACCACAACTCCCACTATCACGGTGGTGATGGGGGGTGCTGTTTGGGATCTCTTTTCTTTGCATGTTTTTTTTGCTCAGTCTTATATGTTTTTTTTTAAAATGGTAAAAGAAAAGTTCCCACTATTCTAACTGCATTCGCATATTCCTAGTCAGTCTTCCCCCAAAAATGACATTATATATTAAATGCTGCAACCCCAACAATTAACATTACATAAGCACATTATCAGTACGGACATTTGTGTGTGTGTGCACATGTGTGTACATTATATAATTTACACACACACATATATATATACACACACACTGAAGCAAATATGACAATACATTGTAAAGATTCAAAAATATTAACAAATTAGAACAAAAAAGAGCAGCCCCCAAAATAGTAAGCATACATACATTTAAAGACTGCATGATCAAATTTGACCAGATGTAAAAAATAGTTGTTGGACTATGCCATTCGACACCATTGAGAAGAGTTTAAATTTCTTTACCGACCAGCACCACAGCTCCCACTATCACAGTGGGGAGGTGGCCTGCTTGGGATCTCTTTCATTTCTAGGTTTTTTCTTGGGGTTAGTGTTTTACATTTTTTTTAAAACTTAATAGAAAATTTTTCAATCCTCTAACTGCATTCCCATATTCCTAATCTGTCTAAAAAAATAATCACATTATCAGTAAAGACATTTCTGTGTGTGCATGTGTGTGTGTACATTTTCATTTTGTTTTTCTCTTTATTCAAGATTAGGCTGCTGTTACAAATAATGAAAAATTTATGAAAATCCCCACTTAAATCATAAACAGATGTATTATTTATATAATTAGAAGATTCATTACTTCCCACTTCAATAATCCTCTGATCATTAACAGCAATCAATTGTTAAATGAAAACATAAATGTAGTCATTGTACTTTACTTTTCTATTCATACAATATCTTATTTAAATGTAATTTATTCAAATCAATTCATTTAAATTCATCTTATTGATTCAATTATAAATTAACCTTTTTTTCCACACATTAATATTAATTTTGAGTAAATCTCTATGTAGTATAAATACCATGAATCTCTCAATTTGGTTCATTACATCCAACCAAAATCTGAGGGAAAGCTGATGACTTTGTTGGCCAGAAGACACTTACTGACATGGTCTTCATGGAGAGTAAGCCACAAAAATCATTGCTGAAACGTTGGGCTGTTTACAGAATGTTGTATCAAAGCATATTCATTGAAAGTTGACTGGAAGGGTGAAGTGCAGTAAGAAAAAGGTGCACAAACTTACAAGGGATGACTGCAGAGAAGTTTATCAAACAAGACTAATTCAAAGACATGGGAAGGCATCATAAGGAGTCAACTGAGGCTGGATTCATTGAATCAAGAGCCACTATGCAAAAAATGTCCATGAAATTGACTACAAGTGTCAAATTCCTACTTAATCCACCCCTATACCAGAGATAATGTCATAAGCGGATTACTAAGACTAAGAAGAAAAAAACTGAACTGTTATCCTGCAAAGCAAAGTTTTCTTCTCAGATGAAAGTAAACTTTGCATTTTGTTTAAAAATCAAGGTCACAGAGGCTGGAGGACAAATAGAGAGACATAAAATCCAAGTTGCTTGAAGTCCAGTATAAAGTTTTCACAGTCAGTGATGATTTTAGGTGCTATGCAATCTGTTGGTGTTGGTCTACTGTATTTTATCAAGATCAAAATCAACATTATCTTCTACCAGGAGAATCTAGAGCACTTCATGCTTTTGTCTTCTGACAAGCTTCATGAAGATCTTGGTTTACTTTTCCAGTTGGGCTTGGCACCTGCCCAAAGTGCCCAACTAAAGTAACTGATTTGTTGACTGTTATGGGGTCCACCCTTTTCTGATATAAATGGACTCGTCCTGCTACCATAAAATAGCCACAGTCAGTCAGAGATAGGAGTAGAGGAACCGGTGAGAGGAACAGGTGGAGGAACAGGGTGGAGGAACAGAGTGGAAAGTACATAGACACTGTAATTGAGTTGACGTTAGAAGTCAGTTACAAGGATGCCCGACTCTAAGGAAGTTTACTTCGAGACTGTATATAGCGATCTTTGATTAATACTAACCGGCGTTCCTGGATTTTACTAACAGCATTACCTTTTGTATTTTGTGTAAATACATTTAATTTCTTAGCTTAAATACTTGCATTTGTCATTTATTGGAGACCGATTTTTCACGCAGAATCCACAACATGTATAATTAGCAGAATACTTTTAGAGAAGTAGCCATTGAAAGATGCTTTGAAAATAATAAAAACTACTTACCAAATTTCTTAAATGGTTAGCCATATAAAAGCCATATAAAAGGGTCAATTGTAATATTATTTATCTTGGATAATCATATAGAATGTGATATGATAATTAAATTATGTCAAAAGCTAGAATTGTCTAATTATGTTGAGATACGTGGATTTACTTTTCAAAAACTAAAGGAAATAGTGAACACAATAGCACTACTGGATAGAGGAATTTTACAGTTACTAAACACTTATTTTCTATGTAGTCATCACAATTGGGTATGCATTTTTGTCAACAATGAACACAATTCTATATGCAAAAATCATAAATATGACTTGTCATACACATTTCTGTTAACACTGTTAAAGCAAATTACCCACTGCCTAATTTTGTTTTTATAAACATTCAGTAAGTATTGATGAATATCAATGTGTGCAATCTTTTTCTACAAAGAGGAATTCCTTGGCACATCAGTTCAGCTTCATACACCCTTTCATGTCAGAAATCATTATGCTAGACTGTTAAGGATAACAACTGAGTGACAAAGAAAACTAAATTATAAGCTATTGGCAGAAAATTTCAATTTCTGTTGGATCAACATGATAGAAAATGAGGTTTTATTTTCCACATGAACCATATATGAAATAAAATAATAATGATAGCTATTAATATTAGCAATTAAGATATGTAAAATTATATAATTTAATGTATATTAAAATGAACAGAATTTTTGAAAATAAAGTGCTCAATATTTGATGAGAGCAATGTAATAGCATAAGATAAGATAAGCTTATGACGTTGAAAAACTGTACAATTACCAAAATTAAGCAACATCAAGCCTGGTATATACTCAGGTGGGTGACTGCTTACAAATACCAGTTGCTGTAAGCTTGAATATGTGGGTGGTGTAATGGATAATGGCTTGGAATCGCTAATCTGAGAGCTGAGTTCAAATCCCCTTTGGATCCATTACATTCACTTATGCACAAATACTCTCAAGAAGGATATGAATCCACCTCTTCTTCCCCCAGCTATGTGTCAATTAGTAATACTTGTAGGAGGCACAGTGGAGTAATGAATAACGGCTTGGATTGAGGAATCAGAGATCTGAGTTCGAATTCCATTCCAATCCATTACATTCACTTACATGTTAATATCCTTGGGAAAGGTATGAATTCTCTTCTTCTCTACCCAGCTATGGGTAATAGCAGGACAGACTGGGTTCTATAGCCTTGGATGTCAACTGGTCTACTACAGAAAGAAATAGCAAAAAAATCTGCAGGGAAACAATCTACCTCATCAATCATGTATTGAAAGATACATGATCATTTAAGTATGTATCACATATGGCACATAACTGACTATCACTAAACCATTATTATCTAAAAAAAAAAAATCGTACAATCTAAAATATATTTTCTGGCTTTAAATAACTTGCAATGGATTGATAAGCTGTATGAAACAAACCACAAAGATAAATTGAATTCTGAAAAAATGATACAAAGTTATTTCACCAATAAAAAAAAAAACAAGATAAATTGTTTGTAGTTGTCTTTGTAATTGAGTTCATTTGTCAGGGTTTGGTGTCTTGGGAAAGAATGAAGCATTCTTAAATTTATAGAATCTTCAGATATAGCACCTTCAAAAGACATTTTTACAAAACCTTAAATCTACTTTTGCAGAAGTAAATAATATTTGACTCAGAAAATCTGAAAGTAGCTTAATTAACCTGCATTTATCCCACATTATGATTTATTTTGAATAATTCCCAATCATGTAAGCAATGCACTAAATAACCTTACCAAGTAATTCAACTTGAGTGCATCTTCGCTCTAATTATTACTTTGGAAATAATTCTTGCTTTCTTTTAATTTTGCTTTTTTTCTCATTTCAGAACAGCAGCATTTAGCATTCATTGCTTTAAATGAATCAATGAAATCCTTTAAAATTTTGTCACTTTTTTTATTAACAAAGCATATAGCTAATAAGAAGCATTCAATAATGTATCATACTAATTTTAATATTTTCAGAATAAATACTTGAAAGAAATATTTCCATAATGTACATACTCCTTTAATATGAATAGTCTTTATAAAATCAATATTAAAAAAATGCTTCTATACTTTTTAGCTAAAAGCACTGAATAAAAATAATGTAAAAAATAGATAAAGACTTCTGTAAGACAAAATTTGATTGTTTCATAACAATAATTGTTAAAAACTTACATTTCAGGATGAAATTCCATTATTTTTGTTGAATGTCCAAGCAGTAATAGAGAAGATTGTTAAAAAAATTACTTTCATCTAATTTCATGTTTTATCATTACTTTTTGAAATAAGAAGAAAGGCCAATAAGAAATATTCTTGAGTTAACTAAATAAACTGAAATATTGTTAGATGCTAAGATATTTATTTAGACTTCTTTGTTTTTTCACAAGGTTTTCTTTTGCCAAAAAAGAATGCTAGAGAAGAGTGAACTCTAGCAAATTAGGCTCTAAACTGAAGTTAATAAGTAAAAGTTATACTTCATTTTACAAATATTGCATAATAATAGCTTAATTGTTGACTAAAACAATTAATTGAAGAACACTAAATTGCATTATAACAATTATATTAAAGTACAGAGTTTCAATGAAATCATTTAGAAAAATTTGAGAGATTTAAAATAAGACTATATGTTAAGTTGGTTGAGATCTGTTAAATTAGTATTTTGTGGATATATTAATGAGTCATCTATGTATCTGAAATAGGAAGAGTTTGGAGGGAGAATGTTTTTGAATGTGTCACTTTCTAGAAACTCTAAAAATAGACAAGCAAGAACACTGCTAAGAGGAGATCCCATTGGTAAACCAAATTTTTGTCCATAAAACTATATGCCATCTAAAAATTTGCAAGTGATTAATATTTTTTACAGGGAACAGATATGAATTAATTATGCATACAAGAGAGGTCAGAGGATTATTTTATGAATAATATTTCTAAGATGGAAAAATATTGGTTAACTTTCTAACTTCTAAAATACCATTCAGCTTTTTCTGCATTTTATAGAGATGTCACTCTAATAAAAGACACATTACAGTGATTGATTACTACATATGTTCGTGTTGGTAGGCCAGCAAAATATATCACATATACCATTCACTGATATTGCAAATGTGACTTGATTGCAGAACATCCTTTAGGAATAAATAAGAAATTCAAAAGCCTAGAAAATTTTCCTTTTATTATATGCTTTTTCCATATTTCATCTCATTAATAAATCATGATGCAATCGGAGCACTTTTTATAGATTCAATAGGAAACATGAATTTCAGAATTTTCTTCCTGAAGTAGGCAACCTCTACCAAAATAGAGAGAACTTCACACTAATTCATCATCAAATCAATACTTTACCCACAAATATAAGTCAGAAAAGCAGTTGGCTTTCATTTTATTTAATAAACACTATTAAAAGTAATCTTCAGTTTCTTTAAATAAAAGAAATATTTTACCTCAAAGTACAGAAGAAAGCGTTAGACAACATCAAAACAAAAGAACCTTGATATATTTTTTATATACAAGATAATAACTGCTAATCAACATTAATAATATTGTTTTCTATCAACAGGTCCTTGCTTACCTAATGCAGCTGCAACTAAGAGACAGTTCTTATTTTATAAGAATAAATTTCTATCAATCATGATATCAAGCTATTAGCTGTAAATTATTAATTGATCCAGGTAGGAGGGATTACTAGTGAAAGGAATAGCATTGTTACTAAATTTGAGAAAAAAAGGGGGAACAAGAGAATGGAAGGGAGGGATACAGATATTTGTCATTTAAATGGCATATGTGTTGCACATATTTTTCTTTACTGTAATCATTTAGCCTGGCATTAACAAAATTATTAGAAATAAAAATATAACTTATTGAAGAAATGAAGTACCTAAATATGTACAGATATTTTTAAATTCAAAGGACACACACACACACAGATATATAATTAAGTGGACATTGAGGTAAAAAAACCCAGCAGTGAATGTATGTTTTATAAGATATTAAGCATGAAACAGACTGCCACTGCTGGGTGTTGACCTCAATGTCCACTTTTATATTTACATAGCTGCTATCACTGATATTAAGCACTGTAACCCATAAATACAACACATCTTAAAACTATATTTTTTCTATATATATATATATATATATAATTATTTTAAGATGTTTTCATGTTTATACATTCTTTTTATACATACAAATATTTAAGTAAATGCTCTGTTTATAATAAACGGTATTAAACAACATTTACCGGCCTAAATGTCCGAGAAATTCTCACAAAAAATATTCATCCTCCGAAAAAAATTTCTCGGACATTCAGATCAGTAAATGTTGTTTAATACTGTTTATTATAAACAGAGCATTTACTTAAATATTTGTATCTATAAAAAGAATGTATAAACATAAAAACATCTTAAAATAATTGTCGGACTTTGTTATATAAAGAGAATATAAGCACAGTTTTTTCAGTTAAGTTTTTAAACTTAAATATATAACTTTAGTTTTTCTCATACAAAAAACATGATAAGTATTAAAGACAGAACAGCTTTGACCAAATATTTATTTGTTTGATTAATTTGGACAAAACAAGAATTTTAAAAATTCTTGTTATTTTCTAAGCAATGTGAAATAAAAAATAGGATTCTTTTAAAAGTTTAAATTAATAGTTAATTTAACATTGATCAGAATTTCAAAATAGAGACATATGAGATAGAGTTTTATGTTGAAAATCCCTGAAATGAAATGTGGATTATTTTGTAAAAAATTGTTTGAATGTAGAAGACATTTGTGCATCATGATGGTAGAATTTTAAATATACTTTTGTTCCATTTCCACAGCATTATGTTAATGAAAAGACATTATTCTTCCTGTGATAGTTGATAAAAATTTGCAATAAGGAAAAACATTATTAATAAAGATTGTTTAATATTCTCTCTTTATAAAAGAAAATGCTTTCATCAGTGAACATTGCATCAAGAATTTTCATTTATTAATGTATTACACTGCTGCAGGGATTTCTTCAAAATATAAAGCAAGCAATGTGCTCAATACAGGATGAAATTTTTATGCTGAAGGGATATGAATTTTTCATTTTCACAAGAGCCCATCTTCATTTTCATAAGGGAAATCAATATTCAAGAAGTTAAGTCCCTCTATTTTTATAACTGAAATGACATTTTTAGTGATTAAATGTCTGATCCAGAAAAAGTTACCTTTAAAAATTGAAAATGTAAATGTAGCTAACATATAACTTTGCATCTATTTTAAAATCACACTTAGTTTTAAACATATAATGCAATCTTTTTACTGGCTTCATCTATAGGTTACTTAAAAAGAAACATCTATCGGTTTAAATTAGACCAGTTCAAAGTCAAATAGAAGAGGAAATAAGCAGGGGAAGAATCCATTGTAAGCAAAACCTTTCTTGAAAATAAGTATTAAAAAATCTGGCTTTTACCTGAACTTAGACATAATCAATTGTGCCAAACTGAAATAAGCAAGCTGAAAGAATCACACACACACACACACATATATATATATATATATATATATATATATATATATATATATACACTGATCATATTATTAGGTATACTCTTCTAGTACTTGGTTGGATACTATTTTGTTTTTAAAATCATCTCATCTTGGCATAGATTTAATGATATTCTAGAAGCAATCTTTTAAAATTTGTGTCCATGCTGTTATGGTATTCCACATTTCTTCTAGTTTAGTTGGCTGCACGTTCAGGATTTGAGTCCCCATATGTGATTTATGATATTAACTATGGAAGCAATTTTAACACAGAAAACTCATTGCTGTGTTTTTTGAACCAATCTTGAAATTGATTTGTAACACAGTGCATTGTCCTGCTAAAAGTGACAAACAGAGGATGGATGGACACGCCATTGTCATAATTAAAGCATGTGGTCATACCGAGGTAGAATATGGTATATAATCTTTTACTGGGTTGCAATGTACTCCAAGAATATATCTTCCATATCATTACACCACCACTGCCAGCTTGAAACTTTCATACAAGGCAAGAGTAATCTATACATTCCTGTTGTTTACACCAAATTCTATTTGAATGTTGCAATAGAAATAGAGACTCATCAGAACAGGCAAAGTTTTTCAAATCTTCTATCCAATTTTTGCAATCCTTAGTGAATTGTAACCTCAGTTTCTTGTTCTTATCTGACAGGAGTGGCACCTAGTATTGTCTTCTACAGTTTTAGACCTTCTACTTTTAAGTTTGAACATTTTCTACATTCAGACATGCTCTTCTGTATCACTCTGTTGTAAATTGTGGTTATTTCAGCTGACTGTTGATTTCAATAACTTAAATCATTTTGACCATTCTCCTCTGATCTCTTTCGTCAACAAGGGATTTCTATCTATAGAATTACCACTCACTGGAATTTTTTTCCTTTTTTAACTATTCTCTGTAAACTTGAGAATTTGTTGTGCATAGTAGTAGTAGATCAACAGTTTTTGAAATACCCAGACCCATTTGTCTTGAACCAATGACCATGTTGCCTTTAAAGTTACTTATTTCCTTTCTTTCCCATACTAATAGATAACCATGTTTAAATGTTTATACCCATTAAATAGCTATGTCATTGACAGATTAGAAATTTGAATAAAAGTGGATTTGTTAATGTGTGCTTAATTAAGTGAACAGCAAGTATATATATATATATATATATATATATATATATATAACCAGATATTTTTATTAAAGTTTAAATTACATAATGATCAGACTATACCCAGCACCTGAAGATTGTGTTGTACATGAAACTTTGAGTCATGCTACCAGTGAGAGATAATATGTATATTTATTAATATATATATCACAACTTGGTAACAGGGCCTGTAATAACAACAACAATTCAGTTTAATCTGGGGACTTTTGTCTACAGAAGCAATACTACTGCTTTTTATTCACACATACATAATATGGCCAAAATGTTACTTCCATGTTTGAACAAGAGCTTCTGTTTCCTTAGATCCTGGTTACAACAATATATATGTGTGTGTGTGTGTGTGTGTGTGTGTGTGTGCGCGTTTATATTTTTTATTAACTCATTTGCCTAATCAATTCTTAGTTTTAAAGTAAACAAAGCTACTAAAAAGTGTATCTTGCCATATTAACTGATGAGTCCTTGACAGTATGCACAAGAAGAAATCCTAATAATATTTAGGGTTTTATGCAAAATATGAATGAAATTTGGTCCCATCCAATTCTTACTTTCAACTTGATGAATCATATTTGGTACAATATTTTGAATCATTTTCATATAAATATTAAATAATGACTTTTTAATTTTTCTTTTCAGGCACTGTTTAACCTTTCACTGCTCATTGTTCCAGTAGTTGAACATATTTTAAGACATGCATTTTTGATACCAGACAAGCATGAATTGTATTTTAACACAATGTGCAAACATATTGTATTTTAGTCTTTTTCATGTATATTATCAATACATTAATCAAAATTAATGTTCATCTGGTATTAAAAATGTGTTAACATATGTTCAAACTAAAAGGTTGACATTTAAGCTTGAGTACATAAAATGATTTCAACTATTTTGTAATAATACAAATATGTAACACATGACTTTACATCGAGAATGGTGTTGTTAAATCTGTTTATATTTTCTCTGTCAACTACTTGTAACTTTTACCTTATCAGAATTATTGGCTAGATGATTGCATTGCCTTGTAACTATGAAACTCAATGAAACAATAATCCAGTGGGGGAGATATGTAGATTATTAATAAAATTATAAGCCACAGATTCCATTCAGCTCCCTTTCTAACATTTGTAATGAAAAAAACTCATTACCTTCAAACAGAATGTATCTTTGAAAAACTCAGCATCTTCAAACAAAAAGTATCTTTAATAGATAACTTAATCAGTTTAATAAGTGAATGCCTTCTGAATTTTTATCTTGTAAAAAAATATGCATTTTCAGTTTTAGTATTCTTTTTATCTTTTCTGAATATGCCAGAAGTAATTGCATTCTATCAGAAAATCATTTTAAACAGAGATGAAATAAAATATACATAAAAATCCTTATTGATCACATGTGAAGATCACTGGTTATAAAGTAATGTTCAGCATGTTAGACTTACAAGCTAATAATCTGAGTGAGTTCATCCCTGATTGGACACTTTATATATCTGGACTTGCACAACATATTCAGCAAAAATATATTTATCAAATAAAAAGATCTACTACTCAAAATGTTTTCAGTGACCTATAAATCAAATTGTTGTAGCATTTTAATCAGTTAAACATTCAAAATCTGATCTCTGAATTATTTTTATCCAATAGTATTTTTTAAATACATTGTATCATTATAAGCAATCATGTTTCCTTATAGTTTCCTTTTCTTGGATGTGTGCAAATTGTGAAGACAGTAGAGTGGTTTCTTCTTCATTTCTCTATGATTTTCAGTTCATAACAGACTTTCTCTGAAACTGGTTCACACACAATGCTAAACAGCACAGTTTATCCAGCTATTTAACCCATAGATGAGGGGAAATGTTATAGATTTATCTATTTCCCAAGAAGATTCGTGTAAAATGAACATAACTAAGATGCGTTTTGAACTCAGTTCACCTATCTCTTTCTTTCTATGTGCTGTGTCCTTTAAGGTCATAGGCGATCATGGCTCTCCACCACCCTGTATCCCTTGCACCTCTCAACGAGTTGCTTCCCTCTGCCACCTCCCCCAGATCCCATTCTGTCATCCACTTGCTTAAAGCGACTAGGTATGTCATACATTGTTTTCCCTTATCTCTCTTTCTCTCTATTCAAACCATGAGTATCAGATTCTCCAGGCCTTCCTTCCTCATTATGTGTCCTGGGAACTCCAGCTGCCTCTTCCTAATGTTAAGTATAAGCTTCCCCCTTGTTTGCATCCTCTCTAAGTCCTCATTGTTGATCACAGGCTTGGTTCATGCTATCCTTAGCATCCTTCTGTAGAACCACATCTCCATCACCTTGAGTCTCTTCTTCATCTTTGAGGAAATTGTCCAACATTGTGTCAAAAATTGTTACACAATCTGCACATCCAATTTTAAATTCAAATATTCTAAAAATTAATGATACAGAAATTACATAATTTACAATGTAGGTTAATTATAAATAAATAAAATTAAACACATTATTTGAACATGAAACATTAAAATATATAGAAATACCTTCCACATAATGGTAAGACATTAGTGGTAATGGTGTCTTTATCAAGCTGATTTCTTAATATTATTGTTGTAACCTAGAATGGGTTACTGAATGAGGAATAACCAAAACATAGGTTGGAAATGAAATCGTAATCTTTATAACATCAATAAAATACAATATTTGCCAGTGGCATGAAGTAGGTAAACCACTGCTAGTAGTGGACTTCTTAGACATCATATTACCCCCACTTACAATAGTGTCCATCATATTTATGAGGATTGTAACATATGCATTAGCATTCATAGGTACAGTATATAACAATTATGTGAGAGATATTTCTGCTACTCCTTGTATTTAAAAAAATATGTAACTAGTGAAATTACTAATTTAATTTGATTTCCATTGTGTGAACTGCAAATTAAGTCTTTGATTCAGTTATTGGCCTGATAATTAATCCATGACTGAAAATATTTATAGGAAAAACATCAAAAAGCTAATTTATGCCTATTTTTTTAATTATTTCTTTTTAAAAATCTATTTGTTATTTTATTTCTTCAACCACAAAGTGGCAAAGCTTTTGATCTTGTGACATTCAGTTAAATCAAACAAATACTGAACTAAGTATTTTTGTATTAAAGTCAGTAAACTTTATTGTATATCCTTGTCAATGATTAATTCTATCAATAGGACATCTCTTGAAAAGAGATAAGAGCTATTATTACTTCACTTTTCCTTTCGATTCATATCTAGACATTGTAAGGTTATTTTTGATCAAACAACTCTTTATACTTGCTTCCCAAAAACAAGAACTAAACATTTTCTGTAACATTTAGTTATCAATAGAAGCAGATTTTGTAGGTTATTGTAAGATCATCTAAGAAGCCAGAAATATTGATTGAATCTGATATTCATAATTCTGTCTCATTTTTCTTCTTTCCATTTACTAATGTTTCACTAAATGGATTTAAAATTCTTCTTATATCATATGACAAGGCATTGTTATTGTTATGCCTGAGATTCCATCCGCCATTACTGAACCTCTTGAATCATATATCAAGATTTACACTTGACTGTGTCATTATAGAAGATGCACATATGAGTGAAGAACAAAAACAAATTATTATGGTTTGATGATGCATGCACAACCCGAGTTCTTAAAAATCTATACTAAAAGACATTTTATGATCATATTAATTCAGATGATGATTACAAAAAAAAAAAAACAAAAAAAAAACACCATTAGCTGCAAGAGAGAATGATTTTCTTTCTTTAGGCACAATCCTTCAAAGTAACTACATGAAAAATGTATGCTGATTCGGGTGATTAAAAAATAATTTACAGAAGTGTGGAAATCAATTCACCCAGTTGAAAGTTTAAGGTATTTACATTTATTTTGTAGATCACTAACAACAAAATCTAAACAGAAATTATATAGAAAATGTTAACAGAAACTTTTGCAGCAGATCTTTTATCATTTTATTTTCTATTTGTATTGATTTATGTATCTATTTGGAAATGACAAAAAATGGCAAAAAACAAAAAAAAAAAAACAGCCAAAGGTAATGTTTTATATTGGATTATTTTGAAGACTAAAAAAAAAGCATTCTGTCAGTAATCACTTATAACATTGAAAAATGATACAAAGTAGTGGAAAAAATGCTTGGGAATCCATGAAATGTTTTAAAAAAAATATAAAGAAAAGATTACCTGCTTCAAGGGTTTTCTCTAGTCCCTGCCTTTTATTTTTGCATTCTGTGAGCTGGTTGGCCAAAGAATGCTTTTCTACAAAAGAAAATAATCAAATGACTGGCATGCATGAATTAGATTCAGTGATGTGGAAAAATTCAAGAGAGAATCCTCAAAAGTTTACCATGAAATTAAAGATATAAAAGATAAAAGAGACAAGACAAAGAAAAATAGGGTAACAAGAGAAATGAGAGGAGAGTTAGTAGGTAGAAAGAAAAAGAAAAGGCAAAGTAAAGAATAAAAGAGGAAAAAAATAAGATAAAAAATGTACAAGTAAGGGTTTACTGATACTGCTAAAAGCTTAATAGATAATAGGGTTTCTTTTTTTATAGAATTTAGCTTCAGAGATTCAAGTCTTTCAAAATTATAATGCATATCTAATGGAAATATTCCACTTGTGTGCTGATAGCTTTTCAAAAATAAAGTCAAACAAATTTATCTGAGCAGAAATAATTAACACCACAGTTTTCTTTAAAAATATATAAATAAAGGAGTAAGTTATATTGCTAAAAATGACATGGAAATTTTGATTTTAAGTAAAAGTCAAATTAGATCTCTTCACTGAAACATTACTCTGACATTAAGCAAGTAGAAATAAAGCAGGTATAGATGGCAAAATAAAGTGACTGGTAGTTAAATTCAGCATTTTGATAAATAAAAGAGGTTGATCACATAAAATAATAATAATTCATCCATCAAGTTATCTAACTCTGAGTTCAGTTATTTAGACAAAAAAATGACTTTCTTCAAAATAAGAACTCATATCAAATTTTGAAGAATAATTTTCTTTATTTTTTATTTAACACTTTTTATGATTGATTTTCAAATGTATAATGAAAACTTCATCGAAATAGTGGAAGCAGATCAATAAAACCATTGGTTGGTATTGTAAAAAATGAAAACCTTTTTGCACAAACAGTTTTTGTTTTCAAATGAAATAAACTTTATCTACCAGGAAAAATATCACTTATTCTTGTTTTAAGCTATGTAGAAGTTTGAGTTCAAATTTTATAAATTATTAAATTGTTTATAAGAAGATAATCATTTGAGAGGGTCATTTCTAGAACATATACTACTCTCATTGATTGGCAAGTCAGTGAATCATATAGAATTGCTTCCTCAAGAAAATCTGATAATTTCATTTGATAATCACTTATTTTATAAAATAAAGAATGAAGCTATGTCAAACAGTCCTGAAGTTCATCATAAAAATCCACAAAATAAGTTTTATATTTAACAGATGAAATATCTTGCTGGAGACAGAAAGGGGTATGATTAACTAAAAATGAAACATTATATATTTTGTTCTTGATCTGATGCATACCAAAGGCTTCACATTGTAGTTTTCAGTTCAATAACGGTATAAAATTGCACAGAGAATATTTGCCAAGTGTTGCATAAAGAATGTCTTGACAAATAACAATTTTTCCCTTTGGTACAAAGCTTATAACTGAGATTTTCCAAAGAATAAAAATGTTTTCTTTCAGTAAGTGAAATCTTCAAACAGCATCTAGCAAATTAGAAAACTACTCAGCATATTTACTGTAGCTTACTTTTTAATATATACAAGAGTCATAATCTAAATGGAGACCAATGAATATTATAAACAAAAAAAAATTTAATATTCATGCATCTTCAAATTTCATATGAGAACTCTCTTTTTACTGAATGTAATGCTAAAGAATTCTTTCTGTGCATACTAATAAAACTAAATTGGTACAGTTTTGTTCCTAAAGACATTGTCACATTATATTTCTACAAGTGATCTGCTCTATACTTTTGTTCCAATATGATTTAAACTCCAACAATAGAAGAAAAAAAATATTGATAGCATTAGACACATTAATGCCAGCCATAATGAATCATTTACTTAGTTTAAGAGATCTATAAAACAGCATTTATGAATAGAAGCTAACAAATAATTCTACTGAATACTTACTAATACTTGCTTTCAGACATTTAAGAACCAAATTGTTTTTTCATGGATGAACTGAAAAGGTCTTAATAAAAGTTTCCAAGACACTTTACTGATAGTTTATATAACTGTAAATCTTAAATAACTATATTTAGTTGAAGTATTTGAACTTCTTTGTCAGGTCAGGTGTAGGTCTGCTACTGATAACATGTAAAGCAGTACAACCTACCACATAGACAAGTGGTTGATGTCTAAACCAGCACTTCCACTAAGACAAAAACATCACCTGTTAAAGGACAGATGAGTTTCTTATAGGAGCCAACAGCCAACATGCATGTGAGTGTGTGTGTGTGTGTGTGTGTGTGTGTGTGTGTGTATTTCTTAAAGACTTTATCTCAATAAAAATAATCTGTGTACCTGGACTACTGTAAGTGTCTGAGTTGGGTATCAGGAAGAGAAACCAGCCTTGTAATATCTTTCCTCAAATAATTATGACAAATCTTCTGTCAGGCAAGACTAACCTTGCTTATTGTAAGATTAATCTTTGTCCTGACACAAAGAAAAAAAAATTACTATGTATGTGTGAAATAAGTAAAAGAAAAAAATATAATATTGCACCATTTGCACCCAAAGTATATTTATATATACTAAACATTTTGATATATGTCATTGTTGTTTTTGAAGTTTTTTTTTTATAGCGTATCAACGCTTTGTGGGCTATTTAAAACCAAAAGATTTTGAATTTGTTATAGACATGTGTATGGTTGCAAGAAAGAAATACGACAACAGCAGAAATAGATTTACGTGATTTATTTCAATAGGAACATGTGGTTTTGGGACAGCTACCTTATGGTATAGTTCATAAGCTGGCTGCCGATTTTGGTTGATCTCTCATAGTAGTTCTCACTGGTTGGGGTGGCGCTCCTCCTGCTGACTGCTGCTGACTGCTCAGACTGACAGTGACAGATCTCTTCACTGGCCTCCTGTTGACTGCCAGTACTTCCCCATGTGATCCCTCTTATGGCGTTTTTTATGGCTTAACAGGCTCGAAAAACGATGTGAGTATAATTAGGAGGGAAGCATTTTTATTGGTCAAAAAATAGAAACACTTTAAAATATTATTTTATTTTTCGACCAGAACTTGTGTGTCAGACCTATGTGCAAACGACGATAATGGTCATTTTGTGACAGGGCGTTGTCCCGTTCACATCCGGCTCTCGTTCTTGAGTATGTTAGTTTATTTGCCTGCAAATCAGCTGAGATATGTCTTATTTTATTTTATAACAAATTGTAAGAATGATTCTTTTGGGGAATGATTATTACATTAACAATATTTTGAGAATAACAATCATTTTTACAGATACAAGTTCTATTATTTAACACATAGTTGGTGGGGGAGATGGATTTATACCTTTCCCATTTGTGCAAAAATGAATGCTACAAACCTGACTGGAATTTGAACTTGACTCTCTAATGTCTCATTCCAAGTTGCTACCTATTACACCACCTGCACACCCATGATTTTTTGATAGAATTCAGGAAAACATTTAAGAAGACATCTTATTTTATATACCATGCTTTTTAATAGGTCTCGTGAAATTATTGGTAGCTTCTTTATGTTTTAAATAAATTTGGATACCTTTTTTGGATTGTCAGTAGCAGTTTCCTATTTTCCTTCAAATTTTCTAACTATTCAAATTTTCTATCTATGATATTTGCAAAATCTGTTGTAGAACCACATCTGTCACTTAAAACCCCTTCTTCATCTGTAAGGAAATTGTCTTGTATTCACTGGCATATAGGAGATTAGATATTATACAGCATTCAAGCATTCTTTCATTTATTTCTAAGGACATGTTTCAATCCCTTAATACTTTGCTTTGTTACTGAAAGGCATATTTCACTATTCCTTTGTGCCTTCAGACTTTTTTATTTATTTGTTATGACACTACCCAGATAGTTAAATTACCATACTTGCTTGATTTTGATGTCCCGAATATGTTTACTTACAACTTGCCTCTTTTGCTGACAATCATACATTCTATTTTATTACAGTTTATATTTAGTTCTTGATTACCTTGCCTAACTGTTTTAAGAAAAGCATCTCCTGCTAAACATAATGAATGTTCAGTTTGTACATGGCTTGGCAAATGTCCTAGCCAATTTCATTCTTAAGTAATGGTTTGGTTAAACTTTCTCAATTCTTGCCAAGTAGAAGTATTATATACATCAGGAGAAAATACTTAGATGATTTACTTGGTCATGTACATAAACAGAAAAATTTATGGGATAAATGTATAGCATAATGATTAATAGCAACAAAATAAGAGTCAATGAAATGAGTTTGAAGTCCACACATTTTTGTATATAACTATTTTCTTAGATCAAAGATTAAAAATGGCTTCAAGTAAGTGAATCCTCTAGGTATTAAAGAAGAAAATCCTTCATCAGATCTTATAGACTGGCTCTGCAGAATCACAAAAACTTTACCAAATAACAAAAACCACATCACTTGAAGACTTTTAATAGCAGCAGCAACTAAAATGGATAGCACATGTAACTAAAAGGGAAAATAATGATATAATCAAGATGTTGACTTTTCAAACTACCTTACTTTTATTTATCTTGGCAAGATAAATAAAAGACATTCCTGTGTAGGTTTGGACACTTCAGCAAGTGACACTAGCAGTGAGTGCCCAGGAAGTTGAAAGGATAATCACCACTGGAGGCAGGGCCAGTAATTCTTCAGATGACAAACACTCTGTGCATGAAGTTGCTGTACCCACACATTATCACCCAGGTTGTATGCTGTTCATTCTTTTAGTTCTCTTAGCCAGATTTTGTACCATTAAATCCTGTTTGCTGGCACAGTTGAGGGTGACACATCATTTTTAGGGTTGATGTTGTGCCAATACACTGTTTCCATTATAGAACACTGCTTCATGGAAGCAATTCTCTTGATGCTGTGATGGCATCACTCGATTATGCCATTTCCTGATGGGATGTATGCACAGTAAAATTGGAGGTGGAATCCCCATCAATCAAAAAAAATCTTTAAAGTGTCCACTGCGAAATGCAGTGTCATTGTCAGTGAGGAGTTCTGCTGGAGGCCCATGTTCAAAGAATAATGCCCTCAAGTGGTCAATCATGCTTGCAGTTATCCTGTTGATGCAGGAGTCACCAAACAGTATATTGGTTTGGACCACAGTCAATCAGAGTTAGATAGTGGCTTCCATTGTGGTAGGTGATGTTCATTCCAACATAGTGCCACACTTTGCTCACATTCAGCTGTCCTTTTGGCCATTGCACAGGTGGTGGGTTGATGGACTGGCACTCCTTGCATACTCTGGCCCCTGCTCTGATGGCAGCTTTGGATACAGAGGGATCAATCTTCCTCATGAAATACAGGGTCCGTTTTATACTGGGATGTTCGCTTTGACAATGCACAGTTTTTAGTAGATCTGGGTTAGAATCATTTGCTGATGTTGCACAGACATGTCCCACTGGCTCTACTTCTTTCTTAATAGTATTGAGCTATCTCTGGGGCACCCTTGTTAAACTATCCACTTTATTCTGGTTCGATCTGACTTGTATATCCATTGATAAGTTGTATTTGCTTACCAACTTTCCTAGTGTGTCTAGCCGCCTTCAAATGAGCATTTCACTCACAGCCTTAGTATATATCCTGGGTTTCCCTGCAAGAGTGTCTGCTATCCACTTATGCTCACATACAGAATCTGCAAACAAATGCAACACTGTTGCATTCCATTGAAAGGCCACAGTTACCCATTTAATGACAGCATACAATTCTGGTAGGTTGATATGTTACATATCCTTCTTTGGATGCAACCAACAGTTCGATTGTGCTCAAGGGACACTCCTGTGGCAAGGGAGCTTGCGTTAATCCAGATTTCAAATTCACATCCTTCAATGCACCATTTACCACGTACAAAGTCATCTTGACATAACCTAATAATGTCATCTATTATTGTGTTTCTAAGGAGAGTATCAGTTGTTTTGTCATCCCAGCCAGAAGTAACAGCAGTCACCCCATGTTTGATAAAAGTAATTGCAATGCAGATCCAACCACCAAGAGGAAAACGTCCTAACAGTTTCCCACATCATGAGAACACATGCCATCATGTAATGTGTCCAGGAACCTCTGGTGGCTTGCTTCCATGTTTCCAGTAAAGCACATTATGCTCCCCCTAGACCTGCAAACTAAGAACATGAGCACTATCCTCCAGTTATTCTGAGTTTTTAGACTCAAGCCCAAAGTTGGCAAAATGCTGTCTCACATTGCAGCGGGTACTATGGTTTTGTTGGTGTAGATGTCGTCAATGTAAGCTAACACTGCTTGGCGAATTGTCTCATCCTTAAATAGCACAGCATCCATAATGGCTTTCATGATGGCCAGTGCCACATTGAGCCAAATCCCATTTGTATTAGGCAGTATCTCCACCCATTAAAGATCACCATCTGAAATGGCTGCAGTGACCAGTACATGCATATCTGCAAGTAGGTCTTTCGAAGATCAATTGTAGAGACATTGGACCACTTCCTTCTCCATTCTCTCAATTTTTGTGCACAAACACCAGAATGAACCATGTGTGCATCTACATATTTTTTCAGTTCTCAATAATCTAGTGGGGGCACACCTTTTTTTTGTTCTTCTGTACAATGGCCATTAGCAGGATGAGGTCTCTTGGAAGACCAAGCTCTTCCTCATGATACAGGGTCAGGCCATCCATCATCCAGCCACACCTGCAGTTCACACTGATATTCTTCTCTGATATGTTTGAGCACTGAATACTCTGACACCTGGTTCTGGAGCATGTTGCATCCCCTATTCCATTTCCTAGACACTTAGAGGTAATGTGGCCTAATTTCACATGGTAGATCAAGATATGCCTTTCACACCAAACTGCTGTGCATCTCTTCACATTGATAGTGGCAGTCTTTGGTAAAATGATTTGACCATGTTTTCCATTCTGGATGATGCTCGGAGTATCTGCTTAACATGGTTAGGCAATCCAGGCACAAAGGTACAGATCATGCATTCTTCAAATAGTGGTGCGATCGGTACAGCAAACTTCTTTTGTTTCACCAAAAATATGTCTACTGTCACCACATCCAGAATTGGTCATAGGCCATGAACCAGTCAGTTCCAAATGTGGTTAGTGAAGCACACTTTATTTTCTCAATGTTAGTTTTTTGTTCTTTGTTCAGCTGCCTATACATGGCAAGGGCCTCACCTTTCAAACATAGTAGAAGAATTCGTTTGATCTTCATGATCTTGCATAATTTACAGACTAGTTCCACATTCTCGATCCACTCAACAACAAGCTGTCCAGTTTTATCATTAGTGAATTTGGGGACCAGTTTTATGTCAAACAGTTTTTCTGCTATCTTGCTAGAGATGAAGTAAGTGCCAAAATAGCTTGTTTGGGGTCAGTAGAAAACAAAAAGAATCCATGTGCCAACACTAAGTTCAATCGCAGATCTGTTTTAAACAGTCCAGCAGGCAACGTAGTAACAAAAACAGAGTCAGAAATCCAACTTTCCCCTCATAACAGCAGAAACACACTTTCACTCACCAAGCTCAAAAATCATTCTGTTTTCAGGAAGCAAAAGCAATCACAAAACACAAATTCTTTTTTGAGGTAGGTGATTTTATTTTCGTTACAGAGCAATAACTATGAGTGGACCTGAAAAACTGTTTTAAGGGAAAGACTTTATAAATTTCAACCAACAGTAATGCTAACTGCATTACTGTTGGTGGAAATTTATAAAATCTTTTAATGAATGCCAAATGCTTACTGTATGGAAACAGTTGATTACTGTTATATTTATTATGTAAAATATTCTGTGAAAAGACATTAAGCAAATTCTCTCTCCCATCACTATATACCTTTTAAAAATTGTCTTGTTACAGGCATGCAGCAATGTTTGAAAGAAAAATATTATTATGAGTGACCACACTCCTGTAACTACCTTATTTATGAATACAGTAAAAGTAAAAAGCTTTATATACACTAGTTAAACATAACAGGGTACAATTAATTATAATGTAATTAATGTTCATTAAAAGAAAAAAATAAATCCAAACAGAGTAACCATGATGTTTATTTAGCAAGACTTTAAAGAACAGTATCATAAATGCATTATGGAATATTTAAATGCTTTCTACAAATATGAATTATTACAGAAGTCATTTATATGCATGGTAATGCATTGTAGTAATGCATTAGATAATTTTTTCATTCTATTTTTTATCATTCTATTACACAATAATAATGCATATAGAAATTATAGAAAATTTTAGATAATAATAAAGATTTGTCTGCATAAAAAAAGAAATGGTTAACCAATGGATTTCTAGAGGATAATGATTTTAAGATGAGCAGTTGTTGTAATTAGTGCTCAATATTAATAAATAAATAGCAAACATATAATATTAAATGTTCAAATTTATTTTACCAAAGAAATGGCATCTGCTCATCAGGTGTCAGATAGTAAAACTGAATTTATTTACAGATATATATATTTCTTAAAAGGCATTACCTAATTTTCTCTAAAAAGATACATTAAATGTTTATGTCAACTTATAAATTTGTTCCTTTTTAAAGATGTTATTGCATGACACATTGTAATTTGAAATTGTTTGAATTTGTGTATTAGATAATTTTATACAATCAAAGTTTTTCTATTATAGATAAGAATGGGTATAAAAAATCAGTAAATAAATATTAAGTAAATTGTTAATATAGTGAATAGTTCCAACTATAAATGAAAGGCAGGCAGGTAGAAAGAGAGGCAGGAAGACATTCACGCAGACAGGCAGTCAGAAAGACATTCACGCACACAGGTAGTGAGAAAGACATACATGCAGACAGGTAGTGAGAAAGACATACATGCAGACAGGTAGTGAGAAAGACAAACAGACATAAATGGAAACAGACAAGCAAGCAGAATAACAGACAGATAATCAGGCAGAAAGACACAATCTGGCTGGTGGGCAGGCTGAAAAACACAAGTAGGCAGGCAGAAAGACATAAGCAGGCAGGTAGGCAGGCAGAAAGACACAAGCAGGGAGGTCGGCAGACAGAAAGACACAAGCACAAAGGTAGGCAGGTAGGCAGAAAGACACAAGCACAAAGATAGGCATGCAGGCAGAAAGACACAAGCAGGCAGGTAGAAAGGCATGCAGAAAGACACAAGCAAGCAGGTAGACAGGCAGGCAGAAAGACACAAGCAGGCAGGTAGACAGGCAGGCAAAAAGACACAAGCACAAAGGTAGGCAGGTAGAAAGACACAAGCACAAAGGTAGGCAGGTAGAAAGACACAAGCACAAAGGTAGGTAGGTAGGCAGGCAGGCAGAAAGACACAAGCAGGCAGGTAGATAGGCAGGCAGAAAGACATAAGCACAAAAGTACACAGGCAGGCAGAAAGACACAAGCGCGCAGGTAGGCAGAATGACATAAGCAAGCAGAGTGTTTTGCATAGTTATACATACTGAGAAAAAAAAAAAGAAATTTGTTAAATTTTCATTAGAAATCTTAATAAACCAAACAAAGATCTTTCTTCCATGTATTTCTCAACTTTAATTAAGAAAACAAGATTTTTCATTTTATATTAGATTATTCCCTTTCTTGAATTATTTTGCAAAGGATTCACTAACCATTTACTGCAATACTAAAATATCACAATAAAAAGTTACATAAGAGTATTTTTAGTTAAGATTTCAAATTTTTTTGTATCTTTACAATAATAGAAGATGTCTATTTGAATTGATGGCATCCTGATTTAAAAGTTTTTGCTCAAACTCTCCTTGGGGAAAAACTAATGTTAAAGTTAGGGAACAGCATAAACATTACCCATAATAAATAGCATTAGGTAAACAAAAAAACAATTTACTTCAAATTGTTTTTCACTGGCAGACCTGAAATTCTTCAATCCTAGCCTCCTTATCTTTACGGTGGCTTCAAGGTAAAGATTAATTGCTGTTCTTAAAGATAAGATTTCTTGCCTAGCTCCAACTCTTCCTACTACAATCAATCTCTCTTTATTTACTCAAAATCTGCTTCTACCAATGTGAAGCTCGGGAAGCCCTTTAAATGGAAAAAAAATTAAGTTCAAAGCTGCTCTAGATTTTAGGGCAGCAATATCAATTTAATACATACTCTATCAATGTATCACAAAAATTGTAGGAATCAATTTCAGATTCATTGCTGCAAAGACATCAGCATGCAATATAAGAAAATCAATTTATTTCCATATCCTGTAATACTTTTACATCTTTGTTCCCTTAGAAGATAGAATGCAGTTGCTTCTTTCCAGATAAAGAAAAGCTAGAAATCTTTCTCAGTGCAATGATAGTGCTATGTTGTAGATAAAAATAGGTGAATGCTAATGTTAAGGTGTTTTTTTAATTTCATGACAGCTTATAATTGTTTAAGATTTTGAAAAGAACAAAGATGAGAAATAAGAGTAAACATTTCGTTAAAAAGTATTAGACATTTTATTTAAATATTTTCAGTATATGTTGAGTCATAAAAATGACCAACTTAGAAATCTTTAAAGAAATTTGAGGGTTTTGTGGTTGATTGCAAAAAAAGGATGTGTTTAGATTAGAGAAATTTTCAAAAAGTTTAGTAACTCATAAATGGATAAAGTATTTTAACAATTACATTCAAAAAGACAAGAAATCAAACACAAACTATATAAACAACATACATATTTTTAGTTACAAATTATAAGATAAATAGTATTTTTAATCCAATATTCATCAAATTAACTATTTTTTATTCATTCATTTATTTCATTTCTTAGAATAGCTATTTTATTTTGGAAATAAATTTTGTTAAGACAGTGAAATTTAATTGTTGAAACATCTGTCATAAGAATGGATAACAAAACAAATTTAAACACCAATTTCAAAAGAACATAGCTCTGTTTCTACATAATGTAAGAAAATAATTTTTATATAAATTTTTTCAAAAATTCTTCTTCTCTTTAATGAGACACAGAATGTTTAAGATTAACAGAAACAATAATGAATAAACAGTTGTGTGGGTTACAGATATTCAGTTTTTAATCTTGAGTTCCCATGACCTTAAACTCTGAACATGGAGGAAAAAATGTATTTTTAAAATATTTGTGAATTTCATAAATTGGAAATGTTCTCCCAAAATGATAAATTCTCTTAAAGGCACATAGAATTAATATACATATATTGAAGAATAGATACAGTAACACATTTCAGGCGAGAGTGAACTACTGATCTGGGAAAAGATATTTACTAAGCTTAAGTCTGGCACATGGGAAAATATAAGGAAATATGAGGTAGAAATACTGTATAGAACAAATCCTCCTAGTGGGAAGAGAAAACCTTGAAAATTAGCATTTAAAATCCTGACTGAGCTAGATTTGATAACTGACTACTAACAAAATGAGATATATGCAACAATACCATTTATCAAAAAGCCTCACTTATATAATATAATATATTTACCTTCAAGCAATCTATAGAGGAAGTTTGAATTTCAAAAAAGGAAAGCAATCAATATTTAAGGAGAAATATAAGACAGTTTCAAGTTAGGAATTATAACCTGAAGAGTTTCCCTTACTGATGCTTAAAAGCAGAATTAATTTGAAATTATATGATTTAAAAGTTATTAAACTGTAATGGCTTAAAAGTATAAAATACATAAATATAAAATCTGAACCATCACAAGTAGGAGTAAGCAATTGGGAAAGTTATGAAATTTCTGGTTTATTTCATCATTATTTAATGATTGTTTTTTTTTTTTTATACTTATCTTCACCTATACAAATTCTACTTCTCTTTAATGCTTGACAACAGACATACTTCTTACTTCTTAATGCAGAGATTTCTAAAGAGATATATTTAGATCCTGCCTACATTTATTTTATCTTTTCACTATATATATTTTTCAAAACTGTGTCAAATTTTTGAATTCTACATCATACCAAAAGTAGTTTTATAATAACTAAAACAATAAATAAACAAGTTAAAAATATACTTGGACAAGGACAAACTGTGTTACTGTAAAAAGAGCAGCTCTATTAACGGTTGAAAATGTATTCAAATAGTTTTTGCAAGATACAAATTAATGGTAATAATAGCTGTTTCCCTACAAGGAAACATTTTGTATTCATTGAGTGAGCAAAGAGTAGTGATTGTGGTTGAAATTTATAAAATTTTTCTCTTAAAATAATTTTTCAGTAAAAAATAGGTTTCTAAAGTCCAGTAGCTGTTAATTACTCTTTACAGTATTGATGGGGATAACCTTCCTGAATTTTTACTTAAAGTAGTGTGAAATGTCCATTTCTTGATTATATCATTGTTTTCTCTTGGAGTTACATGTGCCATCCATTTTAGTTGTTACTGCTGTTGGTAATCCTCAAGTGATGTGGTTTCTCTTATTTGGTACAGTCCTTTCTTTGTGAATCTGTAGCACAATGCTCAGTGAATGATGATTGTTGCCAAGACCATCAGGTATCAGTCACTGAAAGCCTTCTTTAACCATTGATCTTAGAAAGTGGTTGTATACAGCTGACAGTTAAGATGTTTTTGAACGAGTGTGGCATTATGCATGATATGCATTTAAAAATCTCAATCTTACAAGTCTATTTAAAAACATGATTAAAGTTTTCAAGTTGTTTTGGTTTTGTAGCAGTGTGGGGTGGAACTACTGGTTCAATTTCCATTCCTCCTATACAAAGTTTGTTATAACTGATCCATATGATGAGGTATTTGAAGTGTGTAGTATTTACTAATTACTAAATTTGACATCATTAATTTTTATGATACATTCAGGGTCTGTGCCATCACTGTTTTTATTTCAATTCCAGATCATAGCTTCTGTTTTGGAAAGGTTTATCTTGAGTGCTATTTCTTTAAACATTTTGGTAGAGGATGTTAAACATTTACCAATCAGATCAATTTCAATCGACATTACTTGGATGTTAATTACGAGGTATTTCAAGGAAAAGTTTTCAAAGTAGATTATTATATTAAATAGTACTGTATATTATATGATAAACTGATTAACATCAGTTCCTAATGGATGACATTACTCCAACTAAAGAGATTTTAACATTCTCTCCTGTGTTGACTTACAACATTTAACTCAATATTCTTTAGCTTATACATAGTTGTGAAGCAATAAGTAAACATTTAATACATACATACATAATACAGATACACACACAAACAAACACATACATGCATGCATACACTTCCCAAAATCAGTATTTCAATGACCAACTATCAGAATAACAGACTTTGGGAAATTGAGTCAGGCTGAGCACTTTCCAACACCCACTTGCATACTAAATTGTCATGGCAAGTTTTTGTATTCTGTTCTGATATTAAGTAGTTTAAAAAAATGTTTACTTCTTATATTCTTATTCTGACTTAATGTTTTTACATATAAAAGGGTTAGTAGCACATTTATGTTAAAACCTATTTTTGCCTACTTCTTCAATGAGGTGTCACTAACTTCTTTATCTAATGTCTGTAACAGTTTTCTAGTTATATATTTATTTTTGTTTTGTGTTATATAAATTGTTTATTTACATTCAGCCATGACTTGATTCTTAAAGAAACTGCTTTTTACCCCTGTATGAGTCTACTTCATGTTTGTTTTACAGAAAAAGATATTTTGCTAGTGGAAGAGACAATGATCAGTTTCCTGCCTCTAACAATAACAGCAGTAGTGATACTGATAAAGTTAAATCTTCTCATATAAAAATGCCTATAGTAAATAACTTTTGACTTCTCAACTTAGAAGAATTTTCCTTATCTGGATCATGCCTATATGTATTCAGACAATAACTTTTTGAAGTATTAATAATAGTACCCTAAACATTACAACCAGTTTTATGCCTTATATAAGCATACAAAATATTGTTATTTTTCAAATTTTCTTACTTTATAGCCAAGTAATAATTTTCTTATCTTCAAGGAAACAATCTACTTATGGAACTTCACTAAAAATCCTTCAAATAAAGATATAAATTTATATCTAGTCACACTTGTTAAATAAGAGAACTAAATATTTATTTAACTGTCAAATTTTTTAATGCTTTTTAACCAATAAATTCAGTTGTATAAAAAAATACAAATTATGAAAACTTTTGCAAAATATATGGATAATGTCAAATAAAATAAAATTTCTACTTTGATATGATTAGCCAGTTATCTGACATCATTTTTATTTTACAAGAACAAAATTTACATTTTTAATTTAGATGAAATATGATTCTGGTTAAGAATATGAATAGTAAAGAAATGGCACAATGAAAGGTCATGTAGAAAATGTATAAAGTTGAACAATTTGTTTATTATTCACACAAATTATGTATTTAAAAAAAAAAGATGTAAAAAGAATAGTTTTCAAAATGTGAAACATTTTTTAAGGGTTGAACAGATATTTTTTTTAATTATATATATAGGTTAATTATATATATAGGTTACACAAATTGTTCTGTGCATGGGTTGGTCAGCAAACTGGATCTGTTGAACTATTCATGTCTGTTTTCCAGAAATATCTTCTGTGAAATCAAACTCTTTTTGTTGAAACTCTGCTTCTTCTAAATGTTTCTGAAGAAGGAGTTGCTGCTGGCAATGTTGAACAGTAGAGATAAGGCATAAAACTGTAGTTGTCTTTGCAGGTCTTTGCAAACAGGCACCAATAAAAAGTAAACGACAATCATAGTATTGATATTGTTTCACAAAACTACTCAAGATGGTTGACCTTTTGTCATGCTGAAGCATCCTGTCAGCTGATATCTTCATACTGCTGCTGAAAGCATTCTCAATTTAAAATTTAAGGAGAAAACATAGGCTCCAGAAGCTTCCATGCAAATTTTTCTGGGTGTTATTTTTTTTTAGGCATGCAAAAGATTTATCAACCAATCAGTTGAGTTTTACAAAATTTAAGTTGATGTTTTAAGATTGTCAGATTTCAACTTTGTTTGAATTCAACTTTTGTACAGATTTTCCTTAAAAGTGAATTATAAATACAAATACTTTTCATTGTTAGTTTCACAATGCAAATATTTAAATACTTGGTTAATTTTCTTCCAGTTTGCTAGGGATCTATTTAAAAATCATTTTTTGAATAAAATATTTCTATTTTAATTTTTCCAATAGTTTTTTAAATTGTTATACTTTATTAGTAAGAATAAAGACGTATTGCATGTAATTTTCATTCTTATTTTTCAAACATGTGTTTTTCTTAAAAAATTCTTACAATTTTGTACAATTAACATTTAGAACATATGTTAAAAAGAAAAGAATAGTACATTGCAAATCTAACATACAAATTTTATAATTTTGCCAAGAGTTATATTTCAAAATGACTTTTTTGAAAAGTAGTTCTTAAAGTAAACAAAGGATATTAAAGTAAGGAGTACTATTGATTTCATAAAGAAATGGTAAATGTCAGTTATTTATTATCCTATTCTGATAGATCTTTAAATATTCAATCTGATAATCTTCTTTGTGCTTATATCCCTTTGAGATGTGAGCAATTATGGCTCTCCACAATTTCCTGTTCTTTCTAGCTCTCAGTAAAGCTTGTCATTTTGTCATCTTTCCTAATCCCTGTTCTTCCAATCATTTACACAGGCTCGTTAGGTACATTATATGCTCTTTTCGTCTGCTACGTTTGCTTTCAGTGAGTCTTGTGAGTATCAAAATTTCCAAGCTCTCTTTCCTCATTATGTGCCTTGAAAATTTCAACTATCTCTTTCTCATGCTAAGTATATATCTTTTTGTTTCCATTTTCTATAAAACTCATCATTTCTCAAATGTTCAGTCCATAGTATTCTCAGTATCTTTCTGTAGAACCACATTTCTGTTACTTCAAGTCATTTTTCATCTGTGATGATATTGTTCAGCATTCAATATTACATAACAGTTAATTATTCTTATCTTAATTTTAATAAAATTTTCCTGTTTCTTAATAATTTGCTTAGCTTTTGGAAGCTTATTTTCACTATCACAATCAGCTTCAGATTTCAGAGTCACATTTGCAATCCTGTTAAAACAATTCCTGGATATTTAAATTTCTGTACATCATTGATTATTATACATCCAATTTATAGTTCACACATTGGACTGTTTTTTGGATGACAACAATACATTCTTCTTCTTACAACTGATATTTAGTCCTTTCTTCTTGCTTTCTTTCACTATTTCCTTTATTTCATAGGGAACATGTACTAAATCCCTAATTATTAATAGTATGATTCTTAAAAAGACTTACCTTTCTGTAATTCTGCCAATGTATAGTCAAGATCATCAATTTGAAATTCTTTACTATTCATGATGCTGAATCAAAATGAATACTGAAGCCAAAAGATTGCTTAAAGTCTGCAGAGAAAAAAAGAAAATTTGATTAGCACATAATCTTACATTTTGCCAATCCCTAATAGCTTTTAACTCTTAAGGAATATTTAATTATCAGTTGAAAGCCTAACAAATATACAATTTTTCTGCATGAAATTTAATTTTTTTTCTTTTGTAAATGTAGATAAAAAAAGCAGAAGATAAAATTGTAAGGTGAAAATTAGTTAGAGAAAGTTACTGAAAAATATGAAGTACAAACACAAAAAAGATAACACTAAAAATAATAAACCAAACAAAAACATAAAATGTTTTTGTTTGGTTTTTGCTTTGTAATTGTATATTCATAGCATCACTGATATTGGAAGACACTGAGTTGTGTGTCAGTATATCAACAGATACATAAGACTATGCAGAAGTTAAATTTTCATTAGCAATTTGATAATTACAACATATGCATGTACATGAAACTATATATATATATATATATATACAGTGCTGTTTGATGAAAGTGACTCACCTGATTTTTTTTACTTAAAAATTTTTTCGCCTATTGTTTAGTAAAAAAGTTTACTTACCCTAAGGTATTCTATTGATAATTATAATTTTAGATATAAATGAGATTTAGGGAAAAACTTTGTGATTCACTTATTTCCTGCAACTAGTAATCAACAGAAACATAACTGAACAGCTTTAAATAAAGAATAATAAAGGTATGATTTATTTATAATAGGTAATATAGTTCGAAATATTTAATAATCTATGGGCCCTCCTTTATTTTGAATAACCTTTTCAACCCTTTTTGGCATTGACTTGATTAGGTTCTGGCAAATCTCATCTCCAAGCATTGAATTCCATTCGGATATGAAATTCATAATCAAATCTTCTTTGTGGCTCAACTGCTTTCTCGAGAGCTTATACTTTATAATGCTCCATAAGTTTTCTATGGAGTTGAGGTCAGGAGATTGGGGTGGCCATGTCATAACACTCACTCACTTCTCATCAAAGTATTCCTTCATTGATTTTTATTTGTGACAAGGAGCATTATCCTGCATAAAAATGAGCTTGGTGGGGTCAGTTTGCACCCTATCAGCAGAAGGGAGCAGACAAAATTCTAAAATTCTCTTGTACTGCTCGCTCCTGAGGGTCTTTTCAATACGTTTTAAGAAACCAGTTCCATGAAAAGAAAAGCAACCCCAGAACATTATAATGAACGGATGCTTGACAGTACTTACTGCTAAATTCAAAGAGCTTTCAAAGCTTCTTCTTCGGATTTTAGATCGCTTATCCTTTGAATTTAGCTCAACTTTTGTTTCATCAGAGACGAGAACATTCTTCCAGTCTTCCACAGTGAAATTTTTGTAATAGTGAGCCCATTCAAGTCTCTTGGCTTTGTTGGCTTTGCTTATTAGTGGTTTAAACCTTTGTGTACAAGATTTGTAACCTTGTTCTTACAGCCACCAACTGACTGTTGAAGAGGCAAGACTAACACCTTGCTCTTCGCTTAGACTGGCTGCAATTTCTTGGCTAGTTATATTCCTATTATTTGCAACTTCTCTCTTGATTACCCAGCAAGTTCTATCATCAATCTTTTTCATTCGTCCTCTTGTTTCATTCCTTGGAGCAGGAGTGGCATCATTATGTGCCCTAAGCACTCGAGAGACAGTTGATTGGGAGGTTATAGGAATTTCTGCAATTTCTCTCATAGACTTGCCAGCTTTTGACACTACGCTAATTCCCATATATACATTTCCTTTACCATCATGTGATCTACTTATTCAAAATGGGATCGCCTGTTTTTGCCCTCTGGTGATCTGTGTTCAAACTTCAGTGTCAACAGCAACACCTTATTCCGATATAACAATCTGTATTTAGCAGATACCCTACTGTTATTCAAGAGGTTCTCTTCTAAAATGGACATCAAATGTATATATCATAATAAATTGCTCTTGGTTAGATGAATATTAGAAAGAGAATGTGTTTTCTAAAAACCAAATCTGAAACAAAAGTCGTACAAAATTACACAAATGAAAAAGAAACTGATAGGCAGGAATAATCATATATCCAGTAATAAATTATAAATTATCAATTTCAGTTGAGATGCATTTATGGTATGATGGCGTGTAACCACTAACACATTTCCAATATAACATATCTTTATACAAATGTCAAATTCAAACTATTATAATGATTTATGTTTCTATGTTAATAGGATTTTTTATTTACCTTATTTATTCATATGTATATAAAAGAATATATGTAAATTTTGATGAAAGAAAATATAGACAGTCATAATGGATTTTTATAAAACAGAACAATAGTTCAACAGGTCTATGTTTTGAAACAAAATATGATTTACAATCAACAAACATTTGAAAAAAGGAAAACAATAAAACTTAAGCAAAAGAAAAATTATTCTCAGCAGCTAATTTTCTATTACAATATCTGTAATAACAAAATTTAACTATAGATAGCCAATATAAATTCTAATAAATACATTACATTATTATAATATATATTAATGTCTAAGTATTTTTAATTCATATCATGCAAGTTTTGATAAATTGAATAGTGCATGAATTATTGCTATAGGACATTTAAAAAAAAAAAAACAGATGCAATAGAAATTAAAAGAGGTACACTTGTATCCTTAACATGTAGAAATATTTAATCGAGAGTTATTAAATTAACACTGATAAACTGACAATATATTGTTTCTTGATAAAAAAAGAAATGTTCGTAAGACCAAACTGATTGATTAATATTGAAATAAATCTGCAGCATCTTATAATGGTGGGTGTATAAATAATCAAGAATTACTGAAATAAATTCAATAGGAAAAAATAGAAAAATAAGTTTAACGAAAATTCTTTTAAACATTCTGGCATTAATATTAAGTTTCTGTTTTAAATTTCTACTCTTAAAAAATAATTTCATTTTTAATTTTGAGCGGTGAAATTTGAAAAAAATAAAAAAAAGCCTTTTAGATTGAAGCCCAACAATCATAATGCATTCTATTAATATAACCACTGATAAACTAATTTAATACTGGGTTTATCCCAAATCACGTTTTTTATTGATTTTACTTTTTTTTTTCAATTGTATTTATCTTTTTGGTCCCTTTTTCAGCTGCTAATAACATTAGTGAATTTTTAAGAGCAACACTGATTCTGTCATAAGATTATACAGAATCCTGATGTGCTTCTCTGGGCTGTAGTTTCCAACAACAAGATTAAAACTCGTTTCAGACATAATTCATTTCTCCTGAGAGATTTACAGTTGTGAACTTCCTGTGTTGATAGGACAAAGGGTACTTGGCCACACTATTTCTTCCCTTGGGGTTCATCTTCACACTAAAGCCTGCTAATGGATGCAATATAATATTTATGAGCATTGTAAAGTCCAGCCTTGAATGATACCCTTCCACTCCTACCATCATGTATAACATATCAAGACTTCTGCTAATAGCCGATTATCAGCAAACCACTGGAGTTTGTTTTTGACTAGTTTGAGGGAGTTAACTTTTTCCAACTTATTTTCATTAAGATTTTCTTCTTTTATGTTCATCACCTATTTAACCAATATTCTACAGTAGGCAACCATGACTCTCCACAACTTCCTATTTTTTGTAGCTCTCAGAAAGATTTGTTGTGTCACCATTTCTTCTAGTTCATGTTTTGTAATCCATTTATACAAGGTAAATGTTAAGTATGTTACTTGCTGTTTTCCTTTGTCCCTATTACCTTCAATATCTACTGTGAGTGCCAAATTCTCCAAGCTCCCTCTTCTCATGCATTCCAGATATTTCAACTGTTTCTTTCTGATTCTAAGTGAAAGTATACTTTACCTTTCCATTCTACTTAAATCTTTCTCATTGCTCACATATTCCATTGATGACATTCTCAGTATTCTTCCTGGTTGCTCTAAATTGCCTCTTCATCTGTGAAGAAATTGTCCAGCATGTACTGCCATGTGGAAAGACTGATATTCCATAACAGTTGAGCACAATTATCTTTGCTTCCAACAAAATGTTTCTGTTTCTTATTTTTACATTATGGAAGGTAGTTTTCACCATTCCAACGTGTCTTCAGATTTTATGTCACATTTTCCATTGTATCTTACACAAATTCCCAGACAGTTAAATTTCTGTACTTTCTTTACAATGATATGCCATTATAAACTTTGTATAATTTTTAATTTTCTTATTTATCTGTCTTCATAAAGGAAATTCCTTTTTTTCAAATTTTGGAATTACTAAATCTTTTGACAATTTTAATATATGAAGAAAAACTTTGAAAATGGAAACACAAATATTAAAATAAGAACTTATATTTTATGGTAGTCACAACTACACTGCCTCTCACTTTATCACAAACTTTTAATTTTCTCTGCTTTTGAGAAAACTAATGAAAGAATTAGCAGAAATATTTGCAGGATATTTCCTATAATATACATACAGTTGTGGACAGAATTATTCACCCCCACCTTCCATAATTACAAATAAAGCTGTAATACATCAAATTTTCATGGAAACTTCATGTGCATTTTTTCACAAATGATGAAATAATGGATTTGGAAGAATGTGTAGTGATGCTCACAATGAAATTTTTATTTTAATGTCAAACAATAACACAAAAAACACCAAAAAAACATTTAACATAGGACAAAACTATTGACTCTCTTGCCTCAATAATTGTGCAACCTTTATTCTGGATTATTGCCTTTAATAATTTTTGAAAATCACTACAGACACTGATAGGTCTTTTGCTCCATTCATCCTTGGCAATAGCTTCTAGTTCTTCCAAATTCAAAGGACTTCTTTCTCTTACTTTTTTCTTTAAATATGGTCGTAAATTTTCAATGGGATTTAGGTCAGGACTTTGTGCTGGGTATTCCAATACCTTAATTTTGCTGTCATCGAAGTATTTTGTAAAGATTTGTGACGTGTTTCATATTGGAACATTCAGTGACACCCCAAAGACAGCTTTTGTGCACTTTGTTTCATATTATTTTTAAGAATAACCAAATACTGCTCTTTATCCATTATATCCTGGTCCAGAAGAAGTAAAACATCACCAAAGCAGAATGCCCCCACCACCATGCTTAATTGTAGGAATGGTATTTTTTGGTTTGTTAACTTCATTCATTTTCAGTAATGTAGTTAATCATGACCTGGTATCTTGACTTCAGTCAATTTCTCACCAACATGATGTGGTTTTCCTCTGTCTTTACTACAAATATTTTCATGTTAACTTTTCTGATGAGCTCATGAATTTAAGGCTACTACTAGATTGGTAACTAGGTTTCACCATTTTACTGTTGAACTAACTAGATGCAATTGCCACTTCTATTTTAATCATTTCTTTTTCTAGCACTTCTGATCTGTGAAACTCCCTTCTGATTTCTTGCTTCTCTGTCACTTACAATCTTCAAAAATTAAAATGCAACATCAGTTGCCATCTTTTGGCTAACAGAACCATGTTTCTTTATTGTCCTTTCCTCACTTATCATTAAATTTTTCTCATTCTCTTTCATTCTGTGTAACCCCCATGTCCTTGTAACATTATCACATTGCTTAGGGAGAAACAGTTAAAAAAAATTAATAAAGACAATATTAACATGAAATATATGGTGCATGTACTGAAACTAGATTTCTATAAGTCATTCATCCATTGATTTTATAACCTGTTAAACTTCTCATGAATAATGGCACCTGATGTTCAAAATGACCTCAAGTCCATTCTTAACTGGGACAAAAGATGGCTTGTTAATTTTAATGCCTCCAAAACTAAATCTCTCCATTAATCATCTGATAGATCCCTCTCTGCCTTCCATCAGCATAGCTGATGCTAACCTCCAGGAAAAAGACTCTTTGAGTCTTCTCGGCTTAACAATCTTAGCTGACATGAAGTGGAAAGACTATATTGAATCCATTGCTATGTCCGCTGCTAAGAAAGTCAGTTGTGTGATGTGAGGCAATTTTTCTCTCCAGAATCAATCTTATATATCTATAAGTCTACCATTCATCCATGCTTTGAATATTGCTGTCACATATAGTCCAGTGCCCCTGCTATTTACCTTGAGCTCCTTGATAAGATCTGAAGAAGAATCAACAATATTATTGTTCCTGATCTGGCAGTTCTGCTTGTCACTTACCCACTGCCATAAGGTTGTCTCTCTGTGTCTTTTCTATAAATACTTTCATGGTATAAATACTTTGCTATCATACCTAAACTTCATGATTTTAAGTGCAGTACTAGACTGGCATCAAGATCTCATCAATTTACAGTTGAGCTGGCTAGATGTAGGTGTAAATTCTATGCTAACAGTTTCTTATCTCACACTTCTCACTTGTGGAACTTCCTTCTGGCTCCATGCTTTCCAGCCAACTTTAATTTGCAAAAATTTAAATTCAATATCAATTGCTATCTACTGTCCTCCTGATTACTCTTTTCTCTTTCCACTCATTATTAATGTTTCAGCTCCTAATTCTTCCACACCCTGTATCCCCTTGTTTTCTAATGACTTTACTACCTTCATGAGGTGATACCAAATAAAAAAAATAACTGCACAGTGTCCATTCATATTTATGGTAAATTGCTATTCCCCAGTGTAAACCTTCCTCTTCATAATACTCCACAAGTCTAGTTCACACTTCTCCCCAGTCTTTTGAAGAGAAGTAGAGGTTTATCACTTGTTACCTGTTTAAGATTGGGTTTCTGGTTCCTTCTAAATTTTACTTTGACTCTATACTTCTAAAGTCTCTATCTAAACTGAAATGTATACTATCATTGGGTTTCAGGTTACTTCTAGTCTTTTCCTTCTCCTTCCCTTCTAGTACCTTTTTGTGTTTTAGTAGGATTATTGCCCTGCCTGGGATAAATTAATTAAAAAAATAAAAAAGGTTTTCAGTTGGGTTAATTTCAGGTAAACAAGCCAATCACATCATCAAAAGCATGTTTTTGAAATCCATTTTATTCAGATATTCACTATTTTGCTCTGTCAAATATAGTGGTACATTATTGTGCATAAAAATTATCTTCTTTCTGTATTCTTTATAAATATATTTGATGTTATACATGGGGATGGTTAAAATTTTGAAGATTCTGAAATTTGGCTAAATTTTTGATAGAGGGACAAATTAAAAACTTTTTCATACCCTGTGATTTACAAAGTAATATTGAAAAGTTCTCAGTTCGACACATTTTCCAAAATGGTCAAATGACCAAACGTTAAAATTTATTTTGGAATCACTTCTTGGTCAGCCTACAAATTTTCTGCACTCTTATTATGTTTTGACTGTGAGGAGGTTGTATAGTATAGGTCTACAGTAGAAAACAATACTTATATTATTTATATTGACCAAAATTTCAGAGGATTTTTTTTGCTGTCTATTTTTATGGGTAGACCCCCCCCTGTTACCTTAAGGAGAACAAAAATTGTGTTTCCTCATGTAATTGTAGTAATTTGACCATTCAAATCATAAAATTGAAGATCATCAAAAGACTTAATCTGAGATTGAATTATTGATTGGATTTAGTGGAATAGAAATGGCGATAAAACCTGTAAGAAAACAGACATTGCTAAAGAATTGAGTATTTTCTGTGAAATATAATTAACATGTCATTCTATGCAGTATATTTTTTCCAGACTCATAACTAGATATGTGTCTACAGCAATCTTTGATATGCAGATCTTGAACATTCTAGAAGAAAAAAAAGAAATTATGACTATTGATCTAAAGAATGCTATAGAATCAATTGGCTTAAATAGATTTTAAAAACAGCAACAGTACGAATATTTGTTCAAATAACTTTTGAAATACATTTTTTTTCAAAATGTATGAATCCTCTTTTACCATTTGGTGTAGTTGTTTCTTTAACTTCTGCAGCTAATGTACAAATAAACATACAAACATCATCATACATATATATATATATATATATATATATATATATATATATATATATATATATATATATATACACACACACACACACACACACTACTCTTATCCTCACTGACAAGGTAAAAATACACATACATCATCTTATGTTATAATTATTTATTTAGAGAAATGTCTCCATATGTAAAAAAGAATATATTTACAAATATAGAAAATTTACTTGTGATATTCTGTGCTAGGGAGTGTGCAACCATGTATGCACACACACACAGCTCTATTTAATAATGTTTTTCATTTTCTCACATTCTTTCACACACTATTGCATTTTAGTGGCTTCATTACTTTGCTTGGTGTTAAATGATTAAAACAAAAATAAAAACACTCCCATGTCTAAGTAAACTCCCATGCATCCACCATACTATCATTATTGTATCTTTCTCACTAAATATACTTCTTCAACAATTAGTATTCTTGCTAGTTTTCTTTCTCTTAGACTGGCTGCCAATCAAAACTAGAGAGTCCAGTCTACGCTGCTATTTAACCCACCAAAAAGAGATGAATTATTACCTTTTCCAAGAGTATTAGTGTGAAAGTGAATGTAATAGTTGAAACTGTAAGCACATTCCTCCAATACTGAGGAGCACCTTCAGCCCAAACAGACAGGAACACCTTGTGTAACAACTCATTTAGTTTGGAGCCACCACATTTAAGGAGTTCAGTGCTAATTCCATCCAACCCAGGTGTTTTTCCATTGTTCATTTGTGCAACTGCTTTGGAAACTTCATGAACAGTTGGATGACTGTCTAGCTCATTCTTGATTGGGAGTTGATCGAACTGGTCAACAAAGCTGTTGTTAACAATAGATGGTTGATTCAGGAGTTCATGGAAGTGTTTTCTCCAATGATTACAGATATTTTCTGATTTGGTAAGTAACCTCAAACCATCCTTTGAGCACAGTAGGGTAATAGTAGGTGACCTAGGATCATAGATTTTAGACAGGAGATTATAAAATGTCTTGGAATCTCAAGAATCAACAGCATACTGGATTTTAGCTGATTTGTCTTCCCACCACTGATTTTTCATTTCTCTCAAACAACTCTGAACCTGTATTCAGCTTCAATTTGACTGCAGATCACTCAAAGAGAGAGAGAGAGAGAGAGATGTTATTCAGAATTGATCTGCTGACTAGAAGTTGTTTTTGGTCAAGTAGATGTTTTATGTCTGCATCATTGTCATCAAACCAGTCCTGATGTTTTCTGCCTATATGTATAATAATAGTATAATGTTTAGATTTAAAATCCAACCAAACATTAATTCTCTCTAGAGGTGCAAAATTTTTTACCTCATCAGCAAACAGTTGTTGAGTTTCTGCTTTCTTTAGTTTGGATACATTTATAAGCTTAGGTGGGTAAGTGACTGAATGCTTCCTTTTAATTTTTATTTTCATATTAAAGGAAGCATTCAAGAGATGATGGTTGGTCAAGTATTCAATACTTCTCATGACATCAAAAAGATCTTAGTGATCACAGGAACAGACAATGACAAAGTTGATTACATGCCAACTTTTAGACCTGGGGTGTATCCAGGTACCCTTATGAATTTTTTGTGTTGGAAAAGAGAATTACCTATAACTAGATCAAACTCACTACATATACACAGCAGATGCAACATATTACTGTTGAATTTTCCACTTCCATGCCTCCCCAGAGCCCTCCATGTGACATAGTCACCCCCAAATCTGACATTAAAGTCACCATGAAAGACAAATTTGTCATCCCTAGGAAACTTTCTGATGGTATCTTTGAGCTCAGAGTAGAAATGTCCAACATTTTCATCAGAGGAATCCAAGCATACACACTGATAAGGGAAGAGTAGCAACCATTGCTGGGAGGCAGGTACAATACCATGATTTGATCAGATACACCCCAGAAAAGATCTTCCAGTCTATGAGCTAATACCAGACTCCCGCTTTGCTTCACCAGGTTTACACCTCAAGTAAAAAGTATAGCTCACCTCCTTTCAACAACCCTCTTTAAGAAGGTGAACTTTAGATAGCGCAATGATATCAAGAGAATGCCTACCAAATTTGGGAGCATGTATCACAGAGCATCTGGCTGGGTAGATGCTGTTCACTGTGTTCTGTATAGTTCTTATGTTCCAGCAAGATATGTTGATGAGGAATCTCTGAGCACAATATTTTTGAAGTTGCATGTTTTAGCTTTCGCTGCTATATTTCTTTGTATTTTTCTACCAGTATGATGAACATTCATCAGCCACAGTAAGCTGACCAGATTATAGTATGACAAGCAATGATTAAGACACCTTTTCCAGTCTTGTCTCACATTTGAGTGAGCAGTACTACTCTGAAAAGGGTGATCAGTCACCCAGAGATATTCCCAATGCCAACCATAGCCACAAATTGCTTGGAAGACAACATTAGGATAAGTTCTGAGCCACCAGTGTGCAGGATTGTAACTACATACTTCCAGTTTGTCACCTGCATACATTATTATGCCCCCATCATCATTGGACTTGGGTTGTCCCTGTTCTAAAGGCATTGTACCAAGCGGTACCTGTGCTAAAGAGAATATTTATAATGGATTTAGCTTGCACAGAGCTAACTCCACTTTTTGAAGATCAGAGTCTAAGAGACAGTGTATAAAGAAATTCGTCAAGACCGCAAGACAATGATGCCTTAGGTCAAAAAAGTGATGAAATACAATTGACCAAACTGAAAATTTTGTGCTAGATGGCTTTTAATCTGAAAGAGGCTTCTTCTACTCTTTGACAGATCTTGTTTTCAGTCCTGCTGGGTGTCCAGTCACCCTCCTCATTTGAAAGCCTTATGGGGAAACTGGTTTAGTTGCTGATAACCAGACCATGAGACAGATAGTACTGGGTTACATGGTCCTTGTAGCACTTTGTATAAGCAATGTGACATCTGTGTGTGTGTATATATATATATATATACACACACACACACACATATATATATATATCAAACATTTGAGGAATAAAAAATATGGGATCATATTAAACACAAGATACAATAATATCCGCGTTTAAAATGTAAGGTACCTTTCGACCGACACATTTTCAAACACAATTGTCGGTAATCTAAAACGGAGTACTAACAAGAAAAATTTTTATTAATACCGTAATAAAACAGGATGGTAAGGGGTGGGGAAATTGTTTTACCTCAAATCATGTAACTGTTTCCCCGAATAAGGCCAACTTAAACTTCATCTCCCATTGTACGCAAAGGGCCGGCCTACGTATGTTGATGATAACAGACTCCAAGATGTCGAGGTGGAGTCTGTTCCTAGCCCTGTGCAATACCGAAAAGAAATGGGGAGAATACTCAGTCCTACAAACAACAGAATTTAATAGATGTTCACCGATAACAGAGGCGTGAGTCTGCGAACACCCGGATGTCACAAGCTCACACCTGCGCACACAGCCCGGGACATGTTGGGCGATTCTAACCTCAAGCCTCTGGATAGTTTTGCCCACATAGTCGAGCTCGCATCGACATTTAAATTGATAAATAACTAAATTATTATGGTAGGTAGGCAAAACATCCTTACGGCAAGGGGGGAAAGCCCTCCTAGTAGTAAATATGTTCCTGATTGTAACGGCATTCTAACACCGTTTAATGGATGAAGAAATCTTATCGGCGTATGTCTGACTCTCAGGACCAATCCAAGGGAGCCTGACATATATAGGACATTTGGAAGGCCCATATTTCTTAATTTCATTGAACTTCCTGATCTTACGTTCAATGACAGTTTTAATAACTAATTCGGAGTAACCGTTCTTAAGAAACAATTCCTTAATTGTTCTCAATTCGGCATCAAGTCTACACTCAGAACAAATCTTCAATGCCCTATGGGTAAGACAACTTATAAGGTTAACCTTTCTGGCTCTAGGAGCAAAGGAATCCCAGGCCAAATAAAGCCCTGTAAAAGTGGGTTTCCGGTACACGCTCGTTACGAAACCCGAGGGAGTTCTCTCCACATCAAGAAAAGGTAAATTGAGTTTGAGTTTGAATTTAAATTTTAAGGTTCTGCATTTTTGTACAAATATAGCAATAAGAGAATTCTTTTTACTGGTAGATTTTCCTTGAATATGGCATGAACTCTATTGTTCAATAATTACAGTAATGTCACACTTATTATCCGACAGTTGCACGTTGGATCAGTTATTTTACTTTCAATTAAAAGGTGCAAATATAATTTATAAATTCATGAATTATTCATACAAAAAACAAATATAGAATAAAATTTGAAATTAAAATAACTGATCCAACGTGCAATTTTTCAAACCGAAACTCAAACAAAATCATTGTTATGAATCGTTATGAGTCTACCGATTGAATAGAATTTTATTATAAACAAATGTCTTGTAAATGGAATTTGTAAAGCATTCTGAATGTAAAAATAACAAAAAAAATGTGCAACACAATAAGAAACACTACCTGCCAAAAAAAAAAAGTGAAGTTTTGTTGAAATCGGTTGAAAAATGTAGGATATCTGATGCCATATATAAATGAACACAGACACACACTCACAAACAACCTGGGTTTTATAAGTATAACTCGATATGAGCTGTCCCCCTTTAATTAATGCCTCTTAATCGTGTTTTCAAATTGATTTTGTGCAAAAACAATTGTGTTTTTCCAATTTTTGGTACTGTCAGAACCAACACAAGGTAATTTTACGTAGTCCTGTGAAGTTTTGTTGAAATCAGTTGAAAAATGTAGGAAATGCGATCCAATATATAAACGTACAGACACACACACACACAAACACAACCTGGGTTTTATCATAAGTAAGATGTATATATCATATATATATATATATATATATATATATATACTACATGCATTGATATAGATACACATACTATGTGCATTTATTTATATATATATATATATATATATATATATATATATATATATATATATATAGATATACATACTATGTGCATTTATTTATATATATATATAGATATACATATTATGTGCATTTATTTATATATATATATATAGATATACATACTATGTGCATTTATTTATATATATATAGATATAGATATACATACTATGTGCATTTATTTATATATATATATATATAGATATACATACTATGTGCATTTATTTATATATATAGATATACATACTATGTGCATTTATTTATATATATAGATATACATACTATGTGCATTTATTTATATATATATATATATAGATATACATACTATGTGCATTTATTTATTTATATATATATATATATATACTATGTGCATTTATTTATATATATATATATATACTATGTGCATTTATTTATATATATATATATATATACTATGTGCATTTATTTATATATATATATATATATATATATACACTATGTGCATTTATTTATATATATATATATATATATACATACTATGTGCATTTATTTATACATATATATATATATATATATACAGTGGCATGTATAAGTATTGGATACATGTTATTTTTTGTTATAACTCTAGTTTATGTTCACTATTTTGCCTGATATTTGGTAAGTAATATCTCGTAAAGTTGTTTTAGTTGTATGTGGAAGGAAAATTAAAAACTCATGGTTGAATCCATTTTTTTTATCAAAGTTCAAAATTACTATATGCAAAAGTATTTCAAATTTCCGATCGAAACTTTGTATTTTAAAAGACTTTAAATATTCAAATTTTCAATAGTATTGGAATGTTATCTCTGATCAATCAGAGAAGCACACAATTGTTTACAAGATAGTGCTACTAATCATCTGACACTTTGATGTCCATTCTGCAATTCAAGGATTAAAAATGGCAAAAACTAAAGAATTATCCAGTAATATGCGAGATAGAATCATTGAACGTCACAAAGGTGGAAAAGTTACTGAAAAATTAGCAAAGAAATGAATGTAGCTCTAAGTAGAGTAGGAAATATTATCAGAAATTATAAGAAGTATGGCAATGGTACAGCAAACCTTCTAAAAAATGGAAGACTGAGAAAAATAAATGAGAGTACTTTAAGGTGGATCAGCAGAAATGTGCAAAAAACCCCTTCATTACTTGTTCTGAAATTAAAACTGATCTTGAGGGTGCTGGAATTAATGTAAGTAAGGATACCATTAGAGGAGCTCTATATCGTACAGGCTTTCATTCAAGATCACCAAGAAAAGTGCCTTTACTGAAAACCAAACATGTCAAAGACTGATTAAAGTTTGTCAAAATAAACTATAAGTAAATAAGGGAATAAGTAATCTGGTCGGATGAAATGAAAGTTGAACTATTTGGAAGGAACACAGTGACAAGTGTTTGGCGAAAAATTGGCACTGCCTTCAACAAGCACAATACCATCCCCACAGTTAAGTTTGGGGGTGCTTCCATTATGATATGGGGATGCTTTTCATCCAAGGGCACTGGTGAGTTATAAGTTATCCATGGTAGAATGAATGGTAGCATGTACAGGGAGATTCTAGAGTAGAACCTTCAGAAATCTGCAATTTCTTTAGGACATGGTCAGAATTTCGTGCTTCAACACAACAATGGTCCCAAACATACCGCAAAACTTAAAAAAGGAATGGCTTGAAAATAATGGTATTAGTACTGACTTGAATCCAATTGAGAATTTGTGGAATACTTTGAAGGTTAAAGTTCATAAGCGGAATCCACAAAATATCAAGCAATTAGAGGAATTATGCAAGGAAGAATGGGGTAAAGTAACAGTGGATCAGTGTGGAAAACATGTGGCCAACTATAGAAAGCGACTGGAAGCAGTGAAACAAAACAGAGGCTACGCAAAAAAATATTAAATTGATGTATCCAATACTTTTGCATAGGGTAATTTTGAACTTTGATAAAAAAATGGATTCAACCATGAGTTTTTAATTTTCCTTCCACATACAACTAAAACAACTTTACGAGATATTACTTACCAAATATAAGGCAAAATGGCAAACATAAACTAGAGTTATAACAGAAAATAACATGTATCCAATACTTATGTGTGTCACTGTATATACATACTATGTGCATTTATATATATATGCAAACTTTAAAAATTAGGAGGTCAGATAGAATACGCAACCTTGGTTTCAACCTCACATTCTCATCAGGATAATTCTATCAACTGACCATCCAACACTTTATTTTAAAATAACCAACAAAGAACATTACATTATTATTTTTCAAAAATAAATAAATAAAATGCACAGTGGTCACACTCATAGCGTTGAGTGAAATAGAAAGGAGTGGGTAAGGAGGAGGAAGAAGAAAAAGAAGAAGAGTGAAGCAAACAAGACAAACAAAGAAAGCAAATGTATCGTAAATGTAGAAAGAAAAGAATGGACTGCTTCACTATCTTAACAGTAGATTATAAATATGAATATTTAATTTTGACAGTTTTCAGTCTAGGCTTGATAATTGTCACGTGTATGAAAATTCAGAGTTGTACCAATCCGGGAGGAACTAAATGATTATTATTGGTATCAATTTTAGTTCTGTTATACATCAACTATTGTTTTATTACCACCAGCACTCACTGTTTTTTATTTTATATATGCACAATATGATTCAAAAAAATGTTAATACTTCTATAGGAGTATGTTTAATCGTAAATCAGAACTGATATTATGATTTTAATTTCCATTTGTTCACCCTACCTATCAGCACAAACTTTAAAACAGGTAGAGACTGCAATCATAATATCAATTCTGCTTTTCTTATAAAAGTTAGTCCCATGAATGCGTTATATTTTTAATCATCATTTATGTGTGTGTGTGTATAAGAGATTATATGCACACACACACATATCTGAGTTGGAGGGACTGCAATCCTATATAAGCCATCATAATGCATCATCTACCTTTTGAATATTTCCATGTTGGTAAATATAACTCAATACTGCCATGGGAACAGAAGTACTTATGCAACAGATAAAAAAAAAAATTTTCTTCAGCTTATCACATCACCTGAACCACAACTAACAGAATAGCAGTACACCAACCAAGTACTTTATTACAGATTTAACCAATATATGACTTATGAGTAGATTAATAGCACATATTTATTGCAAAATATCAAACTGAATGGTCAAAAGATTTTGAGTTTGACTTTTCATACTCAGTGTCAGTCTATCAAACCTCATTATCACATATTCACATATAAGAAAAAAAAAAGAGCAATAAATTCTTCCCAGTTAAGACTGCATTTGTAAAATCAACAATGAATAAAAAAAAAATAGAGGCAGAAAATTTCTGAAAATAAAGAACTGTTGAAATTGAAACTCTTAGTACACACACACACACACAAATGTATGGAAATATATATATATATATATATATATATATATATATATATGGATAGATGGATACAAATGCTTTTAACAAAAAGTTGCATAAATATAGAAAAACTACAGATATATCTGAGAAGAAAGTGAAAAGAATACAATGCATGTCAGTAAGTATAAAGCAAATATAAAGATTGTTTATGAAAACTATATGAAAGCACATGAAAGAAAGTTTCAAGATTTCAAGAAGCAAAAAAGAAATATAACCCAATAATTTTTTAAAACTAATCAATGAAGCAAAAGCAAAATAAAGCTGATAGTGAAATACAAAAATCTACCAAGAGAATCTTTCTTTGGTTCAATTTTAACAATATTTACTAATACATCTTTAATCTCACCATACTGAAACAGATGTACAAGGTCTTTAACATAGTAAAAGAGAACTATTTTTGTAAAAGACTGGAATATTTGATAGACTTTTTTAAAATATGTGTGAATATCTATATTCAAAGTTTCTTTATAAGTTTATATATAAGTATTGAGCAAACGCATACAGAAAATGTTGACCTTTATAGGTCAAACATTCAGGTATCTGCTCAAAAACATGAAAAGTAATTAAATATTTATAAAGTTTAGTTGTTTTTTTGTATGTGAGCAAATATTACATAAAACTGTGAAATGGAATAAATATAGTTATATCACTGATATCTACTTGTATATGCTTTATATCTTGCTCAACTTAGCAGTTCACACTTAATAGAGATAACTAATTTGCATATTCAGCTTTAAAAAAACAAATTTTAAAAATAACTTTTCTTATTCATTCTTAATCTGGATTTTATGATATTTATAAATAAGCATTTATTTTGTTCATGGTTTTTATAAATTGCTTAGTTATTAAAATAAAGTAATAAATGTGCTCTGTAAGTGATAACCACTTGAACATTTAGATCATGGTTTGAGAATAAAAGGAAGTGATTGAGGTTGACATTTATATTGGTAAATTTTGAAAATGTGACAAACATTATATTAAAACATACTGTTTATAAAATAAGTGACTACAAATAACATAGCATTTTAATGCATATGTAAATCTTTCTTTGTCTTGTCTGGTTTTCCGCTTGTTGAGAGTGCTCCTCTAGACTGAGAAAACCACCTACTGTAAGTAGAAAGTCCTCTCACAGCAGCCAATTCTGGGAGAGGATGTAACTCCTGTTGCTTACTGTATCACACACACCCAACTCTGAGTCTCTTATTGGGTTGACCCAAATCTCCATTACAAAGAAATGACTGCATAGCATGGCAAAGTGAGTAATTGTGTGCATAAATGTTAGACAGTAACAATAGATCTAACTGGATTACAATTAAAGATTACTGATTTAACTATAGTTGCTTATATTATAGTTAGACCTATCAAGATTGTCCCACATTAAATGTATAAATTATATCTACATATACATTTGTATACTAATAACAATAATTGTGTTTCACCAAAAAATAGAGTCCACCAGTGTATTTCTGGAGGATAATGTTTTTAAGGTAAGCAGATTTTTGTAATTAAAGTGCTTTGAATAAATTAAATCAGCTGAACAGTGGATACCATATCTGCAAAACTCTGAGTCAGGAAGATAAGTTGAACATTTATTTGTTGCTACATATTTGTATATGTAGATATTTTTAAAGGAACATATGAAAAGTTTTCTAAAATAATGTTTTCTTTTTATGAATTTTGAAGCATGATTGCTCGTTTTTATTCACTATAATATAATAATTTTTATTTTTATTAGCAACAGATAGCATAGTCTTTTTCATATCAGACATGAACTGAGCTAACTTGAAAGTCTTTAAATATAAAGGTAAGTCAAAAATTATCTGCATTTTCACCACAACATATCTTTAGGTTTGTGACATTGCCTTCTACTCAGGTGTGCTTATAGTTGGTATTATTGTGGTGACATGATTGAAGTTTAAAGTATTAAAACCTAAATAATGCATTTAAAAGGAGTCCCTTGGTAAAAAAATCATTAAGTTGAACTTAACTTAAAAAAAATTCAATAATAAAATTCAGTTGAAGTCATCCTGTAATAAAAATAACATTAACATTATTAAAAAATGTTTTTCAATACTTTCAGTATTTGTAGAATCTAAAATTGAATTCTTTTTTTTTTTTTGACTACATATTTTCATTATCTTGTATTCAACAAATCTTTCCATGAAATGTTATATATTGTATGTTTTAATTTTTCAGTTGAAAAATTAAAACATTGAATTGTTTAATTAATAATGGAATTGCTTAATTAAAAACTAATTAAGATATTTTTACATCTTATATTTATTAAGTAACTTGAGAAAAAAAAAAACTTTTCATAAATGTTACTTTCTTTGAATATAATTCATTTCTCTTTAGTAGTAGAGAAAAAGTAACTGAACTCTTTTGTTCTGGCATATTAGCCTAGCTCACATTGTAGAATATACAACATATTTTAAAAAGAAAGCAGGAATTGATTTATCTCTTTCCTGGTTTGTTCTTTATGAGAATTTGTTGATGATTGACAAACTATTTTATTTACCTATGAAGAAACTCTTAAGGTGTTCCAACACTATAGCAACACAATGAAAATTATTCTACAAGATACAGAGAATAACAAAGGAAATAAGTAGCTGCAAATATTTTTTATCCAAATATGCTAAGACTATATACAGCTGTATGACTTTTTTTATGCTGGAATTTAGTAACAATATCAACAATTCTTGTGAGTCAAAAGAATAGCTTAACCAAAATTAACTTTGCTTTGATTTAAAGAAAGAGTTGAAACATATACAATAAATAAAACCAATTTCTTTAAACTGTTTTTGAATCATATATATTTTAAAAGGTAGCTCAAATAAACTTATCTCAATTGTATTTTTGCAGAGATAAAGAAACATTTTTACTTCTGCTATACAAAATATAGAAAAAATCATTAATAATTGTTATAATCTTTCTCAAAAGTAATCACTAACATAAAACAAAAGGAATGGTTGTAATCCTTATTTTACTTGTACAAATAGGCTATGAATACAATCAGTAGAAAAAAATGGTGATTTATCTATTATATGAAAAAGAACAATAAACAGGGTTATGTTTTCATTTACTTTTATATTGAATTTCTGGTTGCTTAAAAAAAATATTGCCCTCTATCTATGTGTTTGACCATGGGTACATATACAGATAAGGAAAATTGCTCACTGATAACATAAAACAATGAGAAAAGATGGGTGTTATCTGCTTGCACCTATGTTACAAATGTAATTGAATAGTATAACCATTTAAAACCCAAGATAATTACCTCACATAGAGAATACTCTTGTTTGTAATGAAAGTCTGTGAGGAATGCTGCATAAGAATTAGACCTGAGATGGATTCATTATGAAGAGTAAAAATATCTGGCGGGAGCTGCCAAGTTCTTACTTTTCCAGCCTTGATAGAGTTCATGGCCTTGTAAATAATGACTTATTTTCAACCCTGCAGCCCCTTTCCCACTGATGCAATAATGCAAGCCTATCATTACTCTATCACTATTTCCATGACAAAAGTTCAGACAAACTCCATTCATTAGTTCCACCAGTTCAAAACCTTTTGTCCATGAAGTTGAACCACCTACCCTCATTATCCCCACATTCCATTTGCAAGGAGGAAGTTCTTCTTGGACAACTTCTTTCCAAGAACTGCAGCTTTGTGAAACAAACTCCAGAGTGGATTCTTCCGCTAAACACTACAATCTTAACCACTTCAAATAAAGGATCAATCATTATCTATCCTCATGATCTTCACTTCTGTCTTCCTACTATTACATTCATTTCACACACCTCATTCAGTAACCCACTACCTTGAGTGGTTCTTGTGCCTAATTTTGTCTGAATATTTATGAAAAAAATGAAAAAATGCCAAGAGAAATTCGGTGTGCATTATTCTTTAAATATTAACTGTTCCCAATTGCAATGACAGTTTAAAAAACAATGGAGTTAATTTACATCTTATTTGTTGGAATATGACTGATATCTACTTAAATGGAGCAAAATACCACATTGTTTTTTAATTGATATTCATTAATTAACAGTAATTATTGTAGTCTTATTTTTTATATAACAGCTGTTAATATCAAATTAAAATAAACTTCAAATCATTTTACACAAGTATGATTCTGGGTTCACAAGAGAAAATTTTACAGAGGGTGGTGGGGCAGAAGGAACTGAAAAATTTCTAATTTACCCTGATTATAACCAGTTTTTGTCCTGAGGTTAGTTGGGCAGTTCTAAAGCCACTCTCACTTCATAGGCTTATGATTATGCATTCTTTTTTTAAAATAAATAAATACAGTTTTTGTCCTTAAGTTGTAGTGTAAAACAAATATCACTGAATTGTTTTACGAATTTAAGGTAATTAACTTCTTATTATTTCTTGTATTTCTTCACAAAAATAAGTCTGAAGTGAATAATCAATTTTTCATGAAATAAATAAATATGACATTGTCAACTAATTGCAAAACTAAAGATTTGTTAGTAACTGAATAATTTGGTCTTGTTTTATTTTTATTTATTTTATTCTTAGGATTCTTGACATGGTCCTCAAAAGGATGATTTCCAAATAAATGGTATTAATAACTTTGCCAAAAGTTTTTTATAGAGAAAATAATGTACCAAATTATGAAGTTATATTTTTTAACAGAATATCAGTATCGTATGTATTTTATATTATTTTATACTATTTTGTTTTTTAACCATTTCACCCCAAGTAAGGTGATAACACCCACTAGGATACAAGGGGTTACTGAGAGAGAGAGACAGACAGACAGACAGACAGAGGACAATAAAATAAAAGAATTCAAGGAGACAGAAGATGACGATTAACATTGCGTTTAAATTTTTGACGATCATAGTCGACAAGAAAGCAGGAAGCCAGAAGAGAGTTCCACAAGCAAGAAGTATGGGAAAAGAAACTATTAGCATAGAACTTAGAATTACAATTAGGAATTTCAATAGTAAAATTATGAGACTTAACTACCAATCTAGGACTGTGCTTAAATTTGTGAAGCTGTGGTACCAAATATAAAAGCTTATGAAAACAATTACCAAGAAAATATTTATAGAAGAGGCAAAGGGAAGTTATACTACAGTGGTAGGAAAATGACTGAAGCTAAGATGCCAGGTCAGGAATGATAATGTTGCAGATTTTTCTTGGATTTTGTCAAGAATCTCTAGATATATAGTAGAAGCACCAGGCCAGATGTAGCAGCAATATTTGATGTATAGAAGAACGGTAGACTTATAAATGCACAAGATAGATTCCGGTGAGAAAAATTTATTTATTTGTTTATCTTTCTGACACTATCCTGACAAAAAAATTTGAAACAATAAGGTTATGTCTCAGAAATATAGCCTGGAGAATAAATAAAAATATAAAGATATATTATTTTGTGATAGAAATTGTCTTATACTATCAGTTGGCGAACAATGATTATTTATTATCAAAATTAAAGCACGAGTGTTTTATCTTATGCACAAATCAATTACCGAGCAAGTTTGGCATTTATAGTGTGATTACAGCTTAGATCAACAAGGACACATTAATGAAAATGAATAACATAACATAAAAATCTAACCTCCTCTTGAGAAAATGGTCTGTAAAAATTCAATGTTGGTTAAAAACGACAATTCGATTATGATCAGCATGACACTTTTTTTTATAGGAATGAAAATATGCACAATTTAATTTTTTTTTTAATAAAAGTACATTATTACTTTCATCTAAACTTTTCTTTAAAAAGAAAATTTTAAAATGTATGATCAAAATGACAAAATTTGTAAATGAGTTACTTCTTTAAAAGAAATAAGAAAAAAGAAAAATAATTTATATCAATTATTTTTTTTGCTAAAAACTGTAATGGTAATATTAGCCATTTCCCTCCAAGGAAACATTTGACATTTACTGACTGAGCAGCCAGTACTGCTGTCAGTTGAAATTTATAAAATGTTTTTGTTAAAATTATTTTTCAGGAAAAGAAATTTCTCAAGTCCACTATTATTCTTTCTGGTATTGATGGAGTCAGGGGGTGGGGGGTTTCCTAAATATTTGTTTGAAGTAGTATGGAATGTCAACATCTTGATTATATCATTATTTTTATTTTTCAATTCTCAAGTGATGTGATTACTGTTCTCTAGTACAGTTATTTGTTTGTGATTTTCTTGTGCCAGTTCACAAGATTTCAAGGAGAATGGTCTTGCTAAGACCTACAGGTTTCATTTGCTCAAGGCCATTTTTAACCATTGATCAAAGAAAGTGATTGTATTTGGCTTACAGTTTAGATATTTCTGAACAAGTTTGTTGCCTTGCATGACATCCATATGAAAGTTTCAATATAAAAAGGTTATTTAAGAACATGACTAGCTTTAAGTTAATGCTTTGGTTTTGTAGCAAATTGTGATGTTGGGCAAAACTATCTCTCATGCAGCCTATTGCGTATTCAATTTCCTTATCTCCTGTATGTTATAACTGACCCATACAGCATTTAGTATTTACTAATTCCACATCTTGAATTAATGACAAATTCAGGGTAGGTACCATAACTACTTTCATTCTAATTCCAGGTCATGGTTTCTGTTTTGGAAAGGTTTGAGTTCTAATTCTTGGAACACTTAGTAGAGGATGTTGATTTTCTGTTGAAGATCATTCTTATCCCAACTATGAATAACTGTGTTATCGGTATAGCCCTCTTCATCCTCAGTACACTGGCCTTGAGAAGTAAAACAGGAATTAGTAGATTCATTTGGGATGTGGTGTGGAATGCTTAAATTATCAGTTCCCATTTCTTCACATCTGTACATGTATATGCACAGGGCATATTCTAAGAAAAGATTAAATAGATTTAGGCTCTCATTTCCTTCTGAAATATTTTTGTATTGGGATCCTCGCCAAACACGAATGATTTTGTTAACAGATATAGTTCCTCTGTAAAATCTAGATATTCAATTGAGTCAAAGTTTCAAAGGCAGTTTCTTATGAATAAGAAGAGGAAGTCTTTGTCGACAGGGTTTCTGTTACCTGGTAGAGTTCTTTTTGATTCTGTAGTGCCAGTCCACAATATGAAGAAGGATAGGTTTCACTAAGATCTACAGGCTTCTCTTGAAGGAAGGTATAAAGAATGCAAATGTACGATAAATATTTACAAAAATTTTTCTCTATTTTTTCATGAGTTGACCAGTCTATTTAAGTAGCGACAAACTCTAATCTAAACTCTGTGAAGAAAAATTCACATTTTAATTTTTACATAGGAAAATATTTTTGACCAACACACTCACAGTTATAGAAAAAAGGTTCTTATTTTTTTATGTTTAGGAATATTTTTTCCTAAGAGAATGGAAATAATTCCTGGAGTAGTTTCATTGCTCCAGATAATACGTACTGAGGGCTCATATCAAGTCAAGATAGCAATTTACTAAATGTAGCTTAGATTTGACACAAAGCTGCAAGTATGGAGCACCCAGTGGGAATTAAACTCATTACTCAGTTGTAACTGATCTTTAACAAGACAAGCTTGCTAGCCATTACATCACAGAGAAGTACAAATGAAGGGAAAATAAGTAAATGAGAAATGTAAGGGAGGTAAATAATTATTTACTATGCAGAAATCGTTTGAAATGCTAAATTTAACAATAACGGTTTTTCTTAAGTCATCATTGCTTTTCTGATTCATCATAAACCAAACTTTAAAATTTTGTTCATTATTTTATATGCTTTTCAAAAAACAGCATATGTTAATTTCATTTTCTGAATCTTTTTTTTTTTTAACCTTTTATTTACAACTAGACTACACATGACTTGTTGGGTCACTGACATTTCAGGTTATAAAACATTGAAGTTGATTTCAACATTCCATTGAAATGAAAGCTAATTTTATTATGATTCAGTTAAATATTTCAATTTGTTTGTGCCATCATTGGTCTGGTTTACAAGTTCATGTTTAACATTTTAGTTTTACTGATTGTTTACAGCATTTAATAGGAACTTCAATGATAAACATGAACTTGAAATCAGATTAACTTAAAAATATTTTTTAATATGCCAAAAAATATTTTTAATTATTGTTCATTTAAAGAAAGCTGAAATATAAATAATTACTCTACAAAATACTGGATGAAACAACAAAGCAAGATCGTTTTGTGGTTTTCTTTAACTTAAAAAATTGCCTGTTTGAAGAAAGTTAAAATAAAAATGCTTACTGTATAAACAACTCATAAATCATTATGCAGTGGACGGACACACTATGCAAGCAATCACAGACTTATTATATTATCTTGTGTGTGTGTGTGTAGATAAATATCATCAAAAAAAATAATAACCTAGCATATAATCGGCACTGTGACCAAAAATAATTACTTTTTTCAAATTTATTTTTCATATTACTAAGCTCTCCAGAGATCATGAATACAAAAAAATTAATTAAATTGAACTTATTAAATTTATAAAAGTTAATGGTGTGTTATTCATAAACTGGTTTCCCTTTGAAAGTCAAAAGAAATTACGTGATTTAAAAACAAGACCTTAAAATGTTTTTATTTTATTTTAAATGCATTTGTAAACTGGGTGCTTAATCAATAGTAATATTTGAAAAAATTTTATATCTTTTTTTTTCTTACATTTTAACTTTTAAGAAATCATGTGGTATGAGCACACTTTGTTTGGGCTTTTTGTAATGGAGAGATAAAAAAATTAGATGACTTACATTCTCCAAGGAGTCCTACTTTTAACTAATAAAAAAAAATTCTGGAAATAGAAAGGAATTTTGCGAAATTTCATGTAATTTAATAAGTGGCGAATAACATATATAAAAAATACATTTTTACCAACATTTTCTAAAACAAAACTTTTCAAAAATAATTTCATTTATTTGTGAAAAGTTCTGAAAGTTTCATTACAATCAAACAATTATTTGATTTTTGCAAGAATTTTCAAATCAATGTGTTTTTCACTGGAAAAAAAAGTGTTACAAAATTATTACATTCACCATGGGATGATGTAAACAAAACAAGATTTTGAATCAAAATTTTGAACATGCTGGAAAGGATTAAAAATTTCAAAAAATACTTTTGTCTTTCATCTTAATAAAAACATACACATTTTGACGATCAAACTTTGTGTTTATTAAGTTTGTGGCTTTTTTCATTATGCTGTGTTTTCTGCAAAAAAATGAAGGTATCTAAAGTTTACAATGAATTTACATAACTAACTGGACTCCCATATTAAGTTGCATAAATTTATTTAAAATAAAAATAAATAATATTTATCTGGAGTGCTTAAAAATCTATAGAAGAAAAGAATTAAAAAAAAGTTAAAACTAAAAGATTATTTCTGATCGCAATTTCTGTTGCACAAATTCACCTTCATAATCTTAAGTAGAAAAAAAAATATAATTTAATTTTCTGATTGTATATTACTATTTTTTTTTATTTTATTTCCGACTCATTCGATCAGTTATCAAATTATTAATATTTTCAAAGTAGAGTTAAATAACTTAAATATTCATGCAAAAACGTTGTCTCAAAGCAAAGGATATCATTCAAATCAGTTCTTGCTGAAAATATTCGATCAAAATGTTTGTTTATTATTTAACAATATTAAAAAGAAATTGCTGCTATGTATAATGGTGAAAAGAATTTCAGAAAAAAGGCCATTTTTAGCTTCCATTGCCTCTTGATCCATCACCGTTGCTGGGCTAATTTTTGAAATACAAGTCCTGCATAACATAGTCAATGCCAACTTCATATTTGGTCAAATGATAGTAGACAGTTACATCATTGAGATATGAAATCTTATAAAAATGATTTTCATAACTAATGATGTAGATGATGTACTTACAGTTGATATCATCAATTGTCCAAATATGTCTGATTGTATGTCCAACTATGTGTCCAGTGAGTATTTCATGCAGGACTTGTGCACACTCAGGATACTCAGAAGCCAAAGAACAAACTGACAGATCTTTCAGTTCTTTTAGATTTTTCTTGATCTTAGCCCTTTTCTTTTTTTGGTGCTGAACATCCTTAGCCTTGACCCTTCTGCAAATTTCTTCACTGACTTCATGTTGCCGCATTTTCTTCATCCCAGTCTTCTGTCTGCCGTACATCAGTATCTGCGGTAAATATTTCTGGAACTGCTCAGAATCCAGATGATCGATGAATTTTCTTACTTGATTCTGCTTGGCCTTGATGACATCACTTGATACATAAGCATTAGGCACAAGCTTCTGTCTTTCACAAAATTCAACAATAATTATTTCAGCTAGCATGGTGTGCTCTCTCACTGATGTTAAGAGTGATTTGGAAGAAGCCTCTACTGTATTGAATGATTTTGCATACTGCCTGCTTAAAACTTCCACAACCTCTTTTAAACAGGCAGTTATTATTTGGCAAAATAAGAGTTCATTTGCTGGGGCAATCAGTAAGGATGATATCACTTCCTTTGGTAATGTATTTCCAAAGAAATCCTCTGTGAAACTGAAAATAAACATAGGGTTCTTGGGGAGTACCTTCAGATTGTCAATGACCCCCTTGACAATGTTCATAGTGTCAATGGGGTCTCTCTGGTTATTTACACTAGTATAGAAGGTAGCCATCCAAGGTTCTGATAGCATCCTTCCCTATGATTACAAGCACTTGCATCTCAACGATAACGACTTCTTCCATAATTATCTGCTGCAGTGTGGTAATCGTCTTATTTGTTGAGGAAAGTCCCAAGACAAATTGCTTGCATTGATCAAAAATGGAAAAGTAAGCTGCACCTAGATGAAAAATTACATGCAACTGATTCCCTTGTTATCTAGTGATATCAGACCATAGAAGACCTTGTTGTTCAATAAAGGTCCGCAATTTTGAAATAAGGTCAAATTTATCACTACATCTAAAGGAATTGAAAGCTACAAGAATTCGCCATGCTAGGCACTCACTCACATTTTTATCTCCCTTGCAATCCCTCAGGACCTTCTTCATTTTTGTTGCAACTGTCTCTAAAGGATGCAAATTGCAGTACATTTCTGCAAGTTTCACCTACTACTCTTTTTCCAATAACAAAACTGTTGAATGGTTGATGGGAGCCCAGTCTGTCAAGCAGCATTTGATTTTCAAAAGTATGAGTTTTAAACTGGCATCAACACTTGACAGTAGACAGTTAGCCTAGCTTAGCTAAGTTGTTTATGCAGTCACAAATATGCTGCTTATACTCCAGGAAGATGTTCAAGTGACACAAGATGGGAGGATGATGGCATTATCAATACCACACAGTTCACATGGTTGCCATCTTGTGTTGTAGAATCGAAAACTAAAGTGCAGTTTTCTGCATTTTCCACAGCATCGAATATCTTAACATATGAAAGGAAGCCAAGCTCCCCCACTATTCTATAAATTGTTGTGGAACTTTTTCTGAAAGAGCAGTGCTCCATGGGCAATGTTTTCAAAACAGCTGTTAGAAGTTCAGAAACATGAGAAGCAGGAACTCCATTTAAAATACAGTCATAATGGAGTTTCCTACCAATGAAAAAATGGAAAATTTTCTTTTTTTTTTTAGTTCTTTTATTTTTATTCCCCATTAATGAAATTTTTTTGTTTTTTGTATTAACAATTTTCGAAGTGTTATAGTTTTACTATATTTGGATAAAGGAATGGCAGATGTTTTACAAGACAGGTCAGAAGTTTCACAAGACATAGTTGCAGTTGCACCAGAAAAGGTTGCTGTTGCACCAGACAAGATTGTGTTTTCAGCTAACAATGTTGCAGCTGCTGTGGCAGCAAAAAGGTTTGACCTTGCAGCAGACAGGGTTAAAGTTGCAACTGGGGTGGCAGTGAAAGAGGCAATGGAAGATGTGGCAGTATCACATTGAATAACAGGATGGACCACCACTTTACATTTTTTTTCAAAATCAGGGAAATTATTTCCTAAATTTCTTTTTTTGTAAAATACAGAAAGTTTCCTAACTGAATATAGTGTAATAGCAGAGAAAACATTTTTGGTATTCTCCTGGGTAGCCCATTCTGCTATCTTTGAAAATGATCCATATTTGTCGAAATGTTTTTTAAAAATATGGCCACTCTTTATCTGCTCTCCACAGTTTACGCAATGATAATTTCTCAATATTTCTTGTTTTCACCATCTAAAAATTAAAATAAAGTTAAGCAATAAAAACACATCAACAATTGCTAAAACATTTAATTAACAATTTTTTAAATAATTAACCTTCAGTCAATTTTGCTACATGAAGCATACATTTTTATTTTAATTTTCTATACAGTGTAACCCGGATATAAGAGACCCGGATATAAGAGAAACCTGGATATAAGAGATATTTTCTCTGGTCCCAAATTAGAGCCATACTTACCTAAACAAAATAGACCAAATCCGGATATAAGAGAAACCCGGATATAAGAGACTTCTTATCCGGTCCCGACAACTCTCTTATATCCGGGTTACACTGTACAAGAAATCGGTGTTGAAAAGTAAGTTTTCAGCGTCATTTTTTTTTTTGTATTGTTTCCAATGAAAACTATTCAAATGAGAAAACTAATTTCAAATGTTAATGAAATGAAATGAAATATTAAAATAAGAACTACAAATAAAAATTGAAAAAGAAAGATTTAATTTAAAAAAACTAAAAACTAAAAAGTATTTTTAATTTTTTAGTAGAGTCTGGGTTTTGTTTCTATTATTAACTTGCTAACTTAAACAAAAAAAAAAAAAAAATGAAATATAAGTTATATTTCATTTTTTTTATGTTATATTATATAACCCAAACTAAAATAAAATTATTTAGTGAAATAGTAATTAACAAAAATTAAAATTTTGAAAGGATGTTTTGCAAACAAGTTAATGATGAAAGGAAACTGAATATTGAAAGTGAAATAATTGCAGTGCGTCAGACGACACTCAAATTACGTGACCTTTTCAAGGATTATGTCATGTATAGATTCCCATAGGGCGAAATTAGGAACGTTTATTCACTATAAAAATTATTAAATTTAAAAAAAATAGGTACAAATGACTGTTATGAGCTTTTCAAATTTTGATTCGTAAATGTACTTTTTAATTAATGATATCACCAAACTGCCGTCTTGAAAGAAATGAAGAATTTTAAACGAATTTTGGACTATAAATTATTATAATTAAAATTTTTTAAAAATAAAAAATATCTCGTAAAAATTCATTATTCATCGAAGAGTTTTATTTCTTCAGACAACAATGACCTTATTTAAAAAAAAAAGCAATTAAATGTTTTTCTAATGTCAGTTTTTTTTGCATTTTTTATTTTACAATTCAGAGCAAAAAACAAAAATTAAAAAATGATTTATTTTCTTCAGTGTCATGTTTTTAACTAAAAAATTTAATTTCTCGAAAATTTCATGAAATTAACTTAAAGTGGGTGGTAGCATATGTAAAAAAAAAATATTTTTTTCCAAAATTTTCTAAAAAAAAGAATTTCAAAAATAAATTTCATTCATTTCCTGATGTCCTGAAACTTTCAGTAGAATCCAACAATTATTCGATTTTTGCAAGAATTTCCAAATCAATTTGTTTTTCCCTGGAAAAAGCGCAAAAAAACCCCAAAAAACAAACTAACCTTTATCTTCGGTCCGCCGCTGACCTAAACAAAACAAGATTTTTTTACCAAAATTTGGAACGTGCTAAAAAGGATTATTTTATTTACATATTTAAAGTTTCAAAAAAAAAAAAAATTCTTTGGTCTTTCCTCTTAAACATTTTAATGGCACTATTTTGTTTTTTTTTGAGTTTATCGAGTTTAGGGCTTTTAGCCTTTTTTCATCATGCTATATTGTTTATTTACGCGACCAAGCGGAGGTAGCTTTTTGAGCGATTTTATTGTCTTTCTAGATAGGATAGTGTTTGGCAACCGGCAACTTTCTCATTATTTTATTAAAAAAAAAAAAAAAAAAAAAAAACTCTCAGGTTTACAGTTTTAAAAATAGCTTAACCTCCTACAAAATAATAAAACATTCTAAATTTAAAATAAAAATGATAAAATCATTTTTTTAAAAAGCCTTTCGTTTCCAACTATTTTATGTTCTTTTTTTTTCACAACTTTCTATATATTTTTGTTTTGATTTCTTTCGATTTTAAAAGTTAAAAACAAAACAAAAAAACTATGTGACCGTTAACCTTTCTTTTGGAAAATCATAAAATAAAACACAAAATAATAATAATAATAATATATACCGAAAGATTAATAAAAAAAAAAAAAATTAGAAATTGAACATACCAAAACCAAATTATTTCTTCAAATTCGAGTGTAAATAATATTGCGTTGTTTAAAACTTCAGCAGCAGACAACAGGAAAATCGGAACATTCCGTTCCTTCCGTAAATTTAAACCTACGGAACATTTCATTGTTTTTGCAATACTTTTATTTAAATAGATTTATTATTTTGAAATATATTATTTTAAAATGCTAAAAGAGAAAAAAAAAAAAAAGATTTCAGTTCTATACGTATATTGAATATTCGTCGTCATTGCTATCATCATCATATTTAAAAAAAAAAAAAATTCTTTCTTTTCATTCATTAAGAAATAGTTTTAAAATTTAAAACTATTTCTTACTGAAATAGTTTTAAATGAATTAAAAGACTTTCGGACCACCCTGTAATTTTAAAATTTAAAATTACAGGGTGGTCCGAAAGTCCTATCACCCCTACGTAATTTTCTATTTCAGTCAGATGGAGTGACATGATGATGAAAATGATGGTGTTCATTGCAGACCTTCTCGATGTTATCATTGAAGTGAATAAACTGAATCCCAAACATGTGTTTCTATTGTTCTCATTACTTTTTTTCTTTCCACCCTCTTTCTTTTGCATTTTCCTTTTTTTTTTTTTTGGTAGGGGTGACAAGACTTTCGGACTACCCTGTAGAATTACACATCGTCGTATTTAATTTAAAACCGTTCACCCACGTCGTAAGATGCAACTTAAAAAGATGGTAATTAATTTTTCTTTTTTCTTTTTGCCTTAACTATCAATATAACAGACAAAAATCTAAATGACATAAAAATCCCCTAGCAAATGGCCGCAAGTTTTTTCCTTTTTTTTTTTTTTTTTTTTTTTTTTTTAATGATGGAAAACAAAAAAGCAACTTCCTTTACATTCGGATTATTTTTAAACCATTCGCTTTTAAGTTTTTTTTGGGTTTTTTATAATACAGATTTAATATTTACAACATAAAAATTTGATTTCTTATTTTTATGTAGACAATGAATTTTTATTTACTGCTTTTCTGGTGTAGAATCAGATTCCTACATTTTTTTTAAATATTAAATTTTGTGCAAGTTAAACACATAGAGGCTCCCAACCAAATATAACAACTGATGTATTTTGATTGGTTGTAAAATATTAATTAGGTGTCGTCAACTACGTCCGAAGGTACCGACCCAAATTTTGACCTCTAGTTGATGCCATATAAAATGTAAACATGTTCACGAGCCTCACCACGTGACCAAGAGAACTAATAAAAACGAAACTTCGACGCGACTTGGTCAGTGGGCACTTAAAATATTGAACAAATTCACTTGACTTCATTGGAAATCAACACAGCAAAGGAGACGAACTTTATCTTCAATACAACAACAAACCTTGTCAACCATTTCCAGGCTTAACACTCACTCCCACAAAATATTCTATTCCACAAGAAGAGTGAGTCAAGAACAACACTTTTTTCTATTTAATACAAAAAACAAAAACAACCGTTAAATTTCCTATAAAAACAACAGTACAGTAACTCAAATTCTTTCAGTACCACACACCAAAGAACTCTATAGTGTTTATCAACTTTTGCACTACATATTATGTATCTGTTGTGTTTATAAAAAAATATTTATTGTTGAACAAATTCATAATTTCTTCTACTTGATTATTTCTCTTCTTGTTGTATTTGATATTGTAAAAATTGTAGAGGGTCAGTTTTTATTTCTATTTATAACTAATACAAATTGGCTGACCCACTATACTGGTAAAGTAAGAAGACTGTAAGACAAAAAATAATGTTCATATTGGTTGTCCCCCCCCCACCGCCACTGAGTCAGGTTGTGACACAAGGTCAGTTTTTAACGTGGGGACCCGAGTGTTTTCAGAGCCGGTCCAAGCTAGTCGTAGCCGTGATACCACCAGCACAGAGACAGAGCCCTGTGTCACGTAACTATGAGAAATTAAAAGAGGAAGAACGAACTTGTGTCGAAGTATTTATAATAAACATAGTCACGCGATCGTCTCCGGGAGGCATAGACAGATTTTTGGCGGAATTGTATTTTTGTTCAGGTCAGGAACTAGGTCGATGTTATTCGGACGTAGGCGAGAGCATGATTTAAATATTAACTGACCAATGAGAAGTGAGAAAAATATCAAGGTTCTATGATCCACTTTTTGCACAGATTTTGGCATTGAAAGAAAGTGGTAGCAGGATGCTATATGTGATATGAATGTAAGAGGGTGTAGAAGGAAGTGAAGATCATGTTAAAGGGACGATAAATAACTCTTAACCAATGACTTGAAGAGGCTAAGCGTAATGTGTTCAAAAAGGATCCACGTGGGAGTCATTTCCATATAGTCGATAACGAATCACGTGGCCCATCAGGATTGCAGAGGCACCAAATGTACTGCAGCCGCAGTAGAAGTGATGTTTCTTGGGCAAGATAGTCTGGCAGAGAACAGGCCAATTTTGAATTCAGAGTTACGTTCTCCTGGACTAGTCGTCGCGCAAGCTTATAAAACCCAGTTTGTCCTGCTATTTATCCATAGATGGGGGGTGAGAAGAAAAGTATTCATACCTTTCCCAAGGGTATTAGCATGTAAGCGAATGTAATATATCTGAATGGAATTAGAACTCGCCTCTCTGATTCCTCAATCTGAGCTGCTATCCATTATCCCACCGTACCCCCTTTCATAAAGTAATTCTCAGGAAAAAATCTGTGTGAGTGGAACTTTCAGTCAGTAGGGCTTCCAGGAGTTAAATCTTTCTCTTTCATCCACATAGTGTAGCTTACAAACCTATGTTGCCATTTTCATATGGAATATATATCTTCACCAGATATAGAAAATATCTCAAGCTCTCAATCCTCATGTTAGGAAAAACCCAGGATTCACCAGTTCCCGTTTGCATGTCTTCACTGGCAACATAGCAGATGAATCCAGCCCACTCGAATCTGGAATACTAAATATAACTTCTCCAGAAATACAGAAGAATCTCCAGCAGATTCAATTCCTGTTGAGAATTATTATATAAATTTTGTACTCTTTTCACTCTACTTCTTGTTGCATACATCCTATTTATCATGCTGATCCAATCCTTCTATCATATTCTGATCGTGTACCATTCTAATCCTATTTATCTTATGCTGATCCCATCCTTCTATCATATTCTGATCACGTACCATTCTAATCCTATTTATCTGATGCTAATCCCATCCTTCTATCATATTCTGATCACGTACCATTGTAATCCTATTTATCTTATGCCGATCCCATCCTTCTATCATATTCTGATCGTGTACCATTCTAATCCTATTCATCTTATGCTGATCCCATCCTTCTATCATATTCTGATCACGTACCATTCTAATCCTATTTATCTTATGCTGATCCCATCCTTCTATCATATTCTGATCACGTACCATTCTAATCCTATTTATCTGATGCTGATCCCATCCTTCTATCAGATTCTGATCACGTACCATTCTAATCCTATTTATCTTATGCTGATCCCATCCTTCTATCATATTCTGATCGTGTACCATTCTAATCCTATTCATCTTATGCTGATGCCATCCTTCTATCATATTCTGATCACTTACCAGTCTAATCCTATTTATCTTATGCTGATCCAATCCTTCTATCATATTCTCATCACGTACCAGTCTAATCCTATTTATCTGATGCTGATCCCATCCTTCTATCATATTCTGATCACGTACCATTCTAATCCTATTTATCTTATGCTGATCCAATCCTTCTATCATATTCTGATCACGTACCATTCTAATCCTATTTATCATGCTGATCCCATCCTTCTATCATATTCTGATCACGTACCATTCTAATCCTATTTATCTTATGCCGATCCCATCCTTCTATCATATTCTGATCGTGTACCATTCTAATCCTATTCATCTTATGCTGATCCCATCCTTCTATCATATTCTGATCATGTACCATTCTAATCCTATTTATCTTATGCTGATCCCATCCTTCTATCATATTCTGATCACGTACCATTCTAATCCTATTTATCTGATGCTGATCCCATCCTTCTATCAGATTCTGATCACGTACCATTCTAATCCTATTTATCTTATGCTGATCCCATCCTTCTATCATATTCTGATCGTGTACCATTCTAATCCAATTCATCTTATGCTGATGCCATCCTTCTATCATATTCTGATCACTTACCAGTCTAATCCTATTTATCTTATGCTGATCCAATCCTTCTATCATATTCTGATCACGTACCAGTCTAATCCTATTTATCTGATGCTGATCCCATCCTCCTATCATATTCTGATCGTGTACCATTCTAATCCTATTCATCTTATGCTGATCCCATCCTTCTATCATATTCTGATCACGTACCATTCTAATCCTGTTTATCTTATGCTGATCCCATCCTTCTATCATATTCTGATCACGTACCATTCTAATCCTATTTATCTTATGCTGATCCAAACCTTCTATCATATTCTGATCACGTACCATTCTAATCCTATTTATCTTATGCTGATCCCATCCTTCTATCATATTCTGATCGTGTACCATTCTAATCCTATTCATCTTATGCTGATCCCATCCTTCTATCATATTCTGATCACGTACCATTCTAATCCTGTTTATCTTATGCTGATCCCATCCTTCTATAATATTCTGATCGTGTACCATTCTAATCCTATTTATCTGATGCTGATCCAATCCTTCTATCATATTCTGATCGTGTACCATTCTAATCCTATTCATCTGATTCTAATCCCATCCTTCTATCATATTCTGACCACGTACCATTCTAATCCTATTTATCTGATGCTAATCCCATCCTTCTATCATATTCTGATCGTGTACCATTCTAATCCTATTTATCTGATTCTAATCCCATCCTTCTATCATATTCTGATCACGTACCATTCTAATTCTATTCATCTTATACTGATGCCATCCTTCTATCATATTCTGATCACTTACCAGTGTAATCCTATTTATCTTATGCTGATCCAATCCTTCTATCATATTCTGATCACGTACCAGTCTAATCCTATTTATCTGATGCTGATCCCATCCTTCTATCATATTCTGATCACGTACCATTCTAATCCTATTTATCTCATGCTGATGCCATCCTTCTATCATATTCTGATCACGTACCATTCTAATCCTATTTATTTGATGCTGATCCAATCCTTCTATCATATTCTGATCGTGTACCATTCTAATCCTATTTATCTGATTCTAATCCCATCCTTCTATCATATTCTGATCACGTACCATTCTAATTCTATTCATCTTATACTGATGCCATCCTTCTATCATATTCTGATCACTTACCAGTGTAATCCTATTTATCTTATGCTGATCCAATCCTTCTATCATATTCTGATCACGTACCAGTCTAATCCTATTTATCTGATGCTGATCCCATCCTTCTATCATATTCTGATCACGTACCATTCTAATCCTATTTATCTTATGCTGATCCAAACCTTCTATCATATTCTGATCACGTACCATTCTAATCCTATTTATCTGATGCTAATCCCATCCTTCTATCATATTCTGATCACGTACCATTCTAATCCTATTTATCTTATGCCGATCCCATCCTTCTATCATATTCTGATCGTGTACCATTCTAATCCTATTCATCTTATGCTGATCCCATCCTTCTATCATATTCTGATCACGTACCATTCTAATCCTATTTATCTTATGCTGATCCCATCCTTCTATCATATTCTGATCACGTACCATTCTAATCCTATTTATCTGATGCTGATCCCATCCTTCTATCATATTCTGATCACGTACCATTCTAATCCTGTTTATCTTATGCTGATCCCATCCTTCTATCATATTCTGATCACGTACCATTCTAATCCTATTTATCTTATGCTGATCCAAACCTTCTATCATATTCTGATCACGTACCATTCTAATCCTATTTATCTTATGCTGATCCCATCCTTCTATCATATTCTGATCGTGTACCATTCTAATCCTATTCATCTTATGCTGATCCCATCCTTCTATCATATTCTGATCACGTACCATTCTAATCCTGTTTATCTTATGCTGATCCCATCCTTCTATAATATTCTGATCGTGTACCATTCTAATCCTATTTATCTGATGCTGATCCAATCCTTCTATCATATTCTGATCGTGTACCATTCTAATCCTATTCATCTGATTCTAATCCCATCCTTCTATCATATTCTGACCACGTACCATTCTAATCCTATTTATCTGATGCTAATCCCATCCTTCTATCATATTCTGATCGTGTACCATTCTAATCCTATTTATCTGATTCTAATCCCATCCTTCTATCATATTCTGATCACGTACCATTCTAATTCTATTCATCTTATACTGATGCCATCCTTCTATCATATTCTGATCACTTACCAGTGTAATCCTATTTATCTTATGCTGATCCAATCCTTCTATCATATTCTGATCACGTACCAGTCTAATCCTATTTATCTGATGCTGATCCCATCCTTCTATCATATTCTGATCACGTACCATTCTAATCCTATTTATCTCATGCTGATGCCATCCTTCTATCATATTCTGATCACGTACCATTCTAATCCTATTTATTTGATGCTGATCCAATCCTTCTATCATATTCTGATCGTGTACCATTCTAATCCTATTTATCTGATTCTAATCCCATCCTTCTATCATATTCTGATCACGTACCATTCTAATTCTATTCATCTTATACTGATGCCATCCTTCTATCATATTCTGATCACTTACCAGTGTAATCCTATTTATCTTATGCTGATCCAATCCTTCTATCATATTCTGATCACGTACCAGTCTAATCCTATTTATCTGATGCTGATCCCATCCTTCTATCATATTCTGATCACGTACCATTCTAATCCTATTTATCTTATGCTGATCCAAACCTTCTATCATATTCTGATCACGTACCATTCTAATCCTATTTATCTGATGCTAATCCCATCCTTCTATCATATTCTGATCACGTACCATTCTAATCCTATTTATCTTATGCCGATCCCATCCTTCTATCATATTCTGATCGTGTACCATTCTAATCCTATTCATCTTATGCTGATCCCATCCTTCTATCATATTCTGATCACGTACCATTCTAATCCTATTTATCTGATGCTGATCCCATCCTTCTATCATATTCTGATCACGTACCATTCTAATCCTATTTATCTTATGCTGATCCCATCCTTCTATCATATTCTGATCACGTACCATTCTAATCCTATTCATCTTATGCTAATCCCATCCTTCTATCATATTCTGATCACGTACCATTCTAATCCTATTTACCTTATGCTGATCCAAACCTTCTATCATATTCTGATCACGTACCATTCTAATCCTATTTATCTTATGCTAATCCCATCCTTCTATCATATTCTGATCGTGTACCATTCTAATTCTATTTATCTGATTCTAATCCCATCCTTCTATCATATTCTGATCACGTACCATTCCAATCCTATTTATCATGCTGATCCAATCCTTCTATCATATTCTGATCGTGTACCATTCTAATCCTATTTATCTTATGCTAATCCCATCCTTCTATCATATTCTGATCACGTACCATTCTAATCCTATTCATCTTATGCTGATGCCATCCTTCTATCATATTCTGATCACGTACCATTCTAATCCTATTTATCATGCTGATCCCATCCTTCTATCATATTCTGATCACGTACCATTCTAATCCTATTTATCTGATGCTAATCCCATCCTTCTATCATATTCTGATCACGTACCATTCTAAACCTATTTATCTTATGCTGATCCCATCCTTCTATCGTATTCTGATCGTGTACCATTCTAATCCTATTCATCTTATGCTGATCCCATCCTTCTATCATATTCTGATCACGTACCATTCTAATCCTATTTATCTTATGCTGATCCCATCCTTCTATCATATTCTGATCACGTACCATTCTAATCCTATTTATCTTATGCTGATCCCATCCTTCTATCATATTCTGATCGTGTACCATTCTAATCCTATTCATCTTATGCTGATCCCATCCTTCTATCATATTCTGATCACGTACCATTCTAATCCTGTTTATCTTATGCTGATCCCATCCTTCTATCATATTCTGATCACGTACCATTCTAATCCTATTTATCTTATGCTGATCCAAACCTTCTATCATATTCTGATCACGTACCATTCTAATTCTATTTATCTTATGCTGATCCCATCCTTCTATCATATTCTGATCGTGTACCATTCTAATCCTATTCATCTTATGCTGATCCCATCCTTCTATCATATTCTGATCACGTACCATTCTAATCCTGTTTATCTTATGCTGATCCCATCCTTCTATCATATTCTGATCACGTACCATTCTAATCCTATTTATCTGATGCTGATCCAATCCTTCTATCATATTCTGATCGTGTACCATTCTAATCCTATTCATCTGATTCTAATCCCATCCTTCTATCATATTCTGATCACGTACCATTCTAATCCTATTCATCTTATGCTGATGCCATCCTTCTATCATATTCTGATCACTTACCAGTGTAATCCTATTTATCTTATGCTGATCCAATCCTTCTATCATATTCTGATCGTGTACCATTCTAATCCTATTCATCTGATTCTAATCCCATCCTTCTATCATATTCTGATCACGTACCATTCCAATCCTATTTATCTTATGCTGATCCAAACCTTCTATCATATTCTGATCACTTACCATTCTAATCCTATTTATCTTATGCTAATCCCATCCTTCTATCATATTCTGATCGTGTACCATTCTAATTCTATTTATCTGATTCTAATCCCATCCTTCTATCATATTCTGATCACGTACCATTCTAATCCTATTTATCATGCTGATCCCATCCTTCTATCATATTCTGATCACGTACCATTCTAATCCTATTTATCTGATGCTAATCCCATCCTTCTATCATATTCTGATCACGTACCATTCTAATCCTATTTATCTTATGCTGATCCCATCCTTCTATCATATTCTGATCGTGTACCATTCTAATCCTATTTATCTTATGCTGATCCCATCCTTCTATCATATTCTGATCACGTACCATTCTAATCCTATTTATCTGATGCTGATCCAATCCTTCTATCATATTCTGATCGTGTACCATTCTAATCCTATTTATCTGATTCTAATCCCATCCTTCTATCATATTCTGATCACGTACCATTCTAATTCTATTCATCTTATACTGATGCCATCCTTCTATCATATTCTGATCACTTACCAGTGTAATCCTATTTATCTTATGCTGATCCAATCCTTCTATCATATTCTGATCACGTACCAGTCTAATCCTATTTATCTTATGCTGATCCCATCCTTCTATCATATTCTGATCACGTACCAGTCTAATCCTATTTATCTTATGCTGATCCCATCCTTCTATCATATTCTGATCACGTACCATTCTAATCCTATTTATCTTATGCTGATCCCATCCTTCTATCATATTCTGATCACGTACCATTCTAATCCTATTTATCTTATGCTGATCCAATCCTTCTATCATATTCTGATCACGTACCAGTTTAATCCTATTTATCTTATGCTGATCCCATCGTTCTATCATATTCTGATCACGTACCATTCTAATCCTATTTATCTGATGCTAATCCCATCCTTCTATCATATTCTGATCACGTACCATTCCAATCCTATTTATCATGCTGATCCAATCCTTCTATAATATTCTGATCGTGTACCATTCTAATCCTATTTATCTTATGCTGATCCCATCCTTCTATCATATTCTGATCACGTACCATTCTAATCCTATTTATCTTATGCTGATCCAATCCTTCTATCATATTCTGATCACGTACCATTCTAATCCTATTTATCTTATGCTGATCCAATCCTTCTATCATATTCTGATCACGTACCAGTCTAATCCTATTTATCTGATGCTGATCCCATCCTTCTATCATATTCTGATCACGTACCATTCCAATCCTATTTATCTTATGCTGATCCAATCCTTCTATCATATTCTGATCACGTACCAGTCTAATCCTATTTATCATGCTGATCCCATCCTTCTATCATATTCTGATCACGTACCATTCTAATCCTATTTATCTGATGCTAATCCCATCCTTCTATCATATTTCGATCACGTACCATTCCAATCCTATTTATCATGCTGATCCCATCCTTCTATCATATTCTGATCACGTACCATTCTAATCCTATTTATCTGATGCTAATCCCATCCTTCTATCATATTCTGATCACGTACCATTCTAATCCTATTTATCTTATGCTAATCCCATCCTTCTATCATATTCTGATCGTGTACCATTCTAATCCTATTCATCTTATGCTGAACCCATCCTTCTATCATATTCTGATCACGTACCATTCTAATCCTATTTATCTGATGCTAATCCCATCCTTCTATCATATTCTGATCACGTACCATTCTAATCCTATTTATCTTATGCTGATCCAAACCTTCTATCATATTCTGATCACGTAACATTCTAATCCTATTTATCATGCTGATCCAATCCTTCTATCATATTCTGATCACGTACCATTCTAATCCTATTTATCTGATGCTGATCCAATCATTCTATCATATTTCGATCACGTACCATTCCAATCCTATTTATTTCATTCTGAACTAATATTTCTTTCCTATTTTGATCCTCTTTTCTTTTGGTCATGTATCGTCTTAATCCTATTTAAATCATTCTAAACCAATGTTTTTATCTTATTCTGATCCTCTTTTGCTTCTGATGCTGTATCATTCTAATCCTATTTATCTTATTCTGAACCAATCATCCTATTCTGACATTATCTTCTTCTGATACTGCATGATTCTATTCATATTTATTTAATTCTGAATCAGTCTTTCTATGATATTCTGATCATTTGCCATTGTAATTCTATTTATTTCATTCTTATCCTCATTTCTTCTCATCCTGTTTCATTCCAATCCAATTTAAATCATTCCGATCCTCATTCTTCGAATTAACTCACCATATATCTGTTTACATCTCATTCTGGTTTTTCCTCATTTCATATCTGACTTCACCTTTTTGGTTCGATTTTTTTCTTTCATTCTATTCCTGTTTCTGTCCCATTTTTGTTTGATTTTTTTTTATCCCAATATTGATTCTATTCGCATCCTTTTTGTTCACTTGTATATCTATAGATTTGATCCAAATCAATTTTGATTCTCTTTATTTCAAGGTCTTCCTTTCTATCTCATTATGATTGCCTCTATATCATTCTGATCTCATCTCATCTTGATCATACTGCATTCCTGTCCTGTTTCATTCTGATATCATCTAATTTTGTTTCCATCTATCGTTAAACTGAGATCAAGCAAGTGTTTAATCATAACCTTATTAACAATTTATTTGTGTATTTATGGATCGCTTATCAGTCAGTGAATATATTGTGATGTTCTTGGTGCCTTCAAAGAATCCATTAATAATGAATGATTAGCGGTATTTATCAGTTTTCTGTAGAATTGTGGCATATCGGTTGGACAAAATGCCTAAACAATTAAGAAAGAGAAAAATAGCTATGTTATTTACACACAACTCTCTCACATTCTTTCTCCCTATCTCTCACATATTCTGTCTTTAGCTCTCTCTCTTTCTCTCTCCACACACAAACACACACACGCACACACACACACACACACACACACACACATATATATATATATATATATATATATATATATATATATATATATAAAATATAAAAGTGGACACTGAGGACAACACCTAGCAGTGACAGTTTGTTCTATACAATCTACAGTCGATGTAGATTGCGTTCAAGCATGGAGCACACTGACCCCAATGTTCATTTTATGTTTTATATATATATATATATATATATGAATGTCATATATACATACATACATACATATATATATATATATATATATATATATATAGATAGATAGATAGATAGATAGATAGATAGATAGATAGATAGATAGATAGATAGATAGATATGAATAAAGACAAAACATAAATTTATTTTAGCTGATATGTTCCGTCCTCTGATGGACTTTATCAGGGCAAATGTAAAGATTCTATTTTGCAACATTTATTTATAAACAAAAGTAAAAGTGTTCTTAGTTTAATTTTTTTTAAATTTAAGAATGTTCATAAATATACATCAGGTTATATGAAATGTCCAGGTAAATTATGGAGGATACTAAGTTATGTAATTTAATGACTAATAAACAAAAGTGAACAGATGTTGTTGGATTTATATATATATATAAATCCCCTTTATATTCTGACCCCTTGTTTGTCGGAAATGGAGAAGAGCACTTCCTGTAGTGAGGACTAAACAATAAAGTTGTAATTGTGCTTAGCTCCTTTGTCGCCTTCACTAATAACAAATATTAGGTTGGTGCAAAAAATAATGTCGTTTTCTCACGTAGTAACATATGTGAGAAAACGACATTATTTTTGCAACCAACCTAATAGATGACGTAACATGGTGGTAGCTCAGCTGTTTACTGAAACACGCCTCTACTCTTTGAAGAGACTACCAACCAGGCTGTTGGAGTTAACTCCTCCTTAATTTCCTAAATGTTCAAATTGTTCCTAGGGGATGCTCTCCCCACTCTATACTTGAAGAGACCATGCCTCGTCCTATTTTTCACTTCTCATATTTCAGCAAAACACTTCAAAAATGTACACTCGTGGAGATTTGCGTTTTTTCCTTTTGTGGGGAAACGCCATGAAAGGTACAAACACACACACACACGCACGCACGTACGAACATTCACTCATGCATTTATTTTCTGGGATCACAAACTTTACACAATTATTTGTTACATATACACATTAATTTTTTTGTAATTTGTATCCGTTTGTTTGTTAATACACATATAATTGTTTGTATATATAAATATATATATATATATATATATATATATATATACAGTGTAACCCGGATATAAGAGATGCGGATATAAGATAAACCCGGATATAAGAGACTTCTTATCCGGTCCCGAAAACTCTCTTATATGCGGGTTACACTGTATATATATACACAGTGTAACCCGGATATAAGAGAGATTGTATATGGTCCCAAATTAGAGCCTGTGTTAATGTATATAAAATAGACCAAACCCGAATATAAAGAGAAACCCGGATATAAGAGACCTTTTCTATGACCCGACAACTCTCTTATATGCGGGTTACACTGTATATATATATACAGTGTAACCCGGGTATAGGAGACCCGGATATAAGAGAGATTGTATATGGTTTCAAATTAGAGCCTGTGTTAATGTATATAAAATAGACCAAACCCGGATATAAGAAAAACCCGGATATAAGAGACTTCTTCTCCGGTCCCGGCAACTCTCTTATATCCGGGTTACACTGTATATGTATATATATATATATATATATATATATATATATATATCTTTAAATAAAGTGGACGTCATATCTAAGGCACCTTTCGGCCAACGCTTTGTCAAAGATATTCGTAGGCAACATTAGATATAAATGAATACAAAGACAACTTAATAAAGTGAATGAGGAGGGAAAGGTGAAACTCGACTAATATATATATATATATATATATATATGTGTGTGTGTGTGTGTGCGTGTGTGTGTGTCTGTGTGTGTGTGTATTGGTCTTGGTTGTTTTCGTTTACATTTCTTCTTTTCAGTAGACTCATCTTGAGCCCTCCATATTTGTAGTGGGCCCTATTTCAGGAAATACACGTGTTCATCTCACAACTGATACAAACACACGGCCCGCTACAACACAGTAAGCTGTTTTTACTTTTTATTGATACCTTGTTGTTATTTTGTTATGAACTGACGTGTCGGTACTGGTAACGTTAATTTCCCCACTACGAACTGTTCTCTCTCTATTTCTCACTCGGACTTTCTAAGAGGAAAATTTTTTTTGTCGTTTTATTCCTTTTCTACCTGATTCTTGTCCTCTCTCCCGTTATTTTTCGTCGAATCCTGTTGTGACCAAGTAATTGGTTAAGGAATAACAAAACAAGAGGTTGCAGATAAATCGTGTATTGAACAGTAAATACAGCAGAAGGATATTACACGACTTGGGAGCGTGTATCGGTTGACCAGTGTTCCGTCTATCAGTGTTATTTTCAGTGACTCCCACCACGAGGACACATGTGGCACAAGGCCGAGTTTAACGTCGGTCATCCAAGCCCGTAGGCTCGGCCAAAAAATCCCCGTAGAACCCACATAAACGGGTTCGAGTCTGTCTACCTCCCCGGACGAACCTCTGCCCTTCGGCACAGCCTTGTCCGGGTTCCTCTCTGCTCAAGGCAGAGAGTTCGACAGTAGCTGCGAGCAGTCACGTCCTCGGAAGAACAATCTATCACTGTTAATATTTAACAGCCCCCACCACGAGGGATGTATGTGGCACAAGGCCGAGTTTACCGTGGGTTCTCCGAGCCTGTAGGCTCGGCCAAAAATATTCCCTTAGAACCCGCATAATTGGGTTCAGGGTCTGTCTATCTCCCCGAACGAAACTTTGCCCCTCGGCAAAGCTTCGCCCAGTTTCCTCTCTGCCCAAGGCGGAGAGTTCGACAGGAGCTGCGAACAGTCACAGCCTCGGAAGAACAGTCTATCACTGTTCCCCCAAAGCTTACTTTTCCTACTACTTTATGGCAAGTGGAAGAGTCCATAATAGATTCATTAGAGGGAAGACACCACAACAATCCCTGTCTTGTTATCACAATGTCGGAGGAAGAAACAGTAGACGCTGTCCCCACAGGTATGTCTGGTTTTCATGTCAGAGTCCCCGAGCGTTTAAATTTTGGTAAAAACAAATTGGAGTCATAGAAACTATTCCACAGAAGATGTACGAACTGCTTTCAACTATCCGAGCTGGGTCGTCGACCCAGAGAAATACAAGTAGCAATACTGAAGAACTGCCTTTTACAATACTCGATTATGAGCGCACTGTCCAAGAAATATTAGATGTCTTTGAGGAATACTTAATAGGTATCACCAATGAGAGGCGTGAACGTTTCGTGTTTCGGAAAAAAAAAAGACGAAGGTGAATCATTTGACATTTTTATAGCAGTCTCAGATCCCTTTCACAGACATGTAATTTTTGTGACAAACGTCGGGACTCGCTGATGAAAGACCAAATCGTTACTGGCATACGGGACTACAACATCAGACAGGGCTTACTCAAAATACAAAGCATGATCCTGTTGTGGACCGTGTGGGTTAATGTGAGTTTGTATTAGAAACACGTGTATAACTCTTGGTAGAATATTAAAAGGTCCAACTACAAAAAAATGGCTGGACTCAAGTTAAGTCTAACTGAAGATGTAAAGAAGACAAACAAAACCGATATATATATATATATATATATATATATATATATATATATATATATATATATATATATATATATATATATATAACAAATACATGTATTAAACAAGACAATTTTACAATGGACATAGACAATAATATTTGTGTATATGACGGTTTGTTCCTTGGTAAATGTTCGTATTTTGGTTAATTTGCGCAAGTACGTGTATGTGTGTATAATGTTCATGGCCTCTCCCACAAATAGGAAGAGGCGGATCTTCTAAGAGAGCTTACATTGTAGTCGCTGAAATGAAGAAATGAAAAAGAGAATTTACCTCACCTCCATGCAAGGTGGGATGCGGCACGAGACCTGAACGAAAGAAAACGAGGCGAGAAGTCGCCCAGTATTTATAGTCTAGGGAGAATGACCCCTAGTGACAATTTGGGAATTAAGGAGGAGCTAACTCCGACAATCCTTTAACGGGGTATTAGCATGTGCGAGGCAGCAGAGAAGTACTCCGTCCATAGCTACTGAACAGGGGGTCGTAATATAAAGGGAGTCATCGATAGTGTCTACACGTAACATATCCATCCTGCAAGGGGAGAAAGAGGATTGCTTGTTTAATTTTTAATGGGGAGGGGGATTGTTTGAAAGATGAAGTGAGTATTGTCATTCAGTATATCTCGCAGGACTTTTTATGACTCGACCTGATTTTGTATCGAAATTAAAATAAAGGATGTTTTGAGTTAGAATTTATTTTTGAAACAAGACTCTCTGTGGTTTACAAAAAGCGGCAGAGTGGTTGATAGCGAGGTGATAAACAAAAGAGTCTTCTACAGACATTTCTTGATGGGGTGAGAGAACTGTCTAATTACATTGAACCAGGGGGTTAACTTCTTTGAAGTTGACAAGCTGAAAAACTCAACCTCACACGCAGTAATCAACTGCCTAAGAGGTCATTTTGCCAGGTATGGCATACCAGACACTCTTTCCTTTGATAATGGACCGCAATTATCATGTAACGCATTCTGGAAGTTCTCGAGAGATTAGGCATTTACACAAGGGACAATATCCTCAAGCAACAGTCAGGCTAATGGGACGGCAGAAGTTGGTCAAAATTGTGAAACGATTAATGCTGAAATGTAAGGCCTCAAGAAACGACCTACTACTAGGGATGTTAAACCTTTACAACACACCAACTGAAGCTCTCAGCAGCATCCAAACACGAAGATTTTTCGCTCGAAGTACTAAATCCATGATGCCAACTATAGAAACTATGCTAAAACCCAGTTATCCGTATTCATAGGAGGAGGCACAAAATCAAGAAAGAAGGAAATTGAGGCAACATAGCACACGCAAAGAACTCAGTCAACTTCAGTCGACAATGTTTGGCTCCAGCCAATGAGACTGTAGAGGACCCGTTGGATTTTGTGTATGTAGAAGTAGAACACATTTCCTGCTAGCCGGTCCAACTATATATGAAAGTTGGACTTGAATTCAATCCAAAGAAAACAAGGAAAAAAAAACACACACAGCCTTATACCAACTCGCAGATGTGATCGCTCACAGATAAAGCGTTTCCCAAAAGGTAGGAACACGCTAAAAACAATACACTCGCCACAACACACACACATAATATTCACCACACGCACACTGTCCATGTAACTGTCCATGTAACTTGTAACCTTGTGGAAATGGGAAAGAGCAATTCCTGTCATGATGACTAAACAATAAAGTTGTTATTGTTGCTAGCAACTTTGTCATCACTACTAATAACAAATGTATTACGTAACAAAAGACATGATCAGATGATTGCATTAAGACATGAAACAGAGAGACTTCAAGCAGTCTTGATTCCTATGTCCAAACACACAAGCGCGCACGCACAAACACACGCACACAGACACACACAACCACTCTCTCTCTCTATCTATCTATCTATCTATCTATCTATCTATCTATCTATCTCTCTCTCTATATATATATATATATATAAATATATATATATATATATATATATATATATATATATATATATATATATATATATATATATATATATATACAAATAAGTTTTATTAAACAACACAGGCAAGGTCTGTCTATTTAATGTTTTATATTGTGTTTCCTACCACCCATTAAGGTGTTTTACATCAGTATTAAAAATGTTAAACTATCCAAAGTTCATTTTCCTATCTTCGAGTACTTTTAGCTATTATCACGAATTGTCAGCATGTTAAGATATATTCTACATTTTTTTCATCCTGAACATCTCAGTTGAAGGCCGGAAAAACAACATAAAAATATTGAATAGAGAGACTTTATTGATGTTATTTAATAAAACTTGTTTAGGTGAATTTTTTGCTGGCTAAATACACCTCTGTATGTATGTATGTATGTATGTATCTATCTATCTATCTATCTATCTATCTATATATATATATATATATATATATATATATATATATATATATATATATATATATATACGTACATATGCACCTAATAAAATACACATAATATAAATATAAATATATATATATATATATATATATATATATAGACACACACACACACACACACACATATATATATATATATATATATATATATATATATATATATATATATATATATATATATATATATATATAATGTATTATGAAATGTACCTAGTCCGACAATTGTTTTAATATATTTTCTGTTTATTCGTTATTTTTATCGATGAAAATATTTAAGAAAATGCACTGTTTATAATAAACAGTATTAACTACATTTGCTGGCCTGAATTCAGAGAAATTCAGTTTGACCGTTTAAAATGACATTACCGCTAAGTGATTTGGAATTGATTCCAGCAGGCTTAGAATCTCTGAACTTGGTAAACACGCAATTGTAATAACACGCAAAACTAGTAACCTTAATAACAACTGTAGAAACATTTGAAAATATTTGGATAGATACAATAAATTGTCGGATACAATAAATGGGTGGATACAATAAAAGAGACTTGGAAAGTGATTTCTAACAGGAAACAACCAAATCAGAAAAAAATCAAATATTGGGCAGGCAAATTTTGTTGTTATGAATAAAACTTGCTTAACACATACGCATATATATATATATATATATATATATATATATATATATATATATATATATATATATATATATATATGTGTGTGTGTGTGTGTGTGTGTGTGCACGCGCGTGTATGTGTGTGTGCACGTGTGTGTGTATGAAATCCTCAGCCAGACCCGATGGTCAGGAGATGTTGCGAGAATGTGAGACAACATGATTCTCCAAAAAAAAAAAAATTGTATGAGGAACTACAGACAGCAAAGCGTCCATAAGCCGAAGAAGAGTTTTAAAGGTAGTCCGAAGGATAATCTGAGTGCATTGCCCATCAATGTGCAGCATTAGGAAGAAGTGGCTTTAATTCGTGCAAAGTCGAATCACCTTGTTAGGGAAGGATGCAACATCTTTAAGGATGAAAGTCTTAGGCATGCTGAAATCAAGCGTGATCTACGAAGAGGTACTCACTCTGATTTGCCAGCTAATATGGAAATTACGATCATGGAAATTCGGTGTGTGTGTATACAAGCGTTGTTGTCGAGTGCACGTTATGGAAATTATCTGAAAGGCAATCATAAAAAAAGCAAACCGTCTATATAATTCCGCCTCATCATCCTGCTCTTTGTGTTGCTTGCAACAAGGTTTGCAATCATCTGAAATGGAGAGGCACACACGAGAGTTGTATGGCATGCAGATCTAATTAGCCGATCAAGGATATAGAATTTATCTGTCATATATGGCTGATACCTATGAACTCGAATGCTGGCCTCAAGTCAAGTTAGGGGCGAATGGCACTGAAACGAGACGAAAGCCATCACAAATGATGCGAGGTGTGACAGAGCGGACCTCATATAAATAAGATGTGGCAATCACCATGTGTAAAATAGAATGTTTGATGATGTAAACAGATAGATATTCAAATAATGTTTGAAAAAGAATAAAGATTTATTGATGATTGAAATTGTTCAAGTAGATATAGAAATCAATCAAAATTTATTGGGTATGAAAAAAGTAAGGATAAAATTACTTTCACGGTTTAACAATAAGCAATAATCTCGAAACACAATTACATACTCGTATACAGAGTCGTAATAATATATGATCACACTATATTTTCTACCCAATAACAGAAAATATTTACAAACATGCCGATAAGATTCCATAGTACAACACCCACCGTTTAAATCAAAGTGTCTATTGGTTAGAAATTAACATCACAATGTGAAATATTTAACCAATTAGAAAAAATTAAAAGCCTATTTTTCTTGAGCCTACTTTTTGGATTCATTTCTTATAAAGACTCACAGATTTCAATTTTCAACAAAAAGATGCAACAATCTCCAATCCATTCAAGCACAAGAGAAGACGGGGCTTCTTAGTGGTTTCCTTCTCCCCAGTGCATGCTAAAAGAAACTTGTGCCGGCAACTTCAAATAAATCATCTCAAACAATAAAAGCTCGAACGGTCAGTGAATCTTCTAAACCCTAGCTTTTTCTGTGTACCAACTACCCCAAAACTAAATCAACTCATGACTATTTCAATACTTATAGAGGCACGGTGGAGTAATGATACTGCTACAGCTTGGATTGAGGAATCGGAAAGCCGAGTTCGAATTCCAGTCGAATTCGTTACGTTCACTTACGTGCTAATATCCTTAAGTAATGTATGAATCTTCTTCTTCTCCAGATATGGGTAAATAGCAGGAAAGACCGGGTTCTATAGCCTTGGATGGCAACTGGTCTACCTCAGAAAGAAATGGCAACCTACTGTGGGAAAAAAATCTCCCTTGTCAATAATGTATCGAAAGATACATGATCGCCTAAGCGTATATCACGCATATCATATAACTGACTGACTAATTCTTTTGAATTCATGTACATACGTTTGTAATTAAAAATTATTTATCTAACAGGCATGAGACCATGTTTTCTTTATTTTTATTTTATTATTGTTTGGAATTTTGACGTTCGGATTATTTTTTTATATAAACCTTGATGGCAGAATTTCCTACGTTGTCACAAATTGTTTGTCTTCATTTGCCAATGGGGAAAGTCATTTAACTGAAATTCGTCAAAGCTTGGACAACTCTTCTATTGAACAATGAAAAGAAATGAAATTTATTTCAGTTAATTATTGTAACGCTACAGAAAATGGCTTATCTCCGGGACGAAAACGGACTCGGGCGTGTCTTGCAGGTAAAATATTTTCCAAGTAGAAAAATGATGACTTTACGAGTAGTATATTTAAAACAGATAGATCTTGGAATCGGATAGACTTTCGTGAAAATATTTTTTAACCTATGCAAATTTGAACTATCATTTAATTTATAAAAGGTGCTTAAAGAGGTGACAGACAGAAGTGCAACTGCTGTAGCGAACAGGAGACGTGTGTTGCTTGGGCACCTCGGCGTGGTGTAATGGTTAGCAAGCTTGTCTCGCTAAAACAGTTACGACTGAGTAGTAAGTTCGATTCTCACTGGGTACCTCATACTTTCGGCCTTGTGCCACATCTAAGCTACGCTTAGAAAATCAAGGGCACCTCGGCGTGATGTAATGGTTAGCAAGCTTGTCTTGCTAGATCAGTTGCTACTGAAAAGTGAGTGATGTGGGCCCAAAGTCGGGACCACGGAAGGAAAACACGGAGTACAGATTAGAGGTAAGAAAGATATATTAAACAAAAAGGTTACAAAGATAGTGTAAGCGGAGCTTACTGTGTGCTAGTGACCAATATTGGTAATCGTACGCGGCTGGTACTACGGTATTAGAATACTCTCTCTCCTCTTCTTCTTCTTCTCTCTCCTAGAGTGTAATGTCGCATACTTTATATAGTCCTGGAAGAGTCCATGTTGTAGGTATGTTACGGTCTCACAATAGTGAGTTCGATCCTCACTGGATGCCCCATACTTTCGGGCTTGTGCCACATCTAAGCTACGTTTGGAAAATCTCGACATGTGTTGCTGGATTGTTTGACTTACGCTATTCTCTTAGTTGGAGGAAACGGATTTGGAAAAATGATTACAAGCTAGAAGAAACTGACTACATTTATTTTAATGAAGAGAATTGAAACTTTTCCTTCCTTTGAATATTTTCTTAGCGTTAACAAAAATGATTTGTACAGGGTGTAACAGAAATACATTCCACATATACCTCACAGAAATACCTCTCACATAATGGTAAGGCATTAGTGGAAGTAGTGTCTTCATCTAGCTACTGTCTTACGATTTTGGGGAGGTATTTCTGGAAGGTATATGTGGGCGGTATTCTATAATACCCTGTATAAATGCATCAGGATAAAACAGCAATAACTTTAATAAAATTTAAAAGTTATTCGAACAATTTAACATTCATTTTCTATTCTTTTTCCCAGCATAATGTCCATCCATTCTCCAGCCTTCTTCAGGTGTACAGCTTGTAATAAAAGAGAGATTTTTCGAATCAATAGAAAATCAAAAAAGAAACAATTCAATACCTAATTATGTATATAGGTGATATAGAGAAGGTGATTATCTCCCTTTGATGGAAATAAGTCATATGAACCACTTAGTTACGTCACTTCTTACAGTGGCGAGAGCGGCAGTCAATTTCAGTCGGTTTATAGTAGCCAAACCGAGAAGATACTTTCTTTAGCCTGGGCACCGCATGGCCTGGGCAGAGGCTAAATCTGCCTCCTCTGAAGCTTATAAATACATGGTACCGTTTCTGTTTGGAAATATATCTTTCCTAGACATAGAAAAAAAGTCCAGCTTTCAGTTCTCAATTTGGGAAAACCCAAAACCCTCTGTTTCCCGTTCGTAGAATATGTCCTCATCTGGGACATAGTAGATGAATCTGGCTCGCTTGAATCTTCTACAGGAAACTGAAGAATTTCTATATGTAATACCCTTCCTTTTTGTTTCTCATCGCATACTGCTCAGTGTGTAGATATATATGATATATTATTTTCTCAACATGGGACACGTATACACACATACACACACACATATATATATATATAGTTTTATGTATCTCTTAGTGGTATAAGAGTCTCTCTGAGAACAAAGCATTTTTGTCTTTCATTTTCTTTACGGTGTTATTATATCACGGATATAATAATGCTCATAATGGGAGAAGTACAAATGGAAGAATAAACCTTTATTCCTTAGACCGATCCTGATATATGTAAACAAGAGATTCGCCCTTCTTTCTGGACTATATCAGTCATACAAATTCCATACATGAAACACACTTGAGCGATCATGTCTTTCGATTCATGACTAGACATAAGATTTTTACCACAGTAGGTTGCCATTTCTTCCTGCAGTAGATTGGTGGCTACCTAAGGGCATAGGATCCAGTCTGCTATTTAATCCATAGCTGGAGGGACAAGATATGGATTCATACCTCTCCTAAGTGTATTTACCCCTAAGTGTATGTAACAAACCTGACTGCAATTTGAACTCAGCACCCCTACTTCTCAATCCAAGCTGTTATACATTGCACCACAACATACATACGATACTATGTTGAATTGCACACTTAACTAAAATCAGGAATATGGTTTAGTGTAAATGTTGCGATAGCAACAAAATCTATATAAAAGAAAGTTCCACATCCGAAACAAATCTTGAAATAATAAGGAATCTTTTAAAGATTGCAAACAGTAACTCTGATATTTGTTTCGTTTCGAAGTTTAAATACCATTACTCATGTGCGAACTGATGTCAGTTTGAAGATATCAACTCATATAAATGCAAGAGCCAATGTCCCATCGGATGTTGGATGTCAAATACTGCAGTTGCACGGGTGTAATACGATCGTTCAATGCCAAGCCCGATTCATCAATAATTCTTTTTTCCTTTCATTTCCACTACTGTTCAAACAAGTTGTTGACACGGGGATTTAATAAAACAATATCTGTGTTGTTTTGTTTTGTGTGTGTATGTGTGTGTGTTTTTAATGACTGCTTTTGGTTATTAGGTTATGAATCCACCGATGCCTTATTTGCTAATATTACAATGTGCAATGATAATATTGACATATATGAAGTTGACGCTATTGTAAAATGATTTGACATTATCAGGATATGTCATGTGTAACTCATCAATTACCATTCCAGTTTTCTACTATAACCTCCATTTAACATCGCTGATATCATCATATGTTATGCCGTGGATGGAACCAGATTCAAGACAGAAACTTGGCTCCGGGTAGACGTGTTTATTTGCAGGAGACGGCCATTACAAGAACTGGTGGCGACCGGAAGTGGGTTTCTAAAAGGGGCAGAACTACCCAGAAATATCAGAGAGGTAGAGGAAACGTTTAGTTGAGTTTATGCATGAGACAGTGGACTAATGCAACAGCTGCGATATCTGTTAGTCGATAGAACATGCATAAATTGTCTTATAAGAGGTTGTATTTGAAGAGGAAGCTACCGTGCTTTTATGTCAGGTTTTATGAATTCAGAAATCCAGATGTTAATGGAGTAACAAATTTATAAAGGATGCTACATTACTTTTATTAAATATAGAATAGGCTGTGCAAAGAGTAGTTTCAACCAACATTGAAAATTGCTATAATGCCAAAACATTAAAATTGCTATAAAGCCAAAACATTAACCTTAACTATGGTACTGGAACAAGCTAGCCAGGTGGATGAAATAAAAGGTTCGGTTCGAAATTCCAGTCACCTGAGGAAGGCGGGAGCGTACAATGTCCTAAATATGGCAACAAAGATGCGGACAACAGTCCGAACAATGTAAATAGTGTCAATAAGGAATTCATTGTAACTTATATGGTTGTCTGAAGTTAAGATTGTTCATAAAGGTTCGGTTCGAAATTCCAGTCACCTGAAGAAGGCCGGAGCGTACAACGGCCTAAACGTCCTGAATATGGCAACAAAGATGAGGACAACAGTTTGAACAATGTAAATAGTGTAAATAAGGAATTCATTGTAACTTATATGGTTGTCTGAAGTTAAGATTGTTCATAAAGGTTCGGTTCGAAATTCCAGTCACCTGAAGAAGGCCGGAGCGTACAACGGCCTAAACGTCCTGAATATGGCAACAAAGATGAGGACAACAGTTTGAACAATGTAAATAGTGTAAATAAGGAATTCATTGTAACTTATATGGTTGTCTGAAGTTAAGATTGTTCATAAAGGTTCGGTTCGAAATTCCAGTCACCTGAAGAAGGCCGGAGCGTACAACGGCCTAAACGTCCTGAATATGGCAACAAAGATGAGGACAACAGTTTGAACAATGTAAATAGTGTAAATAAGGAATTCATTGTAACTTATATGGTTGTCTGAAGTTAAGATTGTTCATAAAGGTTCGGTTCGAAATTCCAGTCACCTGAAGAAGGCCGGAGCGTACAACAGCCTAAACGTCCTGAATATGGCAACAAAGATGAGGACAACAGTTTGAACAATGTAAATAGTGTAAATAAGGAATTCATTGTAACTTATATGGTTGTCTGAAGTTAAGATTGTTCATAATGCGTTTGACTGCTCATTAGTGAGAAGAAAATTCTTAATTGAATTTCATTGTGGCTTGTGCAGATAAAACATGATAAATAGGATGTTGTAATGTGGTAATTTTATAGAATTATCAGAAATCAATTTCTATTTTTGAATGTGTAATGTTTAATGTTGAGTTAATGAGTAACTTTGAGCTGAGCTAATGTTTTGCTGATTCAATTGAGTTACTGGATTCGTGGTGTTGGCATCATTAGTTGTGTTAAGTTCTCACTCGAACAACTAAATTTATTAATTCTTTAAAAATTTAGGATGTAGGCGATCATAGCTTTCCATATCTCCCTTTTCTTTATTATCAGTAAATTGCCATGTCATTTCAAGAGAAAATGGGAAAGAATTCCGATTGCTTCCTCAAGGGTTTTGAATTCAGAGTTTTCCTTATATTAAGTTGCAAATCAACGTTATAGAGTATAGGAAATAAAAAATGTTGATCTCAGTCTTTAGGAATGACTGTAAAGCAGATTCCGCTCCCAATTTTATAGCCAGAAGCACACAAATGCATGCTGGGATTTTTTCCTAGACAATAAAATAGGCCGTTTCCCGGTTTCATCTGACTCAGTCCTGGTCTGTTGTGTCTTGAAGTCAGAACACAACGCTCGCTTGTCCAAACTTGCTTTTGTGTCTCAACTCCAAGTCTTAGAACTTTTTGCCATATTACTGTTGCTTTGCCTTATTACTGTTAATTTGCCTTGCATATATTGTTTGCTTGCTTTATATTGTGTGTGTGTGTTGTTTTTTTTTTTTTTTGCCCGGTTCTTTTTTTTTCTTTTTATTGTTATTCCTTATTGTAAACTTTGTCAATTCTGTTTGTTGAACAGTTCTGTTACTTATTTTGCATCTGACCATGGTTACTACTCCGCAAACCATATTATCAACAGAATTACATACCCACATACATATGTGGAGGAATTCACCACATTAATTCAACTTTGATAAGAAAACAGGACTCACGCAAGAAGAATAACCACAAGACATTGTTGTACATAAAATATATGTATATTAAACAGACCACATTCTAGCCCTCCACTGGCTTAAGTCTGCCAGGTATGTCATGCGTTGCTTTCCCTTGTGTCTCTTTCCCTTTATTCGACCTGTGAGTATCAGATTCTCCAGGCCCTCCTTTCTCATTACGAGGTCCAGAATATAAGCTTTCTCTCTGTTTGCATTCTCTCCAAAACGTCATCGTTGCTCACATACTCGGTCCATGATATCCTCAGCATCCTTCTATAGAACCACATCTCCATCGACTCGTGTCTCTTCTTCATCTTTGAGGAGACCGTCCAACATTCGCTGCCGTAAAGGAGGACAAATGTCACGTAGCAGCTCATTACTCTTTTCTTTGTTACCAAAGGAATCCTCCTGTCTCGTAATACTCAGCCTAGCTTTTGGAATGGGTCTTTGGCCATATCAATACGTCTTTGGACCTGAGCGCCGTACTTACCGTCCTCCGTCAAAACACTTCCCAAATATTTAAACTTCCGCAACTATACAATGGCGTATTGTGGTTGATTCTGATAATTATATGTGGTTCGTTGGAAATCAGTGTTAACTTAATGAGTAACTTTGAGATGATGTTTTGCTGATTCATTTGAGTGATTGGAATCAGTGATTGTTGGTGTGTTAATTATAGGTCTCAAAGTTTAAGTAACATTGTTGACATTACAATAATCTTGTCTGTTTATACAGACTTTCAAAGGTTCTTGAGAACTCGTAGAAGTTTGGAACTATGACATATAAAATATAGGAAATAATAAAATTGGCAACATGATTTAAAATATCAAGAGATTTATTTGATAAAAGATAAAATGGCCATTCATAGAAATTTAGTTTCAAATGTATTAGAGAAATAATTATTAATGAGTATAATTTATTTGTAATGAGAAGAATATTTTGTTGAATATCATTTGATGGTTTGGTTTGTTTTGTTTTACGGCACATCAACCTCAATGGGTCATATAATGTCGACAACTATCTTTTTTTGTTTTTTGGTAATATTTTTTTTGTCAAAAATTTATTTCTGTTCTATAGCTGGTAATATTATTTTTCCAAAACGTATAGCTGATAATATTATTTTTCAAAAACGTATAGCCAGCAACACTATTCTTTCAGAAAAAAAAAAAAGAAAAAAAAGAAAAGAAAATACGTATAGCTTGTATTATTTTTTCAAAAACGTATTATCAGGGGCCTTGCTGTTGAATGTAGTTTATCGTCATACCCAGAACAAATATCATTTGATTTTGTACAAATAATGAATATACTATGATCAAGTCATCCCAATTGGAGAGCATGACCATAATGACTGGCGATGGGACAGATCGCAAAAAAAGTTGTTTTTTGTCTTTCCATGCAACATTGCTGTAAAAATGATGAATGCAATCTTAACAAGAATTTGAACTCGCGTCAAGTTGAAATCAGTAACGCCATCTTGTGTTGTAATTGTGATGGAAATGTTCTGTTTTTAAGTCTTATTAATAATTAATGCCGAATTTTATGGTGGGTATTAATGGATCTGTTGATTCGAATGAGTGCTTGGATTCATGGTACCAGTGTGTTTAATTATTGGTTTAACAGTTTAAGTGGTTTTGCTGACATTACAATAGAGCTACAGACTTTATCTTGTTTGTGTGTCAAGGCTTGTAAAGGCTCTTGAGAAATCGTAGAAGTTTTGAACTTTGACATATAAAGTATAGGAAATAATAAAATTGAATTGGCAACATAATTTACATTATCAAGAGAATTATTCGTCTACAGGTGAAATAGTCGTTTATATAGAATTTTTAAATTGTATTAATGAGAAAATGAAAAGTTAGATATCATTAGATATTGTATAGATGATGAATATGCTGTCATCGTCTCAAACCAGTGGAGACCGTGGTCATAATGACGGGGGATAGGACAGAACTGAAAGGAATTTGATTTTTGAATTTTCATAAAACTTTACTTTAAAATGGTTGATCAACAAGAATTTGAAATCGCGTCACTGATTCCCTCTTCGAGTTGAAATCTGTAACGTCATCTCGTGATTCTACAAGTTGTAGTTGTGATGGAAAATTTCTGATGTCCTCCAGTCTTATTAATAATTAATACCGAATTCTTTGGTGGGTATTAATGGATCAATGTTCGGCTGATTCGAATGAGTGATTCATGATTCATATTTTTAAAGTGAGGTCCAAGCAGTGGTTTGCGGAAAGAAGCTGCTCGAATGGAACTTACTTCTCATCTACAGAATACGAAGAGAATGGGTGTTGTTCGCTACAATGTGTGTAGCTACATTGCTGATCTTAGTCGTGAATTTTAGGAAAGGTGGAACTAAGGAATATAGGTAATCTGAGAACTTTCTATGAAAATAGTAATAAAGCAGTAAGAAACTTGCGATGTGAGAGCGAGGTTGTAGGGTGGAAAATAATTTGTCACTCACAAGGCCACGGAGGCGCTTTCGGACTCTACTGAGACTGGAAAATAAGAACTGGGCAGCCCTTACCCAAATATGGCAGCAGTACTCCATTTTAGATCTGATCTGGCTCTTGTTATATAGAGGATAGCACGAGAAGTCAGTTACCTACGGGATTAGTACAGAGAACCGACAATTTTTCCAGCACCTTTAGCGATGAATCATATGTCCGCATTCCATTTGAGGGCTGGGTCGAGTTTAAGACCCAATAGACGTTCAGGCCCTGGACATCCCTAAGGGGACATCTATTCATCATGATTGGTGATAGTTCAGGGTCCGATGGGGGATGAGGGAATGTTACTTGATTGGCTTTCGAAGTATTAAATGTAACCAGATAACTTTCTCCCACTTAGATGCTAGAACTAGATCAGAGGAGAAATCATTTGCCAATCTCGGGAAGGTTAATTTGTTTAAGTTGCTTGTTGACAATCCAATAGTGCTATCTTGTCTGTTTGTCAGAACTTACAAAGGATCTTGAGAAATCGTAGAAGTTTGAAACTATGGCAGATAAAGTATAGGGAATAATAAAATTGAATTAGTAACATTTTATGGTGGATATTAATGGATCAATGTTCTGTTGATTCAAATGAGTGAATGGATTCAGGGTTCCAGTGTGTTTAATTATTGATCTAATTGTTTAAGTTGCTTTGTTGACATCGCAATAGAGCTGCAGAGTTTATCTTGTTTGTTTATAAAGACTTGCAAAAGCACTTGAGAAATCGTAGAAGTTTTGAACTATGGCATATAATGTATAGGAAATAATAAAATTGAATTAGCAGTGAACTTTATGATAATAAGGGACTTATTTTATCTCATATCTATAGTGATTGTGTGTCTGCTGGTTTTCTCTTAACTCTGTTTGGAGCTAATTTAATTGAATAGATAACTGCTGCTGAAAATAAGAAATTTTTCCACGTGTACACTGAAAATGTGCAAGAACTGCTTAATTCGAATATAAAAGAAACAAAAAAGATCTTCTTTGACTCGATGAGAAATGTACATTTGAAAAAAAAAACTGAAGACACAGATGCTAAAACATGAAAAGCACTCAAAAAGAAATTGTAAAAGCTGTCTAAGATTTTATGTAAATTCTGAACTTAAATGCTATCTGCATCTTCTACAATGAGACGGTCTTATGACCACATCACATTGAAACACCGCTTCCCGTGCCATCCCTGAAGCTAGGCAACGTCAAGCCTGGTCAGTGCCTGGTCAGTGCCTGGTCAGTGCATGGTCAGGCTTTGAATTGTTAATTGGAGAACCGAGTTCCAGTCGGGTTCATTATATTCACTTACGCTCAAATACCCTTAGAAAAGGTATAGAGCCAACGTTCCTCTCCCCCAGTTATGGGTTAATTAGTAAGATTTGCATTTATCTCATAAACGATTCTTACACATTAGAAATATTTTCTAGCTTTAAATAGCCTACAAAAGTTGATAAGCCATAGAAAATGAATGAATGAATCAATCAAATACTGATTAGCTAGACAGGCATGGCATTTAGATTAATATACATTCTCTGGAATATAAATATATAGAAACTGCCATTACCAAAAATGAGGGAACAAATTATGTATTGATTGTAATATAGAATTGATTCGCCATTTTATATCCACATTATAATTTCTTGTTTGTTTATCAAATTCTGATTAGGTATGAGTCCACCTCATCTCTCCCAGCTATGGGTTAACTAGTAATACTTGTATCACTACAATCATTATTAAAAAATCAGAAATACTCTGGAATATACATATACAGAAACTACCATCGCCAAAAATGAGGGATCAGTTTATGTATTGATTGTAATATAGAATTGATTCCCCATTTTATATCCAGATTATAATTTCTTGTTTGTTTACCAAATTTTGCTTAGATATGAATCCACCTCTTCTGCCCCGGCTATGGGTTAATTAGTAAAACTTGTATTACTAAAATCATTATTATCAAAAAAATGAAATTATTAAATTATTATAATCTTAAAATATTTGGCTTTAAATAACCTGTAAAGAGTTGATAAACCTTAGAAAAATAATGAAAACTATAAGACATAAGAACAAATGGATGAAAAGTGGAAATAGATCGAAGAGAAAAGCAATTGAAAGAATTGATACAACAGACTACCATCAGAGGAAGCCTATAGAAATTAAGAATTGAATTAGTTTGTGTTAAAAAAAAAAAAAAAAACTTTGTGCAATATTTTATAGAGCTTGAACCTCAGTTCAAGGTCATAAAATATAAATCTCGTGATTATCAGACGCGGGCGTCATAGAAAGTACATTACTTGGTTTTTACAACACTTTAATCAGAAGTGAGATAAAGCAAATATATATTTGCCTCTCAAAAGTCTGACTCATTGGATTCACGCGTTCAGTCTGTTACCATCGTTGTACCGTTAGTCACCAAGATGTCACCAAAACTTTTTAGAGTCTTATCTAAAAGGTATTAACATTTTATAATTGTTTTACTACCATGCAATCGGATCTCTTTCTGATTCATTCTGCATGCCGGCCGGATATGAACGCATGAAGGCAGAGAACAAAATAAAAAAAGTCGTTTTCTGTGCATAGGACCCAGAAATGAAAGCGACACTTGCCAATCGCGAACGTTCCTGCTGGAAAAGGAGATGCCCCTAGGGAAAATCAGATCTGCTTAAAAGCAGGTCGGCATTAACGGCCACATAACATTGCTGCCGCCATGGCCGCTCCAATCAACATGACCTTTCATGCACTGAAATAACAGATTCCAGCCTCGACATCACCCAGCTTCAAGCCTTCCTCGTCATTAACGCTATCACCTCGTCAAACCTGAATCACTGCAGCGGTCGACTATCCAGCTTCGACACCGCCAAGCTCCAGACGCTAACCGTCGTGATTGATGACATCTAGATGTCGACACCACCCATCTGCAAGCCTTCTCCGTCGCCAACGCCCTCACCTCAGCAAACCCGACTCACTACAGCTGCCGATTATCCAGCTTCGGCACTGCCAGGCGCCAAACGCCAAATGTCACGACTGATAACATCTCAACATCGTCACCACCCAATTACAATCTTTCCTCGTCGCCAACGCCGTCACTTCAGCAAATCCAACTTCGCAAGCAAGCGAATCCGACTCCGCAAGCAAGCGACTCCAAGCCCGCAATTAGCGACTCCGACTCCGCAGTAAGCGACTGCGACTCTGCAAACAAGTGACTTTGATTCCGCAATCGTGTAACTGACTCGGGCTACCACCATTTCGTGGAAAACCGGCCAACCACCGGCCAACCACCGGCCAACCACCTCGATATCTTTGCAACCCACTACTGTCTCTTCAGCATACCCAACTCGCTACAGGTATTCCCTTTGCAGTCGTCACCACATCATTTTCATAGTACAGCCCTATCATCTATACCAGCCTTCGTCCCTAAGAAAGCAACGCACCTTACCACGAATCGACCCACATCCGTGACCTCGATCGATCAACACGTGCGAACGACCCGTGAACTCGGTCAAACCAATACAAGAAATAGGTCAACTCCTGGCACTACCCTTACAACTGATCGCCATCCTGATGATCAGTATCAGAAATTGACATTTCACCAATTTTCCGGTAAGATCTGTAAGACACCCTATATATTAAACAAATCTACATTGTTCAAAAACCTAATCCCCGTTATTCCTTTCCTTTCGCAAGGAAACGCTTATTGTAAAATAATGATCTTCCTCACACACACATACACATATTCAATTCTCATTCTATATTCAACGCTCACGATTGGCAATTGCAAAATCCTGACTGGTAAAAACTTACAAACAAATTTGTTTGATGTTTATTTCACATTATTATTTTCTGTCTTTTATTTCAATTTTATTGCTGTTTTTTCATAACTGCTGATGAATCCCCAAATAACTTTCTCTAGCAGTTTCGTTTTATGACAAATACTTTTTGATGTTTTAATGTTGACAGTAGACTGGCCGTCGTATACTCCTTATACTGTGAGAGAATGAAAATGAACTAATGAATAACATAATAAATAAAATAATAATAAAAAGTAAATCATTTCATTTTCCCATAATGCAAAAGGAAATCAAAAAGGATTTCCGGTCACCTTCACGTCTTTAACCTGCGTTCGTCATTAAACATTGGCCATGAATTTTCTAATCAAGTCGCAAGAGTTGCTCCTCGAGGTTGAATGTCGGTGGAACGCAATAAACGAAAATAAAGACGTGAAGGTGACCGGAAATCCGTTTTGATTTCCTTTTGCATTATGGGAAAATGAATTATTTTTTTTATTATTAAAGCAGACAGCAGAAGTCAAACACAACTGCTTCACAATACGAATACCACATGTTAACAGTCATACTTGCTTTACACACATTACAAATCAGGAGGAAAGATTTTATCAGTGTTAAAAATGGATTCAACAATCACTGAGAGATTAGAAATAGTGTACAATGTAAATTGTTAATGATTTTACCATGGAAATGCATTGCAAATAGATTGTGACTAGTCAGGAACAAATATAAGTACTACTGACAAGATAGGGCTATTTTAATTAGTTTACTCATACTGTAAAAAACAAAACAATTACACATTTTAAGTCATTTCTATTATTAGATTATCTTTTTGTCTGCTGATTAATCCTCAAATGACTTTTTTCTATCTGTTTCGTCTTATGTCAAATCCTTCTCAGTATATAACGGCCATATATTCCCTTCAATGTTGATGGTAGGATGGCTTAAATGGTCACTGATGTAGCCTCTGTAGTATGGTGAAACGACCGCACTTTCGTTCCAAGCACCGCTACAAGCAAAGAAATTCAGTTACATTACTGTTATGATGTTGATTTGGGGTTAGTAGAGACAAACGCCAAATAACACGTAACAATAAAAAGGGTTTTAATAGGCTGGTAAAAAAGGTACAGAAATCGCCTGAGTAGTCAATAACTAGCTCAGCTAAGAACTTCTCTGTCTCTCGGTCTGGTATTTATCAATCCACCCACGAGGACCGAATGTGGCACAAGGCCAGTTTAATGTGGGTATCCCCGAGCCCGTAGGCTCGGCCAAAAGTATGGCCTTTCTGAACCCGCCTAGACGGGTTCAGGCCCTGTCAACCTCCCCGGACGAAAACTTGCCCTTCGGCAAAGCCTCGTCCGGGTTCCCCTCTGCTAATGCAGAGAGTTCGACAGTCGCCGAGAGTCTGTCTCTCGGTCTTTTTCATGTCAATTGACATGTCACTATTTAAAGTCTTTGTTCACAGACGCAGACAATTTCATCTTCAAGAGGGGGGGTAGGTTTCCGACACAACAATTACGAACCATTTTATTATTTTGCTATTTATTCTTTCAACATTTCTGTTTTTTTTCCGCAATCTGAAATTTCCCATATTTGAGTACTTTCGGTTAACATCAAATTGTCTATTATTATATTTAGTTATACAAGGCTATGTGTCAACAATCATATATTGTCACTGCAAGGGTGAATAATTTAATGATTGAAAAAGTTAGAAACAACAACCTAGCTTACGGCCACATTACGTTGAGATATCGGTTACTGTACGATCACTGAAGTTAAGTAACGTCGAGACTGGTCAGTATCTAAATGAGTGAACTTTTGCAAAAAAAAAAAAACAGATGCTGTAAGCTTTGATGTCCGGCTGATGTAATGAACAATGTCTCAGAATTGTTAATCGGATAACCAATATCCACCGAGTTCGTTATATTCACTTAATCGCAAATACCCTTGGGAAATATATAAATCCATTTCTTCTCCCCAGCTATGGGTTAATTAGTAAGACGTATATCACTAAATCAATATTATCTAAAAAAAAAAAAAAAAAAAAATTTCTTACATTCTAAAAATATTTTCTGGCTTTAAATAACTTACAAAGGCTTCATAAGCCGTAAACAAAGAATCATTCAATCAAGCAACTAAGAAGACAACAGTATGGAAATTATAATGATAATATTAACCGTTTCCCTACAATTGACCGAGCAGCTAGTAGAAAATCTTTATATAAAATCTTTTTTCAAATACTGAAAGCCACCACAAGATCAAGATGAGTATTTTAAAACCTAAATTGCTGTAAGATACTTGAGGGCTTAGAAGCTTAGTAACATGAAAGTGAGCTGACATGTGCCTTGAGATTTTAGTAGCAAATTAAGTGAGGGAAATCATATATACGTAGCAACAGCAAACAGAAAATGGACAAAAGCTTGTAAAATATAAAGAAGAATAAATGCTACAGTCAACTCTAAGTATTTATTTAACACTAGGATGGCCGCGGTCTCGTTTTCGATACCTTCAAATTTTCAACAAATTACTATGGAATAACTAGTTTTGGTTCGATGCTGAAGCTTATGAACAATTATTGAATTTTAGCAAAGATGCTTAACAGACTTAATTCTTTAAAAAATATTCAGTGGAATAGCTGATATTTGAGGTTTTACCTTGAATGGCCGAGGTGTCGTTTTTGATACCTAGGCTATTTATAGGGTAAATGCATTGAAAATTTTCTCACAAGCAATAATACTTGTGTTTATGTCCCCTAGCTATCTATTTATCTATCTATCTATACACAAACACACATAATTAATAAGTGTGTGTATAAATATAATATATATATATATATATATATATATATATATATATATATATATATATATATATATATATATATATATATATAATTATTTATATATTATATGCGTGGTACTTATTAGGAAGCGCTCAATATCAGAAGTTTGTCTGACGATCGCAAAAGCGTGAAACCTAGGATCACAAACTCACATTAATCCAACCATATATATATATATATATATATATATATATATATATATATATATATATATATATATATATAATCACGTTCTTTCAGTATGAGGTATACTAATATTTGTGAATTTCTTTTCAGACTTGTTATTCTTGACTTGAATATTGATTATATTAAAGATGGCTGCTTCACGGCGTAATATAAAGATGTCAGAAGAACTGGCCATCCTAGTGTTAAAATGATAATGTGTTTGAGAATTAAAAATTTCAAAGAAAAAATCATTATCTTTATCAATAAAATATAAGAACATTTTATAAAAAAAAATGTTTTTAAATAAAAAAAAATATTTGAAGCATCTTTTTAAAACAGACTACAGTGTAACCTGGATTTAAGAGACCCGGATATAAGAGAAACCCGGATATAAGATATATTTTCTCTGGTCCCAAATTAGAGCTATACTTACCTAAACAAAATATTCCAAACCCGGATATAAGAGAAACCCGGATATAAGAGACTTATTCTCCTGTCCCGACAACTCTCTTATATCCGGGTTACACTGTATTTCAAAAGCTCTCCTTCTTCTAGATTCTGGTAAAAGTGCATCATCAACCAATCGTCAAATATTAGGGCCAAAAACTACCTTCGAAAACCGTTTCCATTCACAATTAAAACAGTCGAAATATAATAAAACACAACCTGTTTAGTTGATAAATGCTTCGTGCACCTAAAATATAATTTTCTGTGAAATTCCCGTATATTTAAAAACTGAAAACACGATTTGGCTGACTACGCGGTACAATGTATTTCAGCACTCAAAAACACAACTTTACTGACCACGGAGAAACTTTCGTCCAACACACACACACACACACACACATATATATATATATATATATATATATATGTATATATATGGATACAAAAGGCGATTATCTTCCTTTGATTGAGATGAAGCCGCGTGGTGATGTTACTTCATAGAGTGACCAATCTGTCAGTCAGTTTCCAGGAGTCAAACCGAGGAGTTACTTTTTTTTTTTTTTTTTTAGCACGGGTAAGGCCTTACATCGCCCGGAACACTGCCCGGGCTAGCCAGTTGTCGCATGAGCAGTTTACAAACCCATAGCGCTGTTTTTTTTTTTTTTTCTTCGGAATATATGACTCGCCGTTTCCTGTTTGAGAGGAATATGTCATTGCGTGTGACATAGAAAATAAATCCGGCTCGCTCAAATCTGGAATTCTCAATATGGATTCTCAAGAAACACATAAGAAATTCCCACTTCGGAATTATTACATGTAAGACGTTCTCGTTTCGTCACCTTTTCTCATTGCTTGTTGTTGCATACACGTGTTATAATTCCTCTGCGTGAGATATGTATGTATAATTTTGTGTATGACTTAGCCGTATAAAACTGTCTCTGAGGACAAAGCATGTTTGTCATTTCTTTTCTTTCGGTTATTGTGTTACATCCATGAAATAAGGTGTATCATCATGGATATAATAATGCCGATAATAGAAGAAATGTCAACGACAGAATATTCATTTCTTTCACAGCTCATCCATTATCTGGTGGCTTACCCGATGCAATGTAATAATCTTAGCACTTCAATCAAATGACGACTTAGTTGATGTGATAGGGAGACAATAATTGTCTTCCTTGAATTGGCGGCGGGGCTTAGGACATCGCGTATCCGTTGGTCACGTGTGAATTTTTAGCCCCTTTACAAACTTGTTTTGAGAGAAAGTTTTGCTTTTGTTTGTTGAACTTTTGACATCTCATTTTTCCTGAAGTCCACATATGTGGAAAACGGACATTATGTTCACTGCTTCTGGATGAGTGAAAACGAGACCTATGCCTCCAACTTCGGCGAGGCACTTTATTTCACCGTTTCAAGGAAACCGGAAAAAGAGATTTTCTTCTTTATCTTTTGGGTACCTCAGTCATGCGTGCTCGTTCTTGGACGAATGTGTACATTCGTCTGTTTTGGGGCATGCGATTTGTTGTAACATTCTTTGTATTTATTAAAACAAAAGTCTTTTTAATTGAGTACGGGCGTCTACCTTGTTGGGGATGTGCAGAATTTATTAATTATACTTGAAAGAATCAGAAGGAATTTGTGTAGGTTGCGTGACTTTCTGCATCCACAACAAATAAATAAACGAAATTTAAAATACGATTAAGAACAAGACATATTCAATTAGAAACTAATAAAACATTTATATACAATTCAAAACAATATACAAGCAGGATAATTGGTATATATTATGTTGGCAAAATGTGTGTTATGTTTTAGATTTCAGAATGTCTCTCTTTGTAATCGTTCGTTCATTTGCAGTCCGTTTTAGATTTGTGTTGGTCCTATAATTGTGAATATTAAGTGTCTTTTTAGTAGGAGTTCTTAAGGAGTGATCTACCTTTGACTGTAATGTTTTTAAGGTCGTTCGCACATTGATGTTTACTTAATAGGTAGTGAATATAATTCACTTTGGATAAGCAATGTTTGAGAATCGATGTCCACAGAGTTGGTTGAGTTTTAATTGTGAGTGAGTCAGCGTTGATGTACCTTTGCGCGGTAAAATCGTGATTTCGAGTGACGTGGAGCATGTTGGCAATTTTTCTGTGGGTGTTCGTCACTGACGATATTGAGTCACCTCCCCCCCCCCACGAGGGTGTCATGTGGCACAAGGCCTTTTTAACGTGGGCACTCCGAGCCCGTGGGCTCGGTCAAAGATATGCCCATTGAACCTGTATAAACGGGTTCTGGGCCGGTCTACCTCCCCGAAGGAGACTCCGCCCTTCGGCGTAGCCTCCTTCCGGTTCCTCACTGACTGCTTGGGTCAGTCGGCGTCTTCTTTTATAAGTTCTGAAAGTCCGAATTCGGCTCACTTAAGTTTTGGCGCAATTTCGTTTTGCACGTGAAACTTTCAGAATATAATGTCGTTGACCAATGAGATTTGTTGGTTCGTCTAGTACGGTTTTAATTAGTCGAAGTTTTCCGTACGTAGGCGTAAGATATAGACTGTTCTGTTACTAGGGGTGATAGATAGGAAAAAGACGAGTCTACAACCTCGTCTTTCATTTCCGTTTATTCAGTGTTAGTGCATCAATAGATACACTAATGCTAATTAGCTAATAGTACCTGGTGTGTGGGAAACTTAACTGTCTTCCTAGCACCAGATTACCGGTAAATTATGACTGGCAAATAAAATGATGGATTTAGGAAGGTTGCGAGAATATTTATTGTGCTGCAAATAAAATATGCAATATCCACAAAAATAAATTATAAGAAATGGCCAAATGGTAACGATATTCAATCACGACAAAAAATACATATTTGAAACAACAAATTAAATTTTATATACACAATTTACAATCACTTTCTTTGTAATGGTGTGTGTAAAGGTATATTTAAGAGAAAAAATTCTTTGCTGTTTTGGAAATGTGCAATGTCGAAAAAGTTGTTTGCCTTTGATTAAAAAGGTTGAATTTAATTTAGACAAAAGTTTTTCTATGAAAGATATTGAGTGAAAAAGTTTTTGTGTAAAATTTTGTAATCTCTCATAAAGGAAGTTTGCTTGGCGTCTATTTGACACATAATTCCCGTGTGTATCTTTCACATGTGTGAATTTCAATTGCGACGAAATTCGTTCGCCGTTTCTATTTAGTTTTTTTTAACGACCAAATCGGCTCAACGGGGCTTGGTAACTGCTGCGAATTTTTCTGAGAAATGCGTGGGCTAATGTTGTATTTTTTATTTTTTATTTTTAGCCAATATGATTTCTTGAAACATTTAAATTAGGGATGAATTTGAGAAAGATTTTTTTTACCTTCGGCTGAGCCTACTTTTGCACAAAATTTGATTGTTTTGTTATGGAAATTTTTCGAAGTTTATAATTTAACAACCAATGAAATTCAAGAAAATGTTTGAAATTGAAATGAGGGTTACTAAAATTAAAATACTAGTAACCACAATTACCAAGAATACATCGCTTGTTTTGTTCAAATCCCGCCAAAATATCACAAAGAAACGCATGCAGACCACACGAGAAAATGTCTGTAAACTAAATACGAAATACATCTCAAACCCAGAAGAGGTTTCTGTTTATTTTCAAGTTTTTCCTGCACACTGCAGACTAGAAATAGTTTGATGTGATTTAATCCAACGACCGTTGAATCCGTGATGCTTCAACAATTTGCAAGAACTACGAAGACATTTAAAAAAGCTGAATTAATTATACTGGAAACACCAGAACCTCTGAAATATCGAATTTGAGGAAATTAGTTAATGGAAATTCGGTAAGGGAAGATTCGGTAATTTTGACAATGTAGGAAAATTCGGTAATTATGAAGTAAAAGTCGATTGAAAATTGATTTTAGGGTCATTTTGGAGTGAAATTTGGAGTCTAAGCCCGACTCCACTATATTTTTTAAATAGATGAAGCTACATATGTTTGATTTTTGTTTCTAAAATTTAATTAATTTATTTTATTTATAATTATTTTATTAAAATAGCAATTTGAAAAGAAGATACAAGAACTTAACTTATATAAATCGATTTTGTTTACTTGTTGAAAACAAAAGAGTGTAGTCATTAAATAAATACTTATTTTAAAAATATATTATTGTTTCAGTTTTCTACAAAGACAGGAAATTACGAGTAACGTAAAATTATCTTGAAAGGATATTTAACCAAAAGGGATAATTTTCCTCTTACACCGGCTCTGGTATATGGTGCAGAACTTCTATTTAGAAATGAACAGTACTAGTCATACCCACACTGACGGTGAGTCTTGTTGTAGTGGACCGTGGTTGCAGCCTTCTGTACATCAGACACTAGACGAAATAGACTTTGAAAGGGGAATATGGAGTGATGCATGTTATGGAAATACTGAAGAAATCATAAGAAAATTGAATAGAGGCAACCGGGTTTGCACGGTTAACTCTGTCGACAGTTCAGGTTACACCGCCTTGGTAAGTTTCTAGAGAAAATGTCTTTCACATTCGGTGTTGTTTACATTTTACAACTGAGATGCTTGGTGAGATATTGGTGTGTCTGTGTGTACTGTATCGTTAACTTTAAAGGAATAAATAGAATGGAGCGGTGGGTAAAAATCAAATTTATGTCTGTGTTTATCCTTAAAAAAAAAGCAATAAAGGTTTATTATTTTATTTTTTGTGGACTTTCTGTGAAGCATGTGAGTTTTTATTAGTTCTCTAGGTGCTTTTAACATCTCAACTCCATGCATCCCAGTAGATTAAAATTTGCATTGAACGTCCGGAAACCATTTAGGTTTTCATTTTTCAACCAAGGAAAATAAACGTCAATAAAAAATCAAGGTGATTTAAAACAAATTTAAGGTTCAATACACTTCTAATCACTTGACTAAAAATGGTTCAACATTGTGAATTTCCACTTTTCATAAAATTAGTTATGTGGTGAGAGGTAATAAATATAAAAAAAAATATTTTTACCAAGACTTAAAAAAAAAAAAAAAACATATTTATAATTTAATAATTTCTATCATTTGTGAATAGTTTCTGAAAGTTTCATTAAAATCCGACAATTATCTTTATTTTTGCAAGATTTTCCAAATTAATGTCTGTCATTGAAAAAAAAAATGCGCTAAATTTTGCTATGTTATAGTACCCCTGGATGCAAAGAGAAACGAGGTTTTTTAATCAAAAGTTAGATTGAAATTGAATGTTCTAAAAAGGATGGAATTTTTTTTTTTTTAAATACTTAAAAAAATACTTTGTTTTTTCTTGTTAATAGTTAATAACATCTTTTGATGATAAAATTTTGTTTTCGTCAAGTTTGGCGTCTTTTTCATCATACGTCTCTGATGGCAAAAATTTTCATCTTAGTTTTTATTGTTACACCGATTCGGTTGTTGTTGCACTTTCCGGCCTTTTTTTAATGGTTGGTAAAATTCGAGTAATTGAACCAAGCCCTTTCAATACACATGGATTGTATTCATTCCATCTCTACACTATCAGTTAATTCGTTTTTTTAAAACATCATGATATTTTTTTATTTGTGAAGTGAGTTTGTCCATGTGTCACTGTCCGTAATGATAATTTATTGGCAGACACACGTTGTTTATTAATAAAATAATATAAAGTTTATACAGTTTTTTTTTTTAGTTTTTATTTGTTTCAACTATAAGCAAATTAATTACTTTGATGCACATAAATGAGTTGTTTTTTTTTTATTTGTGGCTGAACAAACGAAGGCCTTTTTCATTGAACGGCAAAGAAGAACTGTAGATAAACTCTTTTTAAAAAATAAACCAAAGTAATTAAAAAAAAAAAAAATCATTAACTTCATTGGAACCAATAGGTAAAAAAGAGAATTGTATAAATCTTTTCATCATGTCACTATGAATTAAGTACTACAAATCATGACTATAAAGGAATTTTTATTAAGTTTTTAAGAAAGTTGTCTTATCCTGTCAGCAGTCTCATAAAAAAAAACCAAAAAAAAAAAACCGAAAAAACAAAAAAAAACTGGAAGAAGGGCCAGTGATAGTAAAACTAATTCAGGATAAAATGGTCTCAAAAATTGACAAGGACCATATGCAGACATAATACATAGGATCAAAATGGAACTTTTTATACTATGGGGTTTTTCAGAGTAGGTTCCATGCGAATATGTGGTATTTTGGTAAATGATATTTTAGGTGAAGAAGAATGAGTACTTATGGTGAATGAGTCACTTGTAAGAATGAATGGGCCTTGAATCAGATTAGCTAGGTTTGGGATAGTCAGTGACAACCAGCCTCTCCCTACTTCCCCTATGGCCTTGTGTCACAAACGTCTATTTTCTTGTTAGATAAATCCTAGGAATGAAGTGTAGTATCTGTTCCAGAAGCAGACAGCTGGCCCATGCCTCCAGCCATCAGCAGCAGTTCCAGTTGTATTTGATAAGTAAAATCTGTGTAAGAAAAAATTTTATAAAAGATTACAAAAAAGACTACTTCATGAATAAGATTTGTTAGATCATAATGAAAACAAGAAATAGATAAAAGTGTATATAATGCGATAATATGTTGGGCACAAATTATGATACAGAATGATTTGAATTTGCCTTGTTTATTGAAACTCATACTAAAACTATTCTCTACTGTATAAAATTTCATCATAATATAGCTAAACTGTTCAGGTTAATTTCATTTTGAAATAAATGAAGGTTTTATTTGATGGCACAATAATTTAGTAATAATTTGCTTGTGCTTTGCATCTCTTGTCTAAATGCAATTTGTGAAAATTCTGTTACTTATAAATTTTATAAGGTTGTACTATAAGGCTTTCATTGATCACTGGAATTAAATTCCAATGCTATGATTTTGAACCGAAACTTAATCTTTAAACTCATTTCTTCAAAAAGTGGTAATGATTTGGAAAAAAAATATTTTGTGTACTTATTTATTATGTCAAACCCAACTTTGAAATTCACTGCAATACTAAGGTTTCAAAATCAACCTAACTGACTGGTCATCCAGATATTTGGAGGATCCCTGGATGATGCCAGAGGACTGATCATTAATAATGATCTTCCTAGACCTATTTTGTAACACAGAAGACTCTCCTGGAGATGCCATAGCTGGTGGGACTAAGTGATGTAGCTTGTCAGGAGGTTTGCCATGAAAATAGTGACCGAGTATTGAGAGGCTAGTAACATTTGTGTGGAAAAGGGTTTGTAAGATGGAAAATAATTCATCACCCTCATGTAAACACTTGAATTCTGTCAAGGCTGGAGGGTGAGTTTTGCTCAGATATAGCAGCAATATTGGATCAAGAAAGCAAACGACCATTTTTCCTGCATCTCTAGTGATGAGTCAGATATATAAATATTTTCATGGCAGTTGTACTAATAAAACTCTTCTCCTTGATCTCTCAACCACATGAGAACATGTGTATTACAAATTTGGTGACTAGGCATCATTATTGTGGAATTAGCTAGATGTAACTGTAAGTTCTATTCTAATTGTTTCTTTTTTTTGCACTTCTTTCCTGTGGCGCTCCTTTCTTCTCTGGACACTACAATCTTCAAAAATTTAAATGCAATGTCAATTACAATCTTCTGCCTTCCTGAACCCTGTTCTTTTATTGTCCTTTCTTCTCACTAAAATCTTCTTATTTTCTTTCATTCCAAGTAACCTCTTGCATCTTAGTGGTATTATTACCTTGCTTTAGATGAAATAATTTAAAAAAAAAAAAAGCAAAGAAAAAAGAAATGAGTTTCACTTGGGTTTTGGTGTGAGCTATATGGCTGTTGTCCAAGTTATTTGATAATCTTATCTCAGTATGGCACCAGGTCAAGAGTTGGGACCAAAGTGGTAAGTAAACTCACTATATTAGTGATGTATTTTCTTTGATCAGCTTCGTAAGTCTCATAGTATAAGGGCCATTTTTCTGACCCTAAACCTGCCACATGAATAGATAAGAGGGAATGTTATCCCAATTTTCAAAGTTACATTTTATATATATATAAAAGTGAACATAGAATTCTGTTTCATGCTATATGCAATCGTCAGGCCTGACGATTACATATAGCATGAAACAGACTGTCACCTCTAAGTGTTGACTTCTATGTTCACTTTTATATTTACACACGCTCTATCTTTGATATTGAGCACTTTATCCCATAAATATAGCACATCTTAAGAACTATATTTCTTCATATGTATATATTTATATATATATATATATATATATATATATATATATATATATATAAGCTTATTTTTAGCATAATCTATTCATATTCACAGATTATTTTCTAGGTGTTACAATCAAATGATGGAAGAAATGCACTGTAATAGTGAAAATCACTTTTTATTTCTGAAGTACTTTACGTCTTTTTGGGAAATAAAAGTGATTTTCATTGTTACAATGCATTTCTTGCATCGTTTGATTGTAACACCTAGAAAATAATCTGTGAATATGAACAGATTATGCTAAAAATAAGCAGACATTATATATATATATATATATATATATATATATATATATATATATATAGCTCCAAGTGTAAGGTAGGTTAATACCAATGTCTGAACATTATATTTTAAAAAAGTGCTCAATACATGTTTTTGTTATAATTGTTAATAAATTATATATATATATATATATAAAATGAAGGAGAGATATATAGAGAGTGCAAGCATAAAAATTAACATTATGGTAATTATCAGTTAAGTGCCTCAGGTGATCTTCAGATCATGTGTCATTGCTACTTTAGTAAGCTTTCTCTACTCACAACTAGGGATTAAGCAAAATGAGTGATTGAGAAAATCAGTTTTCCAGTTCTTTGTTGGGTGAGAAGGTCTAAAGTTAAACAATAAAGCCAACCACGATCAAAGTTATATAAATGAAAAATTACTGCCAAAATATACCAACTATAGATAAAAATTTGCTTTATTTACAGTGGGAGCATACTCAGCATTTGCGATAGTCTTTATAGACATTGTATGTACATAGGAATCAACACTATGATAACTGTCAGTTTCACAGCTCGGTGTGATGTTCAGATGATCACATTGAGGCTATCCAATTGTTGGATTAAAAAAAAAAATTACATGCTGTTATATTGGAATAAAGTGTTACTGCTGACACTGGAGTTTGAACACATCACCAGAGAGCAAACACCGGTGATCCCATTATTGAATTAAGTGGATCACGTGACCATGGGGGAATCACATAAGTAGGAAATAGCGTGACATCTAAACGATCACTATTCCTTCTCTATACTATACTACTATACAGTTCACCATTTTTACACTATCCTCTAACTCTATACTATTCACTATACTATTTCTCTATACTGATTACTATTCAGTGGTTACTTTTGAGCAAGTATTATTGAGCAAGTACTGTTAGTGTGAGTATTATTCAAAGGTTTCTGACACCAGTATTGTTCAACAGCGTTACTATAGTTGTATCTGTGATTACAAAGTCTCTACTACAATGAGCATTGTGAAAGTGACAACAAGTGTTCGTTGACATCACAAAAGTGGTGACAAGGATTCGTAAGAATTCTTTGAACTTACACCAGTATTCTGTCAACTTGCACAAGGAAAAATTAATCTGTGAAATATTCAACAGTGTACAGTGGAATGGAAAAATTAAAAGCTATCACGAGTTAAATGTTAGTGCTACAAAAGCAACAACAAGAACAACAGTTGCAGCAACAAAAACAACAACATGATTAGCACCTATCACAACAAAAGCTTTTTTAGTTGTTTACCAAAACGATGGAAGGAAAAACTTCAGATTCATTCACTCCAGATGAAGGGATAATATTTCCAGCTTATTATAGAAGATACAAAGAGATCTTCAGAAGGGTTTGTTTGTATTGGAATGATGAAAAAAAAGTTTTGTTATTATTAAGGAAATTGTCTCCTGCTGAATAGGAAAAATATGTAAATTATATTTTGCCAAAATTTTGATGAAACTGTTCTAATACTATGGAAAATTTGGGTGATAGGGGCTCGTTATTTAATACGCGATGACATTGTCTTAGTAAAGTCCGACGATGAAGATTTTGTCACTTATGCAGGAGTCGTGAATGGAGAACGTGAAAAGTTCAAGTTAAATGAATTAACTCCTGATTAATTTAAATGCTTGATATTCATACAAGGTTTAACTTCTAATAAGGATGCAGTGATAAGATCCAAGATACTTGTGAAATTAGAAAGGGATCCCAAATTAACTCTCCAGAAAATAGCGGAAGAGTGTTAACGTATTGTGAATTTGAAACTCAATACTGCAAGGATTGAGGAAAAAGACAATTCACAGGTACATAGTATCTGACCATTTAAGAGAAAAAACTGTAAATGTTTTTCAGCTCCTAACAGAACAGTAAAAAAAGACGATATCCCCCCCTCCAATACCTAATACTTGCTATGGCTGTGGAGGTAAGCATTTTAAAAGTGATTGTTTTTTTCAAGAACAAAATGTATTATGAATGTGGGAGATCAGGACACAAAAGTATATGTTGCGGATACAAAAAAAAAAAAAAGGAGAAAAATAAAACATATGTGAACATGATAAATACATGGAGTAATGTTAAGAAGCCAAAAAGGGAAATTAACAAGACATCTCAAAAGAGGAAATTTGTTTTTGTGCAAATTAATGATGTAAAAATAAAATTACAACTGGATACAGGATCTGATCTCACTATCATAAATGAACAGACATGGAAAAAAATGGGTAAACCCAGTTTATTGACTTCTGATAAAGTTGTGTATGGAGTCTCAGGAAAGAGATTGAACTTTTTGGGTGAATTCAGCTGTAATGTTTCTTTTGTGGAAAAAAAACCAAAAAAAGCAGTGGTGTTTGTATTTAAGAATGTTGCTAATTTGTTTGGAACAGGCTGGATTGTATTATTTGATCTTTGGGACCTTCCAATTAACTCTTTTTGCAACAAGATGAATATTGTTACCCCTGGTACTAATATGACAACTGAAAAATTGAAAAATGAACTGAAAAAGAGTTTTCCAGAAGTCTCTCAAATGGTTTAGGGACATGCATGAAAGCAAAAGCTAAGTTTGAGTTAAAAGAGAATGCAGCACTGACATTTAAGCCAAAAAGAAGTGTACTTTTATGGCCTTAAATCCAATTAATAATGAATAGGGCAGACTAGAAAAATTAGGTGTGATATCAAAAATAGACTATTCTGAATGGGCATCACCAACAGTCTACATTAAGAATAATAAAATCTGCATATGTGCTGATTTTCAACACGGGTTACATGAAAGTTTAAAACATAACTACTCATTACCAAATCCAGAGAAAATTTTTGCCAAATTGAATGGAGGTAATTTTTTTTCCAAATTGGACCTGTCAGACGCTTATCTACAAGTACTAGTGGACAAAGTCTGTTCAAATTTATTAATAATTAACACTCATAGAGGGTTGTACAAATTCAACTGATTTCCTTTTGGTATAAAGGTAGCATCAAGAATATTCCAACAGATTATTGATGCCATCTTTGCCGTTTTGGATTGTGTTCAAGGATATTTGGATGACATACTTATTAAAAGTAAGACCCAAAAGCAACATGCAGAAGATGTAAAAAAGTATTTGAGAGAATTAAGGAATAGGGTTTATCAGTAAAGGAAAATGTGAATTGTTTATATCCAGACTTAAATATCTATGACAAATTACCGATGAAAGTAGGCAACTGCATTATTCAAAGGTGAGTGCAATAAAAGACATGACCTCTCCAACAAATTTAACAAAGTTGCTAATTATCATATATATATATATATATAATATACCTAATATGCACAAATTATGAGCACCCTTGAATAACTGCCAAAGAAAGATGGGAAATGGAATTGGACAGATATATATCAAAGTATTTTCAAAGAGATCAAGAAAGTCTTAACATCAGATTTGTCACTAGCTCATTTTGACCCTGAATTAAAGATTGTGGTTGCATCACATGCAAGTGATTCAGGTATTGGAGCAGTGATACTATTAGGTTGGTGCAAAAATAATGACGTAATAACGTCAAAAAATGACATTATTACGTCATTATTTTTGCACCAACCTAATACATAAATATGAGGACGGGACAACTAAACCAATAGCTCATGCTTCAAGATCATTGATTGCAGCTGAGAAAAGCTACAGCCAGATTAAAAAGGAAGCATTGACCATCATATTTGCTATGAAAAAGTTCTACAAATTCATACATGGTAGAGAATTCATTCTACAGATAGATCATCGTCCATTATTGTCCATATATGGATCAAAAAAAGGGTGTTCCCACACATACAGTGAATAGACTGCAGTGCTGGGGAATTATCCTTTTGAATTATAATTATAAAATGGAATTTGTACTTTTGAAAAAATTAAGTCATGCAAACGGATTGTCTAGAATTCTACCAAGATTCAGGCTGCTCAAAACCCACTCTATGCAGTACTGATTCTTATGTCCCCATGTATGTGTGTATGTATATATATATATATATATATATATATATATATGTGTGTGTGTGTTGATTGTCCCATCTTCACAGATGACTGCTGTCTTGCCCATCAACACATACATTCAATCTATATCATTATTTCCTCTCAAATGACTTTGAAGGTGACTGTTCAAACCAGCAGCTTATTTGCAAAGCCTATAGCATAGATGACAGATGTGCTCCAGAGTCTTCACAGGATTAAGCAGATGTTGCTGTGGAAGGTCATCCTTGTGTGCCACCACATGCCTCTTCAGTCCAGATATTGATCCACTTACAATTCACACACACACAGACACACCATAATTCTCCATTTATAATATGCATTTTTTTTTTAAAACTAATAAGCAAAATCAGGGGTGTGTATTATGCACAGCTGCAAAGAAATCTTTAAAAAATTACCATTTCATTGGTTGATTTCAGTTGCAAAATGTCTACTCACCACAAACATGACAATTTCACATGAACATTCAGTGATTGTGGCCTCATAAGGATGCCAAATACAATCATATGTACCTAACAATACTTCCAGATGTAAAATAAAAATTATCATAAAACTAAATTAGAATAATATTATTCTATGCTCAAAACTATTTTTTTTAATAAGAGTAGAAAACATTAGCCATAATGAAATTAGACATGTACAGTTTGTAGTGTTTGATTACCAAACAAGCGGTGCATATTATGTGTGAGTAGAAGCATTTTCTCACAATTTCAGTTTCAGTACAATTTTATTGGTGTGTATTATGGATGAAGGCATATTATACATGGGGAATTACGGTGTGTACATATATATATATATATATATATATATATATATATATATATATATATGTGTGTTTCATGCCTGAGTACAATCTTCAGGCCATGTATGCTTTGTTTTGGCTTGACTTTATTTGAAACATAACCTTTACCACCTACCTAATAACCACTAGGATAAGAAAATAGACATTGTTACCCATAGTGCATGATTGTCCAGTATATATAGCCAAGCAAAAACACAACACACATAGCCTGAAGTATGTATTCAAGAAACAGATCATCACTGCTCGGTGTTGACCTCAGTGTAGGCTTTTATACACCCCATCCCTCATATTGAGAACTTTTACTCATAAATGTAGCATATTTCAAAATCATATTTTTATCATATATATATATATATATATATATATACACACACACTTATGTATATATATATTTTCGGGAGCAGACTACCCAGATGTTAGGTGGAAAACTAAAATCTGAGGGTCGTGTGCCCAAATAGAGCACAGAATAAAACCGTGAAGAAATAATCTTCACAGGAAAGGAAGTAAACCAAGCTAAATATAACAATAGCATTTTTACAGTAGATGCATTTATTTACATGTTAAAAATGAATGTTCTTTGTTGTGCCTATGAAGAGACCAATAGTTTGATGTGATTGTTGCAAATGTGATGTTATTATGTTGCTAATTAGTCTGCAAAGTTCAAACCTATATGTATGCCAATATGTATGTATGTGTGTATGTGAATCACATGCTAATGAAACTTGTGTGACTGCTGATTGATTTTGTACTATACCAGTAAATTTAAAACACATTGAACAAGGAGAGTTAAGAGATGACTTACTTTGCTATGGCTTTGTATGTAGAAAAATCATCACTGACTGACGCATTGTCATGGTAACATGTGTTGAGGCTGAGCTGGATCACTGACTCTTCTGTTTCACAGATCTTTCTGCTGTCTTGTTTCAGGTATAGCCCTTGACTGTCACTAATAAGCTGTTCTTATGGCTTATGGCAAGTTGGTGATTTGCTCTCAAAATCTATCTGATTTCTGCATGGGAATGTATTAATAACCTATTTCTAGGTCATTAGGAGTTCAAATGTGCAGACATAGAGAGCACATCCTGTGACTTGTGATATCCAATCAGGTTTCAGTAACCACTTATTTAATTTTGGAGCTGTGTTTTGTACAGAATTGTAAAGTTTTTTTTTTATATTTACTGATTTTAGTAGGATTTATTTGTAGGTGTCTCTTACTTGTTTTGTGCTTCACTTATTGGCCATAAAATGTAAGAGTTTATATCCTATAATATATATATATATATATATATATATATATATATATATATATATATATATGTATATATATATATATATATATACACACACACACACACAGTACTGGGTTTGTTGACATTGCTGTGGCTATATATGTGCATGAACGAGAGACGCTAAGTTTGAACATTTTGAAATACTTTTTTTTTTTTTTTTTTTTTTTGGATATACATATATATGCATTTTTTATATATATATATATACTTATTCTGCTGATAATCTAATACCTTTGATTTTCATAAATTGTATTTTTTATTTTATTTCTTCAAAAAATTATCTACATTAGACAAAATACCTCTATAATCTCCAGTTAATGAAGTGCACATCTTTTAATTGCATTTTTACATCTGAGATGTCATTGGTTAAAGGAACTAGCTAAGCACTACTTTTTTCAATATTTTATCTTTATGAGTGCCTTGAGAAACTCCAAAAATGTTACACAAGTTTCTGGATTTATCAGATAATGTCTGGCAACTCAATTATCCATTGAAGCTCCTCTCTTTTATCATTTACATTTAATTCATTTCAGCTTGGATGTGTCTCTAACAAAGTTGTTTGGTTTCAAGTTTATTTGATTTACATATCAATACTTCAGTTAAGATTTACTGTTCTGAAGGCACAAACTCCAAACTTTTGTTTTTACTGTTTACTTGTAATATAGTTTTATAGCTGAATAAGTGCTTATGATATATTTGTGTGTGACATGTCTATGCATACATTTTTGCCTTTATTTTTTTTATTACCGTAAGGTTCACCCTATATAAGCCTGGGGGCCACTTGAGGTTAAGGGGTAGTTTATATGGATAGGAACAGTAGATAATGTTTAACTCTAGACTTGAGCAGGTTAAGATTGTAGTGATTGTGGAAATGTCCTCTTGGGAGTATGTTCCACTGAGCATTGGTTCACATGAAGAAACTGTTTGAGTGGAACTTACTCTTGTCGATGGAATATGGCAGGAATATGGGTTGTTTGCTACAGTCTAAGTGGCATGGTGGATCCTAGCCATGAATGTTAGACCTAGCGGAACCAAGGTATGTAATTTGAGCACTTTCCATGCAAGTAGCAATAGAGCAGTGAGAGGCTTGCTGTAGCTCCGCTCAAATATGACAACAGTACTCCATTTTTAACCTGATCTGGCTCTTATAAAGTTAGAGGATAGCATGTGGAGTCAGGTACTTGTTAAAGAGGTACAGGAAGCTAATCATTTTACCTGCATCTTTAGCGATGGATTGTATATAACAGTTTGAGGCCCATATTCTCTCAAGGCATGATGCCTCCTTGAGGGGACATCTGTTCATTGTGACTGGTAGTTCAGGATCTGACTGACAGTAATAGAATGTAACTTGTTTCATTTTCAAGGCATTGAATGTAACCAGCCAGTTTCTTCCCCTCTGGGAATTTAGTGCTAGATCAGTCAACTGACAATCTCTGGTTGTCCAGAGTTTTAGAGGTGTGCTCATATATTGTTATATCATTGGCATAGATGTTTCCAAATGATCTGAAGCCTGGCTGAAATAACTTTCTTCAGGGATCTGCCTGTTAGGAAGGATTTGATAATTGAGAAAACTCAGTCCAGTGATTCCATCGCTGGAGAGCTTGTGTAGCAAATCTTTGTGCCACACCTTGTCATATGTATATATATAATCTTGTACTATGTCCCTTCAGCCCATAGGCAGTCATGACTCTCCCCAATTTCTTATTTTTGGCAGCTCAAAACAATGTTTATCTTTTTATTATCCCTCTGATTCCCTGTTCTGTCAACCATTTACACAAACTTGTTCGGTTATTTGCTGCTTCTCTCTCTCCCTCTTGCCTTTAATATACCATGTGAGTGTCAGATTCTCCAATCTTTCTTTGCTAATTATGTGTCCTTGAAATTTTAACTATTCTTTTCTAAATATGTGTCTTACTGCCATGCCTGGTCAGTACTTAGATGGGTGACTGCTTGGGAATACGAATTCTCATTGGGTTAGTTATATTCACTTAAGTGCAAATACTCTTTGTAAAGTTATGAATCTATCTCTTCTAAATTGCCACTTTTCTAATGTCAATGAATATTGACACTTTTGTAATGCTTGTTGTAGTAGAGACTTTGTAATCAGCAATACAGCTATATTAATGCCATTGAACAATACAGGTATCAGGCACCTTTGAATAACACACTAATGGTACGTGCTCGATAATACTTGCACAAATAGTAACCACCGAAGTATAGAGAATAGTACAGTGAATAGTATAGAGAATAGCGATCCATATAGTAATAGAGGATAGAGTAGAAATAGTGATCATTTAGATGCCATGCTAATTCCTATATATACATTTCCTTTGTGATCATGTGGTCTACTTATGTGTTTGCTCACTGGTGATCTGTATTGAAACTTCAGTGTTGGCAGTGACACTTTATTCTTATATAACAATATATTGCTTTCTTCGAGATGTAACATGAGCAAAAGAAATTCACGGATTCAGATGAAAAAAAAAACAGAATGACATCAAAATTTGCAAAGATTTTTTCATCATTTAATTGTCAGTTGTGCTTAGTTTAAGTTGTGACATATGTAAATGTAGGTATAAAAATGTATATAAATGTAGGTATAAAAAGCAAATGTTGATAAGACAGTGAGGGTCACAAACTCCTGCATAGTGAGGGGGTTTGGGGGTTGTAGGGAACTGGAAACTGGTTATGTGATCAGCTGTGCAGTCACCTTACAACCACACTTTGTTAAGGGATTGGTGACAATATCAATTTCATTTTATGGTGATTCTGATAGCTGGTAATCTACTTCAAGTACTGGGTTGGTTTGGTCTGTGACTGGAAATCCATGAAAGTAAAAGAAAATTCCCAATTCAATTATTATCATCATCAAGCGATTTTTAATGAAGTACAGTCAGTTAATATGCACACATACACACACACACACACATGACCACAGCTGGTATTATAGAATCATTGTAAACATGAAAATCGTTTTGTTAGCTGCAAATTAATAGTATGTGCCTTGCCAGGGCTACATATGGATTTTGAATTCAGAGTTGTTCTTCTCGAGGCTGAAGAACCCATTCTGGCTTACTATTTACCCATAGTTGCAGGTTTTGAATTCAGTGTTGTCCTTCTACAAGACTAATTGCCACCCAAAGCTATAGGACCCACTTTGTCCTGCAATTTACCCATAAATAAGGGGAGAAAAGATGGATTCATATCTTTCCCTAGGTTATTTCCACATAAGTGACTGTAATGAACTTGACTGGAATTTGAACTTGGCTTTCTGATTCCTCAATCTGAACCACTATCCATTACTCCACAGTGCCTCAGACTATAAACAGAATATCTTTTCTTGCAATGGGGGTGCTACTGAAGTTGTTTTGTTTGGAAAATTTGTGGTTTTTCAACTGTTAAATCTTTTGAAAGTAATGGAGAATTCTAAATGAATAACTAAACACAGCTAGAACAAATATCTCCGCTATTTTATTTAGAGAATATTTGACACAAATATGTGAGTGCATCAAGTTACCGACCATTGAGCAGAGAATTGGAAAAGACAGATTACAGAAAGATTGTTTTCACTTTGAATGCTAACTGATTTTAATATTGACAATAAGATAATGATGGATAATTTTTTATATATCAAGAACAATACTGGGTGGAAAATATGTATGACAAAATGGAGAAAAGTTTCCGTCAGACTTGTTTCATCCTTTAAGACTTCATCGGACTAAATCTCTTACATTGGTGTGACTACATATGCAATAATGAGGGATGATGGGAATTTTGATTATATAATCTAGACAATTTCATTTAGATTCTTTTACTTTTTCTTATATTCCTGCCCCCAACCAAATTTTAAATTCCCAGCATCCCTCGCTTGTCCACTTTTGTAGTTACACCAATGTAACAAATTTAATCCGTTGAAGTCCAAAAGAATGAAACCCGTCACAAAAAAACTTTTTTCCACTTTGTCGTACATTTTTCCCTTGTTAAGTGATGGAAATATTTTTTTTCTGAACACAATCTGACATTCGCTTGTCTTTATCTTTGTTGTTTTGATCACTAAAATCTGTCTAGCACACTCTTCAACCATCGTCATATGTATGTAATGTTAAATAATCTTCACAAAAATTAAGAAATTAAAAGAAACTTTGAAAGCATGGTCAGTTGCTCAGATTCGGAATTGTTCTAATTGGAGTGGTGAAAGCTGTTTTCAAGCTAGAAAATAGCACTGGCTGTTTGGACAGTAATATAATATTACCATTAGTATTTGTGGTGTGGAGAACAGATACTACACTTTGATCCCATCCCAATGGCCATGGAGTAAAGAGAAGCTGCTCAGTCATTGAATGCTGAATATTTCCTTAAGGAAATGGCTAATGTTACCATTAGAGATGAGAAAAGATACTTGTTATAGTCGAACACACCTATTCTATAGTTAATAGACTCTCCCACCTATAATAAGTAGGAGTAGTAGCAGTCACTCAGAGAGAGTTGATCAGTCAGTTGATGTCAGACGACTGTTAGTCGGATATTAAAGTATCAGCCACCACAACTAGATTACTGCGTCATTACCTATTATATGAAGTTCCTAACGTTTTGTACGTCGAACCTATTTTAGGACTGACTTAGTACAAATACAAGCCTCTACTATGAAACCACTACATAACAACTTGGCAATGACAATTCAAACTCATATGGAGGAAGAAAAACCTTTTGTACACTCTACAACTATTGATGACGAGGATTCGTACTCATACAGAAAAAAAAAAATTTCGTTCGCCATACAGCACTTGGCGACGAGGTATTTGGATTCATACGAAGGCAGAAAAACATTTGTACGCCATAACACACTTGCCCACGAGGATTCGAAATTCATACGTGGGAAGAAAAAAAAAAAAAAATTTCACCCGCCATAACAAAAAAGAAAGTACGAGTATTCAAACTCATACAGAAAAAAAAAAATTCGTTCGCCACAGTATTATTTAGTGAAGGGATTTGGATTCATACGGTGGAAGAAAAAAAAAAATTCGCTCGCCACATTATTTGGTGACGAAACTCATACTCATATGGAGGAAAAAAAAAAAAAAAAAATTGCTCGTCACAATTTTTGGCGACGTCATCTCGGATTCGCATTTAAAAAAAAAAGACAAAAAAACTTGACAAATTTTTTCGAAAGACAATGTCAACTTAGTGATGAAAAAAATCATTGTATTTTCAACTGAGAAAAGAATTTTTTTTTTCTTGATAAGACATTTTGCTCAAATAGGTCACGAATTGCAAATTCGTAGGACCAACCTCTACAATATTTAAGCATTGTGTAAACTTTTTGCGAAGATGGAGGAATGCAAAAATATATTCCAAGAAGTTTTTAAGTTCCAGACGGAACAACAGATGGCAATATTAGAGCAACAGAAAACATTCCAGATGCAACTACAGGAGGAAACTTTTAATAGATGCATTTTCAACGATAAATGGAACAGATGCATAAGGAGTTTCAAAATAAAATTCTGGAAATAACTGAGAAGAGGAATGAGAAAAATCTACAAAATGATTCTTTCCCAGAGAATACAATATGGAATTCAATTGAAATATTCACATACAGTCCAGATGAAGAGATAACTTTTGAAGAGTATTATAAAAAATATACGGACGTGTATAATGAGGACTGTCATTTGTAGTCTAAAGGAAAGAAGGTTAGACTTCTTTTAAGCAAGTTACGAACTGCTGAGCATAACAAATTAGTAAACTATGTTTTACCAAATAAACTAGCGAGTTGACTTTTACCAAGGTGGTAAATATATTAAGTGAATTATTTAGTAAAAAGACATCTTTGTTTCACAAGAGGTGGAAATGTTTGAATCTGATGAAAGATGATGAACAAGACTATATAACGTACGCAGCCAATGTGAATAAGCATTGTGAAGCATTCAAGCTAGCAGAGTTAAGTGCTGACAATTTTAAGTGCTTAGTGTTTGTTCAAGGGCTGGTATTGGAAAGAGATGCAGAGTTGAGAAAATTAGTTTTGTCAAAATTAGAAAACGAACCAAGGATTTCGATAAGTTGGCAGAAGACTGCACAAGATATGTTAGCATAAAGAAAGATTTGAAAAAGATAGAACAGTCTGGCATTTCGCATGTAAGGAAAATACGTTACAAAAAAGAAAGTCAATCTACCAAAAAGAATTCTAAAATTGCAGATTATCAAACAAAAAGTGAGATACCAGAGAAAAATAAACAAAAACTCCCGAAGCCATGTTTTGCTTGTGGTGAACTACACTGGTACAGATATTGCAATTTTAGGAATAAAAAATGTTTCAACTGTAAAAGAGTGGGTCATGAAAGCTCACTCAGCAGGTCAAAAAATAAAGACAATAAAATAAGAAAATTAAAGTCCGACGAGGTGAACGATGGAATAACGAGAAAATTTGTTACCGTCAAAATAAGTAATAAAAAAATAAAAATGCAACTTGACATTGGTTCTGACCTATCTATCATAAATTTGCATACGTGGAAGAAGTTGGGGAAACCAACTTTAATGAAAACAAATAAAATTGCGAGGTCAGTGACGGGAGAAAAAATACAATTTATTGGAGAATTTGTTACAAACGTCACGTTAAATAAAAAAACGCGAAAAGCTAAACTATTTGTCATAGAAAATACCACAAACTTACTTGGTACGGATTGGATAACAGAATTCCAATTATGGGATCTACCGATAAATTCTTTCTGTTACAAGGTAGATTTTTTAAACTACGAAGCCCAAAAATTAGTAAAGAAACTTTACCTACTGTTTTTTCTCCAGGTTTAGGAACGTGTACCAAGATGGAGGCAAAATTCCAGCTGAATGAAAACGCTCAGGCGGTTTTCAAAAAGAAAAGGAATGTGCTGTTGGCTTCAATTGAACAGATAGATAAAGAATTGGACAGATTAGAGAAAACCGGTGTATTTAAAAAAGTTGAATGGGTAACACCGACGATATATGTAAAAACAAGCTCCAGAAAGTAAAAATGAAGCCGACACCGAGAAAAACTGGGGAGCGAGTTACCCCCAGCCAAGGACATGCATTATTATTGAATGATTTAAGTCAACTGAAGTCACCACAGAAAACGTTAAGAAGCACAAGATCAACAAAAGGGAAGCTAGAGGCTGAACAAATAGAACCACAAGAAGAACCTACAGAAACTGACTCCATACTTAAGAAGCTAAAAGCGGAAGGTTGTTTCTGGTAACACTATGGAGGTATAAAAAAAAAAAATAGAAAAGCGGATTGGCTATATGATGTACTTGGTGAAAGGCGAAAAATTCACGTGCGGTAACCAGATCAGACGACATTTTTCAGACGTGGGTGACAGCGGTCTCGTGGAAAAAATGCTGATGGAGGTAATTTTCAATATGTTTGATCTAACAACGCCTGCAATAATTTTACCTGAGGTACACCGATCCAGAAGAAAAAAGAAAGGCAACTGATCATTTAAAAGTGGATCAAAAAAACGTAGGAAATACGCTATGATGTTGCTAAAAAAAAAAAAAAAGATAATGGACATGTTGAATTGAATATGGTCTAATGTTAATTATGTTTTATGAATATGTCCTGAATATGGTCTATTAGACTGAAACGTCTGACGTTGACATTATACTAACATTAAAACAGCATAATTGCAAATTAGGATTTTTGTTTGTTTTTTTCTGTATATTTTTCTTCATACTCTTGGATCTATATCCATATATTTGCTTACATACATACATACATACATACATACATATAATATATATATATATATATATATATATATATATATATATATATAGCAGGTTGGTGCATAATTATAAGGCGTTTTTAAACAATATTTATTATGAAAAACAAACATAACAATTCAACAATAACATTTTTAAATGATTATTCCAGAGTGTATGATTATTGACATGCATCTTTATAACCTGAAAATAAAATAATATTTTTATTAAAAAAAAAAAGTAAACAAAACAGCAATTCTTATTTACAAATAACTTGCCTACAAAAACACCTGATAATTATGCACCAATCCAATGAATGAGTAATTGAATTAAAATGATCTAAGTTTGATACCATGGCAACCAGATATAGGCATATGGATACCTGGGAGGCTTTTCAGGTTGACTTGGCTCTGATGACAAATTTGAAGAGGTGGAAATAGATTAGTTTATTTATAACAACAATTATAACAACTGAAGTTGACAACAATAATTGGAATAAATCAAAACATAGATGAATTTATTTTCAATCATGATTTGAAATTTGACAGATTTTTTTTATAATATTTTATGATTTATTGCATTGTGGTTTCTATGGAAACAGCAAAACTTGGGTATTCATGAGTAAGTACAGGATTTGATGGATAGATTGTCGTCTAAATTACACAAAAATGAAAACAACACTGACATCTCATTTTAACATATATATTTACCAAAATTACACAAAAATATCTTGAAAATACTATAAATTTATTCAATAAAATCACCATTGGCTTCAACCACAGCTTCCAGAAAACTTTGGAATCTTCTGCAAATCTTCTGGAGGGTCTCCTTGTTTAAGTTGTTGAATGCTACCATAATCCTTGCCTTCAGTTCATCTTTGGTCTAACGAGGAGTTTTCTCACCCAACTGCATGCCACACGTAATAATCAAGAGGGTTGCAGTTTGGGGAGTTAGGTGGCCAGATATAAGCAGTGATACAGTCACAGAAATTGTCAGACAGTATTGACTGAGTTATCCTGCTTGTGTGGCATGGTGCAGAGTCCTGTTGCCAGACATAGGGTCTTCTAGCAGCCACCCTTCTAACCCAGGGCAGCACTACCTCCACAAGGTACTTGATGTAGGCCTCCATATTCAGTCTGATGCCCTGTGGCAAGATGAATAACATAGCTATCACTAGTGATCACCCCAAATACCTTCATAATCACCATTAGACTCCTCCAACTCTTTCTGAATCCTCTGTACTGTCATCAGATTGGCATCCAAAATCTCTGAAATGTTTGTATTGGGGCTTCCAGAGCGAATACCAAGCAGTATAGCATGCCATTACCAAATTCTGGTGGAGTGAATAGCGTCATGGTGTTCTTTTTCTCACAGACTGCCCAACTGACCCTACTATACTGTGCAGTTGACAACAGTTGGCTGTGGAAAGTCCTACTGGAATATGTAAAGAAAAGTATGCTTAACATTGAATGTGTGTAGAATAACAATTATTGGTGAAGAAAGTGGTATATATTTCTTTTTTTTAATCATTTCATTCCAAGCAAGGCAAAGAAAACCACTAAGACACAGGGGTTTACTGAGTGTGTAAGAATGTAAGAAAAACATTAAATATTAAAGAGCAAGAACAGTAAAAGAACAGAAATTAAGAAGAAAGATAATGATTGACACTGCATTTAAATTTTTTGAAGATCAAACTTCATTGGAAAGCAAGTAGCCAGAAGAGAGTTCCACAAATGAGAAGTGTGAGAAAAGAAACTGTTAGTATAGAACTTAAATTTCATTTGGCCATTTCAATGGTAAAATGAAAAGATTTTTCTTCCAAGTGTGGTGAAATCTCATCTAAGTGTGTAAATTCTTTAACAATATGATACTGAGTGAATTACTCATGATTGCATTTGAACGATTATCCTCATTCTTCTTGTTTGTATTGCAACATTTTGGATGATGAAGTCATTAATCTTATTCATTTTTTTTTTTTTCACCCAGTTGGCCATTTTTTTTTTTTTTTTTTTTTTTTTAAATGATTCTTGCTCTGGATGACAAAGAAATCCATATGATCTAAAGAAAACTCTATATTTAGTGAAATCATTATAATGATTTCACCAAATAATAATAATAATCATCATTATCATCAGGCGTAATCATCATCATCTAGTGTAATCACCATTATTATCTGGCATAATCATCATTATCATCTAGTGTAATCACTATTATTATCTGGCATAATCATCATTATCATTTAGTGTAATCACCATTATTATCTGGCGTAATCATCATCATCTAGTGTAATCACCATTATTATCTGGCGTAATCATCATCTAGTGTAATCATCATCATCTGGTGTAATCACCATTATTATCTGGCATAATCATCATAATCAACTAGTGTAATCAACATTTATTATTTGGCGTAATCATCATCATCTAGTGTAATCACCATTATTTGGCGTAATCATCATCTAGTGTAATCTCCATTATCATCTGGTGCAATCATTATTATCTAGCATAATCATCATAAACAACTAGTGTAATCCCCATTATTATCTGGCGTAATCATCATCATCTGGTGTAATCACCATTATTGTCTGGCGTAATCACCATTTATTGTCTGGCGTAATCATCATCTAGTGTAATCACCATTATTATCTGGTGTAATCATCCTCATGTAGCGTAATCACCATTTTCATCGGGCATAATCATCATCATCATCTAGTGTAATCACCATTATCATCTGGCGTAATCATCATCATCTAGTGTAATCATTATTATCTGGCGTAATTATCATGTAGTGTATTCGTCATCATCTGATGTAATCACCATTATAATCTGGCGTAATCATCATCAGCATCTGGCCTAATCATTATTATCTGGCATAATCACCATCTAGTGTAATCACCATTATTATCGGGCATAATCATCATCATCATCTAGTGTAATCACCACTATTATCTGGCGTAATCATCATCATCTAGTGTAATCATTATTATCTGGCTTAATTATCATGTAGTGTATTCGTCATCATCTGATGTAATCACCATTATTATCTGGTGTAATCGTCGTCGTCATCTAGTGTAATCACTATTATTTGGCATAATCATCATCTAGTTTAATCACCATCAGCATCTGGCCTAATCACCATTATTATCTGGCATAATCATCATCAACAACTAGTGTAATCACCATTATTATCTGGCGTAATCATCATCTGGTGTAATCACCATTATTATCTGCTGTAATAATCATCTGACGAAATCATCATCATGTAATTTAATCAGCATTATTTGGTGTAATCATCATCTAGTGTAATAACCATTATTTGGCATAATTATCATCATCAACTGGTGTAATCACCACTATTATCTGGCGTAATCATCATCATCTAGTGTAATCACCATTATTTGGCGTAATCATCATCTAGTGTAATCTCCATCATCATCTGGCATAATCACCATTATTATCTGGTATAATCATCATCAACAACTAGTGTAATCCCCATTATTATCTGGCATAGTAATCATCATATAGTGTAATCATCATCTTGTATAATCACCATCATATCTGGCGTAATCATCATCATTTAGTGTAATCACCATTAGTTGGCGTAATCATCATCATCTAGTGTAATCACCATTATTATCTGGCGTAATCATCATCATCATCTTGTGTAATCACCATTATTTGGCGTAATCATCATCATCATCTTGTGTAATCACCATTATTTGGCGTAATCATCATCATCATCTTGTGTAATCACCATTATTTGGCGTAATCATCATCATCTTGTGTAATCACCATTATTATCTGGCGTAATCATCATCATCTTGTGTAATCACCATTATTTAGCGTAATCATCATCATCTTGTGTAATCACCATTATTATCTGGCGTAATCATCATCATCTTGTGTAATCACCATTAAAATGAAATTCTGGTATTTTAGGTTTCTAGGAATTTGATCAGTTTATAAAAAATTCATTTTGTGATGTTATTAATGGGTTAATTTTGATCAGTATTTTTTTTCACTTTAATTAAAGTGAAAGAATAATGGTCAAAATTAACCTATTAATTATATAAAAATTAAGATTAAAGAAAATACAAGAAAAAAAATGAATAATAAAGTTTTATGAATCTTCATCTGAGAGTAAAAATCTAGATAATAAAAAGATCTGGTTTAATACAAATATATAAAGATATAATTTAGTTAATGATATCAAGATATAAAATACAGATATAATCATCAGAATCTTCTTACATATTTATAAGTCTATTATTCATCCATGCTTTCAATATTGCTGCCACATTCATATTTACCTCCCCTCTTTTTATGGGGCCAATAAATACAAACAAATGCATGCAAACATTTACATATATATGATTTACATATAATTTGCATGCAACAAAGAATTTTGTTTTTTAATATTTCAAGTGATTTTTGTTTTTTTAATATTTATTTTCAACTTTTATTTTTTGATATTTCAAATTTGTTTTGTTTTTTCTGAAAGCAAGTATATAGAACATACTAATTAAAAAAAAAAAAATAAGATAGGAGATTGGTCGGTAAAGATTGAGCTTTATTCAAGAGTTTAATCGTTGTTTTCCATCTTGTTATTTTTACCAAGGATCTTCATCAATTTCTTGTTTGTGAAATATGGCTTCTCAGCACTTTCATCCTTTTTCTCCAAGTCTTCCAAGAAACAGAAACATGTCAACTACCATCACGTAGATGCTAAAGAAACAATCTGTAATAATGTATGCACCAATAATTATCATCATATTGGGGACATCATAGAAATTAAGGATAGAAATGGCCATTCAAACTGGGCACAGGTAGTTAGTGAGTACAACGTAAGATGCAACACCAATTCTACAAGCAATCACATGCCTACTCATCAGCAGTACAATTACTGTGGCTTTGTCAATTACAACGGTTTTGGCAACATTCCAGAGAATCAACATGGAAGCATCCTTGGAAGACACACAAATGTTTTTTTTTCCATGAACTGCAATCATTATATAAGCATTTTTGTCGAGGAACTGTAAAAAATTTTTCTAGACACCAAAAAAAAATTTCAAGAATTTCATCATTTTCTTCATCAAAGTTTTTGGTAAATTCTACAAACCTGACTCTTTTGACATTCTTAGTTTCAGGTATATATATTAAATAGGCAGGACTTGATTTATTGTAGCCTATGAAAATTGCTTTTTCACCTTTAGTATCCAATTTCCTCCTATCTTGTGTGTATGCTTAACAAATTGTGTTAATGTATGCATATTGGTGAGGTTAGGTTTGCAACCCATTGATATTTCAAAGGCAGTTTTCTTGGTCCCTTGACAGTAACATTGATTTCTAATATATACAGTGGTCATAATAGAATACAACCACAAAAACTTAGGTTGCTTTGATTCTATTAATAGACATCTACCCATTTCAAATAAACATCGCAGATACCACTCTGCAGTACCCCTTTGGTGTGCAGAGTATGGGGCCGATTTCTCGTTTAATTTGGTTATTAATTAAGAGTTTCAAAGTTTTCAGAAGTGAATTCTGTGCCGTTTATAGAGCCATACAGAACAATGTTAGCCAAATATTTCTTTGTGGCGAGAAATGTATCGCTTTTTTGTTTCAGAAAATAAACCATAATTAGACCAGAATAAATTTTTTTGCCTTCCACAACTTCTTGTAGCTGTATAATGTCATTCAGATTGCAATGCTCAAGAATGCCATTGTTTTAGGCTATGTGTAGCAGTTTTGGAAATTACTGCAGTATTTAAATAATATAGACATCTATTTCTTTTTATGTTCAATTTCACACCGTTACTGTAGATAAGTTCCAAGAAATTAAAGACAAATTTTACAGAAGCTCCATTTTCAGTAGCAGCTTTTACCAGAAATATACTGTGTTTAAATGTTGTTAAAATACACTCTCTTATAGTTCCTTGCATGTCAGTGATTTGATCAATGACTGTTTTTAAATTTAATTACTGATTTGACTACCATCTGCCAGTTCAATATGATGATTTTCTGGATTAAAATCATTATCAAGAGTATGAAATTTAGATTTGTCAGTAATCACGTGTGGTAGTGCCACAATCGACAAGTAAGCCGTTTTTGTTGGAAATGTTGTCTAGTCCAAATGAAAGCAGAAATGAATGTTCATGAAATATGTTCCAAACTTTTTACAAGAGGAGCTTTCTTTTTGCTTTTGCACTCAGTATTTTTATGTCCAGATTTGCGACAAGCATGGCGAATAATACTTTTGTTTGGTGGATAGGAAATTATAGTGTTTTGAGGGGTAATTATTTACTGGGTACTTCTAAAATTTACTTCAATAATTAGATCTTTTCTCCAAGTTTACCACGAGTAAACCAGGTAGGAATATTATCTTATGGCTTCGGTCTTGGCATTTGGAGAGTCATTACAGTATTTTCCCTGTTATCCTCCTGAATCATCTTTCAGCTTCTTTGAAACTTCACAAGGCTACTTTGAATTCACTAAATGTTAGTATCTTGTCTTTCCAAGTCATAACAGTTGTAAATGGATTGAAATCTTAAGAGGCCTTTTAGGATCATGGTGATTAGTAAACTATTGCTAATTAGTTCCCCAGAAACCTTTAATAAAGTGGCTGATTTAAAGAGGCCTTAATCATATAATCAGTAATAGTTTCAGTATTGGCTTTGCATAGGGATGTTGTATACAGGGAAATCATTTTTGGTTTTCCTTTGGATAAATAGTGCTCTCTTAAAATTTGCAATGCTTTCCTCCCATTGTCAGGGGTTTCTCTCATAAGGGACAAACTTTGATCATTAAGAAATTGAATTAGTTTGGTAAACATATTTGCATTCTTTTCACAGTAATCTTTTGTCATTGGGTTGGTCAAAAGGTGCCAAGATTGTGTCATGTAATTTTGGATTCACATATAACCCCCGAATTTTACTTCCCATAGTTTATATTTTGGTTTGTTACTGTTGAAGCAGAGTTTATTCCTGGGCTCATAACCTGATGAGTTAGTAGCCATGGTTAAATGCAAAAGAAACAACAAAACTATCCAACAAACAGAATTAACAAAGATTGCAGCAAAAAGAAAAGGGACAAAAATGAAATATTAATATCAAGCAAGCAAACAATATATGCAAAAGTAAATTCACAGGTAAAAAGGCAAAAAGTTTACAAACTACGAATTGGCGTCTACACACAAAAGCAAGGACAGGCAAGATAAACGCAGTGGTCTTTAAGATAATGCATATCTGGACTGTGTCAATTCAAATTGTAAACTGACCTATTTTATTGGCTAAGAAAAATATCCCAGCATGCATTTGGGCATTTCTGCCTATAAAAATATAGCTATGAAAGTACATACAAAGCAAGGGCATATCATCAGCTATCAATAATTACACCTGTTGATATTTATCAATATTTAGTAAACATTTATGGTTACCTAACAGTGGTTGTGAGCTCAACTCATTTGATGAGTTAGTAGCCACAGTTAAATGCAAAAAGAAATAACAGAACTGTCCAACAAACAGAATTAACAAAGATTGCAATAAAAAGAAAAAGGGGGAAAAATGAAATAATATCAAGCAAGCAAACAATATATGCAAAAGCAAATTCATAGGTAAGAAGGCAAAAAAGTTCACAAACTATGAATTGGCATCTCTGCACAAAAGCAAGGTCAGGCAAATAAATGCAATAGTCTGAGTCATGTCAGACCACAAACCGGCCTATTTTAGTGGCTAAAAAAAATATCCCAGTATGCATTAGTGGACTTCTGCCTATAAAAGGGAAGAGAGAAATGTTTTGCAGTAATTTAGTCAGTTAAGTGCTACACATGATTCATGCTTGGTTGATCATGCATTTTTTAATACATGACTGATGAAGCAGAAGATTTTTCCCACAGTAGGTTGCCATTTTTTCAGTGGTAGACTGGTTGCCAACCAAGGCTAAAGAACCCAGTTTTTTCAACTATTCAACCTATAGCTGGGGGAGAAGAGATGGATTCATTGGGAAAGGTATTTGAACATAAGTAAATATAACACGACTGTAATTTGAACTTGGCTCTCCGAGTTCTTATTCTGAGCCAATATCCATTACACCACAGCATACAGTCAATACCAGCATTAATTGAAATCAGTATTTTTGGATTGTACATTTAACAGCATCAACTGTAAATTTGAAACTTAATAACTTGAAAATGAAGGATTTGTGGGCATATGTTTATGTGGACTTTTACTCTTGTTTTAGTGTGAGGAGCCTGCTGCCCCTCCCCAAGTTTCTAAAAGTAGTTTTTTGATACACCCTGTATATATATGGTCTGATCAAAATGTATTGGAACTGTTGCTATGTTAATGGAGTGAAGTCGTTTGGCACAGATTGACCTTGAACTCTCTCGCGCAAACACTAAGTTAAAAACTTCTTGCTCACTTCTGAAAATCAAATAACACAGAAGTAAAAATATGAGAATTTCTTTTTTGTCTATATGTCATTCTCTGATGAAGCTTTAAGAAAAATTGAAACATGTTTGATAAACATTTCCTATTTGTTCTTTATCTTATATAATCATTGGGCTGCAATTGTTCTTTTAAACACATTTTATTAAAAAGCATAGACTTACTTTATTGAATTATTTTTTTTTTACTAATATGGCAATTTAAGAATATTTTTGTTGTAGATGTTTATCAGTCAATGTGGCATGAACTAAATAGTTCATTAAGTAGAGCAATGTCTCGGTTGTTATCCTGAAAGTTTGCTTATCGGATCCGTCCTTTTAAATCAGTTATGCTCCACAAGTTTGTATCTGTTATCAATAACACAATTCAAAAAAATATATTTTGATTTGCATTATATTTTTTTTGTCTAAAAAATCTACGAAGAATTTAATTTGAAGTTTGTTGGAGTCTTGGGTATTTTCTATGAAATAGTCAATTGGAAAAAAACAAAACAAAAAACAAACCCCATAGAGAGTACATTGAAAGCATAATTCATTTTATATTTAGTATAATTCATTTTATTCGTAAATTGTTTAGACATTTAGATTTATATCAAACTGTAACCCCCAAATATGGCCTTTAAATAATGCGAATTAACAGCGTCTAAGAATTTGAGTGAAACCCGCCATCAAGGAAGTAATTTATTATCAGGGTTGTTGTAGACTCCTCTTTTAATATCGGTCTCCTCACCACTTACACATCTATATCTACAGATAACACGTGTTAAGCTAATATGACATCTAACCTACAAAGAGTAGGGTTAAGGATAAAGATTTAAAATGGTACATATAGCTCTCCCACCTCACTTCCTAACTTCATTAATTTTACATGCTTAGTGCGGTCTGTCAAAAATGTGTGAATTTCTTTTCATTTTCCATTTCAACCTTTGGAAGTAAAGTCAGATGATCCAGAGCCCTTTTAAAGGGCTTGTGGTGAAATAAATTATTACATGGAGCCTTAAAGTGGTCTGTTATTATTCAAACATATCTGCTCTGAATTTTCATTGAGCTCTCTGGGTATCATCCTCCTCGGGTGTACCCATACGGATTAACTAGTCTTGCATAAACGTTGTATGTATATATATATATATATATATATATATATAAGCTGAAAGATTATGCAAGTTAAATTTAGCATATTTTGGTAGCAATTGTTCTTGCAAAGAAGTTTTATTAAAAGCAATAGTCATTTTATGTCTGTTAAATTTATTAATTATTTTTTTTTTTTTTTTAAATGCAAATAGGTTTTGCAAATCTGGCTTTTGCAGATGTAAAAAAAAAAAAAAAAAAAAAACTTATTTGCAAGAACTATTGTTGCCAACAGGAGATAGGTTTCCCTATCTACTATCATCTGGTTCACACTCCTCCCCTGTCTTTTGAACAGGAGTAGTAGATTATTACTTGTTTCCTGTTTAGGATTAGGTTTCTGGTTCCTTCTAAAACCTTTTCCTTCCCTCTTACTTCTGGTGGCCACTTGCATCTTGGTGACATTATCTCCTTGCTAGGGTTGGTGCCACTTACTCTGTAAACTTCTACCTCGAGTGACTCTTCAGCCTTGTATAGTGTGAATATATTATCATACCATAATTCCTCATGTATAATGCACCTTGGGGAAATCAAACCCTATGAATTATACTTCTACAATTTCATTATGGCCAGCCTTTCCTACTCTTATTTAAAAAAAAAATGATTTTAAACAGAATAATAAGATTCCAATTTAGTTTTATGATAATTCTTATTTTATTTTACGGCAATTTTTTAATGATCTTTTTTGTAGCTGTGCATAATACGCACCCCCGATTTAGCTTATTATTTTTTTAGAAAAAATGCATATTATACATGGGGAATTATGGTAATAGTAAAAATGAATAAAGAAAGCAAGTTTGTTGTTATCATTAATAAAACTTGTAGTCTTATCTATTAGTAACCTCACACACATCACTGTCTCTGTTGTTTCCTTTCAGAATGTAACCAAACATAGTTCAAGTTTCTTTACTAAATAAACTTGTAGATATTCTGATATACCATAAACTTTTTCATTGATAATAATTTGTAACTTAATAAAATGTAGAGTCCTAGGAGGCCAGATCTTCTAGTTTCATTCTTTAGAAAAAATCTGTACAGAAAGTTGCTTGAGTAGATGGAAATTTTATATATGAACACAATGGATGCAGTAGTAGATGGCAGGTAAAGAGTGTATAAAGAGCAGTCAAATTTGCTTTAAAAAAAGGAAAGAAAGAAAGAATTCTTTACATTTGCAACTTGTAGAATGTGCATAATTTGTGCTTTCATTTTTTTCCTTTAATGTAACTAAATATTCTGTTTCAAAGTGACATATTGAACAAGTTTTGATGGCTGTTATAGGTGCTTTATGTTGGTTTTTAACTTGTATGAAAAATGTTTGGAAAAACGTAGGAAGTTCATTGTAAAATAATATAAAGATTGTACTTAGTTTTTTCTATTTTTGAAATCTTTTTTCCCTGTCAAATCTACTTATTTATACCAAGTATTTTTTTTATTATATCTTAAATAAAAATAACATTTTTGAATAATTATAGACAATAATGGATGCACTTAGGTTTCACTTAAAGATCGTAAATTTTAGATGAGATCTGAAAACAAACTGTAAATGATGTCAGAGTCTGAAATATGTTTTTTTTAAATATTTATAAAAAAATGAATTTTATACATGTGCAGAGTAAATGGAAGTTAACTGTTTCAAATCAAAAGACAAAAATGAACACCACGTAAAGGCTCTACATAGCCTTTCAGTTTCAAACGTATTTCAAATTAATAAAAATAAAGAATAGCCAATAAAATCACTTCCCACTAATAAACAGAGGCTTCTGGAGCCTACACAAAGCCATATAAACCAGACATTAATTCCACTCAGCAGCCTGACATCAATAAAGAGACATGAGTCAACATCATCGTCCTGTCTTTCTCACCAAAGCAACAGTGGACTCCCTTTGATCTTGTCTCCCAATTACTCTTCCTCACTGGAAGACTATGTATGCTCATTTCCTTTTCTATCAAAGAGAAAAACCTTTTAAGTACGAACTTTTATTTTGTGATAGTAGTTACAGTTAAGAAATAGTGTATTTTTACATTAACTATTGTCATTTTATTTGAACACACTGCAACCCTTTCTCTCATTTTTCATTCAACATATGGTGACACATGGATTCTAGTTAAGTAGGACTTTGCTTACAAAGAATCACACCAGATAACATTTTTTATGTGAATCTGATTAAAGTAAATTACTGCTGAAAGGGATCAAAATTTGGTGTTTATATAAATTCTGCTCAAGTGGAATCAACTGTGTGCATATTGTGGACATGCTAGTATGTTTAGGTAAATATTTAGTCACCATGATGTTGCAGAAATCAACACCATAGAGAGTAAACATTTATGGGATCCTCGAAAATTTATGCCACAAAAAAATATTGCTGGACTCAATGTGAGTCCAGGTAAAAAAAATGAACACTAAAACAATATAAACAACCAACAACTAATTTTATGTATTGACAAAAGTAATTACATTTACAATAAAAGAAGGAAACATTTAAAAACTAATTACATAGTATTTAAATGAGTTAATGTGTGTTTTTGTATGTATGTATAACAAGGATGTGTGAACGTGTACAAAAAGTCAAAGACAGAAAACCATGGAAGTGAAAATACCCCAGTGGGGGACATTTGTTTCTCCATCTTATAGCTAGAAGCTGTAAAAGAGAAAAGTGAATAGAGAGAAAAATGTACCCTAGAGACTTTTTTTTTTTTGTAAAGTCAAGTGGGAGAACCCACATGGACAAACAACTGTATTTTAACTTGTTCAGTCCTTAATGAAAATATAATTTCTAGGTCACCCTATCGGCTCATGTTTAATTCTTCTCTTTCCCTCTCTCTCTCTCTCACTTTGTCCTTCTCTCTCCCATCTCCCTTGCCAAAATTTCAAAACTTATGTTGAAATTTTTATGTTTCTTTCTTCCTCTTTTAATATTAAAAGTTTTTCCTTTTGTTTGGATAAATTGACTCCATTTATTAATAAAACTTTGGTCTGAAGAGATGAATATTTGTATATTCATGAAATAAATTATAACTGAATGGATTTTTAAGGATCATCTGTACTCATTATTAAAATATATATAAAGTTTAGAGCCCTTTTTTCATCATGATATGCTGCTTTTCAGCAAATTAGTGGAGGTAACTAATATATATATATAATATATATATTGTCAGCAGTCAATATACCTCATAACACCCTCGAGCGCTTAGCCGTGGACCAGGTAGAGATCAATGTGTTTTAGTTGTTGGTTGGTTGGGTTTTATGGCATATCAACCACTGTGGGTCATTTAATGCCAAATTAAGGTGTATATATATATATATATATATACACACACACACACACACACACACACACACACATATATATATATATATATATATATATATATATATATATATAAAGAAATATAGTCTTAAGGTGTGCTATATTTATGGAATAAAGTGCTCGATATCAGAGATAGAGCATGTGTAAATATAAAAGTGAACATAGAAGTCAACACTTAGAGGCGACAGTCTGTTTCATGCTATATGCAATCGTCAGGCCACCTATATATATATATATATCTATATATATATATATATATATATATATAGTACTATTAAACATATAGCTGGCAACATTTTACCGAAAACATTATCTGAAGCCTTGTTGTTGGACGTAGTTTATCGTCATACCCAGGATGCTGTGTTTTAGTGGACTATACTTTGGTCTTTTTTAATCTAGCATGTTTAGTTCCTTTTTTTCTAGTAAAAAACACATTGATTTGGAAATTCTTGAAAAAATCAAATTTCAGATTTTACTGAAACTTTCAGAACTTATTCATAATGAATTAGTTTTTTAGAAAATCTTGGCAAAAATATTTTTTTTTATATAAGTTACCTCCATCTTAGTTAATTTCATGAAAGTTTGAGAAATTAAGTTGTAATTGCAAAATTTTTTTTTTATTGGTTTGGAGAATGTAAATCATCAGGTTTTATTTGTTTTGTTTTTTTTTGCTCTAAATCTTAAAAATGCAATAAAACTATGACATTATTTTAATTAGAAAAGCTTTTAATTGCCTTTTATAAATAAGATTTATTAAGGACACTATTATCTTAAGAAAAAAAATTTAGTAAATAATGAATCTTTACAAAAATGTTCATTTTGTTTAAGTTTTAATTATAATAATTTATGATATTAAGTTTTTAAAATTTTAAAAAACTTTTAAAATTTTTATTAAGTGAAAACTATAATTATTAATCAAAAATTGAAAAGCTTAATACCAATCACTTAGTACAAAGATTTTAAAAATAATTAAAATTTTTTATTTATTATGTATATAAAATATTATGTAACATAACCATTTTT
>OZ010579.1:25237871-25367871 GCA_963932145.1 Acanthosepion lycidas | reverse complement strand
TATGGTAGCGAATGTTGGACAATTTCCTCAAAGATGAATAGACTTGAGGGGGTGGAGATGTGGTTCTATAGAAGGATGCTATGAATATCATGGGTGTAAGCAATGATGAGGTCTTCGAGAGGTTGCAAACAAGAAGGAGGCTTATGCTTAATACCAGGAAGAGGTAGCTGAAGTTCTTGGGAGGGCCTGGAGAATCTGATACTCATGGATTGAAAAGAAGGAAAGAGAGGCATGAGAAAACAACACAACATACCTAGAAGCCTTAGTTAGATTCTAGTTACTGGATCTGGCCAACCTTCATCCACCAGGCCATTTGTCTTTGAGGACATCTATGTATGAATTTCTGGGACTTATAAACCTAATCTCTCAGCAACCATTTTTTACCAGAGCTTATATTGCAATTTTTGTGTTGTTATTCATTGCTTTTCTCTAGCACTCCTTATTACTTGTTCCCATATTGTATTCATTTCTATGTTTGGTCGGCTCAGGAGATTTTTGTGGTCTAGCATATGTGCTGATTCCTTAAGTTTTCATATTTTCAAGTGATGTTCTATTATTTCAACCTTATCCCACAGGGTGTGAAGGTGGGGGCAGTGATCTCCCTTTTCCCTCCATATATAGTTAGCTATGACTGATTTTTCTATTTTTCCTTGTATTACTGCTTTACAATGTTCTTGCAGTCTCACCTTAAGCGGGCAGCCTGTTTCTCCTTTATATTTCTTGCTACAGCTGCATGGAATGGTGTACACACAGTCCTTAGTCATGTTCTCCTCTATAGGGGATCTTACTTGGAAGAGGTGTCTGCAAAGTGTCAAACCACTTTTGAGGGTTGTCCTGATGTTATATTTAGCACAGATCTTTTGTATTTTCTCCAGTAATCCCTTCACATAAGGTAGGCAGATTGAAGCTTTTTTCTGAGTGTTATTCTCTACTACCCTTCTATCCCAGTTTATTGGAGCTTCTGTCATGTACTTGGGGTTGTATGTATGTCTTATGTGTAAAGTGGTCCTTGTTCTTAATTAGGATCTGTGGCAGTTTGCATTGTTTTCATTGTAGGATCTTTCTTTACTGTAGCTACCATTTTTCAATGTGGTCTTCCAGTTTTTCTGTATATTCCGATTTGTCCATCACTGCAGTTGCATTGCCTTTGTCAGATGATGATGTTTTCATTCCTCTATAAGGTTGTGATTGTCAACCTCTCCAGTTTTGTGATGTTTGATTTGGGCAGTTTAGCTTTCTCCAGTATCTGTCTCAATTTCAATCTTAGTTCATCTGAGCCTGAAGGAAGTTCAAGGCTATTTCCTCAATTCAAGCAATGATGTCTGAGTATGGTATCTGCCTGATGGCTGTGGCAAAGTTGATACTCTTGTTTAGTACTGACTCCTCAGAGGGAATCAGCTGTTGTTGATTGATGTTGATTACTGCCTTCACTTGAAGAGTTGAGTTAAAGGGAAATAACTGAGACATGGCACATGGAACTAGAACAATCGATGGATGAAATAAAGGGTTCAGTACAAAATTCCAATCACCTGAAGACGGCCAGAGCATACAATGACCGAAACATTGTGAATATGGTGATGAAGATGCGGATAACAGTCCGAATAATGTAAATAATGTAAGTAATCATAATACCTCATCTCGCAGATATAAACTGATATGACAAGGAATAGTTAAGCACTTTTTGCAAAAAAACTTTTTCTTTTTCCATATTTTCCTGTTTTTATTGATATTTTTTTTTTTTTTTAATCATTTCACCCCAGACTAGTCAATAAAGCCACTAAGTTGCAATGGATGTGGGTTACCCCACCTGACTGTGCCAAAATGCTGCTAGGGGGCTCTCTTAAACTTAAATAGGTAATCACATTCTCTTTCATCCTATTTTTTGGTCTTTTTATCTCTGGCTTTCAGATGTAGTTGCACATTGATAGGAATGCTGCTGACAAGGCTTGTTTGCTTCTTTGGTCCTCCTTTGACTTTTGACCTTCTCGCGCATGCATATCCACTCACGTATCACATATGATTGTTACACACAAACAAACATATTCTTATAACTTGGTTTAATGTTTTTTCCTTTAGTTACAATTGTCTACATGTGTAATTCTTTTTGTTAAACCTCATGTTGTCTTTTGTTTTATATTTATTGTTTTGTCACATTCATTTTTACAAGGACTCACATTGAGTCCACCAATGTTTCAGGAATCGGTAAATATTTACCATGTAAAGTGTTGATTTATGCAACAGGCTTACTGAGTGTTAGAGAATATGAGAAAAAAATCACTCTTAAGGTGAGAGAACATTAAAAGAACAAGAATTGAAAGAACAGTAAATAGTGATTACTAAATATTAAACTAAAATATTATTTGCATTATTTACATGCAGACTATTGTCCTTATCTTTATTGTTGTTATCGCCTGCTGTTTAAATTTCTGGGATAAGGAGTTATCATTATTTACACTATTTACATGCAGACTATTGTCCTTATCTTTGTTATTGTTATCTCCTGACCTACTTCTGTTAAAATTTCTGGGATAAGGAGTTATCATTATTTTCACTATTTACACGTAGACTATTGTCCTTATCTTTATTGTTGTTATCCCCTTCTGTTCACATTATTTACACTAATTACATGTGGACTAATGTGTGACGTCCCACGGGGTGTTGCTGCGCCAAATGTGATGTCTGCCTGGCCGCGTCCGTCGTGCTATCCTGTCCTGTGACGACCAACTGGCTTGGTATTGGTCGCGGCACCAAATGTGATGTTCTAACCTTTTGGTGATTTGGATGAGAATCTGGTTGGATTCGGTATCAGCCTTGTCGTTCCCAGCTTGCCTCCAACGTCTGGTTACCGAAGTAACTGTTTTGATTTCCAGTCTAACCTACCCACGTTGTGATTTGATCTTAGGTAGACTAAATCATTCAGTCGCCGGGCTGTAATGCAAGCCGAGTTTGATCAAGGGCAACACCGCACAAGTATATGTAAAAGAAAATAAGGTAACGACTTGAAAAGTTCAAATGTGTTAAAAAGGATAAAAATATTTTATATCTGGTTGTTGAATACAGGACTGCGTCTTTCTCCCAAACTGCTATTATATGGATTGTGACACTTCGTGTTTGTTAGGTGAGTCTTAACATCTTAAGTTGTTTTTTTAAGGAACTGGTTTTTGGTGTATCTTCAGGCGATATTCATAAAAATTGTTTTGGTGGTATGAGTCTAAGTTGTTCTTCAAAAATAAATTGTTCTTGGCTAGAAGTTGAGGTTGTGATACCTGGAATCTTTCAATCAGCTGTTCTGCGAGGCGACTGCCAAAAACTCCCCAACTGAACTGCCAACTGCACTGGAACTGCCTTTCACTCGCTGCGACTCTGCTTATATGGACGCCGACCAAAACCGGGGTGGGCTTGTCGGGGTTTGAGGTTCCTTGATAATTCTAAATCCATAATCCACTTCTTTGTTTTCGGTCAGGAAAATTTATTGTTTTCCATTTTTGGAAGTCTTTTCGTCCTCCCACCTTCTTCTGTTCTCATATTGATATCTCATCATACCCTCAGAGGGTGTCAACGGGTTTCCCCTCTCTCTCACAGTGGCATCTCATACCGATCTCTTCAATGGGTGCGAACAGGCCTCCCCTCCTTCTTCACATAATTACCTTCACCTGCCGCTCACGCCAGCATTCAGCCAATGGGCGCCCAGCCTCGGTTTAAAAATTCTTGCTCAAAGAAAAAAAATATCTTCCTCTTTTTTTTTTTCTTTTCTTTTCTTTCTCTTTCTTTCCTTCTGCCCGACAACAAACCCTTGGACTCTTATCTTAGCCAAATGTCACTTGGACTTTATCATATGGAATTCGTCAACGAGATTTTCGCCAATTATCAAGTGGGTGGTCAATTGGACGTATCGCACCTTGGTGCCAATTATTCGTTCTGATAAAATAATTTCGCTATCATAGCCAGCCCTGACAATAAACAGGTGTTTTTCCCAAATGACATGGAGGTGGTTCCACGGACATTTTGGTTTCGGTCTAGCTTGACCTAATTAATTTTTATGTCTCTGCACCCTGTGGGAGGTCCAGCGGGCATTTTGTTTTTCGGTCAGTGCATCCTTAATTAATTTCTATTTCCCAGTTTCTGTTTTGTAGGGGTCTCAGCCAACCTGAAATTTTCATTATCGTTGTCATAAATTAATTTAAATCCGACACATCCGCGACCCCACTTTCTTCGCTAATGAGAATAAAAATCTTTTGCATTTTTCTTTGTTAAAAAGAATAACATCGCTTAGTGTCCTTTTCTTATCACCTAAATTTAATTCTCGCCCTTTTTTTTTTCTTCTTTCTTTCTAGCGACCTAAATAGTGTCACAATTGTCCCCATCTTTATTGTTGTTTTCACCAGAGCTGCTTCTATTAAAATTTCTGGGATAAGAAGTTATCATTATTTACACTCTTTACATGCAGTCTATTGTCCTTATCTTTGTTGTTGTTATCACCAGAGCTGCTTCTATTAAAATTTCTGGGATAAGAAGTTATCATTATTTACACTATTTGCATGCAGTCTATTGTCCTTATCTTTGTTGTTGTTATTACCAGAGCTGCTTCTATTAAAATTTCTGGGATAAGTAGTTATCATTATTTACACTCTTTACATGCAGTCTATTGTCCTTATCTTCGTTGTTGTTATCACCAGAGCTGCTTCTATTAAAATTTCTGGGATAAGGAGTTTATCATTATTTACACTATTTGCATGTAGGCTATTACCCTTATCTTTGCTGTTGTTATCACCAGAGCTGCTTCTATTAAAATTTCTGGGATAAGGAGTTTATCATTATTTACACCATTTACATGCAGGATTATTGTCATCATTTTGTTTTGTTATCACCATGTTTGAAGACAAAAGAGGTTAGGTTAGGCAACAGGGGAGCGTGTATGAATGGATCGCAGAAACAGGATTGGGAAGGATGGTAAAATGACATTACTAAGAGCTAGAAACGATAGGAAGATGTGGAGAGCTATGATGTGATGAGACACAAATGCATCATGTTACTCCAGGGAAAAAGGCTGATTCTATACACTGAAGCATTGTCACTGAATACCACAACTTAAAAAAAAAAAAAAAATTGACAATCACTGCACAGCTTTTTCCTTTCATGTGCCGTGTCTCTTCAGGATGTAAGCAATCATGGCCCTCCATCTCCATCTTCTCCTTTGTAGCTCTTAATAAGTTTTATCTTTTTTGTTATTTCTCCCAAGCCATGTTCTACCATCCATTTAGTTTTCAATGAATATTTGCTCTGCTTTCCTCTGTCCCTCTTTCCATAACTCTCCTGTATCAGGTTTTCCAAGCCCTTCTTGCTTATTACATTACCCAGAAATTTCAATTGCCTCTTCTTGATGTTAAATATAATTTTCCTTTTTTGTTTCCATTTTCTCCAAAACATTGTTGTTGCTCACATGTTCAGCCCATGGTATCCCCAGCATCTGTTCTGTAGAACCACATTTCTGTTGCTCCATATCTCCTGTTCATATTTCATCTGGAGATTGTTTAGCATGAAATCCTATTGCAGAGAAAAGGGAGAGTTTACTCAATTGGCCACCTATCTGACAATCTTGTGTGAATGAGTGGGAAAGATAGTAAAGAAACAAACATTATTTACTTAGAGCTCGAAAGAATAGGAAGTTGTGGAGAGCCATAATCTCTCACATCCTAAAGGGACACAGCATATAGAAGAAAAAGACACAAAACTTAGTATGAGAGGATGTCCAAAAAATAGGTTGATTCTAAGCCAGAGTGCTGACTCTCACTGATCACTCCCAGTTTAAAAAAAAAAAAAAAGAAAAGAAAATGTAATGTTAAAAGTTGAGAAATCTGCAAAGAAATTGATGGCAACTGTGTTTCGGGATGCAGGAGTTCCTTGCTTAGAGTGTCTATTGAGTCTCAAGTTTACTCTAGATATTAAGTGGAACTTTTATATACGATGCATCATTAAAGATGCTGGTAAAATTGTCAATTCCTTATACTGCTCCAGAAAGTGGCTTAGTTGTCCTGGTATGTTTTATTTTTCTCTCCAGAATCTATGTTATCATACTTATTATAAAATCCAGGTTGTGTGTGTGTGTGTGTGTGTGTGTTCGTTTATATATTGTATTGGATTTCCTACATTTTTCAACCGATTTCAACAGAACTTCCCAGGACTACATAAAATTACCTTGCGGTGGTTCTGACAGCACCAAAAATTGGAAAAAACAATTGTTTTTGCATGAAATCAATTTGAAAACATGATTAAGAGGCATCGCTGTCACGAGAATGAAAGGGGGACAACTCATATCGAGTTATACTTATTATAAAACCCAGGTTGTTTGTGTGTGTGTGTGTGTTCATTTATATATGGGATCGGATTTCCTACATTTTTCAACCGATTTCAACAAAACTTCACTTTTTTTTGGCAGGTAGTGTTTCTTATTTGTCTTGCACACTTTTTTCTTTATTTTCACATTCAGAATGCTTTAAAAATTCCATTTACAAGACAATTGTTAATAATAAAATTCTATTCAATCGGTAGACTCATAGCGATTGAAAACAATGTTTTTGTTTGGGTTTGACCAATTCGTAAAAAAAAAAAAAAAAAAAAAACTAATTAAGACATGCATGTCTGTCAACCTTAAACAATAATCTTTGTCAAATTTAATTTTCAGTCTTTATGATGGTAGATACTTGATCTATCTCTTACTGTTACATCCCTGGGCAACGCTGGGCTTTCCTGCTAGTACATCTATAAGTTTACCATATTCATCCATGCTTAGAACATTGCTGCCACATATGCTCTGGTGCTGCTGCTATTTACCTTGAGCGCTTTGATAAAATCCAGAGCAGAATCAGCTATATTATTGGTCCTTATCTGGCAGCTTGGTTTAAGTCACTTTATCTCCTCTGTAAGGTTGTTTCCCTGGGCCTTTTCTATAAATAATTTTATGGTAATTGTTTGGATGAGCTCTTCACTATGACACCTAGACATTTTGAATTTAAGTACAGTACTAGACTGGCATCGAGATCTCATCAATTTACATTTGAACTGGCTAGATGTAGCCATAAATTCTATTATAACCATTTCTTTTCTCGCACTTCTCACTTGTGGAATTCTCTTCTGGCTCCTTGCTTTCCAGCCAACTGTAATCTCTAAAAATTTAAATAGAATGTCAATTGCTATCTGTTGTCCTCCTGATTACTCTTTTCTCTTCCCACTCATTAGTAATGTTTCTGTTACTAATTTTTCAACATTTAGTAACCTCTTGTGTCTTAGTGGTTTTAGTGCCTTCCTTGGGGTGAAATTGATTAAAAGAAAAAAAAAATCATTATTTCCATCAGTTCAGACCTAGACAAAGACCAGCTATGCCATGTATGTTGGGACAAATCATTTGTATTCTATTAAGAAGGAAATTTAATTTGGGCAGTTACTTGGTGGAACAGACTCCCAAGTGAATGCTTCCCTGATTGCTATAACTTTAATCCCTTCAAATCTAGGGTTAACCATTATCTACCATACATATACTCATAATCTGCACTTCCTCCTCTTATGCTCATACAACCTCATTCGGTAACTGTCTACCTTGAGTGGTTGATCAATTTAAAAAAAAAAAAAAAAAATGAATTGCTTCTCAGATTTCATACCATATGGTCAAACAGTTAATGCAGTCAGGTTTGGTGAAACACTGTCCGGACTGATTGGAACTGTTTGCTGAAAGAGGACAGGATGTTTGTATAGGGGTGGCATCCTGATACAGACAATGTCATTCTTCACACAGCCACCATGACAAATGAGTGATTCCAGCAATATACTGGTGATATTTTTAATCGAGCACATAGACCTGATTTGACTTCAATAGCTTATCATCTGTTTGGACTGCTTAAATGACATTTATCCAGGAAGCAGTTTCACATAGACGACGTTGCTGTTGCAGAGGTGCAAAGTCTCTTGACGCCATGTTCAGCAAACAGAGGATTTATACACTAGTGCACCTATGGGATGCATACATCAGTCCTGATACTGAATATGAGGAAAAGTAGTGCAGTTAACATATGTGCAGTATTTTCTTTGTATTGCAATAAACATGTTCGGTCAGAAAATGACTGTACCCTACTTTTTGGGTGTACCTCAGTTTTGGGGCATCCTTCATAAATGTAGTTCACTTTTCAGATATCCCTCATAAATGTTTGTATCTCACTTCTTGGGCATATCTTGTAAATATTTTTTTTTATCTCACTTGTCAAATATCCTTCGTACATGATTGTACCTCGCTTTTCAGATATCCATTTTAAATCCTTACTTTTTGGACATCTCTCATAAATGATTGCATCACACTTTTTAGGCATCTCTTCTATATGTTTATAACTTTACAGACATCTCTCATAAATGTTCTTACTTCATTATTCAGACATCCCTTGATAAGTGTGTTAGTATTTTTTAATATTTATTTAATATACAGTTTCAATTGTAAATTTTGGCTCTCCCACTCATTGCTATCAAAGATATAATTATAAGTTATTATATTCATGATTATGAGTAAATATTATCAGAAATGACATGTACTGGTCATATGTACCTTAGCTGTTGCTAGTATGGAGTGCTATCAAAAAGTTCAGGGAAGTTTACTCATTAACTACAAATGACAGGCATTTCTGTCATTAAATTTCTGCTTCTCAACTTGGAACAATGGAAATGTCTGCCACAGTTAATGAAGGAAGCTGCAAAATGGCTTCATCAGACAAGGAAAAAAAATTGATAAGAAATGAATATTCTTTTTATTTGCTGATTGAAGGATTTAAAAGCTGTTTAAATATGCAGATTTTGAGGAGCAGTAAATATTCTCACTGGTTATGCAAAATGCCAAGATTCATTTTCCAATTGGGGAGATGCATTCACCTTGTGAGCGCTAAGGGATGTTGAAAAGTTCTTGGCTGGGTCAAGAAGTAATTCGCTCTCAGATCTGATTGTTGAAATATTTGGTCAGATTTTGGGAAGTGGCTAATTCCAAGAACTTCTTCACAAACCCTTGCACACTTTTCTCTCTGTCTATGAAAAGCTGAATATGATTGGCTAAGTTAAACATTGAGATACATCAGACTTCTCTGTATCTTTAACATTTTCAATGTAAACATTGTTTATTCTATTTCTCTCTCTCTCTCTCTCTCCCTCTCTCTCTCTCTCTCTATATATATATATATATATATATATATATATATATACCAAGTATAGGATTGGTGTATATGGAATAAATTCCAATAACCAACAAATAATATTAAGAGTGCTCAATACAGAGTAGAGCAAATATAATTATTTAATCGAAAATTATAACAAAAATGTTATAAAATCGCTACAACAATAGCCATTTTGTTTCAATACTTCTGGTGTCTTCAAGATGGTGTTGAATGTAGAATCAAGGGTTTTAACCTTTTTATGTTATAATTTTCGAATAAATGATTATATATATATATATTAAACTAGACACCACCAGTAACACCTCTAACATCAACAGCACAAAATTCATAATCCTACCATCTAATACTCTTTCTACAAAATTTATAAATAAATTAGTTATCCCTAATACTAGGATCTTTACCACCACAATCAAGATAATTGGAGATATATAATTATGAGTAAAAATAAATTCAACACCAATTCAGGTGTCGGTACTTATCAAATGAATCACCTACAGTGTAAAAGCACTTATATTGGTGAGACATCTCAAAATCTAAAAGCCGATATCTAAGACCATAAAAGAGACTTATGCTTGGACAGCCCTTTAACTCCTTCATAATACACAGGAATAAAAACTGGCCATCACTTTATTTTACAAATGCCACCATAATTAAAAAAAAAGAAAAGAACATAATTCTTTACATTGAATGTACCTTGAGGGTTCACTAATAAATACTTTACCAACTATAAACATGTGTCAAGAGCATTATGTTACATCACTAATCTTTATTGAATTCATTAAAGAATCTAACATATGTTTATCTCAAAGAAATGCGTGTAAAAATACGTAAATATGTTCCCAAATCAACATGGGATAAACCACCAAATATGACATCGACTAGACACACATACACACAAGAATATATGTTATCATAAGAATCATACAAACTATAATCATTATACACTTACATGCATAAAGCGATATTTATGGTTTTTTGGTTAGGTTTGGAATTTGTTAATTTCTTGGAACTTTGAAAGGACATATTGTCTCTCCTTCAATTCATTTGTTTAATAAGTAAAAAGCATGTGAGGCCTGATTAACCAATGAAAATCAAACAATGTAAATGTAAAAATACCAGAATTTCTTTCTTTTTCTCCATATTCTCTGTTGAAGATTTAATAAAAGTGAAACATGTTTGATTGATAAACATTCCCTATTTGTTCTTTATCATATATACATACATATCTATCTCTCTCTTTCTCTCTATCTATATCTATATATATATATATATATATATATATGAAGAAAAATATACGGAAAAAACAAACAAAAATCCTTATATGCAATTATGCTGTTTTAATGTTAATATAATGTCAACATCGGACGTTTCGGTCTAATAAACCATCTTCAGGACATATTAATAAAATATAATTAACATTATCAATTCAACATGACAAAGACGATGGACATAAGAACAAGACTTATCCAAACAGATAACTGAAAGTTTTATATGATCAGCGTTCTTGTTCTTATGTCCATCATCTTTGTCATGTTGAATTGATAATGTTAATTATATTTTATTAATATGTCCTGAAGATGGTTTATTAGACCGAAACATCTGACGTTGACATTATATTAACATTAAAACAGCATAATTGCATATAAGGATTTTTGTTTGTTTTTTCCGTATATTTTTCTTCATACTGTCAGATCTATATCCATATATTTGCTTACATATCTATCTAGATATAGATATATATAAGGTTGGTGCAAAAATATTGTCGTTTTTGACGTATTTTTTAATGTCAAAAAACGACATTATTTTTTACCAACCTAATATATATATATATATATATATATATATATATATATATATATATATATATATATAAAATAATTAAGTAGGAATTGTTCTTTTAAACAAGTTTTTAAGCAACATCGAGCTTGGTCAGTATCTAGATGGGTGACCGTTTGGGTATACCAAGTACTGTAAACTTTGTGAGTGGTTTAATGGATAGTAATTGTAAATCAGTGAATCAAGTTTGAATTCCAGTTAGGTTTGTTATATTCATTTATGTGCAAATATGCTTAGGAAAGGCATGAATCCACCTTTTCACCCTGAACAATCGATTAATTAGTAGAACTTGTAGCAGTAAATTATTATTATCTCCCCAAAATTCTTACAATCTAAAAATATTTTCTAGTTTAAAGTAACAAGTAAAAGGATGACAAGCTGTAAAAAATAACAATCAATCAATAAACAAGTTGTATTAAAAGGTTAGACATAATATGTCCGTTTGAGTTTATCCAGAAATAAATTCTGTAGACATGGAATGCCTCTCCTTTTGAATATTTTTATATACAAATAAAATTAAATTTCAGACGTGTATCTACTCTTCAGGCAACATGATACTAAAATGTTAGTGAAAGACTTTTTTTATTGTTTTTATATATATATATATATATATATATATATATATATATATATGTGTATATATATATATATATATATATATATATATATATATATATGTGTATATATATATATATATATATATATATATATATATATATATAACACCCAACAGAGCATGCAATGGATAAATTGTTATCTAAATTATGCAAAAATAAAAATAACACTGACATCTCATTTTAACAGATATATTTGCCAAAATTACACAAAAGTAACTTGAAATACTAAAGAGTAAATTTATTTAATATAATTGCCATTGGTTTCAACGACAGCTTGTAGACAACTTCCTGCAACTCTCCTGGCTAGTCTCCTTCTTTAAATTGGTGAATGCTGCCATCATCCTTGCCTTCAGTTTATCTTTGGTGATACAGGGAGTTGTTGGTCTCTCACTCAACTGCGTCGCACACATAATAATCAAGGGGGTTGCAGTCTGGGGAGTTAGGTGGTCAGATGTAAGGGGTGATATGGTCGCAAATTGTCTGACACCCATGAAAAAAATGTATAACCTCTCACAAGTTTGGTTCTAGTGGTTACTGGCAGCTGTGCAAGAGTTTCCTTTACAGTATCAAATCCTCAACCCCTCTTCTCTGTATGTATGTTATTATCCCTAATTTCATCAATGAACTTTTTGATTCCATCAATTCTCAACTCAGTATCTATGCTGATGACAAATTTATTTACTCAGGTGTTAATGGTAAATCTGTTCAGTTCGATAAGGTTAAATTGACAGCTGAGCTAAAAAATTACCTACAATCTGTTGTTAACTGGGGCAAGAAATGGCTTGTTAATTTTAACACCTCCAAAACAAAACTACTCTCTTTTTGTCATCTGAGAGAACCTTTTTGGCTTCCATCAGCATGGATACTAACCTCCATGAGAATGCACCTTCTCAGACTAACATTTTCTGCTAACATGAAGTGGAAAGATTATATTGAATCAATTGCTAGATCTGCTGCTAGGAAAGTTGGTTCATTGTGTTGTGCTAGATAATTTTTTATGCCAGAATCTATTTTACATATTTATATGTCTACCATTTGTCCATGTATTAAATATTGCTGCTACATCTGGTATCATGCTGCTGCTATATATTTAGAGATTTTTGATAAATCTGAAATATTATTGGCCCTGACCTGGCATCTCAGCTTCAGTCACTTTTCCACTGGCATAATGTAGCTTCCCTGTGCATTTTCTATAAATATTTTCATCGTAATTGCTCTGATAAACTTTCCTCTATGGTTCCTAGACTTTGAGTTTAAGACTAGTACTAGATTGGCAGCTAGGTCCCATCATTTTACGGATAAAAATGGCTAGATGTAACCGTAAATTCTATGACAATAGTTTCTACTTTCCCACTTCTAGCTTCTTGTAAGCTTGATCTTCAAAAATTTAAATGCAATGTCAGTCGTTATCCTCTGTCTCCTTAATTCCTGTTCTTTTATTGTCCTCTCACCTTAAAAATGTTTTCTTTTCATATTCTCTATCACTCGGTAGCCCTCACATCTTAGTGGCTTTGTTGCCTTACTTGGAGTGAAATGATTAAAAAATGACAAGCCAAAAACCTTTCAGTTCCTCCTCATATGTATGTCTTTGTGTTTTAATGGTCAGTTTTTCCCCACCTTTGCTCTCCACTGACTTTTGATTTATTACACCACTTCTTGTTAAACTTTCCCCTCTTTTTCTTTCCCCTGTTACACCCACACTTATCATAGACACCAACTAAATAAATCTTTATATTTGTGAGTGAACATCATCAATTTTAACCAATTACTAGGTTTTTATGCAGAATAGTGTAAGTCATGCAATGACTCCTATTTAATACCCTGGTGGCTAGATATTGATTCAGTGTCAGATTTCTGTGCTTGCGTGTGTGTGTGAGGAATACAAAGAATACATATTGAAGGTGATAATCATTGCCACAAATAAAGATCAAAGTGATGGCACACACTAAACTTACTTCAAGCTGACAGAGAAATTGGAATTATATCATAACTACCTGTTTCTTTATCCTTGGTTAGGTCTTATTAAATAAATACAACACTCTTATTTACTCTGACATAGTAATATTAACCATTTCCTCATAAGGAAACATTCAACATTCATTCATCAAATAGCCAGAACTCCTGAAAAAAAATTTATCAGGAAAATAATTTCCTCAAGTCCACTGTTATTGTCTTTTCTAGTATTGATTGGAGTTTCCTTCCTAATCTCTTGTTTGTTGTGTGAACATCCCTTTTTAGTCTCCTACTCATGTTAGTAAATTTGTTAGTAAAATTAATAAAAGTGAGGATCAGAAAATCATTTAAACAGTCAAAAAGTCAAATAAACGCTGGTTTTAATAAGCTTGAGATGTGTTGTAAGCTTTTCTAAAAATAAATTCCCCCACTTCTATTAGGCACCTAAGAGTAGTCGTGACGTATCGCAATATAAGCAGTGCCAAATTCAAAAAAGACTTTCTTGCTTCATCACTTTGCAACTACACAATGATGAACATCATGCAACAAACATTAAGGTAGCACTGAATTTCGGTGACTTGCTTTCTCCCTACTTTTGTATCCCTCACTACACTCTACATGTATTGAAACATTTTGATGTCAGTGGCACTAAAATAGGGTCTCTATATTTATATTTTGTTTCTGTTGTCTTCCCTTTCACATTTCAAGTTTTCTTTCTGTATTTCTTTGGACATGTTTACAACATAAATTGTATTGCATAAGTCTTTTGAAGGTAATTAAAAATGCTCTATGAATATTTATAAGACATTTGTGCATTCATCTTTTTATTATTATTTTTACTGAATTTTTGTTTTGCCTACATGCTTAAATGTCCTGTGCGTATATTTCTCACTTATTTGTTATTCCTATTCATTTGTTAGCCAATCAGAATGCAATACCAGAAATGAACAGCACTCGCCCAAAGATGATGATAAAAACAACTTAGTTGTTCATAGCAGTTAAAATCAGTCATTAAATCACAGTAAATAGCAGAATTTTAGATACAATGATGTTTTCATATTTACTAACATCTCTTTATTTTTAAAGTATTTATCACTGGTATGAGTCCAATATTTGATTTAGTTTACTGACTCACTTTTGTTAAACCACTTCTACCAGTTACCTATCTTTATAGGCTCATGTTTTAGTGGTTCAGGTTTATTCATATTGGTATGTAAGAATTTGTATAAATATCGGTGATTTTCTTTTGGATTCCTGTCACTTTTTTTTTACAAGGAAACATTCAGCATTCACTGACCAGTGTTACTATTGTCAGTTGAAATTTATAAAATCTTTCTATTAAAACAGTTTTTCAGGAAAATAGGTTTCTCAAGTGCAGCAAATATTACTCTTTCCAGTATTGATAGGGGTTTTCTTCCTAACTTTTTGTTCAAAGTAGTGTGGAATGTCAGCATCTTGATTATGTCATTATTTTCTCTTTGTGTTACATGTGCTATCCATTTTAGTTGTTGCCTTTGTTTAAAGTCTTAAAGTTATGTGGTTTCTCTTATTTGGTAAAATTCTTTGTTTGTCATTCTCTACATCCAGACTACCCCAGCAAATTTTGAAAATTATTCTGAATCAAATTTACCAATAGTTAATTTTAAAATTTCCTTAAATGACATGAAAAATTACTGAAATATTAAGTTTTCTTAATAAAGCACAAAACTTCTATAAGAGAAATGCATTTTTATTTACAACAATAATTTCTAAAAAATATTAATGTGAACACTGAACATTATTTTAGTATGATGGAAGATTTAGTGGCCGTTGGGTACTTTTCACAGTTTTTGGTAGCAATCTGTAAAACAAATTGAGAATGTTATTGTAATCCTGAATGAGTTTGTAACCTCTTTTTGCACCATCATTTGCAACAACCGTTTTCTCAAGTTTTTCAAGTCCATTTTTGTAACCATGATCATCTTTCCATGTTTTAGAGTCTTTGTCAAGAAAATCAGTACTGATAGAAAATAATGTGAAGACAGTTTTTGTACCAGGAGTTATGAAAGATGAAAACTCTGTAAAGGAAGAAAAATCATTTTGGTGCAGAATGTAATTCTTCAGTTGATTTTTCTTTTTCCTCTTTTTCATCTTTGTCTGCTTTCAGCATAACTTGAGCCATATTTGCCTTGACCTCTGTTGGAACATTGTCATTAAATATGGATAGGGCCAAAATTTTGGGAGTTAAGTATCAGAGATGGTTGGAAATTTTTATTTTTTGCAGCAGCAGCCTTACTGATTTCTGGATCAATATTCTGATAATTTATCAGTTGATTCATAAATAGGAAATGGCAAGGTGCATTAATTGCTCCTGATGACAGAAACTAGGCTCAAATCTACACTTGAGCAAGAAAAATGCATATTCTTCTTAAAGAGTTCTTCTCCCTGTGAGATAACAAACTAGTCTTGAAACAGGTATATCTTGAATGCATAAATTGCTTTAGTCATCCATCTTGCATGACTTACAGCTGCTGATGTACAAAACAAAATCCCATTTTTCAGAATGCTGCAACCATGATCATTGTTAACTCAACAATTCTCAGTAATCATGTCGCTGTTGTTTCAGCATAGAAATGTGGTATTCAAGAAATCCAAGAATGGCAGAGTAGAAATCATCTGGAACTTCATTGCTACCAGTTATGTAACACTTCTTGTTTAGTTTCGTCCAGGTTTCTCTAATTTTCTTTTGAAAAACGCCATGTTAGGACATGAAATTGCACCCATCAGTGAGTCCAAACAGCTCCTCAAAACAAACTCAAACATGTGATGACGGCAAGGGAAGTATTACAGGTTGGGACTGAACAATTTTTTTGGATTTGTACAGGCATCATTTACTTGACTTGTGTTACTTGGTGTTGTATTACAGTAATGTGCTTGAATTTTTTTTCAGTTATACACCACTTCTCCACTGCTTGGTAAAGAGCTATGCTTTGCTGCTCTCCTGAAAATGTTGGTATTTCAGGGACTCCCAACAATTGCTCCTTGCCTTGAAAAGTTGCTATTATTGCCAGTCTATCAACCTTTTCAAATGCCTGTGAGTACTGGGAGCAGCTTACCATCCCAGTGCAACATTAATTCTTGACAGCCATTTAGGTTAAATTTGGGCTGTACTTCTGTCAGTACGGCTTCTGTAAATTATTTTTTCTAAGGCGTTAAAAAGAAGTGCAATTTATTACCAGGTTTTCAATATCACAGCTGAAAGTTTAATATGCAAACCTCATTTCTGTTAGTGATTTTGCACCTATCAACAACTTCAGTGAGAGGTGGGGTAAAAAAAAAAACTACAATGTACCTCAAGTTGCTGGAACTGTTGCTGCTGCTGCTGTGGTTGTTGCTGATATTTGCTGAATGTTGACAGGAATTTTCACTGTCATCATCATCACCACTGCTTTGGCTGCTTGATACTGAATCATCAGTTTCTGATGTAGCAAACTGATGAATATGAAAATTTTGTTCCGTTTCTTCATAATTCTTTTTTTTTTTTTTTCCTGGCAGTTTCCATTGCAGTGCTCTTCCTTGTGTTTTAGTGTTTGATCTTATACCAATCATGGAACATGCCCATCCTTTTTGGTGCCAAAGCATTAAGAACTTATCTTCTTCAATTTTCATCTCTCCGAAAGCATCTAAATGAGCTATGTCAAAGAGATCATCCATCTTTTCCACATATTTTCTCTTTTTTCTTCTTCCCTGCCGGTACTTTTATCCTAATTTTTCTATAAACTTTTCCATTCCTCACAGAGTTTGAGTAGCTGTGGTCAGTTCTTCATGACTCACTGATGCTGCACTTTCCTTCACAGTAAGATTGTAGAAAAAAAACCCACTTAAAACAGAGGAAGATCTATATCATAATGCCACAACAAGATGAATGAGTGCTTAAAAGTTATTACAAATAAAATAACTTATTTACAAATACAGATAATGACAAAAAAATAGGTGTTTGCCCTATACCCGTGCCCTGACTCCAACTTTGCAAGTTGCCTTCCATATTGCATTTAGAGTCACTAATCCTTCTGAACAATTTTATAATTTAAGAGAAAATTATATAATAGAAATTTTTATCTGGAAAAAAAATGACTTTCCAGGCAAAAATTTCAAAATTTCATGGTTGATGTGGGTTGTCTTGCAGTTGTCTGCTTGAGCTAAAATTTTGCATAGATTGGTTTTCTGTTAACTGGAACAAGATAGGGTGTTGGGAGCTAAAATTTTAGAAAGCTGAAAAATAAGGGTCATCCTAATGTGGCATGGCAGATTTTTGCTGCGATGAGAAGAACTCGTGGGACTAAGGAATGTATTAGGTTGGTGCAAAAATAATGACGTAATAAGGTCGTTTTTTGACGTTAAAAAATACGTCAAAAAATGACTTTATTACGTCATTATTTTTGCACCAACCTAATAGCTTTTCAGAATATTTGCCAGACAAGAAGTTTGAGATGTCTTGTCCGTGGAAAAGGTTTGTACAGTGGAATTTAATTCGTCACCCACAAAGTTGCATAGTAGCTTTTGAAGTCTATCAACACTCGCAACTGTGGACTGAGCAGCTCCAGCCCAGATATGGCAGCAATACTGCATTTTTAGTCTGCATTTTTAGTAAAGATAAAGCACATCAAAGAGACATGGACATGTACAGAGCTGATAGGTTCGTAATATGAAGATACTGCTACAACCAACAAATAGTAAAGAAAAACATTATAAAAAAATTCATAGGATTGAAAAACCACAATTAAAACAAACATAACACAAATTGCTTTCTGAGATGTTAATTCCCTCCTCCAAAACATATCTACCAATCATTCAAAAACCCAAATGACTGCCAATTTTACATGAATATTTCTTCCATCCATCCTTCTATTCACCATAGTCAAATGCAGATGATAAAGAAACATCACTAAAAACAGTGTTTTATGTGTGCATATATGACAATAATACCAATTTGTAATTGGTAGGGATAATTCTAAGGAGGACATTATTCCAAAGAGAGCTCAGGGTAAGTAACAAAGCAATATATTAGGTTGGTGCAAAAATAGTATCGTTTTTTGACGTTAAAAAAAATACATCAAAAACGATATCATTTTTGCACCAACCTAATAATAAGTTTGAACAATCCTTAAAAATCCATTTCAGATATAATTTATTTCATGAATATATTTGAATATTCATCTTCTTCAGACCGAAGGAAATGAAATCAATTTGTCCCTGGCAAAAGGAAAAGGGAGAGGAAAGAAAAAGAAAATTTTTTTATAATAAAAGAGGAAGAAAAAAAAAAAAAATTTCAATACAAAATCTTTTTTTAAAAAAAATTTAGGGGTGAGTTGGGAGAGAAGGGGAAAGGAAAGAAGGAAGGATTAAAGTTAAGCAGATAGGTTGACCAAGGAATAAATTTTTCCTTAAATGGATGAATAAGTTAATATATAGCATAAGCGAGGTGGTGGGTATCAGAATTAAAATAGATACAGTAATGAGGAGGCACGGTGGAGTAATGGATAGCGGCATGGATGGAGGAATCAAAGAGCTGAGTTTGAATTCCAGTCAAGTTCATTGCATTCACTTATTTGCTAATACCCTTGGGAAAGGTATGAATTCTCTTCTTCAAGCTATAGGTAAATAGCAGGACACGCCAGGTTCTATAGCCTTAGATGGCAGCTGGTCTACTGCAGAAAGAAATGGTAACCTACTGCGAGAAAAAATTTGCCTTGTCAGTCATGTATCTTTCGATACATGATCGCCTAACCGTGTATGATGCATGGCATATAACTACTAATATGTCTAACAGTCATGTAATTTCAGATATCCAACACCAATAAAATAAACTAATTTAAATAAAATAAAGATATTAAATAATATAAAAAACCAAATTTAATTAATCAAGAGATAAATAAAGAACAAATATAAAGAAAAACTTAAAAATATATAGATAAGGATAAAGATAATAAAGATAATATTAGGAAAAATATTAATATAAAAACAATAATTTAAAACTATAACTGATGTAGGCAAGACCTTCTCATAAATTACCATAAACAAAAATGTGAATACACATGCATATATGTTAGTACCCGTATAAAACACTTTGAGTGTATATTCCCCAAAATCAATGTTTTTAGGGAATTTTAAATCTTTTCTTGTGTCTAAAATTGAGGATAAGTTCATTCCTTTGAGTCAATAATTAGTCAGCATTTTTATATGTAATCATTATTATTTTTTCTTGTATACATAGATTGCATCTATCCTGGAAGTTGTTGCTAGTCTGAGACTGACAGATGATATCCCATTTAATATGTAGGGTGAAGACTCTGTCCTTAAGTTTCTAATAATGTTTGTATAGCTCCCCAAGCAACTATCCTCAAGGTTTTTTTTTAATTCAGAGTTGTCCTCCTCCAAGACTGGTTTGCACCCAAGGCTACAGGACCCAGTTTGTCCTGCTATTTACCCATAGCTGGAGGGAGAATAGATGGATTCATATCTTTATCAAGAGTTTTTACATGTAAGTGAATGTAACAAACTTGACTGGAATTTGGGCTCTGGTCTCTCATTCCTCAGTATGAGCTGCTATCCATTACTCCACTGTGCCTTCACACACACACACACACATATATATATAAATAATATATTATTACATACAAATCAAGAACTAAAAATGAATGAAGAATAAGTAAAATAAACAAAAAATCTAAATAAATAAACAAATTAACAAACTATTAATGCACACATAAACACAAGCAAATGTAGTAATAATAATAATAATCAATAACAAATAAGTTATCAATAATAAATAATGATAAAAAAACACTATCAATTGATTACAAATAACTGCATATGGATTCACAATTATTTCTACTCAAAAGTCTCTTGAATAATGGGAATATAAATGATATCCTCACCTAAAATCCATTCGGATAATAGACATTCTACCCATAATCCACCATTGATCAGTATATATATAGTTGTGGGAAAACACAATAAACATGGCCTGACAAGAGGCTGTAGTGGATTTGTAGATGCTTATTTTTAATAGAAACTGTATTCATTGCATTTGCCTAAATTCTTATTTAAACTGAGAAAGTGAGAATTTATTTATAAAATGTATTTTAACTTGGACTTTCGACGTTCTTGTTGGCATTTAAATGAACATGCTAAAAGGACACATCTAACATTATCAATACTATATATTATCTTCATATATATATATATATATATATATATATATATATATATATATATATATATATGTGTGTGTATATGCATATGTGTATATAAGCATAATTCTATATTATATATAGATAAGTAAATCTGTATGTATACACATATACTTCTCAATGCATTTGTGGATGTGTGTATATATATATATATATATATATATATATAATGCTTGCTCTTTTGTAGATAATGGTTTCTCCTGCTCTGCACAGATAAGAATATTTTGAAATGATTCCTCTTGACATTTTTTCACTGTTTTCTCTTGGCAGCATTATGCCAGCCGCAATGGTCATCTGTCTACGTGCGAAGCCCTTGTCATGCAGGGTGCAAATGTTAACTGTCAAACAGCCAGTGGGAAATCCACTCCTTTACACAGAGCTGCTTACCGTGGCCACCGTCTTGTGGTGAAGTATCTCCTTAGCAAGAAAGCCAATCCTATGATTTGTGATGCAGATGGGAAAACAGCCTTACACAAGGTCATGACAGTTTTAGTTTCCGTTTTTTCCTCTTTTTAATGTTTTCTCTTCATGTTTCCTGCTGTCTGTAATGTATTTACGTCTGGATTCTTTACTTGTGGCTGCTGGTGCATTTGCTTGTAATCTATATTTGGTAATATTATTAGCATTTTAAAAATCAATACCTAATATGAATATTATTACTTGATATCCTTGGCAGATTTACTAATAACTGAAGATTAGTCAATATTTGCTAATGTTGGTCCCCTCCCTCCAAGTCAATAGTTTCTAATTAGTTTGTCACACCTGCAGATTAAAATTAACTCAACTCTAGGATTCAATGTCTTTTCCTTCTATATGCTGTGTCCCATCAGGATGATGACGATCATGGTTCTCCACAATCACTTGTCCTTTGTAGCTCTTAGTAAAATTTATCTTTTTGTTAACCCTCCTAAACCCTGTTCTGTCTTCTGTTTACATATGCTTATTAGGTAGGCTATGTGCTGCTTTCCTCTGTCCCTTCAATATGTCCTGTGAGTATAAAATTTCCAAGCTCTCTTTCCTCATAATGTACCCTAGAAAGTTCAACCATTTATTCTTGATGTTAAGTATAAATATCCATTTTGTTTCCATCTTCTCTAAAACTTTGTTGCATGTTCAGTCCATGTTATTCTCAGCAGCCTTTTATAGAACCACATTTCTATTGCTTTATATTTCTTCATCTCTATGGAGATGGACCAGCATTCACTGCCATAGAAAAGGACTGATATTACATAAAAATGCAGTACTCTTTTTTTACCATCTTTTAAAACTTTGCTGAGTTTTTGGAAAGTATCTTTTGCTATCCCAATGTACCTTTTCATTTCAGTGTTGCACTTTTCGACCTCTGTTAAAACATTATTATTATTTAAATTTTACTGTAAAAAGACATATTGTGACAATGTAATTGTCTTTATTAAGCATTTCACCCCAAGCAAGGTGGGAGTGCCACTAGCATGCCAGGGGTTACAGAGAGTGGGAGCAAGTGTAAAGAGGCATGATAGAGGAAAAGATGAAGAGAAGGACTGGGAATTACATCAAGACATCTAAGTTATCAATTGACAGTTTGAATAATCAGAGAAGCAAGTAAGAGGAAGGGAGTTCCACTGATGGGAAGTGAGAGACTTGAAGCTGTTAGAGTAGAAGGGGCGGCTACATTTAATAGTTTCGAAAGTGAAAGGGTGGGACTGAGATGCCGACCTAGTAGCACACTTAAATTCATGCAGTTTGGGAACTAGTGAAAGTAACTTGTAGGAAAGTGACATTAGGTGGTAGAGAAGAACATTTATAAGGTGAGAATGAAGAAGGAAAGAGAGAGACTGAATATAATATATAATTTTGGAAAGAAGTGAAGATTTAAAATCTGCTTAGAAAATAAGATTAAATGTAAAATTTTCTAATTGAAACTGTGAGGATTTGAAGCTGACAATCATAAGTAAAGTGTTTAGAAATGGTGATACCAGAATTTCCATGTTAGTGATTCATATCAGGTGGGGCGAGACTGAAATTTCAACAGAGGAATTTTAGCTTATTTTACCTGATATAAAGCATACTATTGTGCTCATATTTATATGTACTTTTGGGGACAGTCAAAGAAATTTATGTGGCTTTGGATATCTGTGATCACCTGATCACAAGAGGGTGTCCTTCATAAATACAAGTCGCTGTAATGTGCATTGAGTTAGTTAAGTTTGAGCTCTGTTCTGGTTGCTAGCTTTGTCAATTAGCTAGTCGCATCACCATTGCCTGAAAAGTGATTTCATTTCCACGTATTTTCTAGCAGGAGATGACTGAATTGAAGAAAGGCATGTGCTAACACCTTTTTCTCTTCACCTTAAAATACCTACTGCCTGTGTAGAAATAACTTATTTCCACTGGACAATTTTTGTCATTTGTTTTTAATAAATCTTTATTATTGAAGATAATTCTGCTTATCAAGCTGTCTGTTCCTCTGAAGGCAGTATTCACTCAGTATCTGAACAAAAAGAACAGCATGGCTTGGTGAGAACAGACAAAAGTAAATAATCTTTCTTTCTTCTTGTCGGTAATCCTCTAGCAAACTTCTAACTGATACAACCGACTTCAATAGCACCATAACCCAAGGGGAGGTAGCCAGCAAAGTTACCATGGGCACAGGTGTATATTTATAATAGGATGACCAGACCTTATAGAAAACTTACCTGACACAAAATTATCCAACACTGAATTTGAAGCTTTCAGCGTTGGAATAAATTTATTATACCTAAATATATTTTTTATTAATATGTAATTTATAGCTCTGTTATATTACACTGAGCACTTTTTTTAACACCAACACTCAAAGTGCAATATATATATATATATATATATATATATATATATATCAGTACAGGAAAATAGTACTTGTTGACGGTATACTACACCATGAAAATAAACTTCAAATTCTCAAGGCCCTCTATAAACCAACCAATAGCCAACAGAATTTATTATGTGTGTAGCAACAATGTGTTGAAGTGCATTTGACAAATATTTAATGCCATTTTGAATTTCTACCAATTTCTGGTTAGCTCTCTTTTATTGCGATATTTGTTTTACGAAAAATTCCATAGCTACAATGGATAAATTTTAAATTTTAAAATAATTTTAACAGAGCACATTCACATATGTTTTTAAAAGTCTCCATCACAATGAACACAGTCACAATAAGTTTGTCTTTGTAATCCCTCCACCCCAGAGGATGATACTTGGGTAGGAAAAAAGCTATGGTGCCTTCCTTGATGAATTTCATCTTAATATCAAGAAACTGATCAGAGAACTAGAAATGATTATTATTATAAAAATAAATAGACATATATATATATATATATATATATATATTCAATGAAACATGTTTGAATGAAGATATGCTGCTTATATTCAAACATGTTTCATTGAATATATATGTATACATGGGTATATGTGTGTACACGCCTATATGTATGTATGTACATGTATATGTTATTGTGTATGTGTGTATACGCATGTGTTTTTGAACATAGGAATATAGGCCTTGCTAGATTAGATAATCGTTATATTTATTTTTTATATGTTTATATTTGATTTGTAATCTGTAGTCAATATTAATTTTGTCAAATTTTCTTAATTACCCAGCAGCCCTTTCAGTAAATGCCCTTCAGTTTTAGTTTCCCCCGCCCTTTTTTCTTTTCATTTCCTCTCCCTCCCTCTTATTCTGATTTTTAAGATTAGATCGTCTATTGTGTGTGTATGTCACCACAAAATGTATCCTTTCCGGTTACATCTTTAATGTATTAAACATCCAACAACATTCATATTTCTCTCACTTAAACCGTCTTTGACTCCCCTCTCTAAAACTTCTCTCTGTTAAGTTTTAATCCCCCACCTTCTCGCGTCTGTTACCCCTTTCTATAGTTCTAACATTCGTCCCACACTCTCATACTTACACTCTCTAAATTTTATTTTTTATTTCCGTTGTTTTTTCTGTTTTCTTTTTGAATTTGTAGGTCTGATGAATTGGATTGTATTTATGATTCCAATGGAATAAATTATGACTATGGAATATTAGTTTTTAAGCCTTTTTATTTAGATAGATAGATAGATAGATAGATATCTCCATGCAGACACACATCAAGTGTAACAGAAAAATTGTCCATTTGATAGATGAAGCTTTGAACCATTGTATTTTACAAATGATTAAGGATATCTTACTGGAATTCTCCAAGGTTTTTATAACCCTATTGGACTCTACTTTGAGCAATAAGAATGTATAATTAATCTCTAAGCTTAACAGAAGAATTGTGATAAAAATGATCATAAAGAAAATGATATGTTCATCATTAATTAATCATAGCTAAGGATCGGAAGCTCATGAATGAGTAAAATTAAGTTCAAACATACATACATACATATATATATATATATATATATATATATATATATATATATATATATATATATATATATATATTATTCCATGATCATTTTCCAACTTATTCAAGATAATTTTTGCCCTCCCTAGCTTTCTAACTTTCTGTTCTAGAGTAACAAGAAGCTTCACACATTTCATATACAATTTCATTTTCAAATCTTTTTTTCACTGCTCTTAGCTGACACACCCCTCTCACATGCCAAACCTATTATGGATTGAGTTAGATCTTTTCTAATTGATCTCTTTAGCTTATAGTTGAAATGATGATCCTATTGTGATCTCCTGATCCAGTTTCCCTTCTCTACTGTTTCCTCTTTTTTAAACTTAATTAATCATTCTTTTGATGGTTCTTGAATGGACTTTAAAGATGGTAGCCAGAGTATGAATGTTGGTACCAGTACTGAAGCCCTGAATGGTCTTTGTTCTCTCACCATTGACAGTGCAGCTGACAAAACAATTTTAACCTGTTCTCCTTCTAATATATATAAGAAAGTTTCGGCCCCTATCTACTTCTCAGAATCAGTATTCTGATGTTTGGTCATTGAATATATACCGATTTTTGGGAAGTGGGCTCAGACAAGAACATTTCAGCACCTTCTTGTATATTATTTTAGATAAGTGCACATGTTGTTTTTTTGTAATTCACTTTCTTTTGGCAAAAAGCAATTGTCATAGATTTTTACTGATAGAACCGATTCTGTATTTCTTTGACTCCTCTTTTATTCTTTCTTTTGCCAGGTTTTAGTGTTTACTTGCAAGGCAGACAAAAGAATATTGTCATTGTCATTTGAGATTCCTTGCCTTTTCTTTCTTTCTCTCTTTAAAAAAAAATGTAATTCATCATTGATAAATGCTTTCTTTATAATCTTGTTCAGATTCATTTACTATTCTTGCAAGCATTTTTGGCTGGTGGCTTTTTGCTCTTTTGATGCATAAATCTTTTATAAAAGACCTTTTTCTTTTTATTCTTATTACTTCTGAAGGAATTGAAATGAGAATGGAAAAAAGAAAAGAATTTTACAGAGCAAAGGAAGGGAAAAAAGACATTAGAGTCAGAAAAGAAGCTTTTAAAATAACTGTCAGTGATTTGGAAAATCTTAAATGTCACATTTCTTTTTAACCCATTTACTACCACATAACACTTCTGTTCAACTTGCAGCTTGTTGTATGTTGCATTTGATACACCTTTGCATCTTATGGCTTGTTACACATTACATTTTTTGATAAAGAGTTATTACGTGACAAAAAGCATTCAGAAAACCTATTTGGATCATGCTCCAGCTCTTTGGATGGTTAAAGAATTTGTCAGGTTGATTTTAACCTAAATGATCAACCATGCTCTGAGTGACCTTCTGGTGTCGATGAGGATGCTCTGTTTCCCATTGTTAAGAATAAACTGAAGATGGAAGAGATTGCTAAGCATTTGAAAATCAATATCCCAACTGTGTTTTGCCATATGAAGAGACCTGGGTCAGTTTCCAAACTCGACACATGGGTGGTGCATTCTCTGACAGAGCAAAACTAGCTTGATAGTGTTGCTGTCATGATTTCTTTGCTGTGAAAAGGACAGAATTGTCATAGGTGATGAAAAATGAATTGTTTATGGTAATGCTTGATTCAAATGGAGATGAAAAGAAGCTTGTGAACATGGAGAACCCATGACTAAAATGGGCTTGTATTCAAAGAAGGTTGTTGCTGTTGATTGGTGGAATTGCAGAGGGATAGCTCACCTTGAGTTTCGTGCAACAATAACTGCAAAGAAGTGACCAACTGGCTAGTTACAATGCAGATATTCAAGAAAAATGGATGATTTTGGTAAATCAAAAAGGTGTCATTTCTACCAGGACAACGCAAGACTGCATGTTGCAGAACCTTAAAGAATTGAAATCCTGCACCCACTGTATTCTCCTGACTAGCCTTCTTTGGATTTTCATTTGTTCCAGGCTCTACAAAAAATGAAAAAAAAAATTGACTCTGTACCAATATGCATTGTAGTGTAATGGATATCAGCTCAGAGTGAGAACTCTGAGAGCTGAGTTTGAATTTCAGTTGAGTTTGTTAGATTCACTTACACACAAATACCCTTGGGAAAGGCATGAATCCATCTTTTCTTTTCACACTTTCACTGTCAAAACGGTTAAATGTAACTGTCTCTTCTACTCAAACAGCTTCTTCTCCCGCACTGTTAACACACCGGCAGTAGACCAAGAGAAATGGAAGCTTTATTGTTTATCAGAATCTAGTTTATAAATAATATTATAATAATAATAATAGCAGAAACCATAGACGAACTTATAAGCCTATCATTTTTCTATTGCTCTTTCCATGAAAAATGTTCTGACCTAATGTAGTTCTCTCAGTTCAGACCTTTACAGAAAAGACTTGCCATGACATGTTCACAGGAACAAACCATTCTCATTCCCTTCACATTCCACTGGTTAAGAAGAAGTTCCATTTGGATAGCTCTTCCCATGCTTTGTGGGGAAACTCCAGTGAGAATGCTTCTCTGACCACTACAATCTTAAACTCTTTAAGTCTAGGGACAACTGTTAGCCATCTTATATATTCTCATAATCTACAATTCTTCTTTTTCTATGTGCTGTGTCCCTTCATGACATAGGTGATCATGGCTCTCCACAATTTCCTATCCTTTGTAATGCTTAATAAAGTTTGTCTTTGTACTATCTCTTCTAAACCTTTCTCTGCCGTCCATTTACTCAATAGGTTATGCATTGTTTTCCTCTGTGCCTCTTTATTTCACTCTATCCTGTGAGTATCAAATTTTCCAAGCCCTCTTTCCTTATTATATTCTCTAGAAATTTCAACTGCCTTTTTCTAATGTTATGTATATTTGTCCTTTTTGTTTCCATTTTAAACAAAAAAACATTGTCATTGCTCACATGTTCGGTCCATGGTATTCTCTGCATTATGTCCACGTCTGTAACCCTCTATTTTGAGTGGCTTGTATCATGTGTAAAGAAAATTGTTGATACAGAAAATATTATTTAGATTTGCCTTCTCAGTAATTATGTTTTTGTTTTTTTTTAATTTTTAGTTTTTAACTTTTATATTATTTTTAACTTTTATATTTTAAATTTTTTTTTTTTAGATTACTTGATACCTTGTGATTTACTTCTTCTCCCAACATAGTCTCTGTATATTCCTTTTTACTTTTATATTAACTTGCATTTTACTTTCTTTTACCTTTTTTTTTAATTTGCATCTTATTGGAATTTTAACTTGTCTCTATTTTTTTTTTTTTTCTTGCAGGCTGCTGAGAATGGCCACACAGAAGTCCTAAAGGAATTGTTGGAAAATTCTCCAGCATTAAAGAGTATTACTGATAATAAAGGAAAAACTGCCTTTCAGTATGTGTCACATGATAAACAGGATGCCATAGAAATATTCAATTCTTTTAGAGATGATAACCATTAAAACTATTTCCCTAACTGAGCATTTCAGATCAAAAGCAATTTTTTCTTTTTTACTTCTAAGAATATAATTTTTGACACCATTTACAACTTTTTAATCATTGTTTAAAAATAAAATAGACTGATGTAAATTTTCATAAAAATAGAAAAAATAGCCTAGTGGATTAAAGACTTGGTCTGTGAATTTGGTGACACAGTAATTGTGAGTTCAATCTCTGGACCGAGCAGTGTGTACTTGGATTCAGTGGAAACAGTGCAAGCTATAACTGTGTAGTACTAAAAATAATGTCTAGATGAGATCACTTTAGACATGGAATAAAAAAGTCTACTCCCTAGCTTCTTCTTGATTTTTTTTTTTATGAAGGGTTCATTTTGGAAATTTCCTGTAGGTTACCTGGATTTACATACACCTGATGAAGGCTAGAGGGCACAATGGTCGAAACATGATAACAATGAGTAAGAAGACAATAATCTGCATGTAAAGACATAGGAAAACAAATCTTTTCAACAATATTCTTCATGTACAATAAAGATGCAAACTTGGTCTTAAGCTTAAAATTGGGTTTCTTGATTGTTTGACTTCAAACACACTTGAAAAAAGGTGCAGATTTTTGGCATTCTCAACACTATATAAAAACAAATAATTTATCCATTGTATGAAAAAGTGAACATTTAAAATGAAATCTTTCTAAATAAAACATAATACCAATTTTAAAATGCAGTTATGTTTTTCTTTGACTGCCATATTTAATGACATAAGACGTTGACTTTAAAAAAAAAATATATTTCCCCCAAAATATCTCAAGTTTAACGGAACTGAGGTTAAAGTTTATAAGAATTTGTATACTACCTGCACTTGTACCAATACTGACTCCATAATACTATTTTTTTTTTTTTTACAATGAAGTTCACCCTGTACAAGGCCTGAGATCCACTAAAGGCAAAGGGTTGAGTGTAAGAGACACAGTTTATGCAGATATGTGTGGAAAGTAATGGTTAACTCTAGACTTGAACAGATTAAGATTGTAGTGATCGGCAAACATCCTCTAGGGAGTCGGTTCCACAGAGCAGTAGTTTGCGGGAAGAAGCTGCTTGAGTGGAACGTACATCTCACAAATGAGATAGGAAAGGAATGAGGGTGGTTTGTTATAATGTGTGTATCATTGGGGATCTTAGCCATGAAATTTAAAACTAAAGAATGTAGCCTGTCTAAGCACTTTCCATGGAAATAGCAATAGAACAGCGAGAGGCTTGTGACATTTTGTCTGTGAGAAAAGGGGTTGTAGGGTGGAAAATAATTTGCCACCCACAAGGACGCAGAAATGCTTTTGGACTCCATTGAGTCTGGAAAGTGAAGACTAAACAGCTTTTGCACAAATATAGCAGTGGTACTCCATTTTAGGCCTGATCTGGATCTTGTAAAGGTAGACTGGTGAGACTGGAGTAACCTCTCCAGGACACAGACCAAGGCAATGCTACATGGAGCCTGTCTGCTGCCCAGAATATATACTCCACCTCACTCCTGACTGTACCAACAAGATACAAAGGAATACAGCATATTATATGTTATTATATCTTATCATAGTATATTACCTTATATATTATATATTTTTTATTATACTAGTGTACCCATGCTGTCAAAATTGACAGCAAGAAAGAATGTTGATAAGTAATATGTATTATATTTTAAGTAATTTTCGTTTAATCCATGCACAGTTTTGTAATTTAAAATAGTTCATTGCTAATGTTAATAATTGAGCAGTGTACAATTTGTAAACATCTCAGAAATGATATCCATATTTTATCCTCATAAATGTTGCATATTTACAACCAAATTTTTTTTTTTTTTTACTGCAAAAGTTCCCAAAGCACAATAATGTAAAGCTGTCTATCCTTCTATTAAGGTTTTTGTTAAATATCAAAATTCTGAGCGTTGAGAATCAACATAATTTAGTTCTTATGGTGCAGTTCTCGTCGTAGTTCAACACACGCTTCCTCACCATTCGTGCAAAGAGAGAGTTGAAGAAGGCCATTGGTTTGTAGTTAGCTTTTTGCATGTGGATGTGAATGAGGTCTTTTGCATACTGCCCCTTAATTATTACACACAAAAAAAGCTTTTATATATATATATATATATATATATATATACCTAAATGATCCTAAGGAACCAGGCAAGCCTACCTAAGTTTCACCTAAACGGATCTTCAGGGTAAAGCTGCCTTACCCTGAAGATCCATTTATCGCTCTACTTAGTGTATTCAGCACTTTACGTCATCATCTTTTTACTCATTTTGGGATTTTTTTCTTTAGACTTGGAGCTTAAACACTTGTTTTCACCTTGTTTTAATGTTCTTGGTTCTTTCTTTTTTATTTCCTATTTTTCCTTGGGTACTGATTTGTTCTACTGCAAGTTGAGCTAGGTTTTTCCAGGCGAGTACTACCATATCTACCATATATATATATATATATATATATGGCATATTATATTTAAGGATAGCATAATATCTGATATAGCAATTTGAGGAGACATACTGTCACTTGATTCCCACTAATACACATGAGACAGTTATCTTTGAATGATATATTATAGGAATATAATATAGCTGGGTGATTGTAATTAATCTTTTATTAGCTGATTACACACATATGGATGCAGATTATGCTGATAATTTGACTCTTCTCTGATTTAATAAGTTAAGCAGAATCCCTTCTTCATAGTCTAGAACATTTAGCCAAAGGTATCAATCTCCATTGTCTCAGACAAAACAGAATACATAAGCTGAAACAATCAAAACAGTATCTGGCACACATCACATAGAAGAATTTACTTATCTAGGTAATAAAATAAAATCACTAGCTGCAAAAGTGATGTAAGTACACAAATTAGTAAAGCCTGAAGTGCTGTCTACAAGTTATCTCTAGTGTGGCAGTCTGAACTTCCGGTCAACATAAAAAGGAACCTCTTTTAAACAACTAATACCTTTCTTCTATTGTATGGCTGCTCTGCATGGACCCTTATCTAAAATATGGAAAAAAGACTGATGAAGCTGACACTTGCATGCTAAGAGTGGCTTTGAATGTCACTTGGAGAGATCATCTGACCAATAAGCAATTATATGTGAACTCTCATCCAATATGAGACATTATCAATGATTGTAGAGTCAGATTCACAGTACATTCCTGGAGAGCTAAGGACAAAATTGTTAGCAAAGTTCTTTTGTGGGCGCTTGCACAAGGAAAAGGAGCAGAGGATGACATGCAAAATCTGATATCAAGCAGATTTGTGAGGACGTATAATTAACAATAGAATTGGATGGCAATAGTCCTGAGAATCTGTAAACAGAGTGAATGGTGAGTGGGAATAAAGTGACATGTCTCTTCAAATTGCTTGTACTGTCTTTTAGTATTGTTGCTAATTTTCCACTTAAATATCATGTAAACATTCTTGAATAAAAACTGAAAGTTTGAAGTGATGTCAGGATGTGACAAACTCTGCTAATTTAATTTCCAATCTTCTTTCAGTGTTTTATAAATATATAAAAACATTAATTGCTGATTATCATCAACTAGATTTTATCAACGTTTTTTTTCCAAAATGCATAAAATGGACCCTCCCTAAAAATCAATTACATGGTTGGGTGACAGGAAATTCCTTTGCCTTTAAAATCAGGAATTCAGTTATCCAAGGATTAATTTTAATTTTAACAATTTTTTTCCTTTTTTTTTTTTTTTTTTTTTTTTTTTTTTTTTTTTAGATTTGTATTTCTTTATGATATGAAACTTAGTTCTCAGTAAAATTTATTTGAACATACAGCTGGAGATTCTGGTTCAAATTCTTTGCCAACTCTATTAGACTATGAAAATAATGATTCAGTTAATAATCCAATTAAAAATATCAAATAAAAAGGCTTAACTTTTTTAACAATGTATCAATTTCTCCAGACTGTATCAATAAAAGCATAGTCTTATTTTGTTGATTCAAAATTTTTCTCTCCTACGGCTAAGAATTTATTGAATAATACTGTTTCTGCCAATTATAGAGTAATTGTAAATTGCCTCATGGCTTAAAAGTCCAGTTTCTGGTGGGAATTATGAAGATACTTGTATAAAAGTCGACTTCATTCACAAATTTAACCCTCTAATGTTAGTGAAAAATTAATTAATTCTTAATTTATTTCCTTATTTTAATCTCTTTAGGATGAAGACAATCAATACGCTGCACAGATTCCTTTTCTTTATTATCTGTGAATTAACGTATTCTTGGGAAAGACAATGAAGTGGTTACACATTGTCTTCTCCAGTAATTACAAATTTAGAAATTTTTTTTGTTTCTTATTACATTAATGTTCACCCAATACATCGCCCGAGAACCACTCAAGATAGAAGGTTATTGTGTGGAGTTGTAAGAGCATAAGAAACGACAAGAAGTGAAGTTCTTCAGACTATGCATAAAAGATAAAAGATAAAAGCTAACTCTGACGTGAAGAGGTCAAGATTTATTAGAGAATGGAAGTAGACTCTAGAAGGGACTGGAAACCCAATCCTAAACGGGGAAACAAGTGATACATTTCTACTCCTGTTCACAAGACCGGGGAGAAGTATGAAAAAAAATCTCAGGTAGGAGGGTCTGGTTGCATTCAAGGCTAGACAATCCGTTCTGCATTGCTATTTAACACCTAGCTGGATGGAGATGTTATAGATTCTTCGCCTTTTTCAAAATGCATGATTATGAAAGTGAACAAATTAGACCGGAATTTGAACTCGGGTCGCCGATTACACTTTCAGTGCCGGTAACCATTAGACTACCCGCGCATCCTAATTTTCTTGATTAAAGAATAAAAGTCGATCCATTTTTTTTTTTTTTTTTCAAGATTAGTTCATGACTTCATTTAAGAACACATATTTCTCGAAGATATATTTTTTAATAATTCCAAATCAAGATCTTACTCTGATTATTGTATTACCGAATATAATAGGATTAACTTAATCTTTTCGGTTATTTAATCTTTCTCTGTCATATCTATTTAATACCGAGAAAGCATAGTCGAAATATTTGGTTAATTCATAAGTATTAGGTCATTGCAAAAGTTTGTACCCGATTAGAAATTAAAAAAAAACAAATTTTACATACGCACAAAAAACATTTGTTAGTGAAGTACATAGTCTCCAATATTTTTAATAACTGATTCTCCTAGTTCTCTAAACTTGATGCATTTTTTTTATAAACTTGGTATTTTTTTGTTTTTGTTTTTTTTTTTGTTGGAAGAAGGTTGTGAGGTAGTTTTCAACTGACTGTACAAAGTCATATTTTTTGTAATTTAAATTGTTCTGTAAAAACCGGAACAAATGAAAATCCGAAGGAATTAAGTCTGGAGAATATTCCAGGTACTGGAATGTTCCCCATTTCAATTCTTTAAGCTTCTGCAAGGTCTGTTTCGCAACATGCGGTCTTCATTGTCATGGTAGAAAATGGCACCTTTTCATTTTGCCAAATTCGGTCATTTTCCTTCAACTCGGGTCTTTTCAAATGACGAAAGGCAGTTGAGATAACGATCTTCAAACTTTTCGTAATCTCTTCCGTTAAAATCCTCCTTTTCTCTCTCTCTCTCTCTCCACGATAGCCAGCAGAGTTTCTTCCTCGATGTCGGAAGGCCGTTCGTAGCGTGGTTGATCGTTTAGGTTAAAATCAGACTTAGAACAGATAGACAATGTCAGCAAGTTGAGTGCTTTGATTCCAAACACTTTCAGCAAAAAAAATAAAAAATAAAAAATAAATAAATAAAAAAGAAAGAAAGAACAAAGCGCATCGTTTATCCATAGCGACACGTCTACTTTCAAAAGAGAAAGAACCGATTTCTTAGATGTTATAAAAAGTGATAAAAAATTTGTTGCATACAAATGCTCTGCACAAAAGCCAGTGACTTAACAAGGCTACACTTTTTTTTTAAGAGTTTTTATATAGAAATTTGCACACTAATACCTTTAAACAAGCAGAAAGGTAGTTAACATAAATTAAAAAAAAGAGAGAAAAATTTCTTTTTTAAAGCAAGAGAAAATTAAGCTAACATTTTAAGTTTAATCCAGCATTGCGTACCACAAGCATCAAATAGATTTTGGATTTTATAAATTATATTTTTATAGGGAACCCTTGGCTAAGTTCCGAAAACCAAATACCGGTGGAAAAATATTTGTGGACGAGGAAAATTACAGTTATCACTATCATAAGAAAAACGCCGATCGCTCTTTACACATACTGGTGATGTTATCGCAATTTGAACAAAAATAAACTTTTAATTTTTTAAAATTTATTCGTTTTTTAAAAAAATATGATTACTACATATATCTTTTTTTTTTTTCAAAATTTATGGTATTTGCTTTTAAAACTTTCAAAATATTATCGGAAGTACACACTTATCCAGGGATGCAAATATGAAGTAGGCAACTGACGTGAAACCAAGTGTACATAAATGATGGTAATTTTTTAGGCGTAGCCTAGATGTGGCACAAGGTCGAAACTATGAGGCACCCAGCGAGGAACAAACTCACTACTCAATCGTAATTGTTCTAGGAAGATAAACTTGCTAACTATTACACCACGCCGAGGTGCCCAAAGGCACATAAGTGAATGCTAAAAATAAAGTACAGTGTAACCCGGATATAAGAGAGTTGTCGGGACCGGATAAGAAGTCTCTTATAATCCAGGTTTCTCTTATATCCGGGTTTGGTCTATTTTGTTTAGGTAAGTATGGCTCTAATTTGGGACCAGAGAGAGAGACAATCTCTCTTATATCCGGGTTTCTCTTATATCAGGGTTACACTGTATTGAGAAATGGATATTCAGTCAGCAATATTTGGGTAATTAGGACGAAGTAAGCGTGAAGACTGGGAATTGTCCCGTTGTGTTTTTTCTCTCAGTCGAGCTTATTTTGGTACACGGCACACAACAGAGATTTTCGAAGCGTAGCTTAGATGTGGCACAAGGCCGAAAGTATGGGGCACCCAGTGAGTATCAAACTCACTACTCAGTCTTAATTGTTCTCGCAAGACAAGCTTGTTAACCACTACACTGCCTCGAGGTTCCCGTAAGGCACAAAATACGAGGGAGCCTTTGGTGACATTCGTCTCTTGAACTTTATAATTAAATGATTAAATCTTAGTGACAATAGCAACTCTAGTCTATGTGTTTGTGGCAATCGCTTCTTTTTGTTAAACGGCAACACATATGACTTTGACAATGAATTCAGTTCTGGACCTACTCGTCTTGCTGGCCGATTTCACCGTGGTAGAATGTCTCGTTCGGTGGTAGAAACATGTATCCAAAACATCTTTCAGAAACTACGTACTAAGAGGTTGGGTTGAAAAGTTCATCGGCTTACAATGAAAGAGTGTAAAATCTTACATGCTTCAATTTCAACTCTTCTAATTAATAACTGCTTCGTTTGTATCCAGGTCATCTTCTGTCTCAACTGTCCTATATTTATAATAAAATGAAAGGACCTCACTGTAGGTGGTCGACCTTTTGATTTGACCTCCAAAACATGATGAGATTTTCCAATTATTTCTACAAAACTGCTCTGATACATTCCTTAGTTCCGCCAATTATAACCTTCACGGCTAGGACCCGCCATACCACGCGAACCACCCTCATTCTCTCCGTATTCCATCAGTGAGAAGTTAGTTCCACTCGAGCAGCTTCTTCTCGCAAACTTATCTTTGAAACCGACTCCCAAGAGGATTTTCCACGATCACAATAATCTTAACCTGTTCAAGACAAGGGTTTACCGTTATCTTCGCCACGTATCCGCATCTGTTACTCTGTAACCCTCTGCCTCGAGTGGCTCCCTGGCCTTGTACAGGTTAATCCCGTTATAAAAAAAAGAAAAGAAAAATAACCCCCAACACATCAGTGCACTGTCATAGAAATTATAGTGTGGTGTTCATAACGTCCATTAAGAAAGTCACATGGAGCGAAATGCAAAAGTAAGGGTCGGAAAAGATAGAAATTAGCATGAGAAATGGTGAAAACTCATTTTAAAGACGGACTTCAAATGTTTTTAGGGTGCAACATTTTCATTATCAGCATTGCCGGTAAATGTCATCGAGGTATTTATTAGGTTTACAAATTTCGTATACCAAACACTGATCTACGGCACGTTTTATTAACCTTAAACTTTTTGAACTAATCTCATACCCTGAACCCTCCTTTGGATTTGAAAAGTCCCGTATCCAAAATAAAATAGCTATCTAAAATAAAATATAGTTTATTTCAACGTTTTTTTCCGGAAGTTTAAACCTGAAATTTAATTCAATCTCCGTGATGAAAAATGAAAATATAGGTTTCAATTTAGATTTCGATTTTGTAGTGAGAGCCCGTTTCTCTTTGGGTGACTCATTCCCGTGGCTTTGTCCCAAATTTTGCTACGGTTAGTACTTTTGAATTTAAAATGGACAGACCGGAACGATTATTATTTTTTGGATAAAAATCCACCCAAGACATCCTCATCCCAACCACCCATTTTATTAAATATTCAGGAAATCTAGGCTGTGAATCGACTACGATAAAGTATTTTATATCAATATTTTTAAAAGAGGTGTTTGGAATAAGTATATCCCGGGTAGATTCTTTTCCAACAAAGAATAATCGTCCCGGCGTGTGTATATGAAAATGGAAGTTAATGAGAATAAAGGCAGAAAAAAGGACACATAATGAATAAAAAGGGCTTAGAGAAGTTGACACTCGCAGCATAATATTGAAAGTAATAGGTGTTGGGTAAAACAATGAATCACTTATCTAACGCGCTTGTATGAACGAATAGCAGAATAGGAAGTGAGGGATGATGAAAAGATAAACTTTACTAAGAGCTACAAATGATGGAAAGCTGTGGAGAGCCATGATTGACCAAGTTCTGATGGGACACAACACAAAGAAGAAGAAGAAGAAGAAGAATACAGTAATTGTCAACGCGGTGTAGTTGTACCTGTATATAGAAAACAAAGAAATATTTCTTGAAAGGAGAGTAACAAAATTTCTACCTTTAGGATGAGGTATCGGAGCGACTGTCATTTAGTCATGATACGGCTGCCTTGAATGTAGAGAAACAAGACATGCCTGTCAAATGTGATGGCTGGTGAAGGAAGAGGAAAATTTATTTTCTATATTACCAAAAAGGGATAACATTTACCCATCGCAGATTATTGATATCGGTACAGGCCAATGCGATCTTGTTTCGCTATTCTTCTAAGTAGCGTGTAGCGTAATTTCTTCTTAATTTGGGAAATCCTTGTTTTTTATCTGAGCTTGAACGCTAGCTACTTGACACTAGTCCATAATGATACAGCCACAGAGCTAGTCATAGTCAGTGCTAGGAAGGTAAATGTATTTTACCGCTCCAATATAGCATTACAATACCCGTAATAGGTTAGCACTTTGTTCAATAGTGAAAACTAACAAGGACATGTATATACAGGGTGGCAATAAAATCACTATACAGTTGCTTACAATAACAATTAACACAGAGCAATTAATCAACATTACTTTGTTCAAGCTGCGAACTACATACACATTACCAGATTTGGTCACAGTTGAAAAGATTTTTTATCCGACATTATTTATTATAAATATAAACGTTATTTTTAGTGAGTAGCCATGTTTGTGTTACTATCCTTGTTTTTAGTGGGTACACATGTGTGAATTACTATGTTTGTTTTTAGTGGGTACACATGTTTGAATTACTATCTTTGTTTTTAGTAGGTACCTATGTTTGCGTTGCTAGCCTTGTTTTAAGTGAGTACCCATGTTTGAATTACTAACATTATTTTTAGTGGGTACTCATGTTTGAAGTACTATCTTTGTTTTTAGTGTGCACCCATGTTTGAGATCCTATCCTTGTTTTCAGTGGGTACCCATGTTTGAATGACTAACTTTATTTTTAGTTGGTACGCATGTTTGAAGTACTATCTTTGTTTTTAGTGGGTACCCATGTTTGAAGTACTATCTTTGTTTTCAGTGGGTATGCATGTTTGAAGTACTATCTTTGTTTTTAGTGGGTACCCATGTTTGAGTTCCTATCCTTGTTTTTAGTGGGTACCCATGTTTGAATTACTATCTTTGTTTTTATTAGGTACATATGTTTGCGTTGCTATCCTTGTTTTCAGTGTGTACCCATGTTTGAATTACTAACTTTATTTTTAGTGGGTACCCATGTTTGAAGTACTATCTTTGTTTTTAGTGGGTACTGATGTTTGAGTTACTATCTTTTTTTAGCGTGTATTCATGTTTGAATTACTATACTTGTTTTTAGTGGGTACCCATGTTTGAATTGCTATCTTTGTTTTTAGTTGGTACCTATGTTTGAGTTCCTATGCTTGTTTTCAGTGGGTACCCATGTTTGAATGACTAACTTTATTTTTAGTTGGTACGTATGTTTGAAGTACTATCTTTGTTTTTAGAGGGTACCCATGTTTGAAGTACTATCTTTGTTTTCAGTGGGTACGCATGTTTGAAGTACTATCTTTGTTTTTAGTGGGTACCCATGTTTGAGTTCCTATCCTTGTTTTTAGTGGGTACTGATGTTTGAGTTACTATCTTTTTTCAGTGTGTATTCATGTTTGAATTACTATCTTTGTTTTTAGTGTGTACCCATGTTTGAGTTGCTATCCTTGTTTTTAGTAGGTAACCATGTTTGAATTACTATACTTGTTTTTAGTCGGTACCCATGTTTGAATTGCTATCTTTGTTTTTAGCGGGTACCCATGTTTGAATTACTATCTTTTGTTTCTAGTGGGTACCTATGTTTGAGTTAATGTCTTTGTTTTTAGTGGGTACCCACGTTAGATTTAGTATCCTTGTTTTTAGTGGGTACCCATATTTGAGTTGCTATCCTTGTTTTTATTTTATGAAACTGAAATTGATAACCACTTTCTTAAATTGAGATGTTCGACTCAAGAAAAATTGTTCCTCCAACAGAAATCGAACATGCGTTCATTTTTTACCTTAGAGAAACCACTTCTTAAGCTAAAGTGTGCCTGTACCTGTTCAGTCACGGAGCCAGAGCAGTGATTTCCCCGAGGTAAAAAATGAATCTAGGTTCGATTCCTGTCGGTGTCACAATTTTTCTTTATTAGAACTTCTCAGTTTATGCTAGTCATTAATTACATTGTTCAATAAAATAAATAAACAGGGATAAAAACATAAACACGTATACCCACTAAAATAACGTTTAAGAAATGTGTGGATATGAAATATAAAAGGAATAAATCAAGGTCTTATTTAATAGATGATTTGGTTGTTCATTGACCAGCAACTGACAGCAGTCGTTCCATTGAACTGGCATCAAGTGACCAGGTGACTTACATTTCGCGCCTACTATCACGTGGTATTTTCTTTTACTCTTTGGAATTATAGCTGAGTCAACTGATAATTGAGCGTTGTATCATTATTCAAATATATTTGCCAAGGTAATAATTAAGATAGATAGTCGAACAGTTTTAGAATCCGTCAGAATAAGACGTAAAAATACACAATGCAAAGTTAAGTCTTGCTAGACATTTCATCCCGTCTTTATAAAAAAAAAATCGACATTCATTTGATTAAATCGGACCACACCAACCCCGTATTCTAGCATATTATAAATATCTTCTGAAAGTAATGAACCATATATTCAGTTATACTAATTGGATACATTTGTATACTGTTGCCTCGAAAGAGATAAGTACGTTTAAAACTTTTCTTTTATTGTAATAAATATCTAGCAGGATCTGGGGAAAGTTTTAATCTTGGATTCATTCGTTTTTACTTCACTTGACAAATATTCGCAACAAGTATATCGATTAACTTTATAGCCGTTCTGAGACGAGAGTGTGGTGCAGGCAATCATGGCTGTCTCTCTCCTCGAACTACTCTACTATAAAAATAATGGTCGAAACTTGTATATGGGCATTGACAAGTTACACTATATAAAACTTCATTACCAAACTAGTAATGTTCCATCATCACCAAGCGAACCCTGAATTTTTATTTATCGCGATGAACGAGTGCACTCTCATGGAGCGCCTGATGGGGACTTACACCCAACCCAGACCTCAAGTGCAACTCGTACATAAAATCCATCGCCCCTTCCCTGAATGGCTCCACTAAATAATTGACTTCTACTGCTACCCTCTACCTTTAAAAGAGATAGATCAGGCCTAAAATGGAGTACTGCTGCCATATTTGTGCAGTAGCTGCCAAGTCCTCATTTTTCAGTCTCGATAGATTTCATGAGAGTCCTTGTGGCTGACGAATTAGTTTCCACCCCAAAACCCGTTTCTCACAGATGAAGCATCACAAGCCTTTAGCCGCTCTACCGCTATTTCCATGGAAAGTGTTCAGGCCAACTACATTCCTTAGTTCCTCAAATTCTAACCATTACGTCTAAGACCCGCCATGCCACCCACATTGTAGCGAACTACTTTCATCGTTTTCGTATTCATTTGGTGAGATGTTGGTTCCAATCGAGCAGCTTCCTTCGACATACCGCTGCTGCATTGTGGAACCGTCTCCCAAGGGGATACTTTCCCGATCTTAACGTGTTAAGATATAGGGACAACCGTTATTTTTGTCAAATAACCCCATAAACCGTGAATCTTTCTCTGTAACTATCTACCTTGACGGGATCTCAGGCCTTGTACAGGATTAACATCATTGTAAAAAAATTACAAGCTAAAGAATTCATGTTTTTCTTTATAATCTATCGCTGCATTTATGAAGAATTAAGACACTTGACTGTTAAAAAACATAAATCCCGGCAACTATAGCCGTGAATGCTGGACAATCTCGTTACAGATTAAGAAGAGACTTGAAGCAGCAGAAATGCGGTTCTACAGAAGGATGCTGAGAAGAACATGGAATTGTAGCGATAGGGTACCATTATTGTTTATTCCCGACGGAATCACCAAATATGTGTAGCGGTTGTATTACCATTGTTGTTGTGAACGTTGAACGACGAACGTCGCGGTCATCAATATTTGTTGATATATAGAGTTACCAATATTTAACTTTGGCTAAGAAAGATGAGATTCAGGACAATGCGTTAACGCAATGCAATTTATACTTGACGTAAATAGCACATAGAATAACATACAAAACTGAACGGAATGATTTAAAAACATAACAATTAGATTTATTAATGTTTGATGCACATGCATGCGAACTGAAAAGGTAGGACAGAGTCGTGTCCCTTTGATTAGGTATTATCAGGTTGGTGCAAAAATAATGTCGTTTTCTCACATATGTTACTATGTAAGAAAACGACATTATTTTTGCACCAATCTAATAGTTGTACCGGAGTTCATATTAAGAAAGTTTGGAATTGTGAGTTGTAAAGTTGGTAAAAGTTCAGGAGTGATTTCAGAGTTCGTGAATGTTGGTAATTGTCTTTAACGTCTGGCCAGCAATGACTAAGACAGGAGTTCCTGAAGGTTACATCGTGGCACTTGGTAGCAAGGAATGAGACCTGCGAGAGAGATGAATGGAAAGAAAAACTCGAGGAAGTTTACACGTGTTGGGTTTATATAATGGTCGTGTACCACGTGGGAGGCTCAAACGGAGAACGCGAGAAAAACAGATTGGTCGCGTGCAGGCGGTTTGATTGGTCGGAACTGACCAATCAGCAAGCAAGATTGGAGGTGATTGACCAATGAATACTTGTTATAATTGTATGAAAGTAGGATGTTACTTACCAGATAGGAAGAGTGCATTTCCTAAAAAGAGGTAAGGCTGGTTTGTTGTGGAAGCTCCCACAGACTGAACATGTGAGAAACGATGAAGTCTTAGAGAAAATGGAAAAAAAAAAAAAATGAAACATACATTACATCAGGAAGATACTGTTGAAATTTCTAGGGACTATAATGAGGAAAGAGGGTTTAGAAAAATTGATACTCACAGGACAGATTGAAGGCAAGAGAACAATGCATAACCTACCTAGCAAGTCTGAGTAAGTGAATGGCAGAGTAAGGTTTAGGCGAGATAACAAAAAGATAAAATTTATTAAGAGCTACAAACGACAGGAAATTGTGGAGAGCCATGATCACCAACGTCCTTAAGGAACACGGCACATAGAAGAAGAAGAAGAAGAAGAAGAAGAAGAAGAAGAAGAAGAAGAAGAAACTGAAGCCCGAACGCTTAGACCTAGATGCATTTAGCTCAGATACTACTGATAGTTGGTCGCACTGGAAAAAGTTATTTGACAACTTTCTCGCAGCCCCCGACGATGAGAATATCAGCAGCCGAAAAGCTTCTTCTATTATTTAAACATATCTCAACGAAGATTTTCACTAATATTCGAAACAAGTATATCCTGGTGTATCTAATTAAGTTTATAACCATCCTAAAGCATGAGATAATATTTTTATTACGCTTATTGTATTTAACAGTTAAAACGTTTTGTTCACTTAACAATAAATATAAGTTGTTTTTTTTTATAACATATTGTAGTGGATGTGTCAATCATATGGGTAAATAATTGTTGAGAAATAGGCTGCGTGATAAATTAACAATTTCCACTAACAACAAAATTTCAATATTCACGCATAGAATCAGAACAACATGAGAAATAATAATAAATCTCTTTTTTTGAATAACAAACAATAGAATTTTATATATAGTAAGTCATACAAAGGAACAAAGCAAGGCATACAAAGTATGATTGAGGTTTGTAAACTTACGTAATATTAAACAGTTTGTGTAGTAATATTTTTTCTGATGTGAGTTTTAAGTTTGCTTAAGAAGTTGTCCCTCTTTGACCGTAATAATTTTTTTGTTAGAGAATCAACTGAAATGTTTGCTGGATGAATATAAGTTCTATGGCTGAGAATTTCCAATGTTTATGGCGATTGAATTCAGTGATTGATGAGTGAGTGCATTGGAGTTGTTTCGTGTTAATAAATTTTAACTTTGCAACTTCAAAAGTATAAGTGACGCGGAGTAGTTTAGCGATTGGTTATCCGTCCCGAAGCTCATTGGTAAATTTGTGTTCGTGCATTGTATTTATTTGCATTCTTAGTCGCGTGTGAGGCTCGCAAACACGTTTCAAGATTTTGGCGGTATTTTGTGTTTAAACACGTGTGCGTAGGCGTTGTTACGACTTTGAGATATATTGTCCAATCAGAAACAATTATTGTAAAACTTGCGTCTGGAGCCTGGATTGTGTTTAGCTTGCACAAAAATCTACGACTAACACATGAAAATGTAAATTAGAAATGCTTTAATATTTATTGTCCAATATCAACCTTCCACACAGTATTTAATGTTGAATTAAGTTGTTTTGACAAACAATAACTAGGTTAACTGGTTTATATGTGAGACAAAACGATAAATATGATCCTGGTTTGCAAGAAAAAAGAAAAAAAAAACCAACAAAAAACATGGCTCTGGTTCCCACGAGGGACAAAAAGGTAAACATGTTTCTGCTTTACAGGAGGGACAAAACTGAAATAACATGACTGTGGTTTGAACGAGAAACAATAAATAAATAAATAAATAAATAAACATGGTGTGGAATCTTCCACAACAAACCAGCTTTACCTCCTTTTAGGAAATGCACTCTTCCTATCTGGTAAGTAACATCCTACTTTCATACAAAATATCAACGAGAAACCATTGGTCAATCACAGTACATCCAACTTGCTGATTGGTGAGTTTCAACCAATCAGATCGCTCTTACGTGCAGAGTCAATTTAGGCGCCAAGTCAATTCTGAGCCTCCCACGTGATACACGACCATTGTATAAACAAAACACGTGTAAACTCTCTTGTGGTTTCTTTTCATTCATCTCTCTCTATTCCTGCTCTTCCTGACTCGAGCCTAACTTATCTACGTCACTCGTACATCTCAACACGCCCCCAAAATATGACCCTAAAGGAACTCTCGTCTCGACTGATCCAGTCAGACGTTAAATGAACAATACTTAATTCATGCAAGTATTATCTTTGAACTCTACCTAACTTGTTCATACAATTCCAAACACTCAATACGAACATTACTTCCTTTTAATATGCACTCAAGTACAACTATTTACCTAATCAAAGCGACACAACTCTGTCCTACCTTTTCACTCAGTATCCATGCATGTATACCAAACACTAATAAATTCAATTATTATGTTTTAAAACAAGATGTTTATGAATCTTTATTATTCTCTATCTTGTATTAATTGTTGTGGGTGGAAGATTATTGAACACACACAATTTTAAACCTGATAATTCAAACCTTCTGATTATTCCTCTCCGACACACATCTCGTTTGAACGAGAAACAAAAAAGATAAACATGGTTCTGGTTTGAACGAGAAACAAAAAAAGGTAAACTTGGTTCTGGTTTGAACAAGGGACAAAAACTAAAGAAAGATCCAGCTTCTTGCACCAAATTCAAAAACCCGAACGTACGTCTGTTATGCATGGGAGTAAAAATAAAATAGATACATGACCTTGTAGACTCGTCTTTTTCCTATCTATCACCCCTAGTAACAGAACAGTCTATATCTTACACCTACGTACGGAAAACTTCAACCAATTAAAACCGTACTAGACGAACCAACAAATCTCATTGGTCAATGACACTATAATCTGAAAGTTTCACGTGCAAAACGAAATTGCGCCAAAACTTAAGTGAGCCGAATTCGGACTTTCAGAACTTATAAAAGAAGACGCCGACTGACCCAAGCAGTCAGTGACGAACACCCACAGAGAAATTGCCAACATACTCCCCGTCACTCGAAATCACGATTTTACCGCGCAAAAGTACATCAACGCTGACTCACTCACAATTAAAACTCAACCAACTCTGTGGACATCGATTCTCAAACATTGCTTATCCAAAGTGAATTATATTCACTACCTATTAAGTAAACATCAATGTGCGAACGACCTTAAAAACATTACAGTCAAAGGTAGATTACTCCTTAAGAACTCCTACTAAAAAGACACTTAATATTCACAATTCTAATATCAACACAAATCTAAAACGGACTGAAAATGAACGAACGATTACAAAGAGAGACATTCTGAAACCTAAAACATCATACACATTTTGCCAACATAACATATACCAATTATCCTGCTTGTATATTGTTTTGAATTGCATATAAATGTTTTATTAGTTTCTAATTGAATATGTCTTGTTCTTAATCATATTTTAAATTTCGTTTATTTATTTGTTGTGGATGTAGAAAGTCACGCAACCTACACAAATTCCTTCTGATTCTTTCAAGCAGAATTAATAAATTCTGCACATTCCCAACAACCTGTTTACCTGCGAGGAAGGTATATTTCGATTTTTACGAGAGTCAAAAAGCAGAAATCTTCTCCTTTTATGTGCCTTGTTTCTTCATGACGAAGGCGATCATGGCTCTTCACAATTTCCCGTGCTTCGTAGCTCTGAATAAATTTTGTCTTTGTTATTTCTCCTATGACTTGTTCCACTATCCATTTTTACTCAAGCTCGCTACGCAGGTTATGCGTGGTTTTCTTGTCTCTTCTACCTTCAATCTGATCTGTGAGTATCAAATTCTTTAACCCCTCTGTCCGCATTATCTGCTCTAAAATTTCAACTGTCTCTTCCTGATGTTAAGCATACGTTTCCTTTTTATTTTTGTTTCCATTTTCTCTATAATTTCGTCGTTGCTCACATATTCAGTCGATAATATTCTGAACATCCTTCTGTAGAACCTTATTTCTATTGCTTCAAGTCTCTTGTTCATCCCTGAGGAGATTGTCCAGCATTCACTGCCATATATGAGGGCAGATATCATGTGACAGTTCAGTATTCTTTTCTTTTTTCTAACAATTTTTTCTGCTCTTTAATACTCTTCCTAACTTTTGGGATGCATATGTGGAAGATACAGTTACACCCTATTGGAAAATACACTCTTCCTCTATGGTAATTATCACCACATTACATAAACACAGTACATAGACAAGCATTTATTGGTTAATCTACTCAAAACTAGCTCGCTGATTGGTCAGTTCTGACCACTCAAACCGCCTTCATGCGACAAATCTGTTTTCCAGCTCAATAAGCTCTGAGCCTACCACGTGATACACGATCTTATAAAAACAAAACACGTGTAAGCTCCCTCGTTGTTTCTTTTCATTCATCTTTCTCTTTGCTGCCAAGATGTAATCTTCAAGAACTCACGTCTTGACTAATGTAGTCAGACGTTAAAGACCATTATCAACATTCACGCAAGTACGAACTCTGAAATCTCTTCTGAACTTTTACCAACTTGTACAATACACAATTCCAAAGATGCTAAAGAAACTTTATTCTTCTAAAGTACAGTTTAATAATTACTTTCATTTTATGAGCTCAAATACAAATATTTCCAAATCTAAGAGGCATAACTCTATCACACGTTCAGCTCTTATGCCTGTACACCAAACACTAATAAATTCAATTGTTATGTTTTGAAATCATTACATTCAGTTTTGTATTTTATACTGTGCTATTTTACGTCAAATATAAATTGCATTGCGTCCACGCATTGTCCTTAATCCCACCTTTCCTAGCCAAAGTTAAATCTATGTAGTACACACCCTTACAATATTGGTAACACTGTCGCTACACATAGGTGCTGCAAATAAGTGGCCCTTTTTTAAGTTAGGTCACTGCATGGAGATACAGTCGGCATTTTCCTGATCCCCACGGACTGGGCGTTTAATATGAGTACTTGGGCTTATCTAAGTATATGTAGACATAAATAACAATGTGAGTTATACATTCGACAAGAAATGTGTTGGAGTTAAGAATTTTTCTCGGTCATAAACTTATATTAGTCGAAGATTTCTGTTGTTCGCATAAATGCGACCAACTAGAAAAGAGAAGTGGACTGAGTCATTAAGTTAAAAGTATTCGACAAAATAACAGCTCACTCACTCGATCACTTTATATGTCCCAACGAGTGGGTAGGCACACGAGAAAGCTCAAATTAAGTAGAAAGACCAGGCAGAGATGTCTCCTCGGCCATTACTGTTGACGACATTAACAAGATTCGGAGTTGTCTCCCTTAAGCCTCCTTGCCGTTATTTATAGTTTTCTGTGAATTTTTTTTAAAAGCATTTGTTAAGTACGTTGGGGATTGTAAAAAGTTTTATGAGCGATAAAGAGATTTCAGTAGGAATCCGCTTCGAAACACGTATTAGATTAGATTAGATTAGATTAGATTAGAGATTAGATTTGGAATCTTGTACGATTCACTTTCACTTGTTTCGGTTTCTGAAGATGACCGAAAATGTTAGCTATTTGAATCTTTCATATAATCATGGAAGAAAGCAAGGTCCAACCACAACCAGACTCGCTCAGATTCATTTTTGTTTGTTTGTTTATGTGTTTATTGTCTTTACATTATCTGTGGGTATAAGTCTAGGGCGAATAAAATTCGGTGCCGATTCGATTATTCTTGCTCGTAAACGTGACTCGAGCGTGTTAAAAAAAAAGGAGACTGAAAGACACAAGAAAGAAATGACAAGTAGAAAGGATTAAGGAAACTGATTCAGTGAGGTATGTGTCAGTGCGCTTATGTGAGAAAGGAACTTTCTTATATGCACGTCTTAAATATATACGGTTATAAATAAACGTGCTTGCATATGATAGTTATAATATATATATATATATATATATATATATATATATATATATATATATATATATATATATATATATATATATATATATATAGTAATTATTAGGAGGATTTGATAATTATATTTAATTAATTCATCGAGTTTGATAATTATATTAAATTAATTCATCGAGTCTGATAGAAACCTCAACAGAATGCCCTGGACGGCCGTTTCGTCCTATATTTGGGACTCATCAGCATCCACTACCGAGAATTGAAACCCTGACAGTTAGGTTGTCAAGCAAACATCATACCAACTGTTGTAAGGGGCCTCGGTGACGATCCTCCTAATAATTACTATCTGTGTATATCATTGCTTGAACCGGCTTCTAAAGCTCTAGAGTAAGCGGCTTGGTGAGAGTAGTCGTGGCTCCAGGGGGCACAGTCCTATGGTTACAGAGAACTCAGCAGAGTTCCACCACGGAATATGTGAGCGAGCGGCGCTATATTGAGTCTGATTTGCGATCTTTTCGTCACCGAGACCCATTAGAACAGTTGGTATGATGCTTGCTTGACAACCTAACTGTCCGGGTTTCAATTCTTGGTAGTGGATGCGCACTGCTGATGAGTCCCAAATATTGGACGAAACGGACGTCCAGGGCATTCTGTTAAGGTTTCTATCAGACGATGAATTTATTTTTATTTATTTATTTTTTTTTTAAATAAATAAAATAAATAAATATATATATATATATATATATATATATATATTACAGTGAACAGCTTATATTTTATATCATAAAGATACAATTTATAAAATGAATTAGCAATGTTAATGTGACTAATGGCGAAATCAATTTGCTAACAGAACTTAATGAGACATGAATTTACTATCAATTCCTTCAATAATAAGATCCTTATATTTGAGTTGTTGTCAGATCGAGGACACATGCCAAGCACTTTCGACAATTTCAAATTGTCGTCTTCCACAACACATATACAGCTGTCAAAAAATAGCATAATTAAAGAAAAAGCATCGTTCGGTCTACACATCTTTTGTGTTAGTATTTGCCTATATATAAGAAATTTGCGCCCTGAAGATGTTATAACATGCATATGTTATAATTTTGAATATATACATATATAAAACCAAGCGCCAATAATAAGCAATTAATCACACACACACACACACACACACACACACACACACGCGCGCGCGTATATAAAAATCCCCGGCGGAATGTTTATTTCAATCGGCATGCTTATTTTGGAAATTGGAAAATTACCACCAGCATGACTATTCCACACAACACTTCTATTCAACTCAAAGAGAGCTTAACAAATTTGGCACTTACAGGACACAGTGAAGGAATAAAACAACCATGTTCTATATTCTATTTCCTTTCAGGACGTTGACGATCGTTACTCGCCATAATTTACTGTTCTTTTTAGCCCTTAATAAGGTTTATCTTTTTGCTATATCTCTTAATTACTGTTTTACCAACCATTTACACAAATTCGTTAGGTTGGTTATGCACTGATTTTCCCCTGTCCCTGTTGCTTTCAATATATCCTGTGAGTGTCAAATTTTCCAAACCACCTTTCTTCATTATGTGCCATATAAATTTCAATTGTCTGTTTTTGATAAGTGTCCTTTTTGTTTCCATTTTCTCTAAACCTTTGTCGATAGTGGTCAGTCCTTCAATCAGATTACAGTAGTCAAACCGAGCAGTTGCCCCGCACGGGTGTCTGTCCGGAGCAACCAGCTCCCACGTGGCGCCACTTATAAGCTCATGACATCGTTTTACTATAGAAATATATCTTCGGCATATATAGAAATTATATGCGGTTCGCAGTTCTTCATTTGAGAAAGACCCACGACTCGCCGTTTCCTGTTTGCGGAGTATGTCCTCGCTAGCATCATAGCAGATAAATCCAACCCGCACCAATCTGAAATCCTAAATATTGATTCTCTAGAAACATAGAAGTATCTCCGGCAGATCCAATTTCCGTTGGGAATTATTATAAGTAAGACTATATCTTTTCGTTTAATTTTCACACTGCTTGTTGTGTAGATATATGTTATAGTTTCTTTGCGTGGTACAGATGTAAATATGTATATATAATTTTGTGTATGACTTAGCGGTATAAAACTCTCTTTGAGAACAAAGCATGTTTGTTATTTCTTTCCTTTCAGCTATTCCGTTCCGTCCGTGAAATAAGGTGTTAGATCATGTATATAATAATGCCCATAGTGGGCAAATTGCAACTGGGGGGAAAACATTTTTCTATAGCTCACATATTAAGAGTATTTATGTAAGTGCGTATGCAGATAATTTTTCCCCATAAGTACCTTGCAATTTACTCACATGTCTTTCGAAATTGATTAGTTTTGGCTAGGTTTATTTTGTTCGACGGCATATCGACATCTGGGGTTATTTAATACCGAGAATATTTTGAAAGCAATTTTATGGCTTCAGCTACATATATTTTATACATAATGTTATACTTTCAATGTATGTGAATGTGTTTTAGATATATATTTTGTAGACGATAAAATGTATTGTTGGTAATTATAAAAATATTGCTGGTAATTTTAAAATGTATTTTTATACATTTTAGAGTAGCATTGATGTATTGTTGGTCATTTTACTATAAAAATTTATACTTTTGGTATAAACCCGTAGTAGGCGCGTCATTGAGTTGTTCATATAAAAGCGTTGATAAAAATTTCTGAAAAGAAAAAAAAATGAAACGTTGTAATCAATACAAGATGGAGATCTTTTTTATATGACATGTCCATTCAGAACACGTCCTGAGTATGACAATAAACTACAAGGCCTCTGATCGAGAGATTGGAGGTTTTGAGGAGCATGTAATCATCTCTTATTTGCTGTTGTTTTCAGGTTCACCCTGGTTCAGAGTGGTAGCACCTGTTAGGGGTCCTAGCTATGGGAAAATAGTGAACACCAAAACTAAAATAAAAACACCAGGAAAGAATAAAATTACATCTTTATTGTAAAAATCCAAGGAACACATATTTATAGTAAAAATAATTTTTGTAGTTAAATAAGCAGCAATACATTTTTATTAGAAAAAATTACTAAAATTAAAAAATTACTAAAATTAAAAAATTACTAAAATGAAAATCAATACGTTGTATAGTAAAATTGAAGACGTGGCATACATTGTCAGAAAACAAAAACTAAAAACAAAACAAAAAAACTTATGATTAATCTCGTCTCACCTAAGGAGGAACAAGTTATCACTCATGATTTGATTTTGAAGATTACTTGGTTAAAAAATGTAGCTAAATAATTATAATTTAATCATGAAATAATATCATTCTCTTGAATTAATTACGAAGTTTGAATTTCCATATTTAGATTTCGGTATAAGATAACCTATAGAGGTGTTGATATGCCGCTAAATAAAACAACCAACCAACCAACCTTCAAGACGTTGGGGATTATAACTTTCGACAACTTCCAATCCTTTGTCGCTCTTAGCAGTGTTTACTTTTTACTACCGCCTTTTTTCTGTCATCCGTTTACGCAAGCCTGTTAGTTCGGTCCCACACTGTTTCCCCTGCCTCTGCTGGTTTCAATATGTCCAGGGTGTGTTAAATTCTCCAAACCCTCTTTCCTCTTTATGCGTGCCGAAAAATTCAAACTGTTTCTGATTCTAAATCTTAGTCATTTTTGCTTCAATTTTCCTTAAAACTTCCCCATTGCTTACATACTCCGTCCATGATATTCTCCTTATGTAGAACCACATTTCTGTTGCTTCAAGCTTACTCTTCATCTGAAAGGAAATTGTCTACCATCCATTGCAATAGTTGCAGGAGAAGAAAAAACTATTTCATTCATTAACATTCTTGACAGAAAGGCTAATCATTCTCGCCATTAGCTGTCTAAAGTTTTATATCCTCTTGCATTGGTGGAAATAATTAGAATGCTCTCCATTTGTCTGCGCATTCTCCCGTCTCGGTTCTTTTCCCTTTTTTTTTTTTTTTTTTTTGGAGCCACTCATTATTCTTCTGTATTTACTCAATGTCAGCTGTAAGGAAAGCAAATGCTATTAACTGTTTCTTCTTGTAAGATGAATGCTGAAAAGGCGCTTTTAGTGTTAGAGACATCTTATTGCTATCTTATAAATCAATACGATCAGCGGCTGCATATTCGAACTGGAGCAGGCAAGCAGATCGATCATTGGTGATTGATGAGTCTCATACATTTATAATTGAGGACGCTCAAATAAATCTGTAAATTGAAAGTTAGGACTGGAGATATTTTATTTTGAAATAATTACCAATAATCCTACAAGGGAACCGTGTTGGCTCGATAAAGTCAAAATTAACTGAAAGGAAAGAACCTCTCTCTCATGGACGTCGACGTAACTATTTCTATCAAAGAAGCAAAATTGACAACAATGAAATTCAGACCGCTTGTGAGACGAGGGCAGTTTTTAACGAATGGAGATCTATTTTGCTTTTATGCAAGGTATATCAAAATTACTTTTACCAAAAATCCTTCGTTTTTGGGTTATTAAGTTTAAAGAAAATTTACTGTAGATGGCGTTGTGATGCAATGTAGACTAGGTTACATTTGTCATTCGTTTATATTTGCGGCTAGTCTTTAACGTTTAACGTGTGTAGTAGCGAGTTAACTGGGAAGTGTTCCGTTTAAAAATTCCAGGATATTCATATCATGAGCAGGTTGCATGGCTGTATCAGATTGCGTTTCCAGACAGAAGGCAGCTGAGTTATCCAAACTTTGCTGCTGTTTAGCATCGAATTGCTGAGACAGGATCCGTGTCACCATAAACTGTGGATAGCGGAAGACGGAGACAGCAAAGAGCATATTCTACAGACTGTCAGAGACAATCCAGGTATCAGCACATATGTCGTACATCTTATAGTACCGCATGGAGGGTACTTGCAAATGATACGGATATATATATCCGTATCATTTGCAATGCGTGTAAGGTCTTTCGCCGTCTGATCATTCACGTCGGGATAACTTTTGCCGATCGTTTATTGCACAAACTGCCGATCCGTTGTTTGTCTCTCCAGTCTTGTTTACGGTTGAGGCAAAGTTTGAAGAGACGAAATAACAAATTTGCACAAACAGTATTTGTGGGCGAATTGGAATCCCCATGGTCCAATACAGGCTAGACATCAGCATAAGTTTACGATTAATTTTGAGCCGGATTTGTAGATGACTGTCTTGTAAGTCTATATGTTCTCCCAGCACGTCTTGCAGGAGCTGTCTACATGAACTTTATTTCGAACACACTTTCAGACCTGCGAGAGGATGTAACTCTGATGTGGTTCATGCATGATGCAGACCCAGCACATTTTAGTCATACTGTTCGCGGTGCATTGGCAATGAAAGGTAGGAGAGAACTGATTCCATGGCTCGCACGTTGCCCCAACCTCAATCCTTTGGATTTGTATCTATAGAACCACCTAAAACAATTTGTTTATTCAGCAAACATGAATAATGCAGTGACACTTCATCAACGTGTCATAGGGGTCTGCGAAATCATTCGACACCGAGTGGGAGTACTTGAAAGGGTGCAAGAGTGTGTAAAAGTAAGTGGAGGACATTTTGAACATTTGTTATAAGTTGCTGTATTGTGGTACAATGATGGCCTTTTGGGCATATGTTTATATTGACATTTTATTTGTTTTGGTGTCAGGGAGCCACCCACAAAATTTGTTAAAATATTTTTCATACACCGTATATATAAGTTAAGTTAACCGATTAAATAGGTCATGGTCTGGTCCCTCCTTCCCCAATACTAAGTATGATTGAGAAAAATATTAAATAAACCCTCTCTAAACTCGACCATGTCTCTCAGACTACCCATCATTACCTCCTCTGTTAAATTACAAAAACTTACACTACCCATCAAAAGTATGAATTTTCATTTCGTTTCGTTTCGTTTTATCTTTTCGAAGTGTTATCTGATGATCCAGAGTCCTATAAAAGAGCTCTGGTGAAATAAATTATTATAATGGAACCTTAAAGTGGTCTGTTTTTCTTTATATATATATATATATATATATATATATATATATATATATATATATATATATATATATATAGTTATCGAAGGAAAAAAGCATCGATTAGTAATTAAATGGCACATTTTATGATCCTATGTCTAGGAAATGGCAATTCCCTTTTCTTTTTAGATCTTTTTTTAGTAAATTTAGGTATTTCTTCACGTGAACTTTTTCCCAAACTAGCCATATATTTGATATATATTTTTTTTTACGGATATATATATATATATATATATATATATATATATATATATATATATATATATATATATATTCAATCTTTATGGCCCCAAGTAAAGCAGTACAGCCAGTAGTACTCAAGGGGCCACGTGGTGCGGAGGAATTAGGAACAGAAACATAAGTAATGAGAAGTAAGAAAAGAACAATCAAGAGGGCAGGAGATAGCGATTGACATTGCATTTAAATTTTTACAGATTAAAGTTGGTTGTAAAGCATGGTGACGAGTGAGGAGTTCTACAAGCGAGAAGTGCTGGATAAGATACTGTTATCGTAGATTGTACGGCTACATCTAGAAAGCTTAACTATAAATTGATGAGATCTCGCCGCCAGTCTAGTATTGCGCTTAAATTCATACAGTCTAGGTACCATATCGAAGAGCTCATCCGAACCATGAAAGTATTTATATAAAAAAAAGGCACAGAGAAGTAATCTTAAGGCGGTGGGCACGTAACTGGAACTGAGCCGCCAGTTCTGGACTAATAATATTGCTGATTCTTCTTTGGATATTATCGAGGAGCTTTAGGAAAATAGCAGGTTCACCGGTTATATATGGCAGCAATAGGATGAACGGATCGTAGTCTCATAGATATGTAAGATAAATTCTGGAGAGAAGAATTGTCTCGCTCGACACCGACTTTTTTTGGCAGCTGATCTTTTCACCTTATGTCAGATGAGAACGTTTGCACGAGAAGCCACAATGAGTCACTTTCTTGGAGGATAGTTATAGTTTCTGGGAGAAAGCGTGTTATCTAACTTCATCAACAATCGGAACAATGCCGGCACACTCACCCCCTCTGTCACGATGACGTGTAACTCCGTGCTAGTACAGCTATCGGCGGCCCCCAAGTGTTCTGTCTAGCCAATTTTACTCACAAGGCTTGGGTCAACCCGTGTTATGATATATATATATATATATATATATATATATATATATATATATATATATATATCGAGAGGCTCTTTGGGAAGTATTGAGGAAACTTGGCATCCCTGAAAACATGCTAAAGGTCAACATCTCTTTTCATGAAGGAATGAAAGCTAATATCGTGTTTGGTGGTATGATGTTAGAATCCTTTGATGTCACAAATGGCACCAAGCAAGGTTGTGTCATGGCCCCTGAGAGATAAAATCTAGTTTGTCCGACAGAAGTCTGATACTACACAAGGCCAGGTAAAGGTGCGCTGATCTGAGGTAGAAAAGCATACCGGTGGTACATGCCAAAATAAACGGATTCATCGAAAATATGCTTTATTAAAGGAAACAAAAAGAAGTTCCAAATTAAATAAATAAATAAAATAAAGATATTTCGCATTATTTCCTTAGGGTGTTACCTTTTTAGCTTCTCTTTTCAAATCTCTTATTCATTTTTCTGGTTTTATTTTTTAGTTTCCTAATCTTTTTCCGTCTATATTTTCTTTCTTCCGCCTCTTTTTCCGTCTTTCCCTTTCTCGTATTTTTAACCCCCCACCACTTTCTTCTCTGTCTTCATTTGTTTCATTTTTAACTACTTCATCTTTTCTTCTTTTCTTCTGCCTTTCTCGTTTTACATTTTCTATCCTTCCTTTGCATCCTTTTTCCTCCTCCATTTTCTCTTTACTTCCCCAAATTCTTCTTCTCCGATTTTTTCCCTCTCTCTTTCTCGATTTTTCTTTTCTTCCTTATCGTCTCCCATTTATTCTTATTTTTCTTCTTTCTTCTACGCCTTCTAGTTCCCTTCTTCAATTCTTCCTTTTTATTTTTTTCGTCTATTAAACCTGTTTCCATTACGTTGCAGATCAACGTAAAATATCGATAATTGCTTTGCCCTGACACTCAACTGAAAGTCGAAGCAAGATGTACGCATGCGTTTCTGCATTTGCGAGCATGCGTAGATCGGAAGCACCCGTTTTATCACACATACATAATGGAAAAAAAGCGGCTAGTGGAACCAACTTGTATGCGTCCTAGATTAATTTCAATGGTTTCGCACCTTCATTTCCCTGAATCTTGGTCAATCCACTTAAATCACACGAAATTAATTATTGTCTCTGTTTTATAATCAAATTATCACTAATAATTAATTTTATAGGCGTCTTTTTTTTTTTTTTAACTTTCTCGCCATTTTTAATGAACTATAAATGTGCTCCTTTATAAGGAAAAGAAAAATGAAATTCGAGACTAAACAAGTGAAATTAAATGCAAAGATCTTATTGCAGAACATGGGTGGTGTTGGAGGAAGCATTTTATTATATTAACTTTCTGAAAAGAAAATAGAGAATTGAAAGAACTAACATTTTAAACTTCCGTTTTAAACCAAATTTATCTATACGAATAGATTGCCTTTCTTGAAAATCTTTTTAATGAACTTTCGAAAGTTGCGAATATCATGGACAGATTATGTGTGAATTGAAAAAAAAATGAAGAAAATGGAAATACCAAAGAAACTAATGCTCAAAATCAGGAGGAGATAGCTGATATATTTGGGATGCATAACGAGAAAATAGACTCGGAGATTGTAACACTCCCAGGATAAATCCAAGACAAGAGGAAAATACTAGATAACCAATATGGCATGTTTGAGCAAATGGATGGAGGAAAGGAATAAGTAGCACAAAGAGAATGACGGGTCATAAAGGAGCAGAGCGAAAAGACGGGAAGATGTAGAGAGCCATGATTTCTCATATCTTGAAGAAATATGTTTTCACCTATATCTACAGGGTGCGATGGATAAATTGTCGTCTAAATTACGCAAAAATAAAAATAACACTGACATCTCATTTTAACAGATATATTTGCCAAAATTACACAAAAATATCTTGAAATACTAAAGAGTAAATTTATTCAGTAAAATCACCATTTCGGCATCTCCTGCAACTCTTCTAGACGGTCTCCTTGTTTAAGTTGGTGAATGCTGTTATAATCCCTGACTTCGGTTCATCTTTGCTGTTACAAGAAATTTTGTTGGTCTGTCGCTCAAATGTGCCCTACACATAATAATCAAGCGGGGGGGTGCAGTCTGAGCAGTTAGCTGGCCAGATGTAAGGGGCGATGTAGTCACAGAAATTGTCTGACAGCCATGGCTGGGTTCTCTTGCTTGTATGGGATCATGCAGAATCCTGTTACCAGATATAGGTTCTTCCTGTAGCCACTACCTTGATCCAGGGCAGCACTACCTCCTCAAGGCACTAGTTGTAGGCCCCTCCGTGTGGAGTCTTCGGTCCTCGGCAATAAATTCGGGAGGTTTTTGTTATTAGAACGATCAAAGTAAGTTTTCCGAGATACCGTATGTTCGTAATCATCATTAGACTCATCCAACTCTTTCTGAATCGTCATCACTGTCCTCAGATTGACACCCAAACACTCTGAAATGTTCATACTGGAGCTTCCATCGCGAATGTCAGGTAGTACAGCATGCCGTTTCCAAATTTCTGACAGAATGAAAAGCGTTATGGTGCCTTTTTTTTTTCATAGACGGCATCCACCTGACTCTATTATTCTGTGCAGTCGACAAAATCAAAAACAAATAACGCGCATGCGCGAAATTAAAATATGAAATGCCGCAGCCTGCATATTTAGTAAGAGTAGCGCACATGTGGCACAAGGCCAAAAGCATGGAAACCCAGTGAAGATCGAACACATTAAGCTGTAATTGGTCTAGCGAAACAAGCTTGCTAGCCATTAAACTAGGTCGAAGTTCTCTAGTGATTTACTAAAAGTAGTTTAGATGTAGCACAAGGCCGAAAGTATTAAGCGCATTGTGAGAATCGTATTCACTATTCAGTTGTAATTGATCTAGCGAGACAAGTTTGCTCTCCATCACACCACGTCAATATACTATGTACAAAACAACCGTACATGATTATGGTTGAAAAATTCAGGACCTGCACGATGATGATGGAAGGTTACTAGTTTACGGCTTATCAACCTTTTGCAGGCTATTTAAAGCCCGGGAATATTTTTACATTGTAAGAATTTGGGGTGAGGGTTAATAATGATTTACTGATACGCACCATACTAATTAACCCATAGCTGGAGGAAGAAGAGATATACTCATACGTATTTTAAGGGGCGTTGAGTGCAAGTGAATATAATAAACCCGACTGGAATTGGAACTTAAATCTCAATTCCGACCCGTCAGCATTAAAACATCCGCATAATCTAAGCTTACAGTACCTGTTACTTCTAATAATGAGAACCTCACACCCAAGAATACAAATAATGATAACTCTACACCCCAGGATGTAAATAATGAGAACCTCACACCCAAGAATACAAATAATGATAACTCTACACCCCAGGATGTAAATAATGAGAACCTCACACCCAAGAATACAAATAATGATAACTCTACACCCCAGGATGTAAATAATGAGAACCTCACACCCAAGAATACAAATAATGATAACTCTACACCCCAGGATGTAAATAATGATAATTCCACGCCCCTAAATGTAAATAATAAGAACTACACATCTAAGGATGTAACTGACAATAACTGCTTATAACAGGATGCAAATAATGATAACCTCACGTCCCAGGATGTAAATAATGATATTTCCACGCCCCTGAATGTAAATAATGAGAACTACATATCCAAAGATGTCAATGATGTTAACTCCTCATAACAGGATGCAAATAATGATAACTTTACGTTCCAGGATGCAAATAATGAGAACTACACATTCAAGGATGTAATTGAGGTTATGTCCCTCTAATAGGATGCAAATAATGATAACTTTACGTTCCAGGATGTAAATAATCATAATTCCACGTCCCTGAATGTAAATAATGAGAACTACACATCTAAGGATGTAAATGACGATAACTCCTCATAACAGGATGTAAATAATGATAACTTCACGTTCCAGGATGTAAATAATGATAACTCCTCATAGCAGAATGGAAATAATGATCACTGCACGTCCCAGGATGTACATAATGTTAACCTGCGCGGGTGCAAAGGTCATATGAATCCCCACCGAATCTATGATACAGACCTCCCTACTCTACTATATTTTAATTTTCATAAGGTAGCATTCATATAAAATATAAATTTTATCGTAACTTAATTATGTACAATCATGGATCATATGCGATATAAATGAACAACTTATCTAGAAAAATTGAAAATAAATACGATTTACAATGTCATGATAGATCATTTCATCTGAAATAAATGGACTATATTTTGCTGCAATTTTTATTATCAACTTGAGATTTTTCTCATTAAAATAATTCAACATTATAGATTAAAAATGTGAATTTTATATAGTGTTTTTAGAGACTTATAAGCCAAACAATTTCAGGGATTTGTACGAAAAAAAGAGCCCACAATAACGTCAAAATCCGCGAAAATCTTTCCTCCTTTAATAGTCAATTGTGCTTAGTTTAATTTGTACTTTATATAAATGTAGGTAGAAAAAAGCAAATGTTGATAAGATATTGAGGGTCAGAAAGCAGTACCAAGCACCCCAAATCAAGTTTGGGCCTCGAGTTGGCTGGGAGTCGGCGGTATTACGCGCCGGATCCACGTCCTAGGATGGAAATAATGATAACTCCACGTCCTAGGATGGAAATAACGATAACTCCACGTCTTAGGATGGAAATAACGATAACTCCACGTCTTAGGATGGAAATAATGATAACCCCACGTCTTAGGATGGAAATAATGATAACTCCACGTCCTGGGATGGAAATAATGATAACTCCACATCCTCGAAATCCAGATAGAAATTCCCTACACCATTTTATTATTCCCCACAGATGTTTGATCAGATAATTCTCCCATTCTCATATATATCATTTTTGTCCATTGATTTTTAAAAATTTTCCTCAGTTCGGCAGTTATGTGCAATGCGTGATACACGCTTAAGCGATCATGTATTGAAAGATACATGACTAACGAGGCAGATTTTTTTCGCAGTAGGTTGCTATTCATTTCTGCGGTATACCGGTTGCCATCCAAGGCTATAGAACCCGGTCTGTCCTGCTATTTACCCATAGCTGGGGGAGAAGAGGTGCAAAGACAAGATAAAATTGGCGGGCACTGAATATGCATTTTTAATATTCGCAAGATGTAAAGTAATATAGCTGGCTTACAATAAATGATCATATATAGATATCAATACGTGCACAATTTCTGAAATAAGGTGTGTGTGCTAGCAATACTCACAATGTTAATATACTGTATATTCTCCATGGGCGTTAACGGAAAAATACAAAAGCTAAACTATCACCATTTAGTAAAAAATCACAAAGAGAAACGACTAAGTCGGTTAAAATACAAGAAAACTAATTTCTCAGCGGCATTTTCTATGTATTTTAAGGGTATTAGCATATAAGTGAATGGAGTCGACTGGAATTCGAATTCGGCTCTGCGATTGCGCAGTTCGAACCTCTATCTATTACTCCACCGTGCTTCCTACTGTTTCGAATTACTCGCAACATTTTTATTGCTTCCAAGAGATCTTCTTTCATCAAATATTGTTTTCCATCCTCATGCATATCTATTTTAAACTGTTTCTATTGAATTCATATCTGGGGACTGGGGGCCAGTCTATTAGTTGTATGTCTTTGAAACCTTTTTGGAAAGGTGGTTGATAGTCAGTTTTGCAAAATGTAAAGGATTATAGTCTTGCATAAATATACTCTTTTCTCTTACCCCGTTTTTGAGCAGGAGCAGAGGTTTATCCCTTATTTCCTGTTTAGGACTGGGTTTCTGATTCCTTCTAATGTCTTCTCATTTTCCTTCACTCCCAGTAACCCTTTGCATCTTAGTGACATTATCGTCTTGTTTTGTGTGAAATGATGAAAAATGAGTTAAAGGTTGTGTTCTGTACAAATTCCAGAAGCATCCAAGAATTTTAGCTAATTCTTAGACTTTATGGTGACGCCGAAATCAAATTTGAAAGCCCTATATTATTACCCTCGTTGTTGTTTTAACCTATCCTGAAGACTAATCAGTCAACTGTGGCTCTACATATGTCACTAAAATGCTGTTGAGAAATTTGTATTCTGGTATTTTAACCGACTTAGTCGTTTCTCTTTGTGATTTTTTACTAAAAGGTGATAGGCGTTCGCATTTTTCCGTTAACGCCCATGGAGAATATACAGTATATTAACATTGTGAGTATTGCTAGCACACACCTTTCAGAAATTGTGCACGTATTGATATATATATATGATCATTTATTGTAAGCCAGCTATTTTACTCGTACTTTACATCTTGAGAATATTAAAAATGCATCTTCAGTGCGCGCCAATTTTATCTTGCGTCTTTATCTCTCTATATATATACATTCCCAAATGAGAAAAGAAAATAACTGAAAATGACAAATGACATTCCTTATTTTCTAATTTATTTATTCAAATTTCACAGAGTTTTCAGTAGTGCACCTCCTATTCACATTCAATACATATACAGGGTGCAGCGTATACATTTATCATTTTATCATAAAATAAAAAAATAGTTTTCAGTATTGGTTAACCGAACTTTAAAGGTTCATAGTTGTCATGGGTCCTTACCTATAACTACATAATGAACTCTTCCTAACACTAGGTATACTACGCAACTCAAGAGAGAGGGTCGGATCGAGTCGAGCCGATAGTAGTTCACTCCAAACCAGCCTGACAGTCATACTAACACCTTCCACCTCTTGCATTATTATTTCGTGTAATATACCTTCGTTATTTCTACTCTTGTGTTCCTGTTGTTCTTCCTTGGTCCTAACCTGGACCACAACAATAGTTATATTCATTGACAATATTTTGCATATATATATTTTACAATTCAAAATGACCATCCTTTGCTTTCATCACAGCCCTTAATCTCTTCTCAACTAAGGTATGTGACTTCTTCACCACCTCTTGGCTCAGGTGACGTCATAAAAGCTTCTTTCAGGTCTGACACCTGATTATGAGATATATGAAACATCACTGTCCACTATGAGCTATATCGAAAAGTCCATAGGATTAATGTCAGGTCTTAATGGAGGTCAAATTGATTTGTTAAAGAAATCCATGGAAATGCTACTTGCATGAGTTTTGGGTCATTTGGCCGTCTGTGCTGGGGGGAGGGGCTCTATTTTGAGTGACCACAGCGATTTCCAAATGTGACTGACAGCTAGAGAAATACATGTCGTTTCAACATTGGAAAGAGCTGTCTTTTCCTGCTTGTTGTAACGTGGTTTTCCTCTGTCTATTCTGTAAATATTTTTATGGTAATTATTCTGATTAACTTTCCTTTTCTTTATGAAATGTATTAGTTTACTGGAAAGTTCTCATCATTTTACAGTTGAAATGGCTAAATGTAACAGTAAATTATTTTCTAACAGTTTCCATATCTCGCAGTTCTCCGTTATGGGACATTCTTCCGGCTTCTTGCTACCCAGATAATTTTGATCTTCAAAAGTTTAAATCTAATGTCAATTGTTATTTTCTGTCTTCTTAATTTCTATTCTTTTATTGTTCTTTCTCTATGAGTGTTTTTTTTTTCTTCTCATATTCTCTAACACTCATTCTAAATTCCAATTGAACTCGCATTATCACATCAGTTTAGTATTACAGAAGAATCAGAAAAGGACAAAATATATTTGTAGTATTTGAGTAATGGTTCCTGGAAAACTACAAATGAGGGTGATAATTAAGTAGAGAACTGAGACAATTGGAGATTCTTACACCATTAGCTGACAAGAAAATGGCGTCTCTTTTGTGATTGTCACGTAGCGTGTCCGGATTGCAATTTCGTCAGAAGACGCAAGCGTATCACTTTATATTTCAGTATTACACATTTGAATGAGTTAAAAAAAAATCGGTGGAATATTTGATTGTCGAAATGACAGAAAGGAAGAAGGAAAGAAAGACGATTTAAAATAAACTCTACACTTTATTACACTATTAGTGCAGAATAAATAGGTATTTCTCCGAAATATTTCGGTTCTCCAGTTTGGCAGTGAATGATGGGTAATATCATCACAGATGAAGAAGAGACTTTAAGCAACAAAAAAATGTGGCTCTAAAGAAAGGTACTGTGAACATTACATTTGATTATAGACAAAGAATGAAAATGAAAAAAAGACACATACTTAGAATCAGAAAGACAGTTGAAATGTCTAGGGCCTATAATGAGGAAAGAGGGTTTGGAAAATTTAACACTCACAGGACAGTGAAGGCAAGAGGGACAGAGGAAAGCAGCGCATAACCTATTAAGAAGCTTGTGCAATTAGTTAACAGAATAGGGATTAGGTTAGATAACAAAAAGTCAAACTTTACTAAGAGCTACAAAGGACAGAGAATGTATGATCGCCAACGTCTTGAAGGGACATAGGACCTAGAAGGAGAAGAAGCCAACCAGAAAACAATATGAGCACTGAAGAATTTAAACATACTCATCTCTATGATACGGCTTCCACAGACAGCACTTCTCTCATTTTATTTGTTGCTAATCCATAAAGCTTGAGGCGTCCAAAAAGAGAAATGCCGAAGGCTCCGCGGACTTTTAGAAATTTTTGTCGTATGTACGCATAGGACATACGTTTGAAAGCCCACCTCTGTTTGGGTGGACGTGTTAATAGATACATACTGTAAATTATCATTTAGTTTACAGCATGACATCAATTCATTAGTAGAATATGATCATGAAAGAACCAAAAATATATACAAATAATGGTTCCTGGCAGATGTGTAATGTGCAGATGTGCAGTTAATTGTGAGCGGCTTGGAATAAGAAATCGTAGTGTTGCTTACATTCGATTTCATTTGAGAAAAGTATGAATAAATTTTTTCTCGTCCAGCTATGTGTTAAAAAACAGGACAGATTGGACACTCTAGCTATGGTTGACAGTCTAGAAAAAGAAACACATGGAAATCGTTAGCGTGGGGAAACTTGATGGTCTAAGGGAAGGACAACCTTTCCTGAAGGTATAAAGGTTGGGCGTAAGCCCAATCATCCCAATCTGTGAAACAATTCGATTAAAGAAGTCTCAAAGAGATATCAGACAGAATAGTTCCTGAAAAACTACAAATTAGAATAAAGATGAAACCAAGAACAGGATCAGGTGACAAGAGAATTAGGGTTATTTACCCAATTAACCAAAGACAATATGGTTACTCCTGAATTACTATCTCCTAACGTATGCTGTATGCGTGTGTCCTCAGTTTTCTGTTGCAGTATCCGTCACTCTGTGATTATTGAGATTATAATGAAACGATTAACCTGAGAAAGAGATCATGAAAAGCAATTTCTTATTAATTTTATTCGTTTTGGCGCAGAAAAAAAAAAGAGTTCAGTTGTAGTATAATGACTGAATAGCTATCGCACTCAAATTTCACGCCAGACCAAAGTAATTAGGTGCAGGGATGACTAGGTTACTCAGAAGTACGTGATCTCACGCCCGCATCTAATATTGAAAGCGTGAGAATAAAAATGTCGGATAGATGGAAACAAGCGACTCGCAGATAATTGGGCAGTCTCTCATATACCGCAGACGGTACACGTGTCAGTGGTGGTGGGATCGATGTCGGGGTCCGCATACCACAGACTGGCAACTGACAGAATATTGGGTTGCTATATAGATTCAAAACTCGTTGTCATTTAATCGGTAAACGCCTTTTATCCGCGTAGAGAAAAAAACAATTAATGCTATTTAAAGAAGGCATGTCAAACAGAGGGCATATGGAGGGCCGCATCGGCCATATCTGCAGCCTCGAGGGCCGCACCTGCTTACAGTTTTACATTAATCGCAGCTAGTGGTAACTAAACTTTAAATACAAAATACTTACAAGTTAGTACAATTTAACCATTTTATGTCGTCCTGATGAGCGGCATCGCTTTAGACAAACTATTATCGATATATCAGGTTGGGATGTCTGTGTAGATCCCACTTTGATCAACGATGACAAATATTCATCAGTTAATCTGGTTCTGTGAGACGTTTTTATGGCCTTCATAAATGAAAATAACTGCTCACAGACATATGTGAAACCAAATACCGCCATAATCTTTGTGGCAAACTTTCTGAAGTTCTTAAATATCTGAGGAAGATATGAAAAAACATCCGAGTACTCTCTACTTATACGCAGTTTCAACAAAAATTCTCTATATACCACGGATAGAGAAACCTTTGTGAGGGCCGCCAAGATGCATGTAAAAGGCCGCATGAGCACTGCGAACCGCCAGTTTGAAACACCTAATTTAAAGCACAACTGAGGGAGAAGGGGTCGATTCATGCCTTTCCGAAAAGCATTTACCTAACAATTCCGGTCATGTTTTTTTTAATATCTTCACCAGATCGAGACTTTTATACGGATGTCATGCATGGCGCCAAACCTGTTCAGAATTTTCTAAACTGTCAGCTGAATACAGTAGATTTCTGGCATCAGTGGTTAAAAATAGCTTCCAATGAATGAAAACTTTAGATCTTTGCGAGAATATTTCATCCTCAAATTTTGTGGCATGGCACTATAGAATCACTGTCTAAGAACTGGTACCAAATAACAGAAACACCATAACCTGAAGACTTTCAACAGAGGCAACAACTAAAATGGATAGTGTATGTTACTCAAAGAGAAAATAATGACATGATATTGACGTCCGGGACTACATCAAAGAAAAGGATAGGAATGATGACCCAATCTACCAGGAAAGCATCCCGTGACCCCTTAGGGTCATCGGGGCTCCACACCTACTATAGCCACAACAGCAATTGTGTTTCATGGGCAGTTCAATCTCTCCAAGATGATTTGAATTCAAAGTTTTTTCTTCCAATTGTTGCTAACCAAGGAGCCAATCTGTTCTGTTATTTACCCATCACTGGATGCGAGGGGAGATAGGGATTCCTACTTTTCCAACATAATTGAATGTAATGAACTTGACAGGAATTCGAACTCGGCTCTCCAATATCTCAACAAAAGTGGTCGTTTATTACGCCGGCGGGAAAGTGGGATAACAAGTAAATGGTTCATTGTTCCCTTGATGGTCTAGTGTGATAATGAGTACGAATTCTATTCTGGAACGATACTACATATATTGTTATATCCTTTTCCATGCGTGCAAGTGCGAAAGTTTCATATAAAAGGTTGTGAGAAGCATTTTGAGAATCGCCGTTTGTTAGACGTAGAATTATTAGATATACCTGTGTGTCATCAAGTAAACTTAGGACATTAAATGATGAGCTGAAATTAAGACATTAGAAATGAGCCGAACAGATACTACACTTTGATCTTAGCTTAATGGCCAGGGAAATAAAAAAAAAACATTGTAACTCGTGTAGTATTGGTTGCTCGGTGAATGTATGCAGAAAGTTACTTTATAAGGAAACGGCTAATATTACTATTAGCATTACCATTACCATTAAAGGCGAGGAGTACAGATTCTACACTTGAATCTCAACCCGATAAGCGAGGACTAAAGAAAATCTTAATTCGCTTAACACTTACTGATCGGTCAGTTATTGCCACATGTTTCCTTATAAGAAAACGGCTCATATTACCATTAACATTTTCATTATTATTAGAGGTGAGTAGAACATATACTACACTTTGATCCCAACGCAATGGCCAGGGAATTGAAAATAGCATAACAAACATCGGAGAATGAATGTTGAATGTTTCCTGATAAGGAAAAGATTAACATTCCCATTAAAGATAAGGAGAACAGATACTACACATAGATCCCGGTCTGATGTCAAGGATGTGAAGAATAGATTAACACGAGCAGCACTGGATGTTTGGTCACAGAATGATGAATATTTTCTTATAACGAAATGGCTAATATTAGCCTTACCATTAGCCAGAAGAAGAAAAATAGTACACATTGATGCGAGTCCAATGCCCAGGGAATGAAAAGCATTCTAACTAGTTTATAATTCAGATTATTTAAATGTATTCGATAAACTCTCTGTCAACTGCTACTTATTTTTTTAAAATCCGCTCATTAAATTCCCCTTAATCAAGTATCCGTGACATGCTAATTAGGAACTCATAATTAGTTTTTTTTTTTTTTTTTTTTTTTTTTTATAAATGTCGCCCATACGTGAGTTAACGTTTTTAATTAACCGGACTCGTTAATTACAACGTGAAAACGTTTGATGAAGCTATCGTCTTCAGTATGATTTAAATATGATTAAATAAAGAAATGTTTCTATTTTCTTAAAAGGAGTAATCATTTTTTTTTATTTACCATTTTCTTCCATCCTTATACAAGAAAGAAAGCGAAGTCAAGTTAACATGATTAATTAAAAATCAAGGGAACTGCAATCTGGTAATTTGAATTTTCAGTGTCAATTTTTATTTTTTACTGAAGTGTGCCGGCCGAGAATTGCACAATTCTCCAGAGACCAAAAGGCATCGCTGGAGAGTTTTGGGTAGAAAACATGAAGACGAATATGAGATGCCTCTGAGAAAATCACGGTCCAGCATTTCAAGTTATGTACCATCTTAGAATATCGTCCTAGAACTTATTTTTAAAATGTTTAATTTCCGGCATGCCAGAATAGGTATAGTCAGCCATTCTTTTACGCTTTTTTGTGATTCTTTCACCCTTTATTTCAATCTTGAGTACAGACATAGAAACTTATTGTAGTGATATGTAAGTGACAGCCTAATTAGCATTGCTAAGGTATAGATTATATAAATATCCAAGCAGTAAGGATAGAGAAACTATGCAAATATTGTTGAGACCAGCTGCGACCTGTTCCAGCTGAACAGTCGAACCCTCTGCCTCTGAGCAGAGAGGAACCCGGACGAGGCTCCGCCGAAGTGCAGAGTCTTGTTTGGGGAGGTAGACTGACCCTGAACCCGTTTATACGCGTTTCATTAGGGAATATTTTTAGCCGAGCCTACGGGCTCGGAGAACCCACGCTAAACCGGCCTTGTGCCACATGAAACCTTTGTGGGTGTGGTAGCTAAATATACTATGCAAATATTGTGTGCTGGCCAGTAGAAAGGTTCGCTACACTGCCAATAATATTCGCTCCGGAAGCCATCTCCACAGGAAGTACTTCTCCTTTGGGAAGGTGTCTGGATTTATTGTCCGGCGCCGGAGGCGGCCCCTAAAATGGGGAAGTGCCTGAGAATTTTTCAGCGGTATAAGTCCACTTTAAACTCGACCTTGTACCACATAGCGTTGCGTCGTGGGCGCGTGGCTAAACACCATCCGCGATAAGCGGCTACCGTTACACTGATAAAATACGAAGGAAATCTCACTTCATAACTCCTATCCCGTGCGTCGCGAAACATACTTTTTGATATGTAAGTGACTGCCTAATAATAATAGAAGAACAAATATAAAGTGGACAATTTAAATATTAAAATAGCAGAAATTCGAGTAGAAGGTAAATCGTAAACTATACAAGTTAAAATTAAAGGTAAAATTTAAAGTCTCAGATACCTCTGTGGACCTCTGAAAAATCTTGGTATGGTGTTTCAAGTTAAGTATCAACTTAGAATATCGTTCCAAAAAAACACAATGACCGGCATATCTGGACAGTTTTTTTTTTTTTACTCCTTTTTATTATTTTCCAAACTTTATTTGCATTTATTAAATTATCCTGTGTGCCACAAAACAATATTGTTTTTGAATAAATGTAGCGGAAGAACAAACTGATATCATTTTTTGTATGTACATGTGAGAAAGCATCATATTACAGATATCATGTGAGAGATATGTTGATATGTTGTCCTTTGTTTGTTTCGCAGAGTTATTCGATATGCCTACGTGTAAACATGTAAGCCGAGAGAAATTGTGAGCGGTGTTGTGTTTAATGCAACACATGGTTCGCTGGGGACTGAAAAATCCCCCAGTTGAGGAAAGAAACACTTCCTGCCTTTAAGATATCTTGTGGCTATAAAAGAGAAAAAAATGAATGACTTTGTATTATTTTCTTACATACTGCTTTTGGCATCGCCATTTAGCGGTACTTAGGCTAAGTTCTTTAGCAAACAAGTGCAGTAATCCCACATTTTCCACGACTCCTTGTAAGGTAGAGCGATTGTTTCTATGCAGATAAACGATGTTGTGTTTACAGTTTCTAGGGAGGAAGGAAGAATACTCTACGAAATGACTATTTGTAAAATTTCGTTAAATTCCGATGTTTTTATATTTTTTTGCTTTTATTTTTTTTGTCTTCCAAATCGAGACAATTGTAGCCTATACAATTCCAGAGAATTGTATTATATACCCCGTAATTGGCAGGCACGCTATCGGTATGAAAGGTGAGATCATGAATTATGGTGTAAGAATACAGAATGCGATTATCTCCCTTTCGTAGGCGAATCTACGAGGGTAACAAGACAACCGGTGAGTGACGTCAGCATAATAGTGACGACTTGTGGATGATATACGTGTACGTTTAGACGTGTGAAAATAAAGAAAATAAACTAAAAAATTAAATAAATTTTATTATTGAGTATGAAAGAAACAAATCCCAAAAACTCTTTGCGAAACAACTTCGCACAAAATATTTTTGCTTGAATTGCTTCACAATGCAAGCGAATCATTTGCGTTTGTATGATAGAAGAAACAGAATGTGTCTACATAAGGAGAGTGTCACATATTTACGTTGTTTTATGAATGCATGTAATTTTCTAGTAGCAGCAATAAGCAGTCAGTGAACGATAGCTTTATTCATACTACTGCTAAAATCTGTGTTGGTAACTCTGTTCATATGTTTTAAATGTGCTTAATTTAACATCACTAAGCTTTTGTAATAAAGTATACGTGAATAAATATGCGAAAAGTTTTGAGAATTCAGCTTGTCTACAACAACGAACGACCAACCCTGGCCAAAGGTTTGCGGAAAAACTGAAAACTGAATAACTAACTTAACATCACGAATATTTATAAAAATATATATAGGACCCAGAAATCTAAAAGTTAGATTTTACTAAACTCAGATTTTATTGGTTAATAAATATGTTTCCCAATTTTTAAATATCTACTTTTAGGAGGGAAAATTTTGTTGATCATTTTCTGGAGTGATTTTGTAGCAGAGAGTAAACATAGTTGTCTGAAAATTTCAGGGGTTCTGATAACATCACTAATTGTCTAATATATGTGAATGTGGAAATTCAAATCGGAGCCGACTTGTGCATAAAAATAAATCAATTTCTGTGTGAACTAGTGTTAATACAGAATTGTTTTTTTTAGTGTTATCACTCAAATCTATGGAATTTGTTCTACAATTCTTTAACGGGGTTTCATATATGTGATATCCTGAGGCAGAATGGAGAAAAAATAAAACCACTTGGTTCTAACAAGAAATATGACAGTATTTCCAACTGTTTTCTCTCAAGGAAAATTTACAAGTAAGACCCTCTCGATGTTCATCCTTTTACATTGCTTTTTTTATTCATATATTTTATAGTTTCTCTGTGTAGGACAGTAACAGATACATACATATTTGTATGTAATTGCTTGTACAACATTTTCGATTTCTATGTGTCATATACCTTCAGGGCGTTAACGATCATGTTCCTCCACAATTTCCAGTCCTTCGTATCTTCTAATAAATTTTGTCTTTCTGTTATTCCTCCTAATCTCTGTTCTCCCATCCATTTACTCAAACTCGCTAGTTAGGTTATACATTGTTTTCTTGCCTCCCCCGTGTTTTCAATATGCCCTGTGAGTGTTAAAATTTCCAAGCTCTCTTTCCTCATTATCAGCCCTAAAAATTTCAACGATCTCTTCCTGATGCTAAGTATAAGTGTTCTTTTTGTTTCAATTTTCTCTAAAACTTTCTCGTTGTTCTCATGTTCGGTCCATGGTATTCTCAGCATCCTTCTGTAAAATTGCATTTCTGTTGCTTCATGTCTCTTCTTCGTCTATGAAGAGATTGTTCAACATTCACTGACGTATAGCAGGACTGATATTGCGTAACAATTCAGTTCTCTTTTCTTTGTTTCTAACCTTCAGATTTTAGTGTCGCACTTTCCGCTTTCTGTTAAATCACTTCCCAGACATTTAAATTGTTCTACTTATTCGATTTCGGTATCTCCAATTTGTAATTTGCATATTGAGCCGTCCCTTTTATTGACAACCATGTACTCCATCATCTTGCAATTGATGCTTAGTGCTTTTTTCTTGTTTTCCTTCACTAACTTCTGTCGGAGTTCTTAGAGTTTACTTTCTGTGTCTCCTATCAAAACTGTGTTATCTGCATATATTGTTAGAACTGTGGCCGCCAATAATGAATCATGGTAGGACTTCTAATTCTCTCAGAATTGCCTCACTGTATAGTTTAGATACGTCTGTTGAGAAGGCACATCCATGTATTACGCCCCTTTCTACTTTTGTATATTTATTGAATTCATTTTCTACCCTATGTAGGCGGTTTGTTGCCAGTATAGGTTCTGGGTTATTCTAATATCATTCAAAATATGTCATAGTTACCTATCAGTTTCAACAATTCTTCCGCGATGTTTTCATTAGTTTTGTATGATAAGCAGGGAAGATATGCCCAAGCCTGGTTGCGGAGGAGAAGATGAAACATCAACTAAATACGAAAGCACTTCTCTAGTAGATTAGGTTGACCGTTAAATCTCACAGGAGTTATTATGCACATCACAGGATAGAATTGAATTTGAAAGTTTATATGTTTCAGGTTTCAAAATCTCAGGTCGGAATTTATAATTATAAATCAGAAATTGGTAACTTGCCTTATAGCTCAGAGAAATTGCGCAGTTTGCACAAATATTAGTGATCAATATCCAAGCCGACCTAATGGGTGGGGAAAGGATCTCGAGTAGAAATTTTCAAGGTAGGCGAGGAGACTGGCCGACTTCACCACATTAATTTAACTTTAGATTAGGAAACGGGGCTGACGCAGAAAAGGATAAGCAAAAGACAATGTTACACATAAAATATGTATTTAACAAGATGTACAATATCAAACAACGATGTGAAGAAAAGCATGCATTTAAGTAAGAAAAAGTTGAATAAAATTGTCTCTCTTTAACTGTTATTTTCGTATTTCAAAGTTCACTGGAATAATGTTCATGTGAGTCTCTTATAATGATTGTTCTTAAAAGATTTTGCTGTGTAAGAAGAGTTTATGTGAGCATATACAAGGTATGTTCAGCATGTGAGTGGTGTGTGTGAGTGAGAAAGTTGGCGCATGGTTTCAACTGTCGTGGATTCGTTTGACAGCTGAATTCTCAGTGAAGTGGGTTAGAAATTCCTTGCTTAAATAAGTGACTGTAGGCTCCAGATCGCTGCGCGGGAAGAATTTTTCTTCACGTGCAGACGATCTGATTGGTTGGTATTGGCCAATCAGCGAGAGAGCTTTGGGGGGACTTAAGAAAGCTTCAGTGATCCGTTTCTCCCAAAAGTGCACAAAAATGACTACATGAAAATAGAGCGATTACAAAATTGTCGCATTGCTGCGATTTGTAAATTGTCTATAATAACAGAATGGTGATTAATTAACCATTGAATGCTTGGAGTTGTATGTGATTTGTATTTGTATGTATGGTTGTATGTATGTATGTATGTTCGTGTGTAATAGATCCGCACAAGACCCTTCCTTACTTAAGTAATTGGTGATTATTTTTAACCGAAAATTTCGAATCCTCGGGTATTGTTTTATTCTGTGCTGTGACTAAGTTAACATTGGGAAATATCTGTCATCTGTTTTGCTCATATCATTGAATTTCACTGATCTGACGAACTTCATTCTGATTGGTTACCTGCTTTCCCGCTTGCTACCATTCTCCATTTTGTATCATAATTATAATTGTAAGCCCGATTCCGACATCTTGTTTAACCGATCCGTACTTCTTGCAACACACCTTGTTGATTAAAAGGAAGCCAGAAGGGAATAAACAGAAGGCACCGATGATAGATGAAATGGGACTCTGGGTAAAAAAATCTGTGGCTTTCCTTCTTTTTTCTTTTTTACCATTTTTGTGAACGTTTGTTTTTGTTTGTGTTGTCTAATGAAATTTTCTGTTTCATTGTCCGCTATCATTTCTGTCGTTCAGAAAAATGTTCGTTCGTTCCTTTCACACACACACACACACACAGCACACACAGCACACACAGCACACACATCACACAGACAACAAACAAACCAGCACACAAAACACACACGCGCACATACAACACACACACACACAACACACACGCACAAACACACACACAACACACACAGTACGCAGACAACAAACACACCAACACACAAAACACACACACACACATACAACACACACACACACACAACACACACGCACAAACACACACAACACACACAGTACGCAGACAACAAACACACAACACACACACAAACACACACACAACACACACAGTACGCAGACAACAAACACACAGCACACACACAAAAACACACAACACACACATCACACAGACAACAAACACACCAACACACAAAACACACACACACACATACAACATACACACACACACACAACACACATGCACAAACACACACACAACACACACAGTACGCAGACAACAAACACACAACACACACACAAACACACACACACACAAACACACACAACCCCCCCCCCACACACAAACACACATACAGCACACACACCCACACACACAACACATACCCCCCACACACAACACACACAAACACGCGCGTGCGCTTCTGTTTTGCTGCTATTGTCATTGTTCCCATTCTCATCGTCCATTTTTTGACTTTTTTGCCTTTTTTTTCTTCTTTTATTGCTATAAAAGCGACAGTTTAATGAAGTCCACCCCGAATGGCAATCTAAGTAGAAACAAGAAAATTAGGCGGCACAGAGTAACGAAAAAAGAAAGAACAGATTCTTCAAAATTAATAAAGCGAAGGGCCCTCCCCACCACACGCACGGATACACATTTTATTACTTAAACCTTATTTTAGTGGATACTCGTATTTGAGTAGACGCTCCATTTATTTATTAAACACTTGATTTATCTATTTACCACTGTCGAATTAATAAACAAAAGATATTCCCATTCTTTAGAAATTGCTTTGTTTACGTTAGAAACGAAACTGAGCAGATATGTCTGTTTCGAGAGTCAGAGAAAAAAAAGTATTTAAAGGCACTATTCAACTTTGCTTGACCATCGACGCACTCTGCGTCCGAGAGAAGCTAAGGAACGTCAGATCTAATGTCAGTTTCCCTAGGGAATGATTTGTCAAATATTCAGGGCGGTAGACGAAAATAAATAAATATATTGCTTAATGAAATAAACAGAGCGTCTTCTCAAGTATGAGTGTCCACTAAAAATAACGTTTAAGTTATACAATCTGTCGGATTAATAAATAAAATAAAAAATCCACCCCATTCTTTAGAAATTGCTTTGTTTACGTTAGAATGCGAAACTCGGCAGTTATTTCTATTTTGGGAGCTAAAGAGAATTCTGCATTTGATGACACTCTTCACACATTGCTTGACCATCTACGCACCTGGCCGACAGGTCTAATGAACATCAGATCTAATGACATTTTCCATTAGGGAAAGATTTCTTGAATATTCAAACCGCTAGACAAAAATAAACACACACACGCACACGCACACACACGCAGGATTTTGTTTTGATGCCATTGTTCCCATTCTCATCGTCCATTTTTTTGTCTTTTTCTTTTTTTTCTTCTTCCATTGCTATAAAAGCGACAGTTTAATGAAGTCCACCCCGAATGACAATCCGGGTAGGAGGCACAGAGAAACAACAAAAAAGAAAGAAAATATTCTGAAAAATGAATAAAGCGAGGGCCCCTCTCCACCACACGCAAACACATACACACACATACACACACACAGACATATTTTATTACTTAAACGTTATTTTTAGGGGATATTTGCATTTCAGTAGACGCTTCGTTTATTTATTAGGTTGGTGCAAAAATAATGACGGTTTTTGACGTTAAAAGATACGTTAAAAACCGTCATTATTTTTGCACCAACCTAATATTAAACAGTACACTTATTTATTTTCGTCTGTCGAAGTAATAAATAAAAAAAAATCTCCTTCTTTAGAAATTGCTTTGTTTACGTTAGAATACGAAACTGAACAGATCTGTCTGTTTCGAGAGCCAAAGAAAATTCTGCGTTTAATGACACAATTCACACATTGCTTGACCATCGACGCACATGGTCGACATGTTTAATGTACCTCAGATCTAATGATAGTTTCCATTACGGTAAGGTTTCATGAATATTTAGACCAGTAGACGAAAATAAACACACGCACACAAACACAATGTATAAAACTCAAATTTTTATGTGTATCCCGAAAAATAAATATACGTACCGATGTGCGTAATATGGCCGATTTGTTAGAACGTACGGTTTCCGGGATCGAATCTCACCAGGGTCGAATTGTCAGGCTAGTGACTTTTTTATGCTATCGACCTGCAGAAGCGAGACCCCAGCGGGTACCTTTGGAAAGTAACTGAAAATACCACGAGTTGTGAATGAAATTGGATAGACGGGACTCATTCCGGGGATAGTTGATCGCAAGTCATCGTGACAGAGAGTCTGAGCGTGCTGCTCTTGTTCAGACTGTTGATCACACTAGAAACTGTAACTGATATCTGCTTAGCATAGATGCAGTATCAAATAAAGGTGGGCCCTGTGGGTTTTGAATAAACATAAATATGTTTCGGCTAGCAGACAGGTGAGAGGCCATTATTATTATTATTTGTGTGTTTTCTTTTTTATTTTAGCTTTTTTTTTTTAGGTTTTTTATTATGTAAAAGAGTGTTATCAAATAAATGTGGTGTTGGATTAATTCGTGCAGAATATGGGAGGTGAAAGGGGAAGTCTTCCGCTTATATGGGTGTATAAGCAGATATACTCCTGTCCCCAACCTTGGCATTTTCTTTAGGGACGCGTATGGCACCAGCGATTAACTGGGCTCTCCTTAGAAGGAAAAGTATTACATGCAGAGATGATCCCTTGGAACTGAACTTAATAGTGATCGCATATGTTGTTTTATCGGTTTGACCCAAGAGTATGTGTTTTGTATCCTGCCCAACTTAGCGTTTCTTGTTTCACTGAGATAACCAACTTGTATAATCAGCATAGAAAGCCAAATAAAATATGATTCGAAAGTTTGAATCTAAATTTTTTCATCTACAACCCGTTCTTTAGAAATTGCTTTGTTTACGTTAGAATGCGAAACTCGGCAGCTATTTCTATTTCGGGAGCCAAAGAGAATTCTGCATTTAATGACACTATTCACACATTGCTTGACCATCGACGCACCTGGCCTACTGGTCTAATGAACATCAGATCTAACGAGATTTTCCATTAGGGAAAGATTTCTTGAATATTCAAACCGCTAGACAAAAATAAACACACACACGCAGGATTCTGAAATCCGGGTAGATACTTATATTTGCGATAAGTGATTCGTTTATTAGAATGTTTAACAAATGTAATAAATATGAAATGCCTATTCATTTTAATATTGATATATAGGCAATTGAATGACGAAGTGGAAAAATTCGGTGTAATGTGTTTCGTTCTCTAGAATAGTGGTCAACAACCGGTGATTTATGGACCACTAGTCGTCTGTGCAAACTTTTGATGGTCCGTAGAAAAATTTGAACATTATTTCATTTTTTTATGAAGCTTCAAATTCAAAAATGACGAGTAACAAAGCGTATTATCAATGGTATATATGTTAAAAACCTTATGTAATCTCGAAATAAACACGAATACACAAGTACACAAATATGACATCATCCAGACCTTGTATAAGTTTACATGATTTGCAAAATCATGTTCATTACTTGTTACTGAATAGTTTCTTATCATTACTGTTGATAACTAGTTACTAGATAGTTTACTAGTATAATTTTCTACAAACACGAGATAGTAACGGAGTAATAGCAGGATCTTCAAGAATTGGTTTAGGCACCAGATACAAATTCATAAGCATTCGTACTCAAAAACTATTTTTGAAAAATATTTAAAAAGAAAGCAAACGAAATTTTTAGTGGACTTTGAAAACTGTAAATCGCCACACAAAGAAATCGAATGAATATCACTAAAATGTGTAAGACTTGAATAAACTTCAAATTTTCAATTTGTTTTATTTAAATAATTACACTATAACTTTGTTACCTTTAATGGATGCATTTCATATTAATAAAATAAAAGTTTTCCGATTATTATTATATACATGTATTATATACATGTATTATATACATGTATTATATAAATGTATTTACCTTTTTTTCTAAATTCATATTAGTGGTCCGTCAAATTTAGAATTATACATTTAGTGGTCCATGAAGTTCAAAAGGTTGGGGACCCCTAATTTAAAAGACTTCACTGGATTAATGTAGGGCTTTTTTTTATGGAATTATATGTGTAAAATGGTGTTTATAAAAACAGAATCCTCATGACTGGATCATGTACTGAGGGAAGAGGGCGATACTGAAGTGGTGGGAACGCCTGAATTTTACATTTTGAAATGTAAGCTTTTTTCAGATTGTCTGGATGCACAGATTATCCGATATCATTGAATTTTCCTACGCGCTTTCGTTTTTGTCTTTATGTTATTGATGTGGGTGCCAAAGTTTGGCCCACAGAAGTAAAACACGGAACACGGATTAGATGTAAGAAAGATATATTAACAACAGGTTACAGAGATAGTGTAAGTAGAGCTTACTATAAGTTAGTGTCCAACACTGGTAGTCGAACTAGACTCTCTGTCACTCTCCTATAGAGTGCTATGTCGCCTACTTAATATAGGCCTGGAAGAGTCTATTGTGTAGGTAGTTTCCGGTCTCACAATACCCCCCTTCCAAAGAGTTTTCTTTTTGAAAAGGAGAGAAAAAAATAAAACTTAATACTTTTTCCTCTTGGGATTTATTGTTTCTCAGCTGGAAGTAGAGATCTTGATGCGTGAGCCACAGCTTTTCGCGAACCATTTGGCAGTTTATGCAGAATGCCGTACGAGCTTGCATCACTTGCAACTATGATGTCGGGACTAGGGTCGAAATGTGTGAGGGAGAGGTCTGAAGTAAGAGTTTTCTTGATCTTCTCGAATGCGTTTTGGCATTCCGGGGTCCATGACCATGGTTTGTCCTTTGTTAAAAGTTGGTTTAGAGGCCCTCTCAAATTTTGCATGTTCTTAATGAACCCTTGGTAAAAATTAGCTAGGCCGAGGAAGCTTTGTAACGCTTGAACGTTATCTGGGGCCATTATCTGATCGCGTTGGCTCTTTCTGGATCCGGCCGACGACCATCTTTATTTATGATGTGTCCTAAGTATTTAATCTCTGGTAAGAAAAAGTCACACTTTGCCTCCTTAATCTTAAATCCATATTCTTGTATCTTTTCGAATACGTTTATTATATGTTTCCGGTGATCTGCCGTAGTTTTACTAGTAACCAGTATATCATCCAAATAGGCTGTTGCGTAGTCAAGATCGCCCAGCATGGCGTCCATGACCTGCTGGAAAATTGCAGCCGCAAACTTTACTCCAAAAGCCAGCCTGTTGTATTTGTACAACCCTCTATGAGTATTTATGCAGAGCAATTCTGAACTTTCTTCTTCTACCTCTATCTGAAGGTATGCGTCCGAGAGGTCAATTTTAGAAAATTTTTTTCCACCATTGAGTTTATTGAAAATTTCTTCAGGGTTTGGGAGAGGATAGTGGTGATCTTGCAAGGCATCGTTTAACCCAGTGGAAAACTCTGCTCATACTCGTATTTGATTGGACTTCTTTTTTTACGTAGACTGTAGGTGCTGCCCACTCGCTGAAATCTGTTTTTGACAGAATACCTGCTTGTTCGAGTCTATCTAACTCTTTATTGATTTGTTCTAGAGCGAAAGGGACATTCCGTTTCTTTTTGAATACCGGTTGTGCACCGTCCTTCACCTTGAACTTAGCTTTCATTTTAGTACATTTCCCAAGGCCGCCAGAAAAACTTGGGGAAATTTTTGTTTGAGTTCCTTTTTTAGATTTCCCAAATTGGACGTTGTACTTTGTATCTTGCGACAAAATGTACTCATTGGGCAATCCCAAAGATTGAATTTTTCTATCCAATCTGTTCCAAATAAGTTATCTGAAGTTTTTAATACGTAGGCTTTGAGCTTTTTGGTAACTCCATTTAGTGTTACTGTAAGTATTACCTCGCCTAAAATGTTAATATTTTCGCCAGTTACGGATTTTGCTGTTTTATCCGTTTTTACTAAGGTCGGCTCGTTCAATTTTTGCCAAGTACGCCAGTTAATGGTCGAAATATCAGAACCCAAGTCAAGCTGGAATTTAATGGACTTATTGAAAATATCCACAGTTACATATTTTCTTAAATTCCTATCAACAATATTGTCAGATTGAGCTTGCCTAATTTTATTTTGGGGTTTTCTCGTTCTGTTGGCGTACTAGCATGAAGTTAAAGTTTGACCACTTTTATTGCAATTTTTGCAATATTTTTTGTTCTTAATTGGACAGAATTTCATCCAATGCAATTTACCACAATGGTAATATGGTCCGGGCGGTGTTTTTTTTAACCTATTTGAGTTTTGGTTACTGCGTAATTTAGGACATGAGATTTGCCTTTTGTCTTTTTGAGGGGAATAGGAGGTAGACTTACTTCTGATTTTATTAATCTGAGTGACACCTGATTCCTCGATAGTGTTCGAGTCACGCTTTACAGATATTACTCTTTGACAGTCCTCTGCCAGTTTTTGGAGAGTCAATCCTTCGTTGTCAAGCTTAGTCAGTACCCGTCGTCTGACATCGGCGTCTTCTGCAGATACTAGACCTTGTGCGAAAATTAAGCTCTTAAAATCATCGGCAGTCAGTTCGGCTAGTTTAAAATCATTACATAGCTTGTTCACCGATGCTGCAAACGTTAGAAAATCTTGCTGGTTGTCATTGACTGTGTTCAGGCATTTCCAATGTTTGTGGAACAAGGTTGTGTTAGGCCCGAATAGTTCCGAAAGGAGCTTAATCGTCTCTGAAAAATCCAAGTCAGTCGTTTTCTTGGGTAGTATGAAGTCTACGAACCTACTATGTTCTGTAGTTCCCAGTTTTCTCAATAGAAGACGTACCTTTTTTTAACTGGGCCATTGTTCACAGTCTACGTTCAAAATATCTTTGTAGCGCCTGTAAAAAGCCTGGAACGTTTTGCCGTTCTCTGGTACGTATTCAAAGGTTTCTATTGAGTTGTAAATTGTACTCTGGGAGAATATTGTATCTTTTCCAGAGTTTGAGCCTTTTAATGCATTTACGAGTAATTCTTTAAGTTGTTTCTGTTGTAGTTCAGCATTCTGAAGCATAATTTTTTGGAATACCATTTGCTGTTTATGTAATTCCAAAAATAGTTGTTGTTGTCTTTCTTCTGATTTTTGTTGCTGGTCCAAATTTAGTTTTAATATTTGGGCAACTAGTTTTTGCAAATCTTCCATATTTAAAAATGACAGCGCTTTTTTGTTGCTTTGAAACACGTGTACTAAGAGGGGGTACACAAAAAAAATCTTGATAGATTTGTTCCTGTTTTTTTCTTTTACAGAAAAAAATATGGACAGACAATAGTTAAACTAAACTAATTATGTGTGTTTAGCATTTTTTCCCCCGTTGTTCCGCTAATTTTAACGTAATTGAATAATTTTTCACCACACTTATGTATTTTTTTTTTATAGAGGTACAAAAACCTCAGTGAATTTGAGGGGAGAATAATTTTATGTCGGAGTTCAACTCAGTTAGATATTAAAAATTTTCGACAGTTTTTTCCCGAAAACTTGAGTACAATGGTAGTACTTGATCTTGTCAATTTTTTACGAACAACAATATATATATATGTCTGTGTGTGTGTGTACAGCAAGAAGAAAAAAGAAAAGAAAAAACAACCTTGCACCAATTAAAAGCACATAAATTATTTTTTAACTCTGTATAAAAGATAACGAGAAAATAGAACAGTCAATTGCAGATATTCCCTGGCGAGTGGATGGAGTGATTGCCGGACGGTCTGTCTACAAAACTCACGAGTGTGGATGCTGAAGGTAACATCAATCAGCTAAGTGTTAAATTTTATATTTACATTAATCCTATATGGAGATGGAATATGCATACACATACTACCAAAAACACATACGTACATACAATACACAAAAATGGAGATATGTCTAAGAAGATACAGGGGTCATAAGAAGATAACGAAGACCTCCTTCCCTCGCCCTTTTCTCTGACCAATTCCAATTGTTTTATTACATCTTAAGCAGGAGAATACTTTCTCCACCAGTCCAAGAAAAAAAATTCGGGTGGCTATTACACACAGAAGACAATGGTTAAACATCTAAAACATATGGAAAATATAGTATAGTGTAATACTATACTAATATAGTATACTAATATATATTGTATATAATACATATATATATATATATATATATATATATTATATAATATATATATATTGTATATAATACAATATTAGTATACTATACTATACTTTACACTATACTTTACTATACTATTAATTCCTTTTAACAATGTGTGGAAATTAACCACTCTTTACTTGATGAAGATCACGAGACCGCAAACACGTATCGCAAAAATATGGAAAATAAAGTATAATATATATTTTAAAAATTCCACATTATAACCAAAAACGTTTGCGATTTCTCTCTTCTCTTTAATATATATATATATATATATATATATATATATATATATATATATATATATATGGTATATAAATTTTTGTATATGGGAACGCTGTTAGATGAATGTATATATATACGGTTGGCAGAGTATTACTGTAATATTTTTACAACATATATTTTCAACTTGCAATGTATTTGAAATTTTAAAAACTTGAATTAAATTTTTTATTTATCTGTTTTCTAGATAACTGAAAACAGTGGCACCCGCTGAACGTCGAATAATGTCGGAAGAAAATTTTTTTTATTGAACATTGACATTTTAGGAGAAAAAATACTTTTTAATTAATAAATATAATATTTCAAAAATCATTTCTTGTCTCACCGGAGTTTGCGACAACACTCACGATCACCTTTCGGAATAGTGCCTGTCGCTTACTAAAATGCTGCCGGAATTTCCTTTGGGCAGCAATGATGCATCTTTGACTGGTGGAGCATGCTTCCACTACGTCTGCAATTTCCTTTTGAGTTCAGGACATTATGGGGATGCACCGTCAGCCAAAGTAATTTCCACCTATGATCCTTCATGTAATTCCCCTCCCCTCATCACACGTGACCTCAATTTACAAAAAAAACCCCTCTTACCTGTGCATCTATTGCTTACACATCTCACTTCTTCATGTACGTGTATGCACAAGCATGCTATTGTACTTCTTTGCCTTTATATCTGGGTTGGGACATATATTTTTCTATATGCAAACGTGTGTGCCCTTATCTCTGTAGATAGGTACAGGTATGTATTCGTATGCTATATCTTGTATTCTCTCATGAGAAGGTGCATAGATTACGCGTTGTGTATATATATATGGGTACATATGATGGAAAACCCTCTTAAGTGTCCTTTTACAGTTATACGGTTAGTAATGTATTTGAGGACATCTTATAGGTTATCTAAATACTTATTTAGAACTGCACTCGTCAAATATATGCATATGTGTTTATAAATACAAATAGGTAAAGATGTGAGTATGTGTTTATATATGTGTGTATATACGTATGTGTGAACACGTTTACGTAAAAAAATTATGTGGAGATGGATGCGAATATGTGTATGGATTTAGGCACATATGTGTATGTGTATTTATATGTATATATAGAAGAATGTGTATGTATGTATATATAGAGACTTGTGTACGTTCTCTAGTTTCCCTCTCCCTTCCTTTCTCCTGATCCCTTTGTTTCCTTTGTTCTATTCTTGCCCGGTGGTCATGAGGTCAACGCTACTACTACCGCATTCTCCTAGAGACATATACCTCTCTCCTTCTCTTTCTACTTTGTGGAAATATCTTAAAACACAACATCCGTTAATCTTGTTTTTCGTTTGAATCCTGGAAGAATTTTTGAATCCATTCGTTGGTTTGAAACCGCCTGGTCTGACGAATTATCGATTTTGCGAAATAAAATATTACCATAGTTTTCTGAAGTCTCAGATCTGTTAATTATTACTTGCTCGGGTTATTACATTGAGCTTTCGGGATTTATATCCTCCCCGGAATTATCCATACGGATTACCATTTAACTTTATCATATTATATATATATATATATATATATATATAGAAAATTCATGAATCATTCATACAAAATACAAATATAGATGTTAATGATTTAAATGGCGAGAATACTTCGTCGCAAACAATATAAATAAGATACATCAACCCCGAACCTGGGTTGTTATATTGTTTGCGACGAAGTATTCTCACCATTTAAATCATTAACCTCTATATTTGTTTTTTGTATGAATGATTCATGAATTTATAAATTATGTTTGCACCTTTTAATTGAAATTAATATATATATATGTATATATATAAACACACACACACGCACACACACACATATATAATATTTATTCGAAAATTAGAACATAAATATGTTATAGAATCACTACAAAAATAGCCATTTTGTTTCAACACTTCTGGTGTCTTATCAAGTGATGGTGTTGATATATTTGTGCGTGTGTATGTGTGCGTGTGTGTGCGTGCGTGCGTGTGTGTATGCGTGTGTGTTCAGTTTTTGTTTTCTTTTATTCATTTCACTCCAAGTAAAACAGGAATGCCACTAGTAAGCAGCCGGGGGTGGGGGGTACAGAAAAGACTGAGTATAGAGAGGATTAAGGAAAGGACAAAAGATGAACGGGATTCAAGAAGACAGAGGATGACGTTTGGCGTTGCATTTCATTTTTTGAAGATTGTAGTCATCGTGGGAGGAAGTAAACAGGAGGGAGTTCTATAGAAGGGAAGTGTAAGAAACTATTAGAGTAGAAGTTGCGGTTGCATTTAGCTATTTCAACAGTAAACGGGTGAGAACTAGATGCCAATCTAGTAGCACATTTAAATTCGTGTAGTCGGAGCACCAGGAAAAAAAAACAACTCGTCAAAGCAGTTGTAAAGAAAATATTTGCAGAAAAGACAGAGGGAAGCCACGTCACGTCGATGATAAAGTGACTGAAGTTGAGATGCCAGGTCAGGATCGATTACATTGCAAATGCTTCTTTGGATTTTGTCAAGAAGCTCGAGAAGGAATTGCAAATTTTATTAATGTGGGAAGTGAAATCATTGGCAGAGTCAAGTAAAGTCGTTTCTGCTATGGGTCATTTGGTCAGCTTTTCGGAAGATGACCTAGCCAAGAATTTATCAGTATATCTTCTAAATATTCTTCATTTTTTTTTTATTAAATTCATTCTTCATGAAATTTATATCTTATACCCCCAGTTGATGTACAGATAAATTTAATTAGTTTTATATTATATGAAAAGAAAAAAAAAGTCACATTAAACTTTAAATTATGAATTTAAAAAAAAAAAATTTTTTTTAGTAATGGCGATTCGAATTATTAATGTTACTCTGAAAGGTATAAATCCATTTTCATCTTGATACTCATTAAATAGCGGAACAGACTGACTGTGCCCTCTTACTTTGGGTTAAAGTCAATCTAGGAGAAGAAAATCTTTTAGATTCAAACCGGTGAAGGGATGTTTGTATCAAACTGTGCACTATTTCCCTGCTGTCATTTGTTCGAGAAAATTTGCTTCCCGACAATTTTTACCCAACCCCCGACCAAAATTTACTCCCCCCGGAAAAAATTTGTCCCCTCGGCAAAAAACGAAACCAAAAAAAAAAAAAAAAAATCTATAAATAAAAAAAAAAAGAAAATGAAAAGTTATAATCAGGATAAGATTATGATCTTTCTCTTTTATGTCCCGTGTCCCTTCAGGACTTGGACGATCATGGCTCTGGACAGCTTCCTATTGTTCGTAGTAATGTTTGCCACCTTGCTAGCTTTCTCATTCTCTGTTCTGATCTCAATTTTTGCAAGCTCGTTCGGTAGGTGACTTGGTGTTTCTCTTTGCCTCTCTTGCCTTCACAATGTCCTGTGAGTGTTAAATTCTCCAATCCCTCTTTCCTCATTATGTATCTTAAAATTTTCAACTCTTTCTTATTCTAATTTGCTTCTATTTTAAAACTTTCTCGTTGTTCACATGCTCCGTCCATGGTATTCTCAGCATCCTTCTGTAGAAACACATTTCTGTTACTTCAAATCTCCTTTTTATCTGTGAGGATACCCGTCGGAACAATTTACGTAATGATGTATGAGCTTAGCGCCCCAGAGAACAAAACAACACACGAAACAAAAGACAGGAATTCTCATACAGATGACATATCACCACAAATTAAGACGCACACGTATGACTCAACATTAACTCAACCAGATCTTGTTTTTCATCACTCATATTAATCACAAGGCTCTCAAGAAGCAGAGGTAATAGAAGAAGAAGTAAAATTAAACATTTTAATTTATTTCATCTATGGTATCTCGACTTTACGAATGTAAGTGCAGTACTAGTTTGGCAACTAGGTCTCATCATTTTACAACTGAAGTGGCTAGATGTAACCGTAAGTTGTATGTTAACAGTTTCTTCTCTCGAACTTATTCTTTTTTGGAACTCTCTTCCATTTTTTTTACTTTCCAATCAAATTTGATCTCCAAAGAATTTGAATGCAATGTTTTCTTCTGTTTTCTTAATTCCTATTTTTTCTTCCTTGTTTTTTATCCTTAATAATATATTTTCTGTTTACGAATTCTTTCACGCTCAGTAATCCCTTGTATCTTAGTGGATTTAATACCTTGCTTGAAGTAGACTTATTTTTTTTTTTAAATTTTGGAAGTCATGATATGGATATAAAACAAAGGTGAGGGTGTAATCGTAGGATTTCTTTGAACTATACACGAATGAATTTATGAGTTAAGATCCAACGTAACTGCAATCTATTAATAGTGAAATCAAAACAGCTGACGACGATATAAACATCGAAATACTTACAAAACCAGCATTAGGTAAAAAAAAAAAAAATTTTGTCATTACTTGGCATTAGGAGCGTTCAAATTTCACTAGCATCGTTCAAAATGATCGCTTTTGATTGTATTGGGACAAGGCACATTTTTTTAAAAAGTGTCTGAATTGGTTCAAGAAAATAAACCATATTTTTGCCATCTTATTCTTCTATGTCAAATATCATAGCTCTCCACAACTTCCTATCCTTTGTAGTTCTTAGCAATGTTTGTCTTCTTACTGTTTCACCTAGTCCCTGTTCTATCATCCATTTAAACAAACTCCCTAGGCAGGTTACTCTCTGTGTTCATCAGTGCCTCTTGCCTTCAGAATGCCCTGTGAGTGACAAATTTCCCAGGCCTTCTTTTTAGATTATATGTCCCAGAAATTTCAACTTTTTCTGATTCTAAGTGTCATCTATGTTACCATTTTTCTTAAAACTTTCTCGTTGGGTACATGTTCCGTCCATGGTATTCTCAGCATCCTTCTGTAGAACCACATCTCTGTTGCTTCAAGTTTCTACTTCATCTGTGAGAAAATTGTCCTGCATTCACAGTCATAGGGGAGGAACTGATATTCGACTCAAAGGCAAAAATTTCAGTTTATGGAGAAGGTAACGTAGCTTCATACTAGAGAGTTTACTACTGAAAGATGTTTAACTTCCAGGGATCCAATGGTCTTCCCTGTACTAGCCGTAACAGCTCAGTGGGGGAAAAACTGGGCGGTGACATTCAATGCCTCGAAAATCAAACTAGTGACTTTCCATCATCACCTACCAGGCCCAGATGTTTCACTGATCACAATGAACGGACGTTCCCTAAGAGAGACCCCTTGGCTTGAGATCCTATTGGGACTTAGACTCAAACAAGTCCTCAAGTGGAACTCGTATATCACTAAAAATGCGGTAAAAATAGTCGGTTTCATGGACCGCTCCAGTAAGTACCGGACTCTACTTTCTATCCTCTACCTTCACAAGATCCAGATCAGGACGAAAATTTAGTACTGCTGCCAGATATGGTGAGGAGAAAACGAGAGGTAAATCTTTCACAATTAAAATTACAATTTATTCAGATCTTGACTTTTTCAATTAATATCAGTTTGTGTGTATGTGTATGTATGTGTATGTATATGTATATGTGTGTGTGTGTGTGCGAAGCCTCGTAAAGCCTTCAACGGAACCTGGAACTTAAACACTCGTCTGCAAAATCTGGTAAGACTCTCTGGAGCGATAGAAGATCTCATCAATTCACAATTGAATTTTCCAGATGTAACCGCAAGTTCTATCCTAACGGTTTCTTTTTCTCACCTTTCTCTCCCGTGGAATTTTTTTCCGTCTCCATGCTTCCCAGAAAACTTTGATCTTGAAAAATTTAAATGCAATGTCAATCGCTATCTGCTGTCTTTTTCATTACTTTTCTATTGTTCTCGCTCTTTAATAATGTTTCTCCTTTTTTTCCTTTCACACTCAGTAATCTTCTTGTGTCTTAGTGGTATTACTACCTTGTGTAGTGTGATATGATTAAAAAATGTATTTGTCTAACGGTTTTTCTCGTGTGTTATCATCATCACATCATTAGGCCTTTTAATTCCTTGGTGAACGTAGGTCTGCAACAACAACTCTACAACGGAAGCGGTTCCTAGCGATCTTCTTCAGCCCGGACCATGTCGTGCCGGCTGCCTTCCCGGGGTGGAGTGGGGGGAGATTTCACCAGTACGCATCATGCACTCCACTTTGGAGGACTCTTTCGCGGCTATGCTGTTGTTTGAAGACATGTTGAGCTTGGTTCCGTCCTGATGGTGTGTCGCTTTTTGGAAGCGCGGATTGAATGCTTCAACGACCACAGACCTATGTGGGAGTGGGCTTCGTGCCTTAGCAGGTCCAAGCAGGTTTCTCGTGTAATTATATGAAATCTAACCAGCTCCACAGATATTCACATCTCGGTGTCAACAATGATTAAATATCGAATCACGGATCTCTACCCCCGGCAGGTGTCACCTCAGACCGACTCTGCACCTGGCTTCCTTGGATTGGCGTGAAGTTGAGTGCAAAGCATATTTCGTCATTAGTATTGTAAACGTGGTATTTTCCCACTCAATTCTAGCGTGAAGGAGGTAATTTAGGAAAGGGTCGAACCGAATTTTAGAAATCTGAATCGATTTTTAAAAGAGTTTAATTGGCAGATTTTGAAAGAAGGTTCATTATGTTTTTGCAGATTTAATTTTACAGAAGAGTGAGAACCAGCGAAATGTTATAAGAGATACAGAAGCTTCAGGAAAAAAAAAAACCTTTTTGAAAAAGGAAAAAAAAAATAGCATAAAAAGTAGCATTCGTGATGGATTTAATATGATTCGTTTCATGTTTGAAGTTAATGTCCCTTTGCACAAATCTCTGGCAAGTAATTCACTCGTTTGATTCTCTTGTGAAAACAGCAATAAAACGAGTCAATCAATTGGTTAGATGACGCACATATATATTTCCCATACATCGTTGGATTTATCTCATATTGTTCTCTTCTATCTAATTCTGCTCATCCCTGTCTGCGTCTCTATGGCGATTTACCAAGGGTAGTTAAGATGTGGCACAGGGCCGAAAGCATGGGTTATAAGTGAGGATCGAACTCACTATTTGGTCGTAATTGATATAGAGAAGCAAGTTTGCAAACCATTACACCACGTCAAAGAGCCCTGGTCTGGCTCTCTGACTCTCTATATATCAATCCATCTGTTCATATCCCTACTCTCTCTCTCTCTCTCTCTCTCTCTCTATATATATATATATATATATATATATATATATATATATATATATATATATATATGTGTGTGTGTGTGTGTGTTATGAAATGGACTAAGTCCGACAATTATTTTATGACATTTTTATGTTTATACATTCTTTTTATAGATGGTATTTATCAATCCACCCACGGGGATCGAATGTGGCACAAGGCCTTTTTAATGTGAGTATCTCTGAGCCTGTGGGCCCAGCCAAAAATAAATAACCATCCAAACCCGCCGAGGCGGGCCAGTTCCGTCAACCTCCCCCAACGAAACCCTACCCTTCGGCGGAGCTACGTCCGGGTTCCTCTCTGCAATCAGAGAGTTTGACAGACACCCGACCCGGCAGCTCACAAAGCGCAGATACTACACTTTGATCCTAGCCACCGGGCCGAGGAGATTTATTTTGTAAAATACAAAATTGTGGCACGTGGCCGATGAAGGAGAGGGGTAAAGGCTGGTCCAAACTAACTATCCTATACTTAGCTAATCAGATTCACGACCCATTCGTACATTACAATTTACACATTCACCAAAAGAACTCGTCCATCACCAATCAATCCTCCTCCGACCATAATACTGCATACTCACAAGGGGGACCTACACAAAACGCGCCCCGCACCATAAAAATATAATGATATATATATATATATGTAATTTAAAAATTCTAATAATGATAGAATGAGGGGGGAAAGGAGATGAACCCAATAATAATTAAAATTAACACAAAATGCAAACTAAATATAATTGATGTTAGTAGGTCCCGTCCAACCCTCAAAATAGAGAGGACGCTGTATTCTGCCCAGGGGACAGAATCAAGACGCTCTCTCGCTAAGGGAGTGGGAAAGGGATAAAACATTATGCGGGAAAGGGAAAATGTAAAGCTGACCCAGTCGAGATAAAAAGGAGGCCAACAAACTGGGGAGGTTGGGAATCTCGACTTGGATCATAACCAAAGAACGGCCGGGTAACAGGCCAGGAACAACACTTACTCACATTAACTAGGTACACTGAAGCTTGTCTAACTTAACCAAGGGGAGGGTTCCACAGGAAGCCACCCCGATGTGCCATAGGTTGACCTAGAAGAGAAAATCAAGGCTAGCCCCGTTCACACGAAGCAAGCTCGCCTCTTTTAGCCACCTTTCGCTAAAGACTGTCGAATGCAATCGTTTTCTATCAGATCTAATCTTCATCCTGAGCTGATGCTCAAAGAATTGGATTAGATGATGATGAGAAAGACGGTTGCCTCGCAAGACTTCCTCCTTTCGCGGCGTCCAAATCACCATTCGAGCCGTGGCCAGCAGCGTCAGAAACACCATTCGCTTCACCCCGGAATACGGGGGCGACACATTGTCACATTCGTATGCGCGATCAATGGACACAAGCTGTTCGGGAGCGAGACGAGCCGTCAGCTCGCCGACACGGTCCCATAAGGGGCGGACCCGGGGGCAATGGAAGAAGGCTTGCGCAGCCGTTTCCTCTAAACCAAGACCACACCGTTCACAGTCTGGCAAATCCGCCAAACCCCATATGAAAGCCTTGTCGTTGAGAGGCAGCCGATTCCGAGCCAATCGCCAGGTAAGCGAAAACTCAGGGTTACTGAGGTAATCCGCCGCTGGCGCCGAAGACCAGTAGGAGCGATAAGCCGAGCGTATCTCGTAGGGAATCCTACGCGGGCCCCTCCACTAAACCACGATAGAAGACCTTCCTAGGCCGTGAAAGGTCACTCGACCGGGGAATGGCCCTCAAGGCCGACCGACACTCGCGAAGGAAAACCGACTCGTCCCGGGGTTTACGACGGCGCTCAACCCTCGAGATGTGGGGACGGATGGTAAGGCTAGGGAACGCGTCCCTAACAATCCCCTCCAGAATCGGATCTCTTCCAGTCAATGCGCGGCGTAGGAAAGCCAGCCTAGAGGCACAGATGTGACTCAACAGGTGCGGCATTCCCAGCCCCCCATGACACGGACGTTTAGTGCAGACTCGTCTGTCGACCCTGTTCACGCGTCCCCTCCATAAAATGGAGGATAGCGATTGCTCGAGCGCCTTCCAATGGGTCCCACAGAGAGGAAGTACGGATAATCGATAAAGAATCAGGGGGAAAATGTATGTAGCACACACCTCCGCCCTGTCCTTCACGGACAACCGCCGTCGATTCCAAGTCTGGCCGGCAGAAACGACCGTTGCTCGTACTTCAGACCAATTCTTCTCCAGCTGGAGGTCGGGCCCAAACCACACTCCAAGAATGCGGACAGGACCGTCTGTCCAACCGAAGCGGCCCGGAAGAGCGACCCCTTCCAGGCACCTAACCGCAAGCCGGACGACTTGTCGCGGTTTATCTTGGCCCCTGTCACCTTCTCGTACCGATCAAGCGCCTTCTGCACCGCCTCAATGTCGCTGCGGGACGACACGAAAGCGGATACGTCATCGGCGTACGCGGAAACCCTGGATCGAGCCCCTCCAGCAACGGCGATTCCACGTAGGGCCGGACTGCCGGTCTCGTCCTTCAGCCGGCGAAGGAGAGGCTCCAACGCCAAAGCATAAAGGAGAGGCGACAGCGGACAACCCTGACCAACCGACCTAGACAGCACGAACGCGTCCGACAACCTTCCGTTCACCTGTACCACAGCACTGGGGGAGCGATACAGGAGGCTAATCCAGCGGCAGAAGTTGGGTGCGAATCCAGCGGCCTGCAGGACAGTAGCAAGGTAGCGATGGTCGACCCTATCAAATGCCTTGGACTGATCCAAATTGATCAGCGCGGCTTCTTCGTCGTCTTTTACACCCTCAATGATCGTGCGGATCAGATGCAGGTTGCTCTGAATTGTTCGGCCCCTCACAGAACAAGTCTGCTCAGGTCCCAACAGAGACTCGGCAACTGACTGCAAACGCTCCTGCAGGATCTTGGCAATAATCTTTAACTCTGAGTTATGGGCCTGTAATCATCTAGCTTCCCCCCACCACCTTTGCCCTTTTTCAATAGAGTGATCACGCCCCTGGTGACCCGGTTGGGGATGGACCCCGACCGAAACCAGTTGTTGAACACTGCAGTCAAAATCGGAACAAAGATGTGCGACAGCCTCAAGTACAATTAATAGGGCAAACCATCCAGACCGGGCGACTTGCCTTTGCCGACCCTCTTCAATACCGCGTAGACTTCGCCCTCCGTGATCTCTCCCTCGCAGCTAGCCGCTTCAGTCGGCGAAAGCCGAGGAAAGTCAGCCAAATAGCTGCGAAACTCCTCCTCACGGAGACCAGGCTCCTTGGTAAACCGGCTCTCGAAATGGCGCCGAAACGCCTCGCACATGTCATCAGTCGCCCGAAGAGTACGCCCCTCCGGGGATATGACCACACGAATGTAACGATCGCCACCTCGACGGACCTCTTCCCTGCGCAGATCTGCGCCCAAATTCACAGCTTCGGAAGACATCTTGCTTAACATGTCTAATTACCTGGCCCATGTACCGCTCGCTGTTCGAACGATCCAGGGCCTCCTTAGCTAAGGCCATCTCTAGGGGATCCCCCCAGCCACCGCCCGGGAATGACTAGACTTAAGTGTCTTCACCTTATCAGCTCTATCTAGAGCGAGCCGTTTGCTGAAATCAGTGGTGAAGGACCTAATCCTACATTTAAGGCGTTCCCACCACCTATTCCCGATAACCGCCCCCACTAGCTCCCGCTGCACTAGTCTAATTGGCTGTTCCCGGAAGTCCCCCCTGTCCAATAAGGACAGATTGAACTTCCAGTACCGAGCCATTCTAGGCCTATTGTCTAACGCCACCCGGGCACAAACGAGTTTGTGATCCGAATAGCCTACCCAGTGGAACGTAGGGCAATCTAGTAGATCTATGTCGGCTCTTCTAACTAACATTCTGTCAAGGTAGCTGACTACCCTGTCAGAAGGCCAATCAAGAGCCCACGTCCACATTTTCCCCCCGGGATGATCGACCCGGTATCTATCGATGAGACCATAATCGTCGATCAGATCAACCAGGCTGCGATCGCCCCTTCTCCCGCTAGCTCCCCTCCCCCTGTCTAACTTGGGGTCCAGGATGGCATTCCAGTCCCCCATTAAAACTAGGCGAGTTGAATCCTCTAGGAACGGACCCAACCGCCGAAAAAACGAGACCCGCCCCACCTGGCCGTTGGGCGCATAAACCGCAACGACCCGAAACGAACCACTTTTCACGGCAATATCGGCCACGATCAACCGGCCCTCGGCATCGGTATGCACAAGGTCCACCTTCGCATCAAGAGTACGACTGACAAGCAAAGAAACTCCTCTGGCAGAACGGTCCCCGTATGCTGAATAGACGACAAAGTCATCCTCCAGCACACACGCATCGGAACTGGAAAGTGGGTCTCTTCTATCGCGGCGATATCCACATCCAGGGACAGAAGGTCCCGGAGCAGGCGGGCAGCCTTACCTCGATCCCTCACATTCATCGTCGCTATCTTCATTGCCATCTTCCAGGCCTGCAAAAAGAATTAGTGCAAAAACCTACTCACATACGGGGCGGAAATCTGAGGGTGAAAGGACCCCGACGGATTGTCCCAGGCTCCCTGTGCCCATCTCTGACGTCATCCATCCGTCTGAGACAATCCCGCCAACGTCCATGGGGTAGGTGAGTTTTAAAGCCCTGTAAAGAGAGGGATGGATACATACGGGGACCCTCCCTGCACAGTAGTTGAACAGTTTTTTCAAATTTTCTGTACCAGTTTGTGCCATATTGATTTCAGGGAAAGCATCCTTGGCCTCTTGTAAGTCGGACCAAACCTTTAGATGCTTCCCTGTATCTCTAATGCAGGTAATCCCTCCGGGCGCTCGGGGGAAGTTCCTAGGATCTTCCGTCGACTTCCCGTCAACAGAAGTCACTTTAAACAGAGGGCCCTTCTCTGCGTGGAAAGGTCCCTCGCTGCTTCCTTCCTGTCCACTCGGCAAATGTCCTCCTCTTTGATGAAGTGTTTTCTCACCTTCTTTTTCCTGGAAGGGTTGGGGGGTGTACAAAGTGAGGGGGACCGCGACCTGGCCGATGCGCTCCTGGAGCGGGGCTTTTATGAATCCAACCACGGGGATCGAATGTGGCACAAGGCCTTTTTAATGTGGGTATCTCTGAGCCCGTAGGCCCAGCCAAAAATAAATAACCATCCAAACCCGCCGAGGCGGGCCAGTTCCGTCAACCTCCCCCAACGAAACCCTACCCTTCGGCGGAGCTACGTCCGGGTTCCTCTCTGCAATCAGAGAGTTCGACAGACACCCGACAGCTCACAAAGCACAGATACTACAATTTGATCCTAGCGACCGGGCCGAGCCGGTATTCTTTTTTATAGATACAATGCTCTGTTTATAATAAACAGTATTAAACAACATTTACCGGCCTGAATGTCCGAGGAAATTTTTTCAAGCAAAATGACGGTTCCGTTTAGGATACAGGTTCGAATCCTGTCGGAGAACGAATATTTTCTGTAAAAATTTCTCGGACATTCGGTCCGGTAAATGTTGTTTAATACTGTTTATTATAAACAGAGCATTTACTTAAATATTTGTATCTATAAAAAGAATGTATAAACATAAAAATGTCTTAAAATATCTATCTATCTATCTATCTATCTATCTATATATATATATATATATATATATATATGTGTGTGTGTGTGTGTGTGTGTGTATGAAATTCGTAGATGAAAGTGGTCATTTCCTGGGGTATCTTAATTCCGATTGTAAAGAAAATTTGCTCTGTTTAATGTTAAACATTGTGTGCTCTATTGTGAGTCAGTTTTAACATATTTCAAATTCTCTGCTTTGTTAATAGGACACGCCTGGATTATACCAACAGATTACTACCACTATCTATCTATCTATCTATCTATCTATATATATATATATATATATATATATATATATATACATATATATATGAAACTTGAAGCTACAGTGGTGTGTTTCTACAGAAATATGCTAACAACACTATCAACTGAATATGGGAAGTTTTAAGTAAAGTACAAACGAAAAAGACTCTTATAGTTATATTCAGAAAAAAAAAGCAAGTGGAACAGAGGGAAAATCGAATAAACTTCCAAATGTGTTCATGTTTGTAAAATGAATGATGGGCAAGGATTAGGAGCAATGGCAAGGGACAAAAGTTGCTTACAGCTACAAAGGAGAGGAGGTAGGAGAGAAACATGGTACCCCACTCCTGAAGATTCATGACGCACAAAAGAAAATCTATCTATCTATCTATCTATCTATCTATCTATCTATCTATCTATCCCTATTGATCTCACTATCTCAGTCTGTAAGCATCTATCTATCTATCACACTCTGTTGCTATCAATCAATCTATCTATCTATCTATCTATCTATCTATCTATCTATCTATCTATCTATCTATGTTCGTCTCTCTCGCTCGCTCTATCTTAAGAGGTACATGTCTGTTCGTATTCTTCTTAAGACAGATCGTTTACTTGTACGTGAAAAGAATACTAATGATAATGAGAAAGCGAGTGAGAGCGGGTAAAGCGAGAAAGCTAATGAAAAAAAACAGAAAGAGAGAGAAAGCGATTTAAAAGGAGGGAAAGATAGAGAAAGGTGAGAGGGAGAGAATGAGAGAGAAAGCGAGTAAGAGAATGAGAGAGAAAGCGAATAAGAGGAAAAGAGTGAAAAGGAGAAATAAATTATTCATCGTTTTAAACGATGTCTTGACTCATCATCAATTTGCGAGCTTAACGAAAAAAAACAAAAAACAAACTCTTTTTGTTATTATTGATTTCTAATTAATAATTTTTTTCTCCCGAGTTACTGTTTTTGTGAACATTGGTAACGTTTTAACAACAATTAATTCATTTATTTTCAGACCATTATCTTCGGGTCTGTTTTTTCTTTTTACTTTTCATATTTTTTTTAACTAGGCATTTTCAATGCTATATTCTCGGGTCTTCCCCAGGTGTATGTTGAAGTCTAGAGGCCTTTAGAAATACTTTTAACTACATTTATTCCATAGATTTGTAAAAAAGATACTCCGTTCAGAAACATTCATTTTCTTTTCTTATTACTTTTGATAAAGCACACCACATAATGTATATTCAAATGTTATATAAAAGGGTTCAGTTTCTTAATTAAGTTAATTGTAAATTGATCCCCTTACGGAAGTCAAAACAAAATATGTTCAACCACGTGATTTTGTAAAATCCAAATTGATATAATTACGAAAACCAAAACAAAATATGTTCGTAACAAGTGATTTTTTAAAATCCAAATTGTTTACACTTACCAAAGCCAAAACAAAATATGTTCATACCAGGTGATTTTTAAAAATCCAAATTGATACACTTACGAAAGGCAAAAGAAAATATGTTGATACCACGTGATTTTTAAAAATCCAAATTGTTACACTTACGAAAACCAAAACAAAATATGTTCATACCACGTGATTTTTTAAAATCCAAATTCATACATTTACGAAAGCCAAAACAAAATATGTTCATACCACCTAATTTTTAAAAATCCAAATTGATACACTTACGAAAACCAAAACAAAATATGTTCATACCACGTGATTTTTAAAATCCAAATTGTTACACTTACGAAAGCCAAAACAAAATATGTGCATACCACGTGATTTTTAAAATCCAAATTGATACACTTACGAAAGCCAAAACAAAATATGTTCATACCACGTGATTTTTTAAAATCCAAATTGATACACTTACACACAATGTAAATTATTAGGTTGGTGCAAAAAATAATTTACAGTCAAAACAAAATTTCTTAAAATGTAAAGAATAAAATTGAAATGTGTAATCTGAATTTCTATTTTGTTTTATAAAGATTACTATTTTTTTTTAGAATGGATTTTAATTAATCCGACAAATGATTGTAAACTTTTAGTGGATACTGGTATTTAATATTCATATTAAACAATACATTTATGTATTTTCACCTACCAGCCTGAATGTTCGAGAAATTTTATTGAAGTGAAACTTTCGAGACATATTATTAAAGATACATTTGTCTGTTATAAGGTTTCTCGAACATTCAGGCTGGTAGATAAAAACACATGTGTTTGTGTATTTATGCAGCATTTTTTTATTCATACATGTTTCATTAAATAATATAGACAAGTGTTGTCTATTTATTTTCATAACGTCTGATAAGCTTAATAACATTATCATTAAACGAAGAAAGAAAATCACAATATTGATCCATATTTTTTAATCCAATCTAAGCTTTCGTCTTACATAAGCCATTATCGAAGATGGCAATTACTGTACAAATGTCCTGTTTGTTACTGTTAGTGTTAAAGTTGTTCAATTTTTCCTTGGCTATTTCAATTTGCCTTTTCGTAAGGCAACATTTATAATTCCAAGTATTTATAGTATTGTGGGCTGCTGGATCATGTATTAGGTTGGTGCAAAAATAATATCGTTTTTTGACGTTAAAAAATACGTAAAAAAAAATTATTTTTTGCACCAACCTAATAATTTACATTGTGTGTATTTAGGCATCATTTTTTTTCATTCATACATGTTTCATAATATAAAATAATATAGACAAGTGTTGTCTATTTATTTTATGTAAATTCTTTTCGTAACGTCTGATAAGCTTAATAACATTATCATTAAACGAAGAAATATATATAACCTTATGCTGTGGGGAGTACACCAACACCGATGTATTTGCATTATGTCATCGAGGCACATTTATGTGACGTACTCTACGCATGCCCACAATTACTGCAGCTATACACGTGACGTCACGACAAGGTGCTGGAAATGGTTTTGGATGTAGTCAGTCCGGCGTGTGAAACAGCCAACAAACGGCCTGTAACGGCCAGAGAGCCTAAGAGCCGTTTTCACAAGGAAAGTGAACGCCGTGTGCGAAAGAGCCAAATAAGTCCAAACATGACACTCCTGAGTGGAGCCCGTGATTGGAGGGTTGGTTGTTGATCTTAGAACACCTCTTCAATTTCCGATACACAACATTCAGACAGACGCACACCCTGACATCGTAGCGTGGTCTGATTCAATGAAGTGTGTCCTCCTAGTAGAATTAATCGTTCCATGAGAGGAGAACAGGCAGAAAGCGGACGAGCGAAAGAAAACCCGCTATGAATAGCTGCTATCCGACTGCGTGGAAAAGAGATGGATACCTATTGAGGTCGGATGCTGTGGGTTCCTTGGCCGGTCAATCGTTTCCTTCCTTTTGAAGGTGGGCATCAGTGGCCGAGACCTACAGCGGTCTTCACATCGTCTCTAGACCATAGCTCCACAGGCATCGAGCTGGATATAGTTAAACAAAGTTAAATAAAACTATGCTCGCAGCACATGTGTTTACCTTCCTTTCTGCGTCATTGATAACGGTCCCTACGAGCGCATCGTGTATTGGTTAACGATCAAAAGCAAAGGCTTTTAACACAATGTTGAAAATCTCAGCTGCAGTTTTAAAAAGAAATGGCAAAAACAATACTCTTGTCCAGTGGCAAAAGCTGCTGGTGGTGTCAGTGGTGACAATACTACCTTAGCCACCGAAACTGTGTTACTTCTAGTTGGCGGCTGACGAGGGCACGGTATAGCTCATGCTTTCACACGTTGAATATAGGAAAAAAAAAAAACTATATTTTAATTTATTTTTACCTACCATCCTGAAAATTTTCTTTAACAATTTTTCTCGAACATTTTTCTTCAATAAGCTTTCTCGAACATTTAGGCCGGTAGGTAAAAATAAATAAACTGTTTAATATGTAAACGGAGCGTTTACTTAAATACGGGTATCCACTACTGATAATGTTTAAAGCGATAAAAAATATATTACTATCAATTAAGCACTCCAGAATTCGAATTATAAAACAAGTATTTTATTTATCTATTTTTATTTTTTTTACATTTTTAGAAATTGCGTGATATGAACATATTTTCTTTTGGTTGTCCTCGGGGGAAAACTTACAATGGATTTGCATATAAAACTGGACGTCTTTATTAACTTTTATAAAAATTAATAAATCTTTTGTTAGATATTTGTGCTTCATTTATAGTGATAAAAAATTGAAAAAAAGTGATTATTTCTGGTGGCACTGAACTAGAACCCTACCATTTAAAAAAAATCCTTTTCTGTTTGTTTCCTATTGCATAATAAAACAGGGAAGTCACAAAACTGGGAGCCAAATTCTCATAAATTCATGTGAGAACATATGAAACAGCAACTCAATATCGATTTTTTTTCAAGAAATGGCTTTTTTATCCCCTGTTATAGACAAAAATTAACAAGTTTACGGGGCAATTGAGGAAGATTCTCAAATCCCATTGTATACAGAAAAACACGCCGGTTAATTTTCCCTTCTAAAACTATTTTCTCTGTGCATAGGTTGCTATATACTGTTAAATTTAACAGCCACTTTTATTTAATTATTTTATTACTGCAGCTCCCCCCCCCTAAAAAAAAAACAGGAAATTTAGTACAGTTTATTTAACTGTTGGAATTTTTGTTAGTGTTATTTGAAACAAAAGCAGAGCGTAGAAATTTAGTAGGTTAAAACAGGACAAAAACACAAATGTTAGATGTGGCGTTCAAACTAAAAATATTAATTTTCTTTATATGTTAAATTATTAGGTTGGTGCAAAAATAATGACGTAATAATGTCGTTTTTTGACGTATTTTTTAACGTCAAAAAACGACATTATTACGTCATTATTTTTTGCACAAACCTAATATTTACATTATACGGACTGTTATCCTCATCTTCCTTGCCATATTCACAACGTTTCGTCCGTTTTAGGCTTCTTTTTCAGGTGATTGGATTTCCGAATCGAACCGGGGTTGATTGTTCCAGTTCCACTTATTTCCCTTTAACTCAACTCTCCATGTTTTTGGTTCACCACTGCTGTAGCCGGGTATTGAATTCATAACTCTTTGAGTCTAGTCACTAGATCTAACCACCTCCTTTATCTACTGGGCCATGTGTTCTTTGAGGACATCTGTGTATGAATTTCTGGGAATTGTAAAACTAATGTCTCACCAATTTTTTTTACGAGTGCTCATATTGCAATTTTTCTGTTATTATTATTGCATACTTTTTAACAGACTTTATATTGCAAGTTTTTGTTCTTATTCATTGATTTTCTCTAGTACTGATTATTACTGGTTCCCATATGGTATTCATTTCAATGCTTGGTCGGTTCAGGAGATTTATGTGGCCTAGCATATGTGCTGATTCCTTAGATTTTCGTATATTCCAGTGATGTTCACTGTCTATTATTTCAACCTCATCCCACAAGGAGCAGTGATCTGCCTTTTCCATCCATATGTGGTTAGATACGTCTAAGTTTTCTATTTCCCCTCGTGTTGCCGTTTTACGATGTTCTTGCAGTCTAACCTTACGAGGGCGGCCTGTTTTCTTAACGTTTGGAAGGCACTTTAGCTATCCCAATGCACCTTCAGATTTCGCTGTCGCACTTTTATATATTACATTTTTTTTTCATCATAGAGTAAATCTAAAATTTCCTATTTCTTTTGTTGGGCACCGTGTAGTTTAAGACAATTTTCATTAATGTTGCTTTTTATCGCAACACTCATGTAATCTTCATGCTCCAGTGATTTCAGCTGTCTCTTTCTGATGCTACGTATAACTGTCCATTTTGTCCCCATGTTCGTCGTTGCTCACGTGTTCAGTCCATAATATTCTCAGTATCCTTCTGTAGAATCACATTTCTGTTGCTTCAAGTCTCTTCTTCATCTGGGATAAAACGGTCCAGCATACAGTGTCATATAGGAGGATCGATATTATGTAATAGCTCAATAATAATTTCTTTGTTTATAACGAAATTTTTCTGTTTCTTAATACTCTGCTTAACTTTTGGAAGGCACTTTCGCTACCCCAATGCAACTTTGGATTTCGGTGTTGAATTTTCTATCCTTTTTTTAAAACACTTCCTAGAGATTAAAGTTTTCTAATTTTCTTACTTTTGGTGTATCCAATTTGTAATTCGTATGTTTGGCTTATTCTTTTGCAAACAACTATACATTCTGTCTTCTTGCATTTGATGCTTAGTCCTTTCTTCTTGCTTTCCTTTACTACTTTCTGTAGGAGTAAAGGAAGCTTCCTTTCTGTGACTGCTATCAACACTATGTCATCTGTTAATCCTTTAATCTTCTAAGAATTGCTTCATTTTAAAGATCATCATCAGTAATTCTATAAAGCCATATAAAACGCCAGCATGGAATGATGCTTGAGTCAATAAACAACACGATTATAGCCAAATGACATAAAGCGTTGATATATGTCCACAGGTAGTTTATCAGAGATATATTTCAGAGAAATCAAGATTTGTGTTTGTTTAACGGCATATCAACTCCTTATGTGTCATTTAATAATGAAATTTAATTGAAATATTTTGAACACAATTTTATGGCTTCCACTATAGATAAAATGTATTGTTGGTCATTTTGCTATAAAATGCATTGTTGGCATTTTTATATAAATTTTGTGACGTACGGTGGCCGTTAATGATTAAGCATAACCCAAGACTTCAATGTTAAGATAAAACAGTTTTTAATTACAACGGCAAATAAATACTTAACAAGGACAAAGAAGTAAAAGTCAACCAAAGATAATTAACCATTTCAGTGAAACTACATGTTCGTAGTGCGGCTCGGCTTAACTTTCGATAAATCCTAAATTAAAACACAAATCATTTACGCAGAATAATTCACACTAATTCTACTGGATAGTTCCACTCAATCGTCACTCGATAATCTTTCAATAACCACTCAATAATCACTCCAGTCGGTAGCCTGACACTGCTATTTATACAACTGGCGGAAAACATATATTCATAAGTCCAGAGTGTCAGGCTCGAACCTCGGTGTCGGTAGTTACTCATTTTCTTCCGATATGACAATAAATATGTATTTTTTTTATACTTGCATAGTGTTTTGTTTTTGTTTTTGAGGTGGTTCACTCTTTGCGCACAACTGGGACCCTAACAGGTATTACCATCCCGGGTCAGGGTGAACCTGGGAACAACAGCAGTTAAGAATTGGATGTACACTTCTCAAAACATCCAATCTTCCGATCGGAGGCTTTGCTGCCGGTTGTAGTTTATCGTCATACCCAGAACTATCAGAGAAATCAAGAAAGTGGGAACCTAATGACTGAATTCCATAATGGAGACATATTGCTTGACATAATGTAGACAGATATCTCGCTGTACCAAACTAGTTCCATTACATCATCACTGATAGGACGATGACCTCTCACCAATCACGATGAAAGGATGTCCCGTCAGGGAAGCCATGTGCCTTGAACGAGTATTGAACCTAAAACTCAACCCAAACCTCAATTTGAAATAAATAAACTGTTTAATATGTAAACGGAGTGTCTACTTAAATACGGGTATCCACTATTGATAATGTTTAAAGTGATAAAAAAAACTATTGCTATCAATTAAGCGCTCCAGAATTCGAATTATAGAACAAGTACTTTTTTTTTTTACATTTTTAGAAATCGCGTGATATGAACATATTTTCTTTTGGTTGTCATGGGGGTGAATATTACAATGAATTTGCATATAAAACTGGAATTCTTTATTTACTTTTATAAAAAAAATACTAAATCTTTTGTTAAATATTCGTGCTTCATCTATAGGGATAAAAAATTGAAAAAATGTTATTATTTCTGGTGGCACTGAACTAGAACCCTACCATTGAAAAAATCCTCTTCTGTTTGTCTCCTATTCCATAATAAAACAGGGAAGTCACAAAACTAGGAGCCAAATTCTCATAAATTCATGTGAGAAGATATGAAACAGCAACTCAATATCGATTTTTTTTCAAGAAATGGCTTTTTTTATCCCCTGTTATAGACAGAAATTAACAAATTTACGGGGCAATTGAGGAAGATTCTTGTGTTAACCACTTGTATACAAAAGCTGCTAAAGATATTGAAAAAAATGAGCAGTTCCTTGTACCGCCTCAGTAAGTACCTGACTGCTCGTGCTATCCTCTACCTTTACAAGAGCTAGATCAGGCCTGAAATGGAATACTGCTGCCATATATACAAAGGAGCTGCCCTGTCTTTATTTCCAGTTTCGATAGGGCCCAAAAGTGTCTCCGGATCATTGTGGGGGACAAATCATTTTCTGCTCTACAACCCCCTTTCTCATAGACAAAACATCGCAAGCCTCTCGCTGTTCTATCGCTATTTACATGGAAAGTGCTCAGACGAACTACATTCCTTTTAGTTTCACCAGTTCTAACCTTCACAGCTAAAACCTGCTGCGCACATTGTAGCGAATCACCCATGTTCCCATCGTATTCTATTGGTGAGATAGATGTTCCACTCGAACAGCTTCTTCCCGCGAACCACTGCTCTGTGAAACCGTCTCTCAAGAGGACGTTTTCACGATCACTACAATCCAAGTGTGGGGTTAAGCGTTATCTATTCCACATAGCCGCATACGTTGTGCTTCTTACTCTATAACCCTCTACTTCGAGTGGCTCTTAGGGCTTATACAGTGTGAACAGCACTGTAAAAAATTGATGTTGAATTTTTGACAGTGACGCTTCTTGTAAAATAAAATATTGTAATAATTCGCTCTTTGCTCAAGCATTAGCTCGAGCATATTAACCTTTTCGTGAACTGTTTTACATCTAGCCGAAGGTGCTGCATATATATAACGTGTAAAACTACATAGTGGGGAGGATTTTGTTTTCATGGTTAGAAATGGCTTCGAGAGAATGAAGCCAGTAGCTCTTAACGGGGGACATCTTTCTTCGGATCTTTAGGATTGGCATTAGATAATCACAACGAAATGTACCAAATAACATAAACCACATAACTTGAAGACTACCAACAGTAGCAACGACTAAAATGGATATAACATTTAACTCGAATAGAAAATAATGACATACTCATAGTGTTGACGTGCCACACTACTTCAAAGAATTGTTTAGGAAGGAGGCCTACTACACTAGTACTGGTAGGAACAATAACAGTTACCGGAGAAACTTATTTTCCTGAAAAATTGTTTTTAATATATAGATTGTATATTGACTGTTCGGGCAATAAATGCTAAGTGTTTCCTTATAAGGAAACAGCTAATATGACCATTACCCAACTTTTAGCATTCAGTTAGAAATGGAGTGAAGTTAGGGTCATGCGAAAGTTTGTATTTAATACTCTATTTTCAATTAACGGTCCTCCTTCGATCGCCAAAGTTAAGCAGTGTCGAGCCCAGTCAGTACTTGGATGAGAACTCCTTGGGAACACAGAGTGCTGTAAGTGATCTCCCACAATCATAAATTTATTTCAGTTATAAATGACCCCAAAATAGTTGATAGACCATAAAATTAAATCGATCCTTCTCGTTCGATCACCGAAGTTAAGTCAATACTTAGATGGAGTACTGAAACCGACCTTCTTCAACCCGAAATATGTTTCGGTACTAAGTAGCGCACAAAGGGTAGATAAGCCGTAAAAATAAATAAATCAGCCAATAAATTAACTGTTTTCAATTCACAAATGTTTTAATTCTTTCTATTGTGGGACCACTCAAGATAGATAGGGTTACTGTAGTACGAGCGTAAAAGATGGAAGTAGGACTAGAAGATGATGTAGCGACAGAACAATATCTTTTAATATTTTTTCTCAAGACCCACTTGAACCTGTGGTTAAACTTCCGCGGCACAATTAAATAATGATGATCAAAATAAGAGTAAAAATAAGAGTATACTATATATATGATTTATTTATTAACAGAAACAAAATAATTTATTAGAATTTGTAATAAAAAGATAATAATTAAAATTCTTAAAAAAATATTTATTCATTTATTTTTCTGATAATTATAATTTAAAATTTAACGACGTTTTTTTTAAGAATATTTTCCTTATATATTATGTATACGTTTGTACGAGGATCCAGACAAAGCAAAACCCAATCCCAGAGACCCCAACGGTGGAACAAGCGGATGACAATTACGATAAATCTCAACAGTTGAAGCAGCTGATGAAGAGGGCTACGCATGACGGTCATGCTCAGAAGGCGCCACTGGAAATTATAACAGAGTCAGCGGCAGTGCGTTGCAGTTTCGTAAATGAATTCTACACGTTTCATTTCATATGTGTCGCAGAGGAAGTTCATAAAATCAAGTGTGTGGACCATTTCCTAGCAAGTTCAGGTCCACATAAAACAAATTCATTCACGCTATCGGCATTTTCCTCTGATTCTGTTTAAACTGCAACCAAATCTTTTTGGAAGTAGGTTTTTATGAAATTGGAAGCATCTAGGCCTGAACCTGTATGTTGGCGACGAATTTAGTCATCAATGCTATCATCATAAAGGAAGCGATCAGCGAAGAAGAAATGAAATTCTTGGATACAAGATAAAACTGACGCCGTTTATATATTTTAACAATGATATCCTCGTATAAAAAATTAAACTTAAGATGAAATTTAATTTAAAAATTATTCATAAGTGATTTGTAAGAATAACTAATAATAAAAAAGAAGACTTATAACCATATATAATAATAAATTGTGGCAAATACAATATTGTTTTTTGCGTAGATCTTTTCGGCCCAGCAAAAGAGTAACACCATTAACTTGAATAATCCGAATAATATACAGTAACAAAAGTTATGTGATATTTTTCAACTATTTTTGGTAAAGGGGTGCTCATAAATATTCATGAGGTTAGAGGAAAAATCAAGCAAGTTCATGGACGTGAAGTGATACACTTCAACACCTAATAAACGAAAGTGAGTAGGAAGTATTAGGTTGGTGCAAAAATAATGTCGTTTTATCACATATGTGACTATGTGAGAAAACGACATTATTTTTGCACCAACCTAATAATTTGTTTTCTTTTTTATGAATGTAGAGAATGTCCTCGGCTTACGTCAGACCCGACTTACCTTACGGCGTTTCGTGGTTACAGCGTCATCTCCCATAATATAGTACGTCGTCACGCGGCGCTATATTGTATTTTCCCTGACTGTACGCCGTATTGGATTATGCTACATTCGCTATCCTTCGTTTGTGTCGTTTTTTTATGGATCTTTTTCCATTCATTATGGCTCCCAAGCGTAAGGCACGCTTGTGGGTGCTTACGTAGGTGAGTTCCGACCTACGTCGAAAAGTCGCGCCGTAGGAACTGATCGTCGACGTAAGTCGAAGACCCTTTGTGTGTGTATATATATATATATATATATATATATATATATATAAATCAGTATTTAAATTATTTTACATAGGGATTGATTTGTGTGATGTATGTTTTGAATAAACTAGAAGAAAGGATTAACCGTCTTCTTTAATTGGCGGGAAGGTGAGGCAATTTCATGGACGTTAGGTGATACAGTTCAAAGCTTAATAAACGAAAGTGAGTAAGAGGTATTTTTGTATGTACATACAGTGTGTATTAAAATACTTTTACAAATTTTGGATGCGGGTACCTCACATTAAGACAAGGGCTAAAGTCCATTTAAACATATGTCTGTAAATCCTTCGTTTTTGAGTTATTAAGTTTCAAGAAGCTTCGCGTCCATTACAATTCGCAGCCGTATGTAAAAATCATATCTGCCTGATGACGATATGAATATCCTGCCATTGTTAAACGGAACAGTCATTACTATACACGTTAAACGCTGAAAACAGACTAGCCACAAATGTACACGAATGACAAATGTAACCTAGTCCTAATGACAGCACCAGCTCCCGTAAACTTTCTTTAAGCTTAATAACTAAAAAATAAAGGATTTTCGGACATATTTTTATATGAACTTTTATCCTTACCTCAAGTTACTTATAACATTTTTGCTCTTGTATATGTCACAAAATAAAATCCTTACATTTGCTTTGATAAATTTCCTCAGAAGACGAAACTCTAAGATAAGTTTTTATTTTGTCTTTCTTCATATTGTCCTTTTATAGATATACTCTATATGAAATTTTTACACAATAAAGGTTATGTAATGGCGTAGTGCCAACAAATCTCGCAGTAATGTGATCTTCGAGCGTTAATTAGAATCTCGGGTTCACGAGACTTCTAATAATAGCAGTAAAGGCCAGCACAGCTGATCGGCACTGTATATATATCAATAGCAGCATGGCCCAGCGTTGCCCGTGCTTGAGTCAAAAATCGTACGACTCATACAGCAATCGCTATCACTTGACTTAAAATATTTTTGCCCTTCCTTGCCTTTAAAGGAGTGTCCTTTGCCGTGCTGATGTTGCTACATGCCTTACTTCTTGCCTATCTCACACTGCGAATTTTTTCGAAGCTCTATACTAAACATTAAATCTGTTACGAAAAAAGAACTAAACAAAATGAACACAAAACGATCAGCTTTAAAAAAAAGGACACGTAACTGGAAAAACCGAATGAAAAAAGAATGTTAACAACAAATACTTTTTCCACACCCAACCCAGTTCTGCTGAATCAGGATCAACGTTGAGTTTAAGCAAGCGAATGAACCAATTGGAGTAAAGTGCCATGCAGCTTGTGACAAATGCAGCTATTGATTTTTTTTTGCATGCTAGAAAATTGCCACGAAAATAGTCATAGAAAAAAATAGATGAAAACCACGTGACGACGGTGGGAAAGTGACTGATGTCGAGATTAGTATAGAGACCCTCCTTTGGAATTAGTCAAGAATCTCCAGATCTAGAGCAGGAGAAGCTAGATCAGATATATTAGCAACATTCAATGCTGGGGCATTTATAAATGTGTAAGATGGATTCTGACGAGAAAAATTATTTGGCACGACACAGCGAACCAACTTTCCTCGTAGTATACAAACTTAACAACATAATATATGCAAATGATACAGCGTTGATAACAGACTCAAAAAGAAAGCGACAAAAACTCCTACAGAAGGTAGTGAAAGAAAGCTAGAAGAAAGGATTAAATATTTTTCTTAAGGCAATTCACTCCAAGAAAGCCGGGAGTGCCACTAGCACGCAAGGGGTTACAGAGGATTGAGAACAAGAGTAAAGAGGCGTGTTCGAGGAAAGGATACAGAGAAGGACGGGGAACAAGCTCAATGTGTCAGATATGGATTGACATTACACTCGAATATTTAAAGATTATAGTCATCGGGGAAACAAGTAAGGGGAAGGGAGTTCCACAGACGGGAAGTGCAGGAGAAGAAGCTGTTTGAGTAGAAGATATGGTTACATTTGACCGTTTTGACAGTGAAATGGTGGGACCGAGATGCTAGCCTGGTAGTTCGCTTAAATTCATGTAGTCCTGGAACCAGCGAAACTAGCTCGTCGGAACAGTTGCCGAGAAAATATTTGTAGAAGAGACAGAGGGAGGCCACATCACGTCTGTGGGATAGCGTATGTAGACTAGATGCCAGATGAGGAAATATCATCTTGCATATTCGTTTCTGGATGTTGTAAATCGGAGGTATCAAATTCAAATAAGTGCAGAAATTTAAATATCTGGAAAGTGTTTTAACAGAGGACGGAAAGAGTGACACCGAGATCCGAAGACATATTGGAATAGCCAAGGAAGTATTCAAAAAGCTAAGCAGAGTACTGAGAAATAGGAAAATTTCGATGGAAACAAGGTAAAGAGGATTAAACTGATATGTGATACTTATCCTACTGTATGGCAGCGATTTCTGGATGAATTCTTCAGAGACGAAGAGGAGACTTGAAGTAACAGAAACGTGGTTCTGCAGATACCCTGGATCGAACTAACGACAAAGTTTTGAAGAAGATGGAAACAAAAAGGAAACTAATACTTAACATCAGAAAGAGAAATTTGAGTGTTCCATGGTATATACTGGGGGAAAGAGCTTGTAAAATCTGATATTCAAGAGATAGATAAATGGCAAGATGGACAGAGGAAGACAACGACACTGTTGAGGAGTCCCAAAAAGGGCGAAACGGCCGAACAATGCTTTCTGCGTTCTGTTGAGGATTCTTTTAGACTCGATGAATTACTATGAATGATTATTCAAATCCCGCCAAATTTTATATCACTATTCTTGCTTGATCCAGCTTCTAATGATGTGGAGAGAGCGGCCTGGTGAAAGAAGGCCATATCCGTTGGGTTATGCATACTTGGATGAGTATCACCACCGGAATTTAGTGAGTATCTGTGCTATATTGAGTCTAGGTAGTTTCTTCTTCGTCACCGCGGTAAGTTGGTTAAGTGGTATGACTCTTGTGGTGTATCGTAACGGTTCGGGTTCGATCCTCGGTAGAGGATGCGCACTAGTGAGGAGTCCCAAAAAGAACGAAACGGCCGTCCAGTGCTTTCTGCATTCTGTTGAGGATTCTTCTAGACTCGATGAATTACTATGAATATATATATATATATATATATATATATATATATTAGGTTGGTGCAAAAATAATGACGTAATAATGTCGTTTTTTGACGTTAACGTCAAAAAACGACATTATTACATCATTATTTTTGCACCAACCTTATATATATATATATATATATATATATATATATATATATGTATATATATATGTATATATATGTTATGGGACCTTACCCATAATAACATAATGGACTATTCCATACATAATAAATACTGCGCCTCAAGAGGAAGCAGAGAGTTCCGTCTGAAGTCGGACGACCGGCTGACCGGTTAAACTCTCTGCCTTCGAGCGGGGAGGAACCCGAACGAGGCTACGCCGAAGGGCGGAATCTCTTTCGGGGAGGTAAACCGACCCTGAACCCGTCTATACGGCTTCAATGGGCATATTTTTGCCCGAGCCCACGGGCTCGGAGATCCGACGTTAAACCGGCCTTGTGCCACATGATACCCTCGTGGGGGGTTCACTAAATACCGTTCCGTCTGAAGTCTGGAATTCAGTCTGAAGTCTGGAGTTCAGTCTGAAGTCTGGAGTTCAGTCTGAAGTCTGGAGTAAGGTCCGTCAGGAGTCTGTCAGTCAGTCAGAGCGGGTCAGTCAGTCGAGTCAGAGGCAGTCTGAAGCAGAGTCGCGTTCAGGCAATTACTACTAAACCTGGTTGTTCATACTAACACTTTCTTCTTCTCTGTATATATTCCTGTATGTAATATATCTGTGTTATTCCATATCAGTGTTCGAGTTCTTCTTTATTGATTCTACCTTGGACTATCACCGTTCCTGTTGTCTATTTTATTCAATTTGTCTTTTCTATAAATATATTCTAAGAACTTAAATATATATGTATACAGATGGATAGAGTGAAAGTTAGGGGTTCAAGATTTCAACCGTAAATGTCCTGGTGCATACGAGAAGAGAGAGAGAAAGAGAGAGTGTCCGGGATAATGTAAATGCATATGTACATGTATGTATATATTCAAATGTAGTAGCCACTTAAAAATGAGAGCGAATGAAAAGATGTATGTTTTAGTATCAACATCTAAAGTCCCCATTAGGTTGCCCAGGTTTCGAATTTTAGCCCTGGATATGTTACAATGATCACAGAACCGGTGAAAGGATAAAATTACTTCATTGATTCCGATTTAGGTTGATTTCCCATCTCGTTATATACATATATAGGGATTCACTTCGAAAGTTCCGATTCAATTTCCATTGACTCATGATTAATGACCTTATATTCTGGTTGAAACCAAGACGCGTTTCATATTCACTTGCTATACTTGGATGTTCGTATCCTGGCTGAGATGGTTTCTTATTGGTTGGTCAAATATGACTTCAAGGACAAGCGATTCTGAATAACATCTATTTTTACTGATGTTAAAGTTGTGGTCTCATTGTTATTATTTGTTCATTTTTATTTTTTTTTTATCCATACAGCTCCTATTGAAGACACCCAATGGATTTTTAAAGATTTGATAGTAGTTATTTTTGTGACCGTCTTTCTTTTATAACCCTCAGTTTTTTTCCGATTACTGACGGAAAGTTTTCGTATAGTTTTAAATATGAGATGACGGCTTTAACTCGTTTGCATTTTACAAAATATATCTGCTATGTGGTAATCATCTGACGTTTTCCTTTTCTGCTTGAAGAGATTTTTTTTCAAATTGAAAATCCCGATTAAACCTCTCACATGCTTAATATCGCCAAATACAACAATTATATTGGATAATACGTTTCTGATTGCAGAGATTCACATAATATTATTCGAAAGTATACTGAATAACGATTTTAAAAAGTTCATAGTTTTGTGAGGCTGTTTTCATTAATCAAACTTTAAACTTAACTCAAAAACGAAAGATTTCCAGACATATGTTTATATGGACTTTTGTTCTTGTTTTGGCGTCATGAACTCACCCCCAAAGTTTTTAAAACTATTTTTGATACACCTTGTGTATATATATATCATCACGCCGATATATATATATATATATATATATATATATATATATATATATATATATATATATATATATAACTTTTTTGTGTTACATACACTGACACAAAAGATATACAACTTTGCAAACATTTTTCGATTAAGTGTCCTGTGTATGCAAAATTACAAAATGAACTATTAAAACTGTCATTCCTGCCTATGCCGTTTGCCCAGCAGTTTTGCAACATTCGCTCATGGCTTGGACGGCGCCATTGTCATTATAAAGCTAGGATTTCATGCGGCTGACAACTCGATCGTGCTGTGACAGTCTGGAATGGAAATTTACATTTTATGTAGACAATGGGAACAAGGTAGAGCTGAGAAAGAGTTTATCACGATGTAGGCACATTAGTTCAAGGTGATTTATTCGCTTACGGTGGTTCTAATGCAAGGTTTCTAAATAAGAGATAAGTAAGATAAAAGATTCAAGCCGCTTGCCGTGTCAGCTTGGTGGCCATTCCTCAACAGCTTTTATTATGAATAATTCCGAGAATTTATCCTATTACTGAGCCACGTTTATACGTCTTTTCAACGGCTTTGTAGAATAGACTCCCTACACTTCCGAGAGGGTGCTTCCCTAATTACTATAATCATAACATGTTTAAATCCAGGGTCAATACACACGTATTCACGCATATACAGATTGTATCAGTCATACACAAGTAAACATAAAGTTATAGACATTTTTTAAGCAGTGTGGTTAATGTTAACCGACCTTCGAGATCCCATTAAAGAAAATAGGCCAGCATAAAGTTGGATTAAAAAATATTAATTGCTTAAAAATATCTATCTATCTATCTATCTATCTATCTATCTATCTATCTATCTATCTATCTATCTATCGTACTCTGTTCGTATCTATCTATCTATCTATCTATCTATCTATCTATCTATCTTAGTCTGTTGGATGGATAGATAATATTAGATTTTTTTCTCTCCCGGGCGTCTGATCAATGGGAAGACTTGAAATGGACAAGTATAAGAAAAAAAGAAACCTAATTAATTTGGGTTTATTTCGGCAGAGAAGCCCAAAGAAGACAGAAAAGTGGAGGGCGTGCCAAAGAGAGGGACTAGTTACATCCACCCGAGACGAAGCATGTTTTGTACAAGATAAACTGTCGGGTGGATTTATAATGTTAAAGAGTGTCGTCTCGCCATTGTGCACCAGGTTTTCTTGATATCTGGTTTGAATTGCGTGCAGGTCTCTATTCACTACCATCATTGCTTCATTCATGCTTCATTGTATTTGGGAATTAATCCCATTCGTCCCTCCGTTTCTCTCTCTCATCTCTTTATATCATGACAAAATATTTTGTACCTGCCATACTCTAGTGATTGAGAGAGAGAGAGAGAGAGAGAGAGAGTGAGAGTGAGAGAGAGAGAGAGAGAGAGAGAGAGAGAGAGCACGTACGAGCAGCAAAAAGGTCTTACGCTCATAATCAACCTTGACATAAACCATTAGACTAATGTTTCGCTTTTCACAGTTTCATTTGCCTGTCGTAAAATCCAGAAACAATGTAGTGTCATACTTGCTGTTTATTGTTTTTTACTTAAACATGTCTAAAAAGCAAACATACTTCAGAATAATAAAAATAATTAAAATTAAAAAAAATTGTTTAATTAATGATTAAAAATAAAATCCAATCATGTTTTTAATCCAAAGAAATTTCTGTATACACGTATGCTTGGCACGTTTTTAATAAGAACCAGAATAACGTTGGTTGTTTTGTCGATTTTGTTTAGCGGTATATCATCACCTTCATGGGTTATTTAATGCCGAAACCGACCTATTTTGAACATAATTTTATGACTCTAACTAACTATATTTTGAAAGTAATTGTATGCCTTCAACTGATGTTAGCCCACTTACTTTCCTAAAAAATGCCGCTAGGGGACGCTCTTTAAGCCTATAGATAGGAAATAACATTCTCTGTCATCTCTTTCTGTTATTTTTCTCTAGCTTTCAGATGTAGTTGCACGGAGATAAGGAAGCTGCCGCTGAGTCACGTTCGCTTCCCTTGGACCTCTGTTGATATTTGGACTTGCTCACACACATCTATATATAAACATGTGCATATCACACACGCTTGTTCCACTTACTTCTATACAAACACCTTCACTAGTTTAAATGTTTTCTTCTTTCATATTCATTGTTTTGTAACACCCAGCAATCTTCTGTTTATGTATACCTTTGTTTTATTAATACATACTTATTATATATATATATATATATATATATATATATATATATATATATATATATATATATAGTTTTGCTGTTTCTTTTCATTTATTACTCGGACTCACATTCCGAGTCCACAAATTTTGTTGTGATATAAATAAACCAGGCGACACGTGTTTTCCAAGTAAACACTCACCCAACATACTCTCTCAGCACAACGCAGATAAAATGTATTGTTGGTCATTTTACCATAAATATATACGTTAGGTAATACTACAGTAAAATTATATTACTGGTCATGTTACTATAAATAGGCATTGTGGGTAATTTTCATACAAAAATTTATTGCTGGAATTTTTACTATAAAGATGAATTTTTACGCTTTCATTGTGTTTCGTGTTTGGGGGTGTTAATTATTTGTCCATAGCTGTGATCCTAATAGGTACCACCACTCGAGTCATGGTGAACTTGGGAACAAAATTAATTAAGAGGTGATTCCACGCTCTCCAAACCTCCAGTCTTGCGATCAGAGGCCGTAATGCTTTATGTAGTTTATCGTTATACGCAGGACTACAAAATAATCTAATTTACACGCGATATATATATATATATATATATATATATATATATATATATATAAATCTTTCACCTTTTTTTCTATTCTGTCACTTCAACAAAAACTGAAGAAAACTTCGCGACACAGACATGACACGATACCAGACATAGAAAGGCAGGTATGATTAAAAACTTAACTAAGATATTCTCCATTGAAAACTTGAGACTATATATGTATATATTTCTCTGTTGTTGTTTTTGTGAAAGTGGTCATAATTTTCCAAATAAGAGGAAAGCATTTTTGTAATGTTTATTTTGTTTATCTTTGACTAGTGGCTCATTATCGCCGATTTTTTTATCTATTATTATTTATATTCAAAGATTCTTTTAATAACATTTGATATGAATTTTATTCCTTTACATTATCTTATTTATTAATTGCAAAGTAACGTAATTTCAATTTTGTTGAAAAAGCGTTCTCAGTTATATAACGTTATTTTGTTTCATTTTTACCACTTGTGAATTTTGTGTTATTTTTTCATCTTTGAAATATTTTAAAAACAACAACATCAACAACTTTAATAATAATAATAATAATAATAATAATAATAATAATAATAATAATGATAAAATATTTTCATATAATTGATAATAATTTTATACGTTATTATTATTTTAAATCCATAGCAATATATTGGCACATTGATGGCGATCTGTTTACTCCGACATCCAGTGTTTCGCGGAGCAATTTAAAGTACCAGGTTGAGAACTGGCACAGACTAGCTGCCCTTGATGAGGGTGAAAGGAGTCTCTCTGAGATTTGGTTAGCAATCCTTTTAGTGTTGGTTTCACGATAAAAAGGCTTCAGATGGGAAGCAAAACTCTTGAAAGCTTAGCCCGGTCATTATATTGCGTGTCTGCCGAGAGGCGTGTACTGGCTGGTATTGTCAGTGATCCGGAGAGGTTAAACTCCGCGATAATAACACCTGAGGATTGTTGTTCGGAGTTTCCGTGGCAAGTCTTTTGCACCTTATTTTTTTATCGACAGATCCAAAAAGTGTGGATGGTCCGAAACAAGCTTTCACCACTTTAAACAAATCATTGTGTTGGTTTTCTGACAAGTACATCTAAGTAGTTCCACACATTTCAACAATGGCTGATCGAAGCCCTAAAAGGCAAACAAAACTCAATAAAAATAACTGATATAGCACGGAATAATGGCAATAAGGGCTCTGGAACATTAAATCCTACGACACCGCAGCGTCGGCCCGATCATCATCCGGCTACTGCGAAAAAATCTACGAACCAACATCAACTTCTTGGCGCTTGAAATGTACGAACTCTCCAGGACAACAACTCAGCACCAGAAAGAAAAACAGCTCTGGTTGCAATGGAGCTAAAGAAATACAACATTGATATAGCTGCACTGATTGAAACTCGTCTTCCTGGTGTATCACAACTGGTAGAGAGAAAAAAGAAGGTATACTTTTTTCTGGTCTGGGAATGATGAAAACGAGTCGCGACAAACGGGTATAGGTTTTGCTATCAAATCAAAGATTTCGGGATCATTACATTTCCTGCCCAAGGCTGTTTCTGATAGAATGATGACACTCAAAATTAACCTTGATCAAAAAACTACTGCCTTGTTGATCAGTTCTTATGCTCCGATCATGAACAATAGTGAGCACGTAAAGGATCACTTCTACAATCAACTTCGGAATGTGATATCTATCTCTGACCATAGGGATAAATTAGTTTTCTTGGGGGACTTCAACGCCCGTGTTGGTTCTGACCATCAGATATGGAAAGATGTCACTGGTTGTCACGGTCTTGGGTAAATGAATTCTAATGGTCTGCGATTATTCTCTGCGTGTAGGGAATTTGATCTCAGTATCACAAATACTCTGTTTCAGCAGACCAGTTCTCATGGATGCATCCCAGATCAAAAGATTGGCATCTTATTGACTTTGTCATCACGAAGCAGAGATGTTCGAGACTGGTACATCACACGCTCTTTTCATGCTACCTGTTACCTCTCTAACCACGCCCTGCTTCGCAGCAAAGTCAAGTTTCATCCTTAACATAAACGCTTACAAACTTTCATCCCTACTAAAACATCTTAATGTCCCATTGCTGAAAAACCATCAAGTGCAAGCCGATCTTTCTGATAAACTGGATACTGCTCTTCGGGCAGATATTATCTCTGCTGATCTTGAATCATCATGGAAGGCACTGCGCGAAACAACTCATGCTATCTCTCTGGAAGTTCTCAGACTTCAACTGCGCAAACATGAAGATTGGTTTGATGAAAATGATACAGAAGTCCACAGTGCATAAGTATCATAAGATCTGGGTACATGACAAAAACTGCCAGCCAAAACAAACCAAGTACAAAAGATGTAAAACAAGAGTACAACGTGCCCTCAGACAAATGAAAGAGAGTTGGTGGTCAGCCAAGGCTGCTCAACTCCAAATGGCTGCTGACAAAAAGGGCTCAAAAGCTTTTTATGATGGTTTAAAAGCAGAGTATGGTCCCCAAAAGCAAGATTTCTCTTCAATTCAAGCCAATGACGGGGATAATCTTCTAACTGATTAAAAAGCCATACCTCAGCGCTGGGGAGATCATTTTGAAACAGTGCTCAACAAGACCTCAATCACAGATGATGAAGCTCTGTCCGCTGTAATAAAACATCTTAAAATTCCTCAGTTAACTCTGGAACCCACTCTTCTGGAAGTGCAAGCTTGTATTAAGCAGATATCACCAGGAAAAGCTCCTGTCGAGGATGCTATCCCCGCTGAAATATACAAATATGGAGGGCATACACTTTGTAAGCCACTGCACGATCTGTTCACTCAAATCAGGCCATATTCCTCAGGACTTCAAAAATGCCCCCGTGCACCACCTCTACAACAAAAAGGGTCTTAAAACAGTATGCAATAACCATAGGCGCATCTCACTTTTGTCTATCAGCGGAAAATTTTTGGCTAGGCTCATCCCCAACAGTATTATAAAACACATTGTCGACGCCATCTACCCTGAATCTCAGTGTGAATTTCGCTCCGGTCGACATGGTCGCATTATCGACATGATTTTTGCCTTACGTCAGGTTGCAAAAAAGGTTCGTAACCGAAACAATGATCTATTTATGGTATTTGTGGACCTTATTAAGGCCTTTGATACTGTAAACAGAGAAGCACTCTGGAGAGTTCTGAAGAAACTTGGTATTCCTGACAACATGTTGAATGTCATCATTTCATTTCATGTCGGTATGCAAGCTAGTGTTATATCTGATGGTCAGCGTTTGATCCATTTGATGTCACTAATGGAACTAAGCAAGGCTGTGTCATGGCGCCTGTTTTGTTTGCACTGTTCTTCTCGGTGATGCGGAGCTATGCTTTTCGGGATACAAACACTGGCGTTAAATTTCATTTCAACTAATGGGGGACTGTTTAATCATCAAAGGTTTAAGTCCAAAACACTTCTACGTATCAGTATTATACGCGATCTACTTTTTGCAGGCGACACTGCCCTTGTAGCTAACTCTTTAGGGGAAGCTCAAGATGTACTTAACCGGTTTTCTGCGGCATACAAGGCTTTGGATTTACTATCAGCATCAAGAAAACAGAAGTTTGCACTAAAATCCAAGTGTACAGAGCTGTCATTTTCCAACTCTTTTGTATGGTTCTGAAACTTGGTCACCTTATAGATGGCCCATTAAACGATTAGATGTATTCCATAAAAGTTGTCTCCGTACAATCTGTAGTTTAACGTTTGATGATCGAGTATCAAAACCGACCGTTTTGAGAAATGCAAAGTTGGTAGAATCGAGACCTTCATAATGCAATCACAACTACGTTTGGCTGGCCATGTGGCAAGGATGAATGATGATCGCATACCAGAAGTTCTTTTCTACAGTGAACTCCATCGTGGCCATAGAAATGTTGGTAGACCTTGGCTCAGGTATAAAGATAAACTGAAGAGCAACCGTTTCTTGCGTCAAGGTTCCATTCAAGAACTTTGAAGAGATCAGAGTATCGTTCTAGATGCCATTCAGGAATGATGCACACATCAAGAATTAAGCATCAGTCGACTACGTGAAACACTAAAGCAAAATAAGACAGCTGACAGTGTTCCTGCTGCACTTGGATACAATACATTCTCCTGTACTGTTTGTGGTCTTTTCTGCAATTCTCGAGCCGGTCTCAAAAGTCATGCCCATCATAGGCATGCAGATGTTATATATATATATATATATATATATATATATATATATATATATATATATATATACATATACATAAACGTTTCATGAAATAATATAGACAAGTGTTGTGTATTTATTTTATATAAAAACTTTTCATAACGTCTGATAAGTTTAATAACATTATCATTAAACGAAGAACTATTCTCGAGCCGGTCTCAAATGTCATGCCCATCATAGGCATGCAGATAATTGGTTCGTGGTCGTCAGAACCTCATACGTCGAACTCGACGGGAGAGTCCATCATATATATATATATGTATGTATAAATATAGAGAGGAAGAGAGAGAGAGAGGGAGAGAGAGTGTAAGTTGAACAGAATGTATATATATATATATATATATATATATATATATAGAGAGAGAGAGAGAGAGAGAGAAAGAGAGATAGAGAGTAAAAGAGGGAGTTGAGTTTGAACAGAATGAGATATATATGAAACTTTAGAGAGGTACATACTAAAGTACAAACTATGATAGATCGTAAATATGTATAGAATGATATAATGTATCTGTATATATATATATATATATATATATATATATATATATATATATATATATATATTAATAATAATAATAATAATAATAATAATAATTATACCAATAGCAAATCCATTATTGACAAACTACGTGTAAGTGATCGTGTCAGTAAATTTCAAGCTAAGGAAGTGTATATTTTATTAAAGGATCATAAACCTGATTTCAAAACTAAGCCATCAACACGTCTTATTAATCCTACCAGACCGGAAATAGTTAGTATCAGCAAAATCATTTTGCAGAAAACCAACCAATCCATTAAAAGCATCCTTGGGCTCTTACAGCGGATTAATACTGCGAGTGTTATCAACTGGTTTACAGGTATCCAAAATAAGGACAACTGCACTTTCATACAGTTCGACATTATTGACTACTATCGCCTCCATATCTAAAGATCTGTTCACTTTGGCCTTGGAGTTCGCCCAGGAATACTCTAATATTTCTGAGAAGGAAATGGATGTAATCTTGAAATGCCGAAATTCTGTTCTGGTTTACAATGAAGAACAGTAGACCAAAAAGACTTCTAGTGATAATTTTGACATCTCAATGGGTTCTTTAGACTCTACTGAAGCCCCTGACTTGGTGGAATTATTTCTTTATGCAATTTAAGTGCCTTTGAATGCCTAGATTCTGATAGTGTAGGATTATATAGTGATGTTGGCTTATTAGTAGTTAAAGACTTTACAAGAATTAAGGTAGATTGCATTAGAAAAATGATCCACAAGGAGTTTAAGGATTTAGGTCTTAAGACTATAGTTACGACCAACATTAAACAGGTAGATTTTCTGGATGTCATTCTATTTAATAGCTCTTTTCAAACTTATATGAAGGTTAATTCTAACACGGTATATGTACATCCTAATTCCAACCACTCCTCTTCATTTATTAAGCACATACCCTCCTCCAGGGAATTTAGGATAAGTACTAAGTCTTCTAGCAAAGAGGTCTTTAATAAACATAGTGAATTTTATAATTCTGCCCTTAGAAAATAGTGGCTACAAGGGTACCGGTATTCAATATAGAAATACTGTTAATTATGACAACATTAAGAAAAGAAGATCCAGGAAAATCATTTGGTTTACTTCCCCTTTCAATCTAATGGTTAAAACCAAACTAGAACATAAATTTCTAAATTTTATCAAAAAACATTTCCCCGTCCCCGAAACTAATCCACTCAGTAAAATCTTCAATTAAAATACCTATAAATTAAGATAGAGTTGTGCTGATAACCCGAAAAAATAATTCAACAAGTATAGGGACTAAAAAAGTTGACTACTCACCAGGTTACAACGAGTAAAACTAAGTATAATGACACTAATAATAACTTGTGCAATTGTAGGAATCCTAATAATTGCCCATTACAGAATAATTGTTTAACTGGCTCTTTAGTTAATTTTAGTACAATTTCTACATATGAAAATCCCAATATTAAACAAAAATATATTGAAAGTACTATGAATATATGTTCAATCTTTCAACAATAGTAATCATAAATACAAGACTTCATTGTCCAAGTATGTGTATATTTTTGGTTATGTATGTGCTTGTTTATATATTTATGCACTTGTATAAGTATGGGTGTGTATTTCTATGAACGTGTGCATATATATATATATATAGGTCTGTGTGTGTATATATCTATGTGTATATATATATATGTATATCTTTTTAGAATGAATTATCTATGCTGACTATAATCTACTTTTGTTTGATAGTGATTTTAAAATTGCTTGTGGACTTAATAATCAACAGTTGTGTTTTGTTACATCTTAATCTTGTATGGACTCTGAATCCTTTATAGTCATTTGGATAATATATATATATATATATATATATATATATATATATATATATATAGTTTGTTTCTGTTTATATTTATTTACTTAGATTTTTATATCTGCGCTTGTATATTGGAGTGTTGGTTTATTTACTTTTTTAGGTTGCTCTGTAGGTTGATATATTTATTTCTGTGTGTGTATATATATGCGTATGCATATGTATATGTAAGTTTGCGTATGTATGTATATGTATATATATATATATATATATGTATATATATGCATGTGTATATGTATATATATGTATGTATCTATTTGTAGTGATGCATGTGTACACATAAGTATGTATATATTTATATTTATTGTAATAGGTTTGTACTCGTGTATGTGTACTCATGCATATATATATATATATATATATATATATATATATATATATATATATATAAAATATTTGTTAAATTTGATCTGTTGAACCCTCTTTTTATCTATATAGTTTTGCCCCTGTAAGTAATATTTTAATATTCTGTTTGCATTCGTTTACTAACACTTCCAAACTTGAATCTTTGTGGGTGTGCATATGTGTTTATCTTTATTAATGTATGTGCATATGATTGCTTATATATATTCCTTTCACTGTATTATATGTTGTCTGTTTTTATATATATTCTTTCTTTTTGGGGTCGTAAACATCTATTTCCTGTTTCGTTCGGGTTTTTGCGTGTTTAAATATCTGAAATATCTAAATATGCCTACGTGTTTGTGTATTATAATCTGATTGTGTATGTATTGTCTTTTTGCAAGATTTTCATCTCCCCTGCCCATATCACCATTTCAAAATATATCTAAGTTGTAACGATGCTTTACATCACCATTAGATTAACGTTTATTCGGTGATTTTGGCTTTTCAATTACAACAACAATAATAATAATATATATATATAATTCCTTAGTTTCTTCTTTAATTAATTTTATAAAATTTTAGACTTAATACAAATTAAATTTAAAATTTAAAGTTGGTAATTTTTAATTTTCAATTTTATAGTAAAATTTAATATTAATCAGAATGATTTCTGTTTTAGCCTAACCCTAAGGTTAAGTCATTAATAATTATAACCAAGGTTCGTTGTCAATTTTTTTGAATTTTCATATACTTGAAATTTGATTGGTCATCATAGTTTATGTAACAGCGTTTCCCCTATCGAGAGGTGTTTGGTTGATTTGTACCTTTTAAAATTCTTTATTCTACATTCAATGCCATCACTTGATAATACACCAGAAGTGTTGAAACAAAATGGCTAGTTTTGTAGTGATTTTATAACATATTTATTTATAATTTTCGAATAATTTATATTAGCTCTACTCTGTATGGAGCACTGTTTTAAGAATAGTATTTTTTGGTTATTGGAAATTATTCCGTATACACCAAACCTATACTGGCACACACACACACACACACACACACACACACACACACACACACACACACACACACACACACACACACACACACACAAACGCGCGCGAGCGCGCATATGTATATATATATATATATATATATATATATAATTAACTAATTCATAGAGTCTAGAAGAAACCTCAACAGAACGCAGAAAGCACTGGGCGGCCGTTTCGTTCTATATTTGGGACTCATCAGTAGTGCACATCCACTACCGAGAATTGAAACCCGAAGAGTTACGATATTAGGCAAACGTCATACCATCTGTCACTACGGGAAGGGGTAACGAATTAGACTCGATAAAGCGCCGCTCGATCACATATTCATCGAGTCTAGAAGAAACTTCAATAGAATGCACAAAGCACTGGACGGCCGATCGTCCTATATTTGGGACTCATCAGTAGTGCGCATCCGCTACCGAAAACTGAAACTAGTACCGTTACGATATCATATATATATATATATATATCTTTCTTATTAATATAAACGATATTTTTAGTGTCTACACTGTCTTGCACTGCTATCCATATATTTTTTTTTACAATGAAGCTAGCAGACATGGATTTGTAGAAGTTCCAACGAAGGACGTGCTTTTCTTAAATAGGCAATTTATACATTGCCGAGTCAGACTTACCGTTTGGTCAAATTGGTAGTAAGTGGCACTGGCTAATTTGTTTCAGATCTGTCAAAGAGAACAGACAGCGTTTCTTTTAAGTGAAATGGTTAATCTTTTTCATGTAATAAGCAAATAAATTATTCGCTTACTGAGTTTGCACAGAACTACGGTAAGAACGATTCTTTTATCCGTTTTGCCCATTATGTCGGTGGGTGTCATGTGAATAATTCCAAATATTGCGATACTTGAATAAACCCAACATGCCACACACCGTCGCGTGAAAACGCGACACTTGTAAACACAATGCATACATAAAGGCAGAAGCCTACCATTCACCAAAAAACTAGTTGATAATGTTTTATAAAAGCCGAAAGCGCTCAGATGATATTGGACAAATTAAGTTTAAGTTCTCTCTGGAAACCAGAAAAAATCGTTTCCACCTAAAAAAATATTAAATAAACATCGTAAAGAGACAATTTCGTCGATCTTTAACTAAATCTAATATACTGCAGCCGAAATACACCGCGTATGATCAATCAACCTGACAGAACATGGTTTGAAGTACCAATTTAAGGAAAGTACCCCCTTTTTACAAATCTATATCTGCTGTTTAAAATAACAAAAAATATGGATAGCAATTCAAACACGTGTACCCACGAAGTATAACGTTTACAGTAATAAGAAATGCATTCATATATATATATATATATATATATATATATATATATATATATATATATATATATATATATATATACACACACATGGATGCGCCTATACATATATGTATATATCATTGTATAATTGTTGTGGAGTGATTTCACAGTGGAGGCTTGTATTTGTACTAAGTCGGTCCTAAAATAGGTTCGACGTACAAAACGTTAGGAACTTGATATAATAGGTATAACGCAGAGTACTCTAGTTGTGGTCGCTGATACTTTAGTATCGACTGACTGACCGACCGACTCACTGTCTCTTACTACTCCTACTTATTATAGGTGGGAAAGTCTATTAACTATAGAATAGGTGTGTTTCCCTATAACAATAATATATATATATATCTGTATATAATAATCTCTCTAAATCTTCATATCTATCTATCTATCTATCTATCTATCTATCTATCTATCTATCTTTCTATACAGCTGGGTTTCTTTGAAGTTTTTAGTTGTCATTGGGGAATGCCTTAGTTAAGTTTTAACTCAAAGATATTTCAAAGATATATATATATATATAATACATATATATATATAAACTGTTACATTGTCTGTATGTGTGTTTGTGCATGTACTTATGACATTATATATATATATATATATATATATATATATATATATATATATATATATATATATATATATGTTTCTCTTTTCATTTAGCCCCGGTTTGTTCCTTCAAACATGAAACTAATTTCATTTTACCGAGAGCAATCCAACTCCGTGTTTTCGTTATTTCTCGCTAACCCAGTTCGTGCTTACTTAAATCCCAACTGGCTTCATTACGGATGCTGTCTCTTGGCCAGGACATTTAAATGGACTGAGCGCAACTAGAGGAAATATTTTCCGTTTGTCACACATTCCAATGGCTCAATCTTATTACAGCTCGACCGAACTTGATTTGTGCTCGTGAACACATTAAAACTTGCCGGTGGATATTTAATTGAGATCAGCTGCTGTGGGTTGCGGATGAATACGTGCAGGAGAGAAGGTGTATCTGAATTAAGTTAATTTCATTTAGCACGCTTTGGGGGAAAAATATGATTTGTCCGAAGGGGAGACCAACCCCTCCTAATGTATAGGTGTTTTTATAAGTGATAAGGAGCGGGGCTTTTAAAATATCAGTGAAATAATAATAATACTAATAATAATAATAATGATAATAATAATAATAATAATAATAATAATAATAATAATAATAATAATAATAATAATAATAAGGCAGCTTTTGCGGGAAGGATCTGGTTACAATGATAGGATCTCTAACAATTTTATGAGAATTTACAATACACACAGTAAACAATCAAAGCTCATCGCACAAGCATGGCAGTCGAAAACTACAAGAACACAATATGCTTTCTTATTGACATGGCACTCCCTGGAGATTGTAATGTATCTTTGAAGATCTTCAAAAATTATCAAAATACAAAATCTTGGAATGGAAATATGTAAGATGTGGAACATGGGGACATCAATAATTCCAGTTGTAGTTCGAGCCCTGGGATTGATTGGAAAAAGTCCCAAATTCACATTGAAGGAATTCTTAACAGCCCATGACTTAAAGAAATACAAAAATTGTACTCACAATAACAGCTCACACATTCTGAAGAGTTTTATCTTTGTAATATATATGTGATCTTATAGTTTTTTTGCTTTGATTTTTACAAAAAATGATCAGTGAAAAATGTCATGAAACGATTTCCGACCTTAAGTCTCTGGTTGGGACCCGGAAATAATTGTGTGTAGAATAAAAATCAAAGGAAATCAAAGGGAATAATAATACTAATAGTAGACAGACATAGTGATCAAAGACTAAAAAAATCAAAATGTGCTTTCATATTGACAGGGCAATTCGTGCAAATTCTAATGTATCTTTGAAGATCTACAAAACCTATCAAAATACTAGGATCATGATAAAAATGTGCCACATGAAGACATTAATAATTCCAGTTGTGGTTGGAGCCCTCAAACCGATTGGAAAAGGTTCAGATAGATTCATAGAAGAGATCCCTGATAGCCCATAACTTAAAGAGATACCAAAAATTGTTCGACCAAGTAGAGCTCACACCTTAAGAAGGGCTTTATCAATATAATATGTGTGTGCTCTTAGGTTAAAAAGTGTTCAGTGGAGAATGTCATGATCCCATATCGAAACATGAAAGAAAAAAATCTGATTCTCTGTAGCTCAGTTGGTCAGAGCCTATAGGATTTAAAGATACTTCCTTCTGCCCATAAGAATGCAGGTTCGAGAATCCTACTAAAGAGCGTAAATTTTTCTTTAATATGATTTCTACAATATTGCGAAATTAAAATAGCGTTTAATAGATAAACGGTGCGTCAACTCAATGCGAGTATCCACTAAAATAACGTTTAAAGTGATAACATTAAAATTATCCACTCTGCATGTGTCTTAACTCATTGTATCGTAAGTGATAGAAGCAGTCTCTTATTAGCTTGATTAGTTCTTACCATCTGATTGAATTTGTTTCACATAATATTTCATAAGCGATGGTCCAGCTCTGAATAATCTAGCAGGTATCACCAGGATTCAAAAAGTTGGAACGGTGCCAACTCAACCACGGTCTGTTTGGTAATTGCCCTCGCGCACTGAGTGTGAAGTCATCAGTTTATGAGGATATGTAGGATATTTTAACGGTTGGCCCATGACTTGATTCGGGGATGCATTCTCTCGAGAATTCTTTGTGCAATGTAGAGGTAGCGGTTCTTAGGAAAAAGGTATCCGTCGTATCTCTTTCTTAATAATAAAATACAATGAGGGAACGAGTATTATTCACCACTGGGCGCGTGTCATGGCGGATCCTAGATGTAAAGTTTTGAATTGAGATAACTAATGAATGTTGCTCTTCTGAACATCTGCCATGGAAATAGCGATAGAGTGGCGATAGGATTTCTACGTTCCATATTTTGAAAATGGCTATAGGGTGGAAAGTACTCGCTCCCAAGGTCGTTCAAATGCTTTCGAGCTCTGTTAAAGATGGGAAATGAGGAATAGGTAGTTCCAGCCCAGATAAGGTAACGTTGCACCATTTTTGGCCTGACTGAATCTTGTAAAGATAGAACATGACGGAACGAGACACAAACGATTAAAAGATCTATCAATGGCCTTCGTGACGAATTATTGAAATCTCTTCATTATAATACAGGGTCAGTAGAGCCAGGTTGATTTTTCCATTTTTTCGAAAATCAACATTTCATTAGGCATGTGGTTTGGTGTGATAAGCACTGATACCAAAATTAGATTCATAGCATTCATCAATTTTTGAGGATTTAGTTTTAAATATCGAAACATTGGAAAATGTACTTAAATACTTAATTTCCACAGGTTTTTGCATGCAAACTGACTTCGAAAGAATACTATTTCAAGTATAAATACAAGTTAAATTCATATCGTTTGTATTAGATCCATTGAATGGAAAATATATTTAAACCAGAATTCTAATTATGAATCACCACAAGCAAAATATGCATTTCTTTTTATTGTGCTCGATAAGTAAAAACTATGTAAAAAATTATAATTGGTATACCTAATGATTAAGATTTGTTCGGTCATTAATAAGATCATAATTAATAAAAACAAAAAATATATAATAGTGTATATAACACGATAATACTGCTGGTTCAAATTATAAGAAATTTTTTTAAATGTGCATTGTTTATTGAAAATCACTCTAAAGCTACTGCACTATATTGCATATGACATCATAAAATGGCTAAATTGTTTAGTATAATTTCCCGTTGAAGTAAATGAAGGTCTTGTTTGATAGCACGATGGTTTAGTAATAATGTGCTGTGTCATGCATGTTGTTCATATAAAATTTATAAAGCGATAGAAAATTAAAAACTTCATAAGGTTGTGCTATAAGTTTTTCACTGACCATCGGAAAGAAATCCCAAGGCTATTGTTTTGTAACTAAACGTAATGTTTAAACTCGTTTTCTCATAAAACGGTAAAGATTTGGAAAAAAAAAAAATTGTTATTGTTTACCATATCAAACACCAACTTTCAAATTGGGTGCAATAACACGGTCCCAAAATCTCTCAGTTGGGCACATATATTTCCTATAACAAGGCAACATGGCGCATCCTGAGCTTCGAAATTTACGAGCGGCATCCAGCAGTGGTGAATCTAGCTGTTCATCTTGAAAATGGTCAGTGTGTATATTTCACAGAAGATACAGCTCGAAACGTAATTGAGAATACACCAGAAATAACTTTCACAGCTTTCTTCAAATTATGCTAAATTGACCTGTTTTCCCGAACACTGACGCATGTTGAGGTTCCCGTCTACTACACCAGGGCACACTATAGATGGAACAGGTGCAAGCAAAGAGTACAAGTTGAGGGGCTGAGAAGAAGATGCTGTCTTCAGAAGTAGGACCATCGGGGGCGGGTGTACACTGTGCAATTCCAATCAGCAGGTGCTTCTTTCTGCGTCTGTTACTACACACTATCAGGAGTCCTACATCATTCACAAATCTGCGAAGATATAATGGAGAAGTCTGCACGGCCTACAGAGAACCTTGTGCCAGATATGTTCTACTGGAGGAAGATGCGAACTGGGATACGACACTGGGAGAAGCAGCAGTCAGCAGAGCACCAAGCCAAGTGAGTCAGCTATTTTCCATCCTGTTGATGGCATGTGGCTTGGGTGAACCTCAAGCTTTGGTCGACCCAGAAAACCAGATTGGCAGAGGACATCTCACAAAGGATACTTAGGCAAACCTCAGCGGAAATTGTCACATTCAATGATGCCATTTACAATTAGACATTAGTTTACCTGGACAGACGATCGCAAGAAACGGGAATCGACGGAATTGCCACATTTGTCCTACGTCAACCAGAAAGCAATCACGAAGTTGGGTACATGTGGAAGATCAGCTATGACACCGAGGAAATGACAGCGTATATATTTGTCAACGAACACAAACTAATATGTGCTTATAACACGATTATTTCGAACAATGAAGGTGAAAGAGGAGATCTATTCTTCCTCGATGTTCCAGGTAGAACTGGCAAATTGTAAATTTATTTTATCATAAGACCTCCTAAGGGCTATATTATCTGTGAATGCACAAACGTCCTTTTCAGGTCTACTTACTTTGAATTGTTACTTTCGGATAACCGATATGTCTGTTATTACATAAATCGGTTTATGATTTTGGTATTCATAACTTAGTGACATTTCCTTCAAAAGTCCTAGGAGTGGCGGTTGGGTATTCTCTGCTAATGCACAAAAGCCGTTTTCAGCAATACTTATTTTGAATTGTTACTTTCGGATAATCGAAGAAAAGATATAAGAACGAGAACATCCGCATTCCCGGGAATTACCGTGAACGTCAGCTAGTACCTAATAAATAATGGACTATTCCGTTTTGATTGTGTGCAAAGACATATCAGTGACGTTACTTGATTTCAGTCAACGAAATAAAGTATTTAACGTCTTATGCTAATACCTCATGGATAATGAACTATTTTGTTTTCATTATGTGAAAAAGTCGAAAAAACATATCAGCGACGCTACCTGGTTTCAGTGAAAGAAAGAAATAAAGATACAAGTGCTTAACGTTTCCTGCTAATACCTCATAAATAATGAACTATTCTCTTTTGATAAGCTGAGAAGATATTTTAAAGACGCTACTTGGTTTCAATTATAAAGTGAAAGAAAGGAAGATAGAAGTGTTTAAGTGCTGTTTCAATGAAATAGAAAAAGTTGTCAATTTCTAATCTTTTCATTCTTACCCCCTCATTTCTAAAGATAGCAACCGGCATTCATATTTATGATGCTTATTGCAATAAAGTTGTTAAGCTCAAATATTTAAGCGCGAATTTCTACGAATATTTTACTTCTAGCGTTATTTACATTATTTGGACTCTTATTCTCATCTTCATTGACATATTCACAACGTTTTGACCGTTGTACGCTCCGGCCTTCTTCAGGTGATTAAAATTTCGAACCGTAATAACAGTACGAATAATGTAAATAATGCAAGTAATCATAATACCTCATCTCAGAGATGTAGACAGATATTTTATTGTTGTTTAACTCGCCATAAGCTTCTTTAATCATTAACTGAAGAATTAAAATTATCAGAAAATTCAAATAGGAAAATCGTGAAATTTTCTAATCAGTTTAATCGTTTAGAGTTCAATTTTCTGAGGAACCTTTCGATAGTGTATGTTGTTGTATATAACACAGTACATTCAATTAATGCTTTTTTATCAGGGTTGAA